>CM036240.1:38255314-38855314 GCA_020698575.1 Bostrychus sinensis
AAGGGATGGGGCTCACTCACCACTGTGCCTGAGAACACTGACATGAATAAAGAATGGGACCAAACATCCTCCAAAAACAACACTGGGAATATTGACTCTTTGCATAAAGCTAATATAATCCAATAAAAGTCTTTGATTTAAAATTTAGGACACAGACGGATGTTGAAAATGTAGCGCTAAAGGAACTTTGACATCTCCTCTGGGAATGCCCCGATGAAGATTCATGGATGCTGAAGAATATCACTCGAGGTAGCTCCAACAATGTTCAAAGGGTCCAGGAGTAGTTCACAGAACTGGCCATGGTGTCTGCCTGTGAATACATGATTTCAGTGCTCGGGACCAGACTATACTCTATACAAAATAAATGTAGGAACTACTTGGACTATATCAAAAACCAGTGGCGCACAGTATTTGTTTTCTATTCTCTGTGGATTAGGCAGGGAATTCAGAGTCAAATGGTTGGCTCAGACACTGCTGTGAAATACTTGCCTGGAAAATCCAGACTGATATGTCTCTGTATTATTATACAGAGAAATATGAGTCTGGTCACCACGCTGTCCGCCGTGGTTGGATTCAAATCCCAACTGTACCGTGCATTTTGATTCGCTTATTTAAGTCACGTGTTCTTCGCGAGCAGCGTCCACAACAACAACAATCAAGGTGGCGCACTGAGGAGCCGAGTTTGTTTCATTCAGCTGTAAATTCCGTTTAAATGACCAAAAACATATCGAGTCATTAAAACCACAGCAGCTTGCAGCACTAGAAGCCTTTATTTAAAAAAAAAAAAAAAAAGTTTTCGCGTTGCTTACTTTCTTGTCGCTTTGTTAACGTCACGTCCGCCATTTTCTGATTGGCTAACTCCGCTGTCCGCTTACTGGGGTTTGCTCCGCGCTAGAAATCAAATTGATTCTATGGCGACCAGACTCATCTGGTACAGCGGTGAGTCTGGAATTTCCAGCCAAGTGAAATACTGCATTTTTCTAAATTAACCACTGAGTGCAGGTGGCTTTGAAAACTTGACTAAAAATGGGCGTTGATGTAGTATAAATCACGTTTTACACCTCTCTGTCTGAGACACACTTTAAAGTGAAGGCGAGACGTTTCCCTTGTGGGTGATTGAGTGCTGTTCCAGTTTTACCTGTCAATTCTGCACTAAACCCGGCTAACAGCGAGTCCGACTGGTTTCCACTAACATAATGACTTTGGAGAGGGGACTGTCATTTTGAGGACATGCCTTATGTATGTCAGAATGTTTTCTTTTAGGATTTTGACAGCGACATATTTTTATAGACAGATCCTGTGTAATTCTGTTGGGCACTTCTGTAGTTTTTCATGCCATACTTGCTTTGAATTATTTGGGCCTGCTTAAAACTAATGCACCAGTTGAGTTTAAAAATATGCAAAGAATTCAGAACACTTACACACAGAATTATGCAGTAATGATTTCTGTCATTAGGTTTTCTTTTCAATGGAAAATAAGTGATTGATTTTTTTCTTCCATTTTCTTGTTTAATCAGTGTAATAAAGATCCTTGAAGGAAAACAAGAGCTTAATTCACTGTCTGGGCTTTATTACCAAGATTGTTCAGCTCGTACTGGTAAGATTTGGCCAATCGCACTGACAGAAAGTTTAATAGAGAGAGAAAGCAGGAACACATCAATCTAACATCAGGGGTGGGTACTGTTCAGATTTTTATGATACTTAAACGATACCTGGTTTTCAATACCGGTACCTGAGCGATACTTTTTCTGATACCTATGGTGAGCTAATTCATCTTCTTCAATCATAAAACATAATAATACTGAACAAAAGATACATTTTTGGAGCAAAATTCTTAGCTTGTCTTATCTGTGCAGGGCTGACACAGAGACACATGCAGACAGACAACCATTCACTCTCACATTCATTCACTAGGGGACATTTAGAGTTACCTAACACATCCATCTTTGGATGGCCAGAGAACCCAGAGAGAACCCACGGTAACACGGGGAGGACATGCAGACTGCACCCAGAGAATTTGTGTGTTGGCTGGCCTGAGGATCGAATTAACGAACTCCTTGCAGGGAGGCGAGAGCCACCATGTATAACTATATATAACCACCATGCCCCCCTCTGATGTAAACATATTTAAATCAAATATTAGTTTTACTGATACCAATGGTGCAGCTGAGTTATTAACAATTAAAAAATATATTTTACATAATGGCCAAGTTGTTTTTGTTTGCATTTTTTGTTTTGGTTCTAAAACTGCATTGCCAATCGTCCAATCAGAAAAAAGACCATTGTTTTGATTTAGACTGCAGTACCGTTTTCAAACCAGTATGAGTGCATGCTGCTTACAGTACCTCTACAGTTCAGTTTGATGTCAGCTGTTAGTACTGAGGGGCTTGGTTCAGGTTCACTTGCTGCACAGTGCTGGGACTTTGTGAATGTCTAAATGTCTTTTTCAGTGCCTCTCCACGTACGCGTGTAGAGCAGTCTGGAGCGGGGTTCATGGAGCAGCTTGACATGGCTTACTCCAGCTCCCTCTGAAATGTCATGTATACGCTTCTACACCTCTGTGTCACAACGCAAATATCACACGCTGTGTACATGAGCTCAGCAGCCAGGGCCCTTCTGAGAAACACAGACTTGTACCGTACATCCCAGAAACACTCCAGAAACTACCCTCATTCACTGCTCCCTCTTCTCTACACCTCTCTACACCTCTCTACACACCACAACTTTGGGCCATTGGTGTCAGATTGGAACTTTTCCACTTATCATCAAACAGGAATGTAGCAACCGATAATGTAATAATGGCCAATAATGTAATACTGTTGGGAATTTTAGATGTAATAAAGCCAATAACGTAAATATCATTAAACTTTATCTATACAGGGAAAACTCATTGAGAGACTATTTCTGTCTTTTTCATGAGAGCCCTGTTTTACACATAAATATACAATACATAAAAATAAAATTTTCCAAAGCATGATATAAAATTTACATTGTACAATAACTCATCAACACACATTGCAGATGGTCTTTCACTCAAGAGCCTTTAAATGTTTAAAAGACAAAAGTCTGTCCAGGTGCAATGATTTCTCTGCCTTATTCCAAACTTGAGGAGCAAAATAACTAAAAGCTTTTGGTAACACTTTAGTTTAGGGTCCACCTTTTAACCATTAACTAAGTGCTAAGTATGCTAGCTGGTGGTTAATTAGCTCTTAATTGGTCATTATAAAACATTTATTAATCCTTTATTCTGTGTGAACATATTCTGCAACTATTTAGCAACTAACGAACATATCCCCCCTAATAAACTCATAATTACCGCTTTATAATTAGAAATTAAGAGCTAAATAACCACAAACTAGCATGCCAATTAGCACCTAGATAAGTGGACCCTAAACTAAAGTGTTACCAAGCTTTTTTTTTTTTTTTTTTTTTTTTTTACCAATTTCATATTTGACACAGTAAGACTGAAGGATTAAAAGGTCCTGGGACTGGAGTTGGTAGGAACCTAAATTGAAGTTTAACTTACTTAAATAATGGGGCAACATCCAAGTCAATCACAGTTCTGTGAAATCAAACTGTCCACTTAGGAAGCAACACTGATTGACATCAGTTTCACTGCTGTTGTGCAAATGGAACAGACAACAGGTGGAAATTATTGGCAATTAGCAAGACACCCCCAATAAAGGAGTGGTTCTGCAGGAGGTGACCACAGACCACTTCTCAGTTCCTATGCTTTCTGGCTGATGTTTTGGTCACTTTTGAATGCTGGCGGTGCTTTCACTCTGTGGTAGCATGAGACGAAGTCTACAACCCACACAAGTGGCTCAGGTAGTGCAGCTCATCCAGGATGGCACATCAATGCGAGCTGTGGCAAGAAGGTTTGCTGTGTCTGTCAGCGTAGTGTCCAGAGCATGGAGGCACTACCAGGAGACAGGCCAGTACATCAGGAGACAGTGGAGGAGGCTGTAGGAGGGCAACAACCCAGCAGCAGGACTGCTACCTCCTCCTTTGTGCAAGGAGGAACAGGAGGAGCACTGTCAGAGCCCTGCAAAATGACCTCCAGCAGGCCACAAATGTGCATGTGTCTGCTCAAACGGTCAGAAACAGACTCCATGAGGGTGGGATGAGGGCCCGAGAACACCAAGATTCCCCAGACCTGAATCCAACTGAGCACATCTGGGACATCATGTCTCGCTCCATCCACCAACGCCACGTTGCACCACAGACTGTCCAGGAGTTGGCGGATGCTTTAGTCCAGGTCTGGGAGGAGATCCCTCAGGAGATCCATCCCCCACCTCATCAGGAGCATGCCCAGGTGTTGTAGGGAGGTCATACAGGCGTGGAGGCCACACACACTACTGAGCCTCATTTTGACTTGTTTTAACAACATTACATCAAAGTTGGATCAGCCTGTAGTGGGTTTTTCCACTTTAATTTTGAGTGTGACTCCAAATCCAGATTTCCATTGATCATTTTTGTGTGATTTTGTTGTCAGCACATTCAACTATGTCTGTGAAGACTCTCACTCGTCCAGGGTAAATGCATCGCAACAAAAGTTTAAAAAGCAGTCATCTGGATTAGATTTTTCAAGTAGAAGACGTTTCACCTCTTATCCAAGAGGCTTTCTCAATTCTGAAATGAACTGGTAAGAGAGCTGGTTTATATAGCACATTCAACTATGTAAAAACAAAGTATTTAATAAGAATATTTCATTCATTCAGATCTAGGATGTGTTATTTTAGTGTTCCCTTTATTTTTTTGAGCAGTTTATATTAACAAAAAGCATGTTGCTCTCTCATTACTTCCAGTGATGGCCATACAACTTTAAAATATAGCTCACAGTGATGAGTTCTATACCCATCTCCTGTTATAAACCTAAGTGCTGAATGAAAGACTGAATTGAGAGGTTTTAATTCTGATAGAATAGAATGCATGTAAATTATATTGCCATAATCAAGAACTGAGAGAAATGTAGACTGGCCTAAATGTTTCCTACAACAGTGTTTGTTTTTATAAAAAAAAGAAAGTCTTGCTTTAAGGTTATGTGTTAGTTCTTGTATTTGTTTATTAAATGAGAGCTTCTCATCAATCCAAATGCCAAGGTATTTATAGCATGGTACCTGCTCAATCAAAGACCCATCAAGGGTAAAAACTGATACATTTTTTGGAGGAAAAGAATGCTTTCTGGAGAACAGCATGCAATTTGTTTTGTTACAATTCATTAGTCATTTTAAATTAACAAAAAGTGTAGTTGTATCAAATTAAAATTATTTTAATAATTTGCCAATAGTGTAATAAAGTTTTTGAACCAATAACGTAACAACATTTTGCCGATATTGTAATAAACTATTACATTATTGGCCTAGCATTGAAAAATCCTTTGAAAATGTAATAAGTGCAGCCTGTAATGTAATAAAACATCAATAGAACTGCATTTCTCCGAAGCCTAGTGGATTAAATAATAGCCTGGTGAGCTGGCGACCCAGGTTCAAGTCTTGCACACACCACACATTGTTCTTCCCAATTTTATGTGGTTTCCTCATATGAAAAACATAGCTATCAACGCGTATTACAAATAAATGTAAGATATTTTATGCCACTTATTTGTGTGTAAAGCTCTCAAGTTGCAAGCTGCCTCACCAGCCATCAGCCTCACTGCACACCACTGACTACCAAATGCACTTACCATTAATGAAGTAAATAACATAACTCCACACATAAATCGTAAATGGTCACATTTATATAGCGCTTTTCTACCTCCATGGGCACTTTACATCAAGGAACCACTTGACCCATTCACACTCACATTCATACACCAGTGTGCGCAGGTGGGTTAAGTGTCTTGCCCAAGGACACAACAACAGTATGCAATGGTGGGAGTGGGGTTTGAACCACCAAGTGAATAAGCAGCTCTACCAACTGAGCTACTGCCGCACATAAAATTATGAATTTATAAAGAATATTGTGAATAGATGATTTAGATTTTGTACTACAAACAATTCTCAATTTTGGATCTTACAACCAGTAATAAGCATGAGTGTAAGTATGTATCTTGATTAATGGCAATGGCAACAAACTGCACTACACCTGCAAAAAAAAAAAAAAAAACTTATTTAACTTATTTCAAATATTACAAATATGCAGTCCCATTGATGCATTATTACATTATAGGCTGCAGTTTAAATTATTTTTTATGCTAGGCCCACAATGTAATAACCAGCCAATAACTGGTCACATTTTTGGCAAGTTATACTGTTACTGGCTTTATTACATTTAAAATTGCCAATATGATTATGTTATTGGCAGGCAGTGCCGGTCCTATGTATTTAGGGGCCCTAAGCAATAGGTTTGGGGCCCAAGGCTGTCAATCATTTTTTACATCAAGTAAAGATTAACACATTATACCTTTATTTTAAATTATGAATACTTTCATTTTTTTACTTGCAAATATTACTAACTCAACAAAATAGGCCCCAGGCAAACAGTGGACATTGGTCTCCAGTTTCAGATTAACTCTATCAAAAATTACAGGAAGTAGCAAGCCATTAAAATGAAATACAGACAACCAAAAGAAAAATCAAACATAGTTGCAGAATAAGTCAGAACAACGCTTAAGTATGAGGGCCCTCTAATACCTGTGGGGCCCTATGCAGTTGCTTACTTTGCCTATAGGAAGGGCCAGCCCTGTTGGCAGGTATTACAATATCAATTGTTACAAGGAAAAAAAACAGATCACTTTCCAATAGCCACCAACAAACCATAGCATACAAGTATATATTGTAAATCTTTTATCCACAGCAGTTACACTTGACACTCGATTTAAGAATTCAAACACTGAACCGGCCTATGCAGTGTTAAACAGGTCCACACCACGCCTCAGTGTTTAAGTCTTCAGAGTGAACAAGACTATAACTACTGTTGGCTCTGAAATCTGTCTCTATCCACTGGTCTGTGGAAGAACGTGGGCCAATACTGTCAAATCCTGTACCCCTGCTCTTAAAGCCCTCCCAGGGGTGATGTACACAAGAAACTTATCAAATACCAAAATACATTTAAAGATGCATCTCCAATTCATGTTTTCCCTATCTCACACATGTCCTGCTGGAAATCTCTTCATTATAAACGCTTGAATAAATTCTCCACATTGTGTACATTCCTGTCCTGCATTTTCCGCATTAGTGAAGCTCTCAGTCCTGTTGTGTTCGTTTAAGACTCTCATGAGCCACTCTACACAGCCTCAGACCGTAGCCCTCTGAACAAATCACTCTTTCCATGCTTAAGAAAATCCTCAAGCTCACTTCACCAGAACAAGTCTCCCACCAAAGGGACTTCACAGAGACTCTCTATTATAAATATTTGAGTATTTTACTATTGAAGGCTGAGGGCCGCATCAAGGGGACACTGGTAAACACTGAATGGCTGTGGCTTGTAACTCAAGTGTCACAGTCTGTGTACATGTTTGACTAGTACTACTACTACGGAATCCAAACGCTGAGCAGCAGCAGTTTTTAAGGTCTGTTTGTGTCTGCATCAGCCTCTGAGCAGCAGTGTGACAGACTGACTATTGGTCCAGGTTGTGCTTCACTTCTGTTCAAAAAATGTAAGAATAATACAAATATTGTAGATAAAAGAAGAAAAGAACCACACACTAAGCCATGTCGTTATGCTGTGTCAGGTATGTTTTTCATTTACACTTTAGAGATGAACCTCATGCACCAATTTTTATATTCTGAAGGACCCAACAATAACAATGTTCTGTTTGCTTTTTTGGATAATAATTTTTTTTCTAAACACAGATCTCAATAGTGGCACAGGACAGAGTGAGAGACGAAGGATGAGAAAAACAGTGAGATACCATAGCTTCTAAAATTTTTACGGTTTAACCTACTGTAACATAAATAATCGCGGAATAATCATGAAACAGCCATCCTGATGTCCCTACAACGGCCAAGATGTTGTCAGCAGACTAAAGGTCTACTCTGGTTAACACAGATAACAGTGTCAGTTACAGTCATCTGAGGCAAGCTGCTGGATAACACCAGGAATGTCAGCCTTTAATCAGAAACTCTCCTTTACATTTGACATTCTTAGCCCCAGCAGCAACACAAGTGTCTCTAAATGCGGACAAAACCCTTTTCACTGTAAAAGGACAGTTTAAATTTTGTAAGAAAGGTTTAATGATCTGTCCGGCTTAGGGTCCTCTAGGACCTGGACACAAAGGCAGTGTTTGGAGCACCCTACCACAATGTGACAGTGTCTTCATGTGATTGTCTGTATATGGAACATGACATCTTACACTACACAAGAACAAAATGAAAACCTCCTTTCAGGCGTTGACAGTGGCCACCAAACTGATGTGGCATAATTAAACAGAGTTAATATCTAGTGACAACCAGTGGTGGGATGTAACAAATTAAAAGTACTTAGTTACTTTACTTAAGTACATTTTTCATGTATTTGTACTTTACTTGAGTAAATTTTATAAAGAGTACTTTTACTTTTACTTTTTACTCCACTACATTTCTGAGTTTGGATTGAAGTACAAAGTATTTAAAGTTTTGGTTTAAAATAATTTGTTTTTGTTGTGTCCTCATGGTAGACACACAGTACTTAAATATAACAGATGCAGTAAAGGAGTACTTCTTTAGAAACGTCAGAATAATAAAGACAAAAGACCTCACCGATAGATTTAGTCTCTTCTGCTGCACCAGTTTGTTCATTTCATCTGGAATCATGTTTATATAATTATTAAACATTAATTTTATGTTCTATGCTTTTGTAACCATCCTGAGGCTGCTGGCTGTGAGAAAAAACAGGGATGTGTCCCCCTGGACAGTGGCTTCACTGTGTCCACAGTGTAGCACTCTGAGGGATCGTGATAATCGTTCATCGAGATAAATGCCATTATCATCACACGAGAGAGTGTGTGCCCTCTGCTATTTGCTATGTTTCCATGCAAAACATTTTCCAAGAAGGCTCAAAGCTTGTCTTCAGTCCAATTTCTCCAGAATGGGTTAAAATACTTGATGTACAGCAGAGCAGACAGATGGACTGAGGCATACAGTGGACCGTGAGGCGTTCAAGTCATTTGAGGATTTAACAGTAGAGCTAAAGGTTTGTAGTGTTACATGCTAATTAATGAGGCTAATTTACAAGGTAATCATAAGTTTACCAATAAATCTAAACAGTGACACTTTAATTTTACAAAATGAAACATAACAATGTTAAAAATGCATTCCTCTCTTGGTAAACAGTGTCTCACACAGCTCCATAAACGAATCTAAGCTATGGCTAACATGCTTGCACTTTTAAATTTTTACAACGTGATGATCTAAAATGTATTTCTGTGATCTATATGCGTTGTTCTGGCAGTGGTACTAGTGAGTGCTGTTTGAATGCCACTCCTACCTTCATTGAAGTGCTGTACACGCTGCAGCAAGTCATAGCTGTTGTTTATGTGCATTCTAAATTTTGGCTACAAGAAGGAGCCCTATGTTTGCAATAATTTATCCTAAAATCCTAAACTTGAGTCTGTTGTGTCACTGTAAAGTAATACCAGTGTTTTAGCTACATTTTCAAACTACAAGAATCATTTCATAATTATCGGGATAATATTTTTAATCACACTTATTGTGGCCAAGATAATCCTGACATAAAATTCTATTATCATCCCATGACTTATATAAAGTTATGGCAGTATCTGAAATCAGTTTTTGAGATCACTTATATTTTGGTCTAAACATCCAGAACCACACAACGCTCCACAAATACTGCTCTGAGAAAAACTAGACTGAGGCTATCACAGATGTTAACTTGGTACAGCGAGCACCCATGTACTACAATATAAAGGTGTTTAGCTGTTAGATCCAGCTCAGCAAACTGGAGGATCTGGACGCCACAAGAGGCTGCACAATTGCATAAAAATGTTTTATGGATTATGGATTGGAAGTGCGCATTTAATTTAAATGTTTTGCTGTATAGTGTGGTTTGCATTTTTAAAAATTTAATTACTTATCTATATAACTGCTAGTTGTTTGTAGACAAAAGCAATATCAAAATGAAGCTGTGTGATACTAGTTACATTTGAACTCTACATATATGGTTTTCCCTGAACTAGTGAACTGCATCGAGCCCGGGGTCAGACCAGTCTCTTTCTTAAGAGAAGCCAATCAGAACAATCACACCAGTTATAGTTTATCACAAATGAGGTGAGCTTGATGGCTAGATATCTATTCTGAACCACTCTCCAGCCCAGTGCCTGACCAAAACAGAGCCGTTTAGGGACAACTGAGGTCTTATATATAGGCTCCAGGTTTTTTTTTTTGTTTTTTTTTTGTTTTTTTTCCATAAATTTCAAGAGGCATTTGATAAAATGTTACTAAGCATTAATATAAGCTCTCTTTTTGCCTTGTATCCTGAATTATGACCTTGTACACATAACAGGTGAATATGAGGGACAATATATGGCTGGGAGCTCTCCCCCAGACACCGTGGAACTCTAAACAAAGCATATGTGATTTCTAGAGCTGACAGCCTATGGTCACTTAGTCAAGGTCTTGGTGAACAAAAATTTAATTGGTCAATTAGTTGCATGAACTATGTATCAATAAAGCTGGTCTAATTTTTTTATTACTTTATAAAATGATAGCATGATTTATAGATAACATCCATCTTTTATAAATGTTTTATCAGTTAGTTATTGTAAAATCACCTGTTTGTGTAACACTCACTCATATGGGTAAAATCCTCACATATCCTTTTGTTGATTTTGGCTGATTAATCGCTGTACTGGGCATAGCTTTGGTCAACTACAGCCCTATTGATTTCCTGTTCTCTGTTCCATTATTGATGGTAAACAATATTTAAGGCTGGCTACAATTTAAGGTTTGACATCTCTCCAGGCAGGGCCCTTTTAGGAAAATTGTGAGGCAGCCTCACTTCAGTGGTTGATTTTCTGTCGCTGCAACAGCTTGTTCACTATAGTACAGGTACATGACCTACCTTGGGGTCCCCCATTCAGCTCTGGGCCCTAGGAAAATGGCTACCTTGCCTACCCTATTGTGACAGCTCTGGACCCAAGGTGTGAGTGTGAGTCTGACCTGCACCAGTCTCCAAGACTCCGCGATCACAGCCATCTGGACCCTGTTCAGAGCAAAACCGTCCACCTCTTTCTTCAGACACACCGGCACCTGACCCACCTGCATTTAACCACAACACGCATTTATCAAATGCCCACAGAGTTACCAAAAAAAAAAAAGTGTGAACAATTCACACTGATAATCTTGTTCCTAACAATGCTCCTCTGACTTACATTTATTTTTGTTTTATATTTTTAGATCTTTTGGGCAATAATTTTACAGTTTTTAATTCCAGTCTTTGTCATTACAGATGTAAAAAGGTTTTTTTAAGCAAATGAAACCAATTAAAATAAGTGTATACTGGATCCAGCCTTTAGTGTAATATGTGTGCGATGTTACCTGGCTCATGAGGGACTGGGCTGTGTCCATCACAGAGAGAGAGGTTTGAGGGTGAGGCACCAGCTCCACCAGCCGCACCTGGTACGGGGGGTTCACCTGGAACAGCCGTCATAATATAACATTATCAACAAATGACCTGTTTCAAATATATAAATAGAGTAAAGCGTACACCAGGACTAAACTGGGACTTGACCAGGACTAAACCCATTCTATGATTAACCACACATACCTGTATACACATTTTGTTACATTCCCTCCAAAATGCTTCTTATAACCTGGATGGAATTTATGTACTTATTGTGTATTAAGTATTAAGTGGAGCTGTCTGACAACTCTCAGTTCTCACGCTGAAAGTGTGGGACAAACATGGATACAAACCGGGTGAGACACCAGACAGCGACTTTTGTGATGAACTTTAGAGAAGACGTTACTGGGGACCAGACAGGAAGTGGAGCTGCTCAGAATGACATCACTTCCAACAAGCCGCTCAACGTCCTGGAAAACATTCTGCTTCACGCTGAGATCCTCAAACACACATTCCTGAAAAAACAAACAACAAAACAGAAAAAAAATTATGTAAAATCAGCAGTGATTAGGGAAAAGTGGACTAATCTATGTTTGATGTTGTTACTAACAAAGCTGTGAAACCATATTTGAAAAGTGCAAAATCAAAGATGAAACCATAATGCTGTATTTCTGAGAATTATAAATAAACATTTATTCCAAACCTATGGTGCAATATAAAACTGTGTTGGTCTGAAAAGTCAATCTGTGCCTTCTCTCTCCTTCTCTGCGTCTGCTCTCTCTGCGTCTGCTCTCTCTGCGTCTGCGCTCTCTGCGTCTGCGCTCTCTGCATCTGCTCTCACTGGGACTGCACTCTTACTGTTGCTTAAAGGGTGAAACTGTAAAACATTGTATGAGTGTGTGGATTCTCTAAAGTTCTTCTTACTGTAAAAAACTGTTGAACCATACCTGTGCAAAACTGCGCTCGGTGCCCACCCAATCAATCTGATTTTAACATTTACAGCATTTTTCATGGGTCTCTCTGAGAGCCAGCTCACTATACATGTTGGACGTAGAGAGGTTCTGAATCAGCAGAGAGGTATTCACGAGAGAATGGTCGGTCGATAAAAGGTGAGGCTGAGGGTACCATTTATGGTGCTATCAGGAAACACCTCCAGAAGAGAGCAGATCCTCTGATATTTCCCTCTTTCTAAAAAGAGGTGCATTGTTCCAGGTGAGAGTGAGCTCACAGTAGATTATTGATTTTTTTTTTACTGTTTCTGTGTGAGCCAACTTCTCTGAACAGCACCATTGTCTGCTGCTGTAACATGGACCATTACAGGTTTGGCTAAAGTCTACACTTCCTGTGTCATATTAGGCCACTGAGCCCTGAGCACAGAGGATAAATGCTCCCTGTGGACAGACTTTAATCAGCTTTCTAAAAATGTGTGGGTCTGACTTTGTATCGCTGATGTATTTCAATAATTGGAGAATTATTTCTCTCATGTCAACAGTGTCACTGCCCATACTTCAGTGTAGAGCCCGACCGACTTATCGGTTGGCCGATATTACTGGCCGATATAGCCATTTGGGGAAATAACGGCCATCGGCAAAAATTTCGCAGATGTTTGCCGATACTACACTTATATTTTCAATAGTAAAATGCTGAGAATAAAACCGCCCTTGTTTACTTGCAAATTATGTTATTGTGCTATTTATCCAGCAGGGGGCGCTCTAACTCCACTTATGTCATGCAGCACTCTTGCCTTTATGCCAGAGTCGGAGCAGCAGGGCATTCGCTCAATGTACCGCACATTTGCTGAACAAACCAGGTTGTTTTTTTCAGTGGTAAGTTTTTAACTAATTTGTGAAATAAACAATATCACAATAAGTTTCCAATTTCAATCCAGCTTGTTTGTCCATGAATCATTGTGCCTCGTTGAGTATGTTGGTCGCGGTTCTGTTTATGTTAGCAAGCTAAAGATAGAGAACCTAGCTTAAAGTTACCTTGCTAAAACCTTAGCCGGCACAATGAACGTAACGGTATAAAATTTCAAAGTAATATTGCACTCACCCAGGTTGCTGCATGCTGCCAAACGCACCCCAAACACACTGCATTAGTAGCGGACTGCTGCCATGTTGGTTGCGGAGCGAATACTCGAGTATTCACCAAGTCACTGACAGCAAGAGCCACGCAGCTGCGTCTGCTCCGACTAAATGGCAATACGAGTACAGCCAAATATAATACAACCTATGCTAACTATGGTTAACTGAACAAGAGTGCTAATCAATGACTGCATGCGAACATTTAGGCTATCGGTTTTCTGTTAACATTAACTTTGTTGTGCTTAATCAAATGCACTGCTTGCCCGAAGTAAATTAATCCTTTACCCTACTGCAAAAAAAACCTTGTGCCACTGATTGATTCTCGTATGACTTTGTCTTATAATAATAATAATAATAATATATAATAATAATAATAATAATAATAATAATATAATAATAATAATAATAATAATCTTACGACTAAGCAGTCCACAGCTCTATTTATTTGCTCATTTTATGGGCATGAAAAGGTGTTACTGGTCAAAGTTTAATTCAAAGTAACATCATGATTTAGAATAATAGAAGATATAAAATGTGTCTAGAGAACATCACATTTTAAAACATGTTTTACCAGTAACTTTTGCTACAAGTGAACATTATTATGTGTAATATACTCGCTGACCACTTCATTGGACACATTTGTGCAATGTAATGCATCCCAATACCTTGAGTCTACTTCATTACATCTTCTACTTTTTAAAGGTTATGATTAATTCACCTTTATGTTTATCATTGAGATGATAGTGAGCATTGCTGTTAGTTTGGAGAGCAGTATATTGAGAGGTTTTCATAATTTTATTTTGTAGAGTTGACAAAATATCCCAGACTAATTAATATAATACTCCTTACAGCAACACCCACTATAATGGTATACAACTTTAATAACAATGAGCATAAAGAAAAAATAGCATCTTTCTTACAGTTAACAACATTTTTAAATTAATATATTTAATCTAAGTCTAATGAAGTAGCCTGGAATGTACAAGCCTGGCTAGGAAGTACCTTTCCTGTCCACCCTCTTTTGTACCAAGCGAGAGAGTGTTCAGCACTATTGGTAACATTTATGATGAGAAGCGCAGATCCCTCAAAGGGAACAATGCAGAAAAGTTGTGTTTCCTGCACTATAACCTACAACTGCTGAATTGGCAGTATTAAGAGGGACTCACAGTTGTAGGGACCTGTAAAAAAATGTTGTGTTATTAATAATTATGTTCTAATGCAGTTTGTATGTTAGAACTGTTCATATAGTTTTGGACAACTTTCTACTTTTGAAAATAAAAGTCTTTGAAAATGTTACAATTTTATTTCTATCTTTGTAACATCTGTTTGAACTATATTTATGGGATCAAACGCAGCTATTTATGTGCTAAAGGTATCGGCCGATACATCGGATATCGGTATTTTTAACGCCCCAAATATCGGCATCGGCCCCAAAAATTCCATATCGGTCGGGCTCTACTTCAGTGATAGGCATAACTGATTCAGCACTTACAAGGTCAGACTCTTTGTCCTAAAATAATAACATAAACATAAGTACTTGTCAATGAGAGTGCATACAGCTGCATTTAACCCTCAGGCTCTCCTTTAAAAGTAGCATTCTTCTCACAAAGGAGCTGCTTCTTGTTGGTTTGGTGGAAGACACACAGTTTGTTTTTGCAGTTTTGTGTTTTACAGTTTTTTGTAAACAACATACATACAGTCTTTTCTAAGTTAAGCATGAGACAGGTTTAACTTAACCAGGTTTGTACTTTGGTCAGTGCATTTTGAGATTTGCGGCTACTCTCTTATCATCCCCCTACATCAATACATTAAACTCATGACATATATCAGGAAGATCATTGATGTATAAAAAAAATAATAAAAGGTCTGAGTATTGAGGCCTGCTGGCTGCCAACATGACTGCTGAGACATGAGATTTGACACCATCTATAGTGACACATTGTGTTCTCTTAGATAAGTATGATTGAAAACATCATATTGCATCTGCAGAGAAGTTAAAGTGTGTGCGTTTAGTCAGTAGTACTTGATAGTCAAACACTTTCTTGAGGTCTAAAAACACAGGGCCTACACAGGGATTCTTGTCCAATAAAAACTTTACCTTTTTAATAAAAAAGCAGTTCTCTGTCTCTGTGGAGTCGTTTGGATGAAAACCAAACTGCATTTGATGCTGTAGAGTCAGTGCCGGTCCTATACATTTAAAGGCCCTGAGCAGGACCGGTTTGGGGGCCAAGCCTTGAGACTATTTAAATTTTACTATGTAACATTTTACTTAATTTTAATAAAACACTGACTGACTCTTTTTCTAAGGGGGTGAATGCTTTGAGACATTTTTGATTTCCAAACTCAGTAAGGGGGGCCTAGGTAAACAGGAATTAATATACAGACTTTACTGGACTTTGAGATAGATCCTCAGCAAAAATGACAAAGAAGCAGAATATTATAACCAGAATAGTAATCAGACAGAGTTGGGAAATTACATCACGCGCATGCGCAAGACACAGTCTTTAGGTCGGTTGTCGCTTTGGTGTATGAAGAGAGAAAAAGGTCATCCGACGTGAGGAAACGGGAGGGAACGAGAGGAGACGGGAAGAGACGAGCTGTCACTCTGTCTTTTCGGTGGCAGTCTGGGAGTCGCCTTGGTGTATCGAGGCCTTTAGTTTGCCTATAGGAAGGGCCGGCCCTGTGTGGAGTGAAGCCTTTATCAAGATGTTTGATCAGTTGCTCTGCAGTCCACTTAGCAACCTTAGATACTAAGGCAAAGACATTGGCAAGATGCTGACTGGCCAGTAGTTAGTGACCTGTGTTCTCTTTCCTAGATGGTTTTTGATTGATTTACCGAATTCCATGAGTGATAGGTTGTAAAGGACCGTTAGTATGGGTTTTTAAGAAGTCCCTGTCCAATACCATACACGTCCTTGGCTTTGGAGCTTTTGAGAGCTGCAATAATTTTCATTACCTCTGCCTCTGTTATGTTGTAACTGAAAGATGAGCTACACTGTATGTGATTATTAAGTGATTTTGATCACTTAATAATTGATAATTGATAAATTAATAACCACAATAGGGTCCCAAAGCAATTCATTATTACTAACTAACTATTTCCAGGGCTTTAGTCTCATCTGTACTGTGTTTATTTAGAAGTTTATTTCAGATTTACCATGTTTTTTTCCATTGTCTTTTGAGCTTTCTGTGATAGTGACAAAGAAGTTTGCTTTGGCTTTACTTATTGTTTGTATAAGTTTGTTATGAGCATGTGTGAATGTTTGTCTGTCAATAGATAAACCAGATTTTAGGTATTGTTTGAGCAATGCATCTCTTTGTTTTAACAGATTTCTACAGTTATGGTCCACCCATGGTAGACAATTTCCCTTCTTGGCCTTACTGCACCCCCTGCTGGAGTCACAACTGGCATGAATGTTTTTCTGAGGATAATGTTTCCTCCCAGTCTACCATTTTTAATGCTTCAGTAAGGTTCTATGTCTCTTTTTCATTAAAAGTAACATTGGATGAAGGAGGAGGGACTCTTATAATTTATGTAATGTAATGTTGTGTAAGCTTTCTAGAGAATAAATAGTATTGTGATCTTATAATCCAGTCAGAAAATGAAAGGTCTTAGCAATTCTGTCTGGCTTGTTAGTAGTACAGAAGGTCTATTAGGTCTGGGAGCTGTTAGTTACTGTCTTTTGGATAGGTTGCTCTCAATGGTGTTGCTCCTTTGAGATTTTTTTTCTACCGTTTGCCCTATCCTTCCCAGTTTATATCAAAATTACCAATGATGATAATCTCTTTTTGGTGGTCACTGGAGTTCAGAATATTTTTGAGCTGGTCATATAACTCTACCTTTGTGGATCGATGTGGATTTAGGCAAATTTAGGATAAAAGACATTTCCTTTGACAGAAAGATTTCCACACCAACACAGTCAAATGTGGATCATTCATGATCAGTGGATCATTCAAACTGTTTGCAAGTCAGGGTATTCCTAATATAAATGATACCCATACCCACAATAGTTTTGAGCCCATTTATTCCTCTGGCCTAGAGTCACTGTTACATCTGTGTAACTATGCAATTACAGTATCTCCCACAATGCCTCTCTGCAAACATGGGGAATCAATTGCTCTGTTTTTGTGGGTGTATTTTTTATACACTTAATGACAGTGGTAACAAATAAATTAACAGGGATTGACACTTCTGTATTGCAAAGACAGTAGAGTGAAGATAAGTGATTGTAAGTCAATGTGACCAAAAAGGGCTCTAAGGGTAAGACTTAGGGCTGGGTATCTTTAAACTATAACTGTGTGGTATCAAAATAAATAAATAAATCATAATAGCTAGTTTCAATACCTAGTGGGTAAACTTTAATCTTCATTTGCATGTATGAAACAAATAAATAACACAGAATAAATCATACAAACTACTGGTTTTAATTTTGCTCCAAACATTGGTCTTTTATTCAATATTATTGTGTTTTATGATTGTAGATGAAATAGCTCACCATAGATATCAGAAAATGGATCGTTCAGGTACCAGTATTAAAAACCAGGTATTGTTTACAAACTGGTATCAAAAAAATCTGAACGCTACCCAGCCCTAGTAAAACTGTGAGTTTTTTGTCTAGAAAATAGAAAACAAAATCAGCCTTAAAGGGTTACAGGGCCTGAGCCTTAAAAATTGCTGTGAGTGTAGACTCTGTTACATGTGGTTAGATAACACCAGGATTGCGCAGAAGCAGCTCACAACTCACAGCTCATTATCATATCAGAGATCATCTTGACATCCACATGGGATGAGTGAGGGCTCAGAGCTAAAGCACAAAATGACATCTGTCACTCCTTGAATCTCACTGAAGTGTGCGGTGACAGGAGCTGGTGAGTGACAGGGTCCTGAAGGTTTCAACAGCTCTTTCTCTGCTTTTCAGAGACACGTGGGAGAATGCCACCCTCCAAACATGGGCTTAAAGACATTACTGAAGCTATTCTTTGTCTTGGGCTGGAGATTTAGAAACAGTAATTGCACAAAGTCACTTACATTATGAGGCCCACCCGCTGCATCCTATGGACTTACTCAACCTACCTCACCCCACTCCCGTCTGGATGAATCCTTATAGAGCTGATCTATGATCCTATAGATGAACTAATAGACTAACAGTCCTGGACATATTGCCTGTCCGTCCTGGGAGAGGATCTCTCCTTCAAAATTAGCTCCATAAGGTTTCTTCTTTTTTCCTACAGCTGGGTTTTTTAGGAGTTTTTCCTTACTGAGAAGGAGGGTCAGGACAGCAGTGACCTGGGTCTGTTTAGTTTAGTGTAGTTATTGTTTGTGTTGATTGTGTGTTAAGTCTGATTGTGTGTTTATGTTTGATTAACTGTTTTTGAAGCCCTTTGAGGTGACTTTTGTTGCGATACTGGGCTATACAAATAAAACTGAATTGAACTGAACTATGACCCTTTACAGATACCCAGAGGCTACTGACCAAATGACCATTATATACCCATTCTACACTGGTGGGTCAGGACCAAAGAGTTAGTTGCATGGCCCCTGAATATTTCTGAACAAATATACAAGTATAAAATCATTCATTTATTCATTCATCTCCTTATGCTTATTCCCATCAGGGGTTGAAGATACTGGAGCATATCCCAGTAACTATGGGCCCTAGGCAGGGTACATCCTGGAAAGTGGCCATCAGTTGCAAGGCTGACACAGAAACATGCACTGACAGACAACCATTCACTCTCACATTCATTCATTCACTCAGGGACACTTTAGAGTCACCAATTCACCAAACCCATGGTAACATGGGGAGAACATGCAGACCTGGGAGACATGAGAGTTTCTACAGCTCAGTCTCTGCTAACACTCATACTCAAGTAAGGGTATGTGGTTGAGCATCTGAAAGGAAAGCACTTCTCTGTTGATCTCCCAGTAAGGCTTCAGATTTATCTAAATTAATTTCATACCCCGAAAACAGGCCACATTGTTTAATAATGGGTCTGATAAGTTTGGCTGAGACCCTTTGGCCTGAGTCACTTCTATTCTGTCAGACAATTTCAAAAAGGACTAACAGGATTTCTTGTTAAACTGAGCTCTATTTGATGTGAGCAGTTCTGCAGTATGTCATAGCACTTTAGGATTTAACCTGAATATATTGCATTGTACACTGTTTCCACTTGCCTATTTTGAAAATATTGCTCTGTGAAAATACAGCGACAAAGAGATAAAAGAGATAAGGCAAGTTTTAGTAAAAAGACTGATTGTGTGTGAGTTGAGTGGGCTGGTCCTGAGCTCACTTGGATGAAGAAGGCGCCCTCTACAGCCTGCTGCAGGTCGTCGTACGCACTGATCAGAGAGAGCTGCTGAGACGCACTGAGCTCTCCTCGGAGCATGTGGTTCTGCTCCAGATCCAACATCTGCTGCCTGCAAACAGCACACAGTCACATTTATACCTGCCATCATACAAGAGCCAAACAGAGCAGGAGGGTCAGAGAGGAAGCCGGGAGGACCCACAGAGTACTGCAGTCTTTTACTGACATACAAGTACTTCACTACTGCACCTGCACATTATACTGACATAAGAACAAGTGGAGTAACTTTAAAACTTGTCACCAGTAGCAGCAGAAAAATCTGAGTCTTGACTCTACTTTTCTTTACAAAGGTAGTCCACATGATTATTAAAAGTAGTAATGTCCATTAAAGATAAAAGAGTGCACTGGCTCCCCCTTCTGCCCATTCCATTCAAGTCAGTGGTTGGAACCTGAGGTCCGACAGGCCAATGGGTGTTTCTCATTTGCTTGGATCCTTCCTCTGGAGGCTGATTCAAAGCCTTCTTCCAGAGTTGGCCCCTCTGAAGCAAAGCCGAGTGCCCTGCTAATGCCGCATGCGAGCGCTTTTGGAACATGCTTGGAAGAGTGCTGCTGTGTTGTATAATGTGGCCTAATCTTGCACATTTAAAACATGGATTTATTATAAAAAATCAGCTTCTTTATGATGGGAAAGTGATCAAACAGCAAAACATGAATGTGTTTTTGTACAGTGCCCCCATGTCTCTACATGGTCTAATTAAAAAAAACATCTTACAAGAATGCTTTAAAAAATATTTCATAAAAAAATCACATTACATAGGCTATCACCAGCAGGTTCAATAACCAAATGTACATCATCATTATAGCAAAATAAGTTACTCTTAAATAATCAGAAACAGCAAAATGCAATTTGACTTATTTTAAAAATAACTTTCCTCAATTACAGAGCCATAATGTTCTTTTTCATATTTGTTTCTTTATCCTATTTTTATTTGCTGCAATGTGCACAGTATTAATTATTATTAATTAATATATTTTATTATTTTGAGGTGAGGCCGTGGAGGATCCACAGGTGCATCCTTCTTGAATTATTGAAACAGAAGAGACGAGCTCCAGAGGGCGAGGGGGGTTTAACCATTTGGAACAGCACTGAGGAGCTGATGACGTGGATCACTTTGAAGTGGTTCAGCCATGAAGGATCCTGGGAAATGAGAAACACCCAATGTCTCTGTTGCCACTGAAGCACATTTCCTCAGTTTTAGTTATGTTCAGCTGAAGGTGGCTGCAGCATTTTGTCAGTTTGTATATCCAGTTACTGACTGAGCATAAGGCCTGCAACTAGAGCCATCAGCATATTTCATTCATGAGAGATGATCTGAGGTACGCCTGATTTCATTAGTGTAGAGACTAGCAGAATGCAGCCTTGGGAAACCCCTGTGTTAAGATAAGCCAGCAGGGGCGTAACATCAGGCAGTGCAGCTACTGAAGCGGGGCCCAGGAGGTTTAGGGGCCCATTAGAGTAGGCCATTGTTCATCTAATGTCAAGTTTAAATGTTTATAATAAATAGTAGCAGCCAGAAACTCACCAAATAACTTACAGAACTGAGTTTTAAATTCCATCCTGTTCCTGTTAAATTCACAAACTGATAACACAAAGAACAAAAAAAAGTGTATTTTGTAAGATAAATACACAAATTGTAATAAAAAAATATATAGTTTGACAAACAAATATTAATGAATAAGCTCTTGATTTTTGTATCAAACGCCAGTAAAACAGCAACATTTTCTGAATGAAAAAGCTTAACGCATGAACCTGCAGTATTGAATGTGCTTCATAACTTTGGGGCCCATCCTTCACTGGGGCCCCACATTACCAAGTAATACCACTGCCCATCAGACGTCTTTCCTAGGGCTGGGGCACGAAGGCTTCAGATGGGCAATTATAATAAAAAATATAAGAAAACGGACCATTTCTTTTTCTAAACCAGACCTAAACCAGGACTAAACGTGAATACATCCAGGACCTAACCTGATCTAAATCAGGAATAAATCTGAGCCTTAAATGAAACTAAATAAACTAAAACCACCAGTGGTACCCATACCACAGTTTGAAAACCACTGGTCCATTCTAAAGTTTAGTCTGGAGTTTATATCCTGTAGAAAATGTATTCACCACTCCAGGGTTAGTTTCAGCTCTTTTGTTGTCTGTGGTTATTTAGAAACACCTGAATGGTGTGTGTGGGACTCAGAACTGAACTGCAGGTATGAGGTGTCAAACAAGCCATCCCAGACTGCAGCTTTGATACATGCTCATGGCTGTTCTAGAAGTTAGTTGGCTCAACAATATTTGTCAACCCTGAATACATGGCACTCAAAAATCCAATCTATTCCAGCTCTCACTCTCTGACCTACACAGGGAAACAGAAAAAATCTCATTCACAAAATCATTAACAATGTTCATTATTACAGGACTGGTCTAATAAGCTCAAAGTTTAAAGTCAGCTCTCTGAACTTCAGTTTGGTGTCCAGTTTAACTAGTGAGACTCCTGCCTCACCAACATCTGCCAGTCATCCCCTGGTAATCTTTAACCGCCTGTGACTTGTGTTTCACTTGTGTTTTTAGCGTGAGCTGAGGCCTGAGCACGCTGTGTTCAGGTGCACACAAAACAGACACAAAAACAAGTGACATTTTCTTCTGGTTCACATGAGCACAGCCACAATCGGACAAAACAGTCAGCCTCTTCTTTCAGCACATCTCCCTTTGCAGTCTTATGTTGATGTAATGCTTTTTTCAGGCTTTGCATTAGTATTTCAGGTTTTAAAACTTAAATTAATGTATATGTGGAAAATGCCTTCTTTTGGGGAGTGCTGTTAATTTAAATTTGCAGAGAACACTTGGTCTAGGTGTCTATCGCCCCCTGCTGGCAATGATGGGGACTGGACAGAGCATAAATGGCTTTTTAGCATGGGCATTAGCAACATGAAGCTAACAGATAGATAAATGAGCTGACTGTTTCCTAGTGACAGCGGTTTTAGGCTGAAATGATCAGAACGAGTCCAGTGACGGTGTATGGGCTTTAGAAATGTGCAGGAACACTTCCTGGTTTCATGTGTCTACGTAGAGCCGTAAGACCGAGCGTTTTCAGTTCCTGAGAAGGGCAGTGCCTCATCAGAATAGGTGACCTTTAAAGCCAGTACTGTCTAAAAGTGGAACCATAAGTCTGTCAGCAGGCCTGGCCCTCGTCATCACTAAGGTGTGTCCCTCTATGTCCATCACATGACAGTGTCCAATGAAACAGGAGTGGGGGAGTGCAGCACTGACCTGATGGAGCTGAGGGCGGTGCAGGCCATGCCCGGCTGGTTGTCATAAATCTTCACAGAGTAGCCTCCGCTGGAGAAGACCATGGCCCAGGAGCGGCCAATCAGACCACTGCACCACACAAACGCACACACACACAGGACATATTAACATACATCATGAGCTGTCCCTGAGGTGACTGGCCTGTTAACAACAAACTATCACTGCTTAGTGGAGGGCAACACACATGAAGGTTAATATAAGTATCAAAAGTACTAGTGTTATTTTAAAATAGGAATAATTTGGATCAAGAAATAACAAGACAAAACACAGAAAAAGCAGACTAAAACACATGTAGGGAAGGTCAAAGATCAAAAAGTACCAGGAGGGCCAAAGCCAGGACTGGGCGAAGGTCATAAGCCAGGACTCACACTGGAACAACAAGTGCCTATTTACTAAGAAAATATTTAAATCTTTCAAATGACCAACTAAAATGAGCACTACTGAAGACCGAGATAAAACACTGACTAAACCTGGACTAAACCAGGAATAAACCAGGTCTTAAGGAGGATTAAACTAGGATTAAACTAGATCTAAACCAGGACTAAATCCTGACTTAACCAGGTCTAAAACAGGACTTAAACAGGATCAAACTAGCACTAAACCAAGTCTACACCAGGACTTAACTAAGCAGTGGTCTACATTGTCTCTAAGGGTGTGTTCACACTTGGTCCGCAGGACTCGGTGCGCTTCGGGACGAAAGTCCGCAAATGTGTTGATGATGTCATTGGTCTGGTTCGTGTTGAGCTTTGTCAAACGAACTAAACTGACTGAGGGAGCAGTAACAAGCCTCACCTGTAGAGGGCAGCATGTCAGTAAGAAACTGGCGAAGAAGAAATCCTGCTCATCTATTGGTCAAAATTCCGCCTCTTCAGCTGAATATATCCCAATAATATACGGCGCACTTTAATTAATATTTAATTAAGTATTACATTTAGAGCAGGGATTAATATGAAATCTGTGTTGTTTTAGCAGTGTTTTCACATATGTTTGCTAATGTTAGCAACCTTTAAATACATTTTATTTACAGTATATTTGTATTTTTTATAGTCACGTTAGATGCGCTTATGTTTCTATGCCTTTGGTAAACAGTGCTGTAGTCCAGTCCCTGGCGTTAGTCCGTAGTTTGGTACGCGTTACGTTCATACTTCACCTGGACCAGACCAGGAGCGCACCAGGGCTCAAAGCCAAGACCTCTGATTTCATGCGGACCAGAGTTCACCTGAGTCTGGCTGTGCATTCACAGCTGCTCAAACGAACCGGTGTCCAGACTTTTCTTCCTACCCGTCCAAACGTCCTACCAAGCCCAACTGCGCATGCGCACAACCCAATAGGGCATTTTTTAAAATTTGGTGCGTTTTTCATCCTACCTGTCAGCTGTGCTGCGAAGAGAACGAGTGAAAACGGTGAATATGCAGTGTTTTCTACTTAATCTCACATAAAGGCAGATTTGTAACTTGTGTTTCAGGCTTGTTTGACTCTTTGATTCACTGACTTTGCTTTTTTAAATCGTATAACTGTTAGTTTGAACTGTTAGCATGAAGTTGCGTAAACGTGGTCTGTCACGCTGTGTGAACAGATGTGATTTTGTTGTATGTTAACACTTTTGCATTAAACTTTTTCATGTATTTTAAATAAATTAAATAGTTCTTGGTTAATGGCAGTTTTCTATAGAACACCGTGAACGCAATACCATGACTTAGTTATGATATAGATGGAATGCTGTTGCGTTTTTACACTGATTAGAAAAACAAAAACATAATTTTAGAATTATTTTAGTTCAGTTTATATACCTGGTTGTGGTGTCTTTTGATTATTAAAATACTTATTTAACATTAAATATTAAAATTTTGAAAATATTCAGATTTAAAAATAAGCTTTTGTTGACACTAAACTCCACATCTGTAATTCAACTTAAGACCTGTTGTTTAAAAACTCAAATCATTACACATTCTACCCAAAAAAAAATGTAATTAACTAATAAAGGAATATAATTTATACTATTAATAGGAATAATTGCCTCTTCTAAAGTGTGATGTCACCAGCCTTTACATTTAAGTTTAATGAAACAAAAAATTACACAAAAGATGTCAAATTGATTGCTCTGCCTCATGCATGGATGGTTATACATGTAGTAATTATTATAACATACAAAAACACACATATGATTTTTTTTTTTGTGAAGTACTGATGATAAAAGAAAAATTCAACATGAAATATTGTCATTTTTTTAATGGACAGTAAATCATATGTTTGTGAATGTTTTTGGCTTGTACCACAACTGAACAGTAACAGAACAAATTTATAATAAGTAAAACAGATTGAAGTCACTCAAAACTGACACAATAAAATGACTAAGGCTACACATTTAGGCTCTTCAGTCTGTCTTCAGGGCAAAAAAGCACCAGAACAGAGATATTGACATATTGTTTTAACTGTCTGTCTAGATATGGAGGAAAAGTACGATGAAATACAAGCTTTTCTCTCTGCGGGGTCATACCCGCAAAATTATGACAAATCTAAAAGGCAGAACCTCAGGAGGTACACCTCCCAGTTCACAATAAAAGGTCAGTTGCTTTCTTAAATTTTTAAAACCTTATTTGTACACCTTTCACATAAATGTCTTTTTAATTTGAAATCTCATAATTTACATAAGTATGAATAATGATCCAGCAACTGTTTTCTGGTCATGATACTGTCATTGTCATTGTACTAATGTTATAAATGTAATGTAGATGGGGAACTCTACTTTGGCTCGAGGCGAGCTATTAAGACGAAAGAAGAGACTTGGTCTCTCTTCAAGCAATTTCATTCGTCTGCTATTGGAGGGCATACTGGCTTGCGAAAAACCAGGCAAGCCTTAACCGCAAGGTTCTACTGGTATGGCATGTCAGTAGATGTTGAAAAATGGGTGTGTATTTCTGATCGCAATTACATGTAAAATTAAACCTAAATGCTTAACTATACAAATAAAGTAACTCTAAAATGTCCTGATGTATGCACTACCTACTACGTTGATGATATAATTATTCTGTGAACACTATTATTATTGTATGTTTTTAAGATTCAGGAATGTGACCAATGCCAAAAGGTTGGCGAGCCTCTAGTGGCAGTGCAGCCTTTACAGTGCATTACGGTAATAAAGCAAAATCATATATATTACAATAAATCTGCAATGTGGAAGTTACTGTTATTGTTCACACAGATTTTCTTTTTTCCTGTCAGGTGTCTTCTGTTTGGGAGTTAGTAGGCATTGATCTCACTGGTCCCCTACCGAAGACGTCCAGTGGGTACCAATGCATACTGACTGCTACAGACTACTTTTCGAAGTGGGTAGAAGCCTATCCATTGAAAAGTAAGTCTGCTACAGAGGTTGCAGAGAACCTCTGTAAAATGATATATCGTCATGGCTGCCCAATGCGAATCCTTTCCGACCAAGGGAGAGAATTTGTGAATGAAGTAAGCACACTCGTCAGAACTTATGTTTTGCAAAATAGCTAAACCACCTGCTTCTGTTGTGTGGGACAATTACTGTTCCAAGCATGATACCTGACAGAGTTACTTACCAGTACTCATTACTTATGTTTTTGTTTTCAAGCTCAACACAAGGCTGTGTGACATTCTTAACATTGAGAGGAGTGTTACTGCAGCCTACCATCCCCAAACAAATGGCTTAGATGAAAAAACAAATGACAACATAAAAAGGTATTTGCTATCATTTGTTGTCACATCTATACAGCTTACAAACAATAAATGTTTGTGCTTTACTGTGCCTGTCATCAGAGCCCTAAGGAAAATTGTCAATGACAAACAGGACAACTGGGACATTTTTTTGGATGCCACACTTTTCTCCTTAAGATCAAAAGTGCACACTACAACAAAACAAAGTCCTTTTCAACTGATGTATGGCAGGGAAGCACGCTTTCCTGCAGAGGTACCTGCTGAGTTGCCGGTGAGTGTTCTCTGTAATGTCATAAAGGTGTGTATGTGTTTGTATAATAAAAACCCCTTTTTCTAGTAATTACAATTAAGGTTGTTATCCTTTGATTAGCTTGACATTTACAATATTTTCTTACAGAATTTATCTCACATACAATCTTAGATATTTGTTGGTTTAGAAATTAACTTCATGCATTTATTCAGTGCTGCAAATAATGGTGCAATACATCAGTTTGATGTACTTGTCCAAAACTTCACAGCTGTCTACAGTACTTCTTCCAGAGGAGTCTGCTTTCGCAGACTTCACTGCAGCAAGACAGCAGGAAAGAGAAGAAGTGATGGAGACAGTAAAGCAAGAGGTCAAAAATATGCAGGAGAAACAGAAGGCTTCATATGCCAAAAAAGTGAATAAAAAATACAAAGCCGTCCAATATCAGGCAGGAGATGAGGTCCTACTCCTTAATATGAAGAAGAAAGGACGAAAAGGCGGAAGACTTCAGCCAGATTTTTCAGGCCCATATAAGATCGAGGAAATCTGTGGCAAACGTGTGACTCTCAGAAATTCTGAAGGCAAAATCCTTCACACTGCTTACAGTACCGACCACATCAAGCCATACCGGAGACCTGACAGGGGTGATGCTTTGTCCAAAAGCCCGGAGGTCCCAGTAAGACCCTCTGTAATATGTTTTGCAAAAAAGTGCAGTCAACCCCCATGACAGTCACCACAGAAGCGAAAGAAGGTGGCCTTTTAGAAACAAATTCAGTTGTTGACATGGTCACATGTTGCCTGTTTGGCCTTCATACCAATTTAGAGTTGCATGACTAGGAGTTGCATGTGTAAAATTGGTCCACGCATAATCTTTAAGGCTGACTTTGGATAGTTCATACTATTGCTAATACAAGTACTACTACAACTTCAAATACTATTATTAATATTTCAACTACAATGTCTAAGAATTCTATGACAACTACTACTGCTACTATTTCTACTACAATCAGTACGACAACAAATACTACTACACTACTGTAACAACTACTATAACTATTAGTACTGCTATTGTCTAGCAGGTACTACTGCTGCTATGACAAGTATTACTACAACTATTATAAGTACTACTACATCTGTTACTACTAATTCCACTACTACTACTACTACTATGACGAGTACTACTGCTGCTAATTATATTAAAATTATAACTACTACAAGTACTACTTACACTACTAATACTACTTTTATTACTGCTATAACAACTACTACTACTATATTACTATTGTTACAGTATTATGGGGAGGAATGGATGCCATTTTGTTTCTGATCAGGGACGGTCATCCTTAAAGATTTTTGACCTCTTTGTTTTTGGCCCGTTGGCCTTGAGTTCAATGTTGGCCCGTTGGCCTTGAGTTCAATGTTGGCCCGTTGGCCTTGAGTTCAATGTTGGCCCGTTGGCCTTGAGTTCAATGTTGGCCCGTTGGTCTTGATCTAGTTCTACGTAAAACAATACTTACAAAACTAATATAAATAATAATTTATTTGCAGTACAAAGTATTTGGGAAGGTAAAGACGATGGGCGTGTGGAGGCAGTGGTTGGTCCATACAAACTATATGACCATTCCTTAAGAACATTGCAGGGAACCCAATGGGTGGCTGATGACGTAAGACCATTTTTTTGCTATACATACTACCTTCATTTAGCAGTGTTTTCACATTGTGTAAATTTTCTTTTACTCGCATGGTAGGTAATAGATGCATACCTCCACTACCTCATACAGGAACACAAGGTAAGCGTGAATTACATACTTGTACTATACAAGGATCAAGAAGTAGGATAAGATAATCCTTTCTTTGTCCCACGGGGAGAAACAGTTAACAGCGCTTCTTTCAAGAACAGCAGTGTAAGGATGCCAACAGATCAAACACTCAAACAATTATTACAGTGTAAAAACCATAAGAGGCAACAATGGAAGAAGCAATATGATTATAAACTGACTTAAGGTGTGCAAAAGACTAATATTCTATATTATAGTACAGAACTGTATTTACAAAGGAGAGCATTGCAGGTTCATCAATACAGTGCCTTGACAAACTTTAAAGTGGTGTGTTAGCAGAGCAATTTAAATTATCATAGTAATGTTAACATGACTACAGTGAGTGGATAATTGCAATTGTCTCATTATTGCATGTGACAAAGTTATAGATTATTGTAGAGTCTGACAGAAGCAGGGATGAAAGACTTGTGAAATTTCTCTTTCACATAGGGGGGGTGAACAACGTCTGTCACTGAAGCTGCTTTCCAAAGATACTGCTTTCCATATATTGTCTATATTTTGAGTATGGTGTGTGGGTTTGTGTTCATGCTTTTTACAGAAACTTGTGTATTATATGAACGCTGTGGTGGGGAGTGCTGTATTTGGTGGAAAGTTCCTTAGGCTCAGTAAGGTAACTGCATTGAAAAGTTATTTGTAGTTAAAGTCATGTACAGTAGTAAAGTAACTTGGCTGTACAACATTCTACAGATGAAATTTCCAGTGGAGGAAAGTTGGCTGTGCCCAGTTAATATTTCTGCACATTGGATTCTTGTGGTATGTTTTCTTATAGATTAATTTACAAACTCTTACTCCCAAGAACTGTTTTGTATAAGTAAAGTGAATTTTTGTTATTTCAGAGTGTCAGCATACCTGAGCTCACTCTGACAGTAATAGACCCTATGGGAAATGAGTTCTATTACAGCAGAAAAGTTCTTCGCAACTGGAGGTATGAATATATAGTAGTGATGCACAAGATGAACATGTCTGGCTATATGGTTCTGAATATATTTTAACCAGGAACTACCTAAAAATGATGGCGAGGTCAGGAGAACCATGGCAGACCAAGACTCTGCAGCATCACAATCAGCTGGACACCAGTAGCTGTGGGGTTCTGGTGATGAAGGTAATAAAGTATTATATTTTTTTTCATTTTCAAAGTATGACAAGATGTGCAATTAACACAGAACAGTGAAAAGACTTAAAAATATTTTCTACAAAAATGTTTTTCAGTTTGCAGAGAATTTACTCTTAACCGGCAAAATAGAGGAGGTATTGACTACACCTGAGGCTATCAAACAGTACCGATGGCAGATAGCCTGTACCCTGCTAAAAAATCGGGGTAAGTATGATGATGCTTGTGTATTTAGTAGCCACCAATATTGCGGTTTTTGAAATGATTGTCTTTCTAAATAATTGTCCATCATGTTTTGCACATGTCCTTCAAATGATTTGGATGGTGTATTTTTAAGGGGTACACAATACAAAATGTTGTGTAATGATGTATAAAGGGAAGTTTATAATAACTAATTACTATATGTACTGTAATCAAGTCAATAGCCACATACAAATTAAGTTGTTCTACTGTCTTTGTAGGTAATGCTGAGGATTACTGTTTAGTGTGCGGGATGCTCGAGGGAGATGCAGAGCGTAGCTTCATTGAAATGGTTTGTATGATCATATAAAAATTATTTTAAAAGAAAATACATGCCATACATAAATGTTTAACCAAGCTGTAATGATGTTCACACAATTTTTCCATATATATATTTCCATATCTAGGTGCAGTGCGGGAGATGCCTCCGATGGGCCCATTTTAATTGCGCACAATACAGTGATCATGAGAAGGATTACTACTGCTCTAAATGTTTGGGACAATGTTAGTATTTTTCTTCTTACAGCAACAGAAGTAGAAGTATTGTGGGGATTTTGCCTCAGACATCTGCACTCATTAGGGCCCATACTCATGACAATCCCTTTTTTAAAGCCTTTTTTTATCATATGTTATCATTTATCATTTTATCTCTTGCTTTAGGTCTGTCGCTCTGTCTCACTCTTTTTCTTTTCTTGCTCTTTCGATGACTATTGATCAATATTAGCATTGTCACAATTTGTATCAGATAACTGTTATTAGCACTACTACTATTACTAATACTGATAGTACTAATAAAACTACTATCACTACTACTAATGCTAGTATTTTGTAAATTTTACATTGAAGATTGTTTCTTAATTATGGTATTGTTATTGTTTATGTTGTTATGGTAAACTGATTTATTGTTCTTTTTGTTAATTTCGTTGTATGTGTATGAATACAAAGTAACATAAAAGCATATTCTGACATGTTTATTTACATGACTAAGCATCCTACCCTGCATATAATGGTAAAGAAGCATATTCTGACATGTTATTTTGACATGGCATAATGACCTACCTGTAAATAATACTACTGAGTATATTCTATCCATCAAAAGATTTCAAGAATGACATTTAAAATACGTCATACATATTCTTTCTGGGAAAAAAATAAATCGTAGCGCACGGTAGGATTTTCTGACCAAGTAGGACATTTTGACAGATGTGTCTGTCACGTGGTCCTACGGTAGGACGTTCTGACCGGGAAGGACACCGGACTTTACCAGGAAGCGAACCAAACACTGCAAGTGTGAACACACTCTAAATGAAATCAGGGCATGAATTGTGGAGGACTCCTGAGTACCACCAGTGGTACCCGCACCACAACTTGAGAACCACTGGTCTATACGTCCCGTGACTTTTCTGATGATTAGGACTAAACCAAGAGTAAAGAACTAATGTTAAAGGACTAAACCAGGACTAAACCAGAACTTTACCCAGACTAAACAAGACTAAATTAGGACTGAGTAAACCTGGATTTAACCAAAACTAAGAACCAAGAACATTTGAGCCAGAGCTCAAAGCAAATCCTGACTAACCTCTGATAAAACAAACCTTGACCTAAAAAATGTAAGTCTACTTACTAAGTTAACAAATCAAACTCTCACCTGCCGATGACAGTGATAACCTTCATATCTGCGTCCTGTGCTGGTGCTAATCAAATAAAGTCCACTCAGACCAGACTCAGTCCAGTGTGTACAGTGAGAGATGCGCCGCCTCAGTCACGCCAGTCAGCTGTGTACGGTGGCCCACCAGGCTCGAGAAGTCTGGCGCTAGTAAGGTCCACAAATGTGTCCGCTCTGGACTTTTAGGTCAGATTTGCCTTCGGAATGACATTAAACCTTCGGCGTTAATCAAAGTGCAGCTGTCTGTGTTTTATTAGTTTATTATAGCGGTTCTGTGAGATCATAGAAGAACACAGATCTGCTCCAATCCTGAGTTGTTTTTTTTTTTTTTTTTTTTTTTTTGGCATTACAAAATACATTGGTCAACAATGTAGAAAAGCAGTACAAAACGACTGAGCTTCAATAGTAATCCAGAACAATGGGGAAAAAACAACAATAAAATGATATAAAAATAGAAAACTAAAGGAGGTCTAATTTGACATGTTTTCTGTATAATTAATGAGTGCAGCAGTTTTACTTTTTACATAACCTAAAGCCTTTTTTTATTGAAAAAATTAATTGAGATAAATCTAGAGTTTCACATTTAAAGGTGCTATGAGTAGTAGATATATATTTTTTAAATTTCATTCCCACGTGTGCCAAGATATGATGTAAACATGTTTAAATCAAATATTAGTTTTACTGATAACAATGGTACAATGGAGTTATTCACAAATAAAATATATATTTTACATAATGGCCAAGTTGTTGTTGTTTTTTTTGCTTTTTTTTTTGGTCCTAAAAATGCATTGCTGATCATCTAATCAGAAAAGAGATTGTTTTTCTTTACACTGCAGGGCCGTTTACAAACCAGTATGTTAAAGCCTTTGGTGTAAATCAAAGAGCAGCTGTTTGTGTTTTATAGTTTACTGAGATGAAGAACACAGGGCAGGAACCCCAGATGTCCCTATTTCACAGGGAGAGTCAGAGTTTTAGACTCCCTTGTCCCATGTCCTAACACATAACTGTAAAAACATTATGTCCACATTTTAACCAATAGAATAGCATAGGACACTTAAAAACAATTGTCTAAGGGCTTTTGTCACTAAAATTATTTATGGTGTCATTATTTTTATTAATGAATTTCTATTAAAATCCAAAACTTAAAGGGTGTTAATGGGCAGTATATATTTTTTTATATTTCATAAAAAATTATCCACATCCCAAGATATGAGGTAAAAAAAAAAAAAAAAAAAAATGACATGATGCTGAACTTGTTTATATTTACATTTTTTGTTTTGGTTCTAAACCCTGCATTGCTGATCGTCCAGAAAAAAAAAAAACACAGAAAAAATGGCAACCCACAGACCATTGTTTTGATTTAGACTACAGTACTGTTTTCACAGCAGTACGAGTGCATGCTGCTTACAGTACCTTTAAGTCCTACCGTCATGTACTTTAATTGCATGACTGACTCTCTGACATGGCTTTCGGAAGCTTTTTTTTTCACTCAGTTCAAATGCACCAGGATTATTCATCAAAAATACAGTGTGTGTCCCAGTTTTTGGGTCTGAAAATTTGCTCACCCTTCCTATAAGACACCTGTGATCACACTGTGCACAGGCTGCTACCATTTTATGCTCTGTCATAGGGCTGACACAGACAGACAACCATTCACTCTTACATTCATCCACTAGGGGCAATATATTTATGTTCATTATTCACCACATTCGCACAGTGCAGTGCCATAACCAAAAAAGACAAAAAGGTGGGGGTAGTGGGTAAGTTTAATAGAGTACAGTATAAAGTTGGAGGAATTTGGGGGACAGTATGTTCCTCTGATCCAGTGTTTGTTCTAGTTTTTTCAGGTTGAGTGGAGCCATTGATTTCTGGAGAGTTTGGTTTTGTCTTTACAGTTCCATAGTATTGCATTTTAGTGATGTTAAGTAATAATTGTTAAGTGTGTTTGGGGATTTCAAGAGTGGGTAAGTTACCTAGGAGAACTATGAATGGGGAGACTGGGCTCTTTGGATCGTGGGAGGAGCCTGAAGTACAAGGAATAATGAATATTTATATTAATATACCAAATATGTACATTTGTTCACAAGAGAAAGCTTGGACATCTCCTCAAAGCTTTAGTATTTATTTTTTTTGTTAAGAAATGTCAAGTTCATTCTTACAAAAAAGTTTTCTTTTAGATATTGTGGAGCTAAATTATGGGTGTTGAGATACAATGGAATTATCAATATCAAACAGCAAAAATATCAAATCTAACAAATCTTAGAATTGTTTTGCTTGCAAAACATTAATTGTATATAAATAATAAATATACATATAAAGAGATCGTACAAATATATAACACAATACAACACATTCGAAATATAATGTATCATATTTATGATGTAGTATTAATATTAAAATGATCAATCTACAATAGTGGTGTGATTATTTGTAAGTAAAGGTGTGGAAAGAAAAGGAAAGCCCATTTGAGTTGATGTAGTGCGTAAGTTGTTAATTTCAGGGGTTAAAGCAAAGACAATTTGTATGAGTTTTAGACTAAGGAATTATCCGTACTACGCTCTGCAGTGGTGGAGGAAGTACTCACTTTTAAAAGTACTTGCAAGTAAAGTAAAAGTATTTGGCACAGACTCGACAGTTTATGAATGAGTTAAATGTGAGGGATTTTGTTGATTCCAGATGAAATGAACAAACTGCTGCAGTAGAAGAGACTGAAGCTGTCGCTGAGATATTCTGTCTTCATTATTTTCATGATTCTAAAGGAGTACTACTTTACTGCATCTGTTATATTTAAGTACGGTTTATCTACAAGGGTATGACAAAAACACGATTTTAAACCAAAACTCAACTTTGTACTTCAAACGAACTCAGAAATGTAGTGGATGTAGGGTCCTTGTAAAATTCACTCAAGTACAGATACATGAAAATCATGCCTAAATAAAGTTCCATTCCACCACTAACTCTCTAATACTTGAGAGTTTTATTTTAAAAGTCTAATACAAATGAAAGAACTTCAGAGCTGCATTAAAAAATTATGAATTAATCATGCAACATTTCTTCAATAAATATTCTTTATTACTGTGGTGATTCTACGTTTTTGTAATAACAATGTTTAAACTAAATGTAATACTTACTCATAATATTTAATACTTTTAAGGCCTTGATTTTGACAAGATCAAATTTAATACCTATTTAATGCTTTTAAGACCTTGAGGCAGCCCTGAAGTCATCTCTTTAGTCTATGAGGTATAATATTATATTTGTATTTCTTGAAGCAGATGTTAATCTCTATTTTAAGTGTGTGGGACTATGGTTTGCAAGGGAGGGTCTGGGGGTGAAAACAGATGTCATTTCCTGCATACTGGTGCATTTTAGATGACATAATACTTTCAGCTGGCTCCAGGTTGAAGTAAATTGTGGGTACAATTTATAGTTTTATTCCATTACAAGAATCAAGATAAAACATTTAGTATCATGAGATGTTGTAAGGACTGGTAGACTGTTGGTCTACTCTAGACTTTACTGTGCAGATGGAGGCTGCAGAAAAAAAACTATACAAGTTTTTAATAATACAGTAAATATGCTGTGTTAATACTGCACTTTTTATTTTAGTAAACTATTTATAATCATATCTCCGCAATTCATCAAGTGTAGGATGAAAAAAATTGTCATGGCACTAAACAACTAAACTAAATTAGTTCATTTCTCAGTCAGCACGGCCCAGGAGGAAACCGCACCACAGGTAAATAGAGTGAGCACCTGTCCCACTTTTGGTTGTACTGCACAGCCATTTAGGCTATTAGCCAATAGGCGAATAGTTTTCTAGGGAGTGAAAGCTGTGTTCAATTTAGCGTCTTCACCATTAGCAATCTTCTAAGTCTGGACGTAATTTATCAACAAGTTGTTTTTTTCGCAGCCAAGGGCCACACGCCGGAAAACCAGCACGGTGCCGGAGTACTTTAAGCCCTGTGATTTGTTTGGTTGAATTTTACAGATGCTATACTTAATTTCTGGACTTTGGGGTGTGGCATTTAGGAAAAGCCTTTATAGGTTTCTGCCTCACAAAGTCATTCTTTTTTCCTTTCATATATATTGTTTGTTTTTCATGTTTTCTTAATGTGAAAATAAAAATAATATAAAATAAATTAAAGGAAAGAACCCAGTGTAACAGGGAGAACATGCAGACTCCACCCAGAGAGATGATGTGACAGCCGGCCCGAGGATCGACCTTATAATCCTTATATCCTTGCTGTGAGGTGAGAACACTAACCACTCTGCCATTCTGCTCCATGTGTAAAACACTTGTAAATGTTATTTATTAACATAATACGTTTTGCATAACATTCACCAGGATTTATTAAAACATAAATGCATATAAAATCAGAATATGAGCAAATTAAATCCACAAGTTAAAGTGATGTGTAATGGGGCCTGAAGCCATAAGTGCAACAAGTGTACTTACACACAAACTACTCCATAATTTAAAAACACACAAGCCCAGTCTGATGTAATGTTGCTGAATGCTTTTAGCAGCATTGCCATCCGAGGTTTAAACTCCAAAAATGATGCGCAGGTCAGACAGGGACAGTTTAGAGAGCGTGCTCCCAGTTCCTGAGAGCACGTTCTGGGCCAGCTCTTTCTTTTTGGCCTGGAGAGTGGAGATCTTGTCCTCCACAGTGCCTTCACACACAAACCTGAAAGCAAAACACAGACAGAAGGGCTAACAATACATCACATTATGAGCTTTTAATCTGCCTGGAAAAGCTTTTTGAACAATAGCAGTTTTTTTTGCAGCAATATTCAAGCAGGTCTCTGATCACATTACGAAATGGGCAATTTTGAAAGATTATTTTGTGTCCATAAATGTTTCAGTGAGTTCTCAATACTACTAATCTTGGTGAGTACGTCAAATTGCCCATATTGAGTGCATCATTGTTCTCTGTATGTCTGAATGTGTTAACGGCGGTGTTAACTCTAAGGTTCAATAAATCTATTGCTTTTTACTTCACATCATAAGTGACAATATATTACATACTGGCCCATGTATTTATTACCTAGTAGTTTACGTGTAATACATATTGCAAGGATCTGGAGTTTTACAAAAAGTTACCTGTGAATAGTGACGTCTTTTCTCTGTCCCACTCGATAGATTCTGTCACAGGCCTGGTCTTCCAGAGCTGGGTTCCTGTTATTAAAGAGAGTATTTATGCCTTGTGTAACTAGCAGCTTGGGCAAATAGCCACCAACAATATGCCAACAAATATGTAAATTAACATAAAAACTTGTAAAATCTAGTCTGAATAATAAATAGTGCAATTGCAAAACTTATTTTGTGGCAAAAATGGCACTTATCTGTATGTGTGAAAGGGGGGCATGGTGGATGAGCGGTTAGGATTCTCACCTCCCAGCAAGGAGATCGTCCAAAGTTGTGCATGTGTTAGGTGAAATGGTGACTCTAAATTGCTCCTAGTGATGTATGTATCTGTATCTGTATCTGTTTTCACAGTGAGAAAGAGTATTAATGAAGTGTACAGCTATATTTACTAAAATTGTATCATCATTATTGTTTCAGAGCCCGCCAAAAGAGACTGTGTGACAGGCCTGTCCTGAGAATTAATCATTTCTTTTGCTGGGAGGCAAGAGGACTAACAGCTCTGCCACTGTGACCCCCTCCAACCCATTTGATGAAATTAAATAATATCTATACCAGTGCATGTCAATGAGGAAGAGGTGATTCCCTCCGATGAGATTCAGACCAACACCTCCTGCACAAAGAGAAACCAGCATGACCTGCAACAAAGAGACTTCAGTCAGGTCTGTGGCAGTGTTCTGTTTCCACGTCAACAGCAGCAGCCCCATGTAACTTTTTAACTTTAACTTGTTACTTGTGGACTGTGGGAGTCGGTCTGTTTGTTACTTGTGGTCTTTGTGGGTTGGTCTGCTTGTTACCTGTGGTCCGTGGGAGTTGGTGTTGAACTCCTCCACCAGGTCCATTCTCCGTTTGGGTTGCACTGTTCCGTCGATGACTCCATAGCTCAGGCCCATCTGCCGCAGGTGCACAGCCACAATATGCAGCATGCTGGTCCACTGGGACACGATCACACTGAGGACATGAGAACAGAGACACAAGGTGACAAGCCGATACCAGTAATCTGTTTTCTTTTATTTTGTTGCAAGATGTATAATGGGCTTCTGTAAATCAACTCCACAACACTCAAGTGGTTTACTCAAGTATTTATCAATTAATAATAGTCTTATGTGCTACATATGTGCTAAACGTCTTATCTAAGAAGGAGGCTGCTAAGTTTTTGTAAGTATGCTAACTGCAGCATATTAGCATCATGGCTGCAGGAAACATGCCGAATAGTTGACCGAACACAAGTCCCTTAATTATGTTAATAATGTTCAATTGGACAAAACTAGATCCCACTACGTCCAACGATGCAGATTAGAAGACACAAAACAGACTCATGTCATCAACGCCAGACTGTTTGACTGTTCCAGATGGCCCATTATCAGCCCAGTGTGTCCCAGCTTTTACATTCACCAATTCATCAAATGGATTATAGAAGCCACAGTAGCACTGGGAGGCACACAGAAAAGCTGTTGTTGGCGGCCTCTTGATTGAGCCCACACTCTCCTTGTTGTGAGGCAGAAGTGTTTTAACTCTCAGTGAAACCCTTCATTTTATGTGGCAACCCACATAATTGAAACTACACAAAGTTATTAAGAACTGACCTTTTCTGATCAGCCCCACGCTGCCTGATGGCCTTCAGCTCGGAGATAATCGCAGAAATCTGGGGGAAAAGGAGCCATGACCTTTTGAAACTCAGTATTTTAAATAGCTATTTTAGACACAGGTTTTAATTTCAATGATGAAGACTGAAGCTATTATTTCTTAAACGTACCACAACAAGGTTGAATGAAAGTTAGAAAAGAAACACCAGTTTCCCCAAACAATGCTAATAAATTACCTTTGACTGTAACTTTCCTCTGATTTTAAACTGGTCTAAGCTCATTAATATTAATCCAACCTTGGTGCTCTGACTGGTGTCCTCGAACAACTGTGCTTTGAAGCGAGTGCCGTTCAGGGACACTGATTCTTTGGGATCAGGTCCAGACGGAGCAGGGCTGGAAGTCAGAGAGAGAGCATTCAGCTGCTCCTCCAGAGACAGGACTATCCCATCGCCCTGTAGCTCGGACGAATCCAGAGTCTGGGGAGAGACAAATACATAGAATGAACATTAAACTGGCTGTAGTCATCTCTTTTGGAATATCTGAATCCACTTGAGAGATGGACAAGCAAGCTGCTTGGACAACCCCAGCAAAGGGTTAGGCCCTTAGCTGGGGTAGTCTAAGCCAAATCTTGCCACTTTTTATTGTTATTAATTGTACCCTCACTTTAGGAAAAGTAAAATATTAATATCAGGTAACATTTTGTTCAGGGTGAATTTTTTTTTCAACACCCTCAAGCCTAGAACACACAAAATCAGAAATAAAAACTTCTAAATCAATCATGCTTACCAGTGGTTTCTAGAGGATTTAAAAGTGAAAGGTTCCTTTACACAATAGTACAAAAAATAACTGTAATTTTCAATAAAGCTAAATGGCTTTAGGGGCCATTTGGTAAAAATCGACCTTGATCAAGTCCCAGTAGATAATTCATATAATCACTATGATGCACCATGGGTTTTTTATTTACGCAGAACAGATGGCATTGTCCATACCAAAAAGTGCAGTTTTGGTTCTTTTTTTCCATCTTGGCAGGCAAACAACAAGCAAATTTCTCAAAGGCCTACTTGTTGCCTCTCCTGCTCCACATAACGGTCTGGTAAAAAACCATAGGCCCACCCAGGTGCATGCTGGTCCACCTGCACTGTGCGCTTTTATCCTCTAGGTGCCCATGGCCTAACCCAATAGAAAATGACTACTACTAAAGTGATAAATCCTAAACAATGAAAGATAAACTAAACAACTTAATGCAAAAAGCAAACATAAGAAAACATTCTAAACAACACAGAATCAACAAAAATAATAATTAGAAATAAGCAAATTACTAGGAAAATAAAAATATGAATACTAATAAACAAAACAGACAAATAGATCCTACAATGCTTCTAAATAAACTTATTCAATCACATTTGAACATTTACCAAGTGACTGAAAGGAGCGCAACAGGGGAACACCAGGTGAATGATGCTGCAAACTAGAGGCCAACCGATATGCCTTTTTTGAGGCCGATACCGATATTAAGTAACAAAAAAATATCAGCTGATACATTATACATTAGGAAAAAGTATGTTAAAGCATATTTCTTTCCACTCTTGTTCACATGAATATGGCGTGTACACCCCAGGCCACATTGTTAGACTAAACTTATTTTTAAAATGTTGCAGAAAGCTGCTTATTGTTCTTTATGCTGATTGTTATTTAGGTTGTAGTGGGTATTGGTGTGGGGAGTATTATTATATATTTTATGTATTATATTTATTTATTTAGCTTTAACTAAGTTTGTTTAACTTAAATTTCACTTAAACTTGCCGTGCAAGCAGAGCATGGGGAAAACTACAAAATGCATTTTGAATTTTTGTTCTATGAGGTTTTATGGCAAAGAAATTAGTAAAATATTTTTATTGCCGTTTTGAGCTTTTCAGGCCATGAGAAGGTGATTTGGGGAGTTTCCTATGAACTGCAGGACAAATAGCAGAAGGCCACCATTTGCAAGTAAACAGGTCTTATTCCAGCACACAGTAAAAATAGTACTGTTTATATCGGTGGATATCGGATAATTTTCTAATGGGCTATATCAGCTGATAATATTGGTTGGGCTCTACTGCAAACTACAACCTTCGGGTGATAAATCTTCATCATTCAGCGTCTGAGGCAGAAGTAGCTCACTGTGCACACCTCTCCTCTCCCTCCTTGTACTGACCACAAAAACTAAGTTGTGGTAAGTAAATATCTTTTATGCTGGTGTAGGCGAGTACCTTTTTAAGCAGTGAGAGGTGGCAGCAGCATTGTCGCAGCCGCAGCAGCAGAGACAGGATGTGGACAGTGCTGGACGCCGGCTTGGTCTGAGAAGAGGGCAGAGTGGGGTTGGCCTGGGACATCCCGAACTCCTGAGCCACTGCACACAAATCAGAAAAATAATGAAATAATGAAAAGCCAGACATGTACAATATTTACAGGTGTGTTTAACTTCAACAGTAAAGTGCAATAATTAAAAACATTGAAATGAAAATAATGTGCTGCGATTTAAAAATAGACCATGTCTGGCAAATGTATTCCCATTCTTTATGCATGGGTTAATGCTGCTGTTAGTGAAGTGGTTTGATTCTCCATTGTGAAACCAAAACCCCCAGCCACACTGTGCTGGTCCCAAGCTCAACTAAATGGAAGAGGATTGTGTCAGGGCATCTGGTGTAAAAACTTATGTAAAATTACCCCTGTAAATGTTTCTCTCTAGAAGCCCCTTGAAAGAGAGAGAGATGGAGATGAGTCCTGGACTTGGACTCAAGTAGAGTGATTGGGATCAGTTTAAGCCTCACGTAATCTTAAAAATGCTCAGTCTCACGACTCTACATAGACAGGTGAAACCAGGAAGTGCTCATGTGTGTCTCTAAAGCTCATACACCGTCACCGGACTCATTCTGATCATTTCAACGCTTAAACTGCCGTCACTACAAAGCAGTCAGCTCATTTATCTATCTGTTAGCATGTTGCTAATAGCCATGCTAAGTAGCCATTTTAGCCAGCAGGGGGCAACAGCCACCTAATCCAGGCAAAAGTCACAGTAATAGCTCCGCAAAAGAAGACGTTTCCCACATGTGAAATACTAATGGAAAGGTGTTAACACTATTTCAAAAAGTCTGAAAAAAGCAGAATATGTCCCTTTTAACTTGATCTCGCACTTTAAATGGCCCATATTAAGCTTTTTGTTGTGTCTTTTAAATTAAGTCCCTGTCCCTTTAAGAGCCCCTCCCTCTTCACGGCCCAGCTGCTGTCATGCCCCTTCAGCTCCTCACAACATGTGCTGCTGCAATGCTGCAGTCCTTGGTGAGTTTTGTTTGGTTGCTGCGTGGGAGGTGTGAGCTGAACAGGACTGGAACGAAAGGGGGGAGAGGTGTGGTCAGGTGAAAATGGCAGACATCAGTGAAACAAGTCTGTCCTTTCAGCAAGTCAGCGTAAATAAATAGAGGAAGGATATAGAAAGCTCAGAAAAGTTGATTTTGCATAATAGGATCCCTTAGGGAGCTTAATGACTCGACATGGACTCAACCAGTCTTTTCACAGTCAATTAAGATTCCTTATTAAAAATATAACTTTGACAAATGAGGTGTAAATGTGTCAAGATCTGACCTTTCTCAAAAGGATTTGTGGAGGAAGGGCTCCCCTTGCTCAGCTCATGTCCTTCATGTTGCTTGAGGTAATTCTGTAGTGTAGATCTAAAAGAACAAATATTAATTACACATTATCTTGCATTCAAACAGTAACCATTTCTACAATAGTTTAAAAGAACATGACATTGTTTTTTAATAATAATATTATGCTGTGAATTTAGTATTAATGTGTATAGATGAGAGTGAACAGCCTGTACCAGCATGCAGACATCTTGCATAAATTCAGGTCTGTACATGTTTGTACAAGAAGTACTGGAAGCTACTTTTGGGTGTTATTCTGCTCAGATCTTTTTTTTTACTAAATATCAGATTTGACAGGAAAAGTGTCCAGCACCATTACCAAACCATTACCATTTCATAAAAAATAATAATAGCTCCTTTTGAATTTGATTGCAGCAACACATCTCAAAAAAGTTGAAACAGGGCAAAGCTCATTTACAATGGACTGAGTCAAAATGAAAAACTGTGCAGATGATCAGTTGAACCAGAATATGAAAATATAAAACCTAACTGACAACAGTGCTTGTGGTTCATGTTTACATATACATTCTTTACATGATTTTCTTTACAGTTATAACTTGGATTTGTGCCAGCTTTGTTGACAGATAATGACTTCTGGAAGTGTTCCTGACCCACGCAGTGATTTCAGAAGTGATGCAGTGTTGCTTGAGGAGCTGAAGCTCAGGAGCATCCCGTAATCCAATACTAATAATACAGACAGTCTGTCTTTTATAGTCAGACAATGTAGCCAAATATAAAGCTCTTATTTTTAATAAAATCATATAATATCTACATGTCATGTACTTTTTTTGTTGTATTGTGTATAAAATATGGCTAAATGAAATTTGCAAATGCATTGCTTTTACACTAAAGTGTCCTTGGGAGTTCTATATGGCACCAATAAGAAATAGTTTAAAAACTGCTGTTTTTAATTTACATTTAAGACAGTGTCCCATATTTTGAGGAATTGGGTTTGTACAAAGCATTACTATTGTGCAGTGGCAGATTGGTTTGGTGTTCAAAAGTGTTACCTGGACTGTGCAAACACCACGTCATACACGGCCTGCTCATCCTCAGACAGTTTGATTTGGTGAATTTCACAGGTGCGCTCAGGAAGAGCCACCTAGACAGACAAATGTCAGCTCCTTATACAAAGAACGCCTGCTTTAGTGGTGGTTTTACACGTTAGTCCTTTACCAGGGGTTTTCCAGAGGAGTCCAGCTGGTCCTTGGTTCTTCGCAGCAGCAGAGTTCTGGTCAGGATGTTCAGCCTCTCTCGGCCTCTCTTGGAGCCATTGTCCACCTGAGCTTTCCACAATTTGTACTCATCAAATGGAGTGCAGCGGAGGAACCTACAGACAGTGACATGACAGCAAAGGGATTAGCACACATCACACCGGCCAACACCTTCTAAAATAACTTGGGGAAATAAGAACAGAATGTGACAGATGACAGACTCCATCGTGCTCAAACTAGAAGTGGTCCTTCTATGTCATCAAAATGTCTTTCTACTATGTATATTCTAAACAGCAGAAAATGTTCTAAAAAGTAGAATATACATTTTTATTACTGAATTTGAACAGATCTCTGGTAAACCTGAAGTGACACCTTACTTGAGCAGTGAGTACATGTCCAGCAGGTTGTTCTGAATGGGTGTGCCCGTGACTGCCCAGCGCGCTCGTGCCCTCAGCTGGCACACTGCTATGGAGGTCTGCACTTTGGGGTTCTTAATGTTGTGGGCTTCATCTAAAACCACTCGTGCCCAGGCCACTCTGAGCAGAGGGGCGGCACGAGACGGCTGACACAACCACAGCACAGGGGTCAATGAATGTACACACTGAGGACCACCGCAGCACCACAGAGCTACCTACCGCTGCAGCTGCTGAATCACCGCTGGCTTTTTCTGCTCCGTCCTTCAAGGGAGGGACCTCCTTAGAGACTAAACTGTATGTTGTCACCACCACATCGTGATCAGCCAGTCTGAAAACCACAAAATTATTAACATTTAACAGCATTTAATATTTAACATTTATTTGTCAGATGGCTGGCAGCACTTCTCTCAGGGCCCAGATCAACAGAAATTTGGCTTAAGGAACAATTAAACCTCCACAGCAGCTTCCTTCCAGGTGATGGATAGATAAAAGGCTCAGGTATGTGAGCCAAATGTGTGTCAGAGGCTACATTCAGACTGCAGGTAAAGGTGACCCAAATCTTACTTTTTTGCCCATATGTGACCTGTATCTGATATTTCTGTGACAACATAAACAGCATCTGATTTTTTCAAAAGCCACAAATCTGCTCTGGAAGAGGTGGGAACTGGCCACATCATACAGTAACAAGCATGGCAGATAACAATGGTGGAGCGGTCAGTGGAAAAGTGAGGTTTTGAACTTAATTAGTATTTTGGGTAAACATAAAATAGAATAAAAATATTCATATTTTGAGGAGTGGTGGCACTGACAGATGTGGTAATATCTGCCTTGACATTCTAAAATTGTGTAAGTGAAGCCTCTCATGTCACAATCCCTCAACTCCGGGCTCCGTCATATGTTCTTTTGCACATGCGGGCCACTTCAGGGCTGTAGACGGGTCACACATGAGATTGATGGAAGTCACATTTAAGATGTAATGTGAACCACTACTCTAAAAAAATCCGATTTCAGCAAAACGAGCATTAAGACCTGCAGTGTGAACGTAGCCTAAATGTCCTAAATGGCTCATTAACTCATGCCTATTATTAAACAAAAGAAAACTGTTTTTTTTTGTTTATTAGTAATAATATTTTGTTTTCCTAGTTTACACATTTTTCTAGTTATTTTTCTTTATTCTATGTTGTTTAGAATGTTTTCTTATGTTTACTTTTTACAGTAATTTGTTTAGTTTATATTTCATTGTTTAGGATTTAGCACTTTAGTAGTATTTCTTTTCTTTTGGGTTAGGATATGGGCACCTAGGGGATAAATGGTCACACTGCAGGTGGACCAGTGTGCACCCGGACCGTGAGCAAGAGAGGCAGCAAGCAGGCCTTTGACAAATTTGCTTGTTGGCCTGCCAAAAATTTGAAAAAACAAACTAAAACTGCATATCTTGGTATGGACAATGACTTTTGTTCTGTGTAAACCGCAAACCCATGGTGCGTCATAGTGATTATTTGAGTTATGTATTCTAAGTTCAGTCACGTTTAAGTTTGTTAGATTTCTTTGAGAACTCACTAGGGCTTCTGGTCTCTTCATGGATTAATCGATCAAGGAGGTTTTGGTCGACTAAAATTTTATTGGTCGATTAGTTGCATGAACTCTTTGCATCAATAAAGCGGGTCTATTTTATTACTTGATAACTTATATTTCATTTAATTTAGAATGGCATAGATTATTTTTAAATAACAGTATATTTTACAGCCATCTTTTCAAACTCATTTGTCTGTGTAAGACTCTGGTAAGTCCCCACACATTATCCTTTAGTTGATTTTGTTTTAATCGTTGTACAGGGCATAACTTCGGTCGACTAATGTGTTCCTGGGAGAAGTATCTCGGGGTCGCACTGGATCCAACACTTTCATTTAAAAAACACATCAATCTCACAGCCAATACAATAAAAATAAATGTACAAATATTTAAACAAATCATTCCATCTATGACAACAACTGATACAAAAATGTTTCTACATTCAATAATTTTCTCACACTTAGATTATTGAATCACATCTTCAGGGACTACAGATGAAAATGGGCAACTATGCTACAATCTGGCTCATGTGCCCAGTCCCCACTAAATAAAGAAATAAAAATTAAAGTTTATATCAGTTGGATAAGGCGTGTGCCACTCACAGTTTGGCGCTCTTCTCTCGGTTGGGGCCATGATAAAGGTACACAGACAGTTTTCCAGACTTAACATGTCGCTCAATCTCCTTTTTCCAGTGGTGAACCAGAGAGGCAGGGCAGATAATCAGAGTGCTTTTGGAAACAAACAGACTGGAGTCTAAAGGATACAAATTCATAACTCTGGATCAGTTTGATTATTTTTATTGTTGAGATACTGCATTGCAGAATCTGAAGAAAAACATACAACATAGTTAACATAGTAAATAGACTGTAAAAAGCAGGCACCTGTTTTGGAGATCCACTGTTCTAACTTTTTCTCTTCTGTTTTTTCCTCTCTTTCTTTCGCCTTCTTGCACAGTATGAGTGAGATCATGGTCAGAGTTTTGCCCAGACCCATGTCATCAGCTGAGTCACAAAACAGCACAAACAGGTCAGGCTAAACACATGCTTCCATAACAGAGCTTGACCTTTACTTTTTTGCTCTATGGCCACTGTGGCTAGTATTTGTCAAAGGTTGCTCGCCAATTAGTGTCTTTACTAGCCACAATTTAAATAGTTGAAGAAATGTAAAAATTGGTTTTATGTATGGACAGGGATAAAACAATAAAAAACTGGTTTACCTTGGCAGAATAAACTGATGTAGCAATACTGACAATATCTTGATATCGCAATATCAAAAGTCTCACAAGATCGTCCTGGATTTTTACAGTATTGAATGGTGAGCTCTTGTGGGTAATATGCATTGTTATGTTGCAATGGTATGGTAATGGAATGGTAAAAAAAAAGCAGAGTGAACTACATAGACCATGATCCTTTGCTCAGTGCAGCCAACATGACAAAATTATTATCAAACACTTTTTCAAACTTAATTTTTTGAAATACAATAATGAATGTACTAAAGGCTCGTCAGGGAATTTTTAGAAAATGTTTTGTTATCTTTAGCTTTTCTACAAAACCATGAGCATCCCTACAATATCGGCATAAATGCCATACCAAATGAATATCATGATAATGCCGCACTGTGAAATTTGGATATCGTTACATCCCTTCTAAATGGTGTACACTCAGCAGAGCAACATAAATTCAGGCTTAACCTTTAAAGTTAAGATATACACAAGAAAAAGTATTGGCAACCCTTGGAAATGCTAGGAATTTTGCATGATTTGGTCATAAAATCTGATCTGATCCAAGTCACAACAATAGACAAACACAGTCAGCTTAAACTAATGCTGAAAAAAAAGAATTTTTTTCATGTTTTTATTGAGCATTTATGTAAACATTCACAGTACAGAGTAGAAAAAAATATGTGAACCTTTGGATTTAATAACTGGTTGATCCTTTGGCAGCAGTAACCTCAACCAAACGTTTTCTGTAGTGAAGATCAGAGCTGCAGAGGAATTTTGGACCATTCCTCTTTACAAAACTGTTTAAGTTAAGCAATATTCTTGGGATGTCTGGTGTGAATCGCTCTTCTGAGGTCATGCCACAGCATCTCAGTCTCGTTGAGGTCAGGACTCTGGGCCACTACAGAAGGCGTATTTTCTTCTGTTGAAGCCATTTTGTTGTTGATTTGCTTCTATGTTTTGGATCATTGTCCTGTTGCATCACCCATCCTCTGTTGAGCTTCAGTTGGTGAACAGATGGTCTTAAGTTTTCCTGCAAAATGTTTGGAAAAACTTGGGAATTAATTTTACTGTTGATGATAGCAAGTTGTCCAGGCCCTGAGGCAACAAAGCAGCCCCAAACCATGATGCCCCCTCACCCAGACTTCACAGTGGGGATGAGGTTTTGATGATGGTCTGCTGTGTCTTTTTTTTCTCCACATATAGCGTTGTGTGTTCCTTCCAAACAACTCAACTTTGGTTTCATCTGTCCACAGAATGTTTTGCCAGTAGTGCTGTGGAACATCTAGGTGTTCTTTAAAACTTTAAACGTGCAGCAATGTTTTTTTTGGGACAGCAGTGGCTTCCTCCATGGTGTCCTCCCATGAAGTTCATTCTTGTTCAATGTTTTACCCATTGTAGATTTGTGAACAAAGATGTTAGCTTGTGCCAGAGATTTCTGTAATTCGTTAGTTGACACTAGGATTCTTCTTCACCTCTCTGAGCAGTCTATGCTGTGCTCTTGCAGTCATCTTTACAGGTCAACCACTCCTAGGCAGTGTGGTCACAGTATTGAACCTTCTCCATTTATAGACAGTCGCTCGTACCGTGGACTTATGAACATCAAGGTTTTTAGATATACTTCTGTAACCTCAACTTAAAACTGGGGGGGTGTTTTTATTGGTCAGAGCCACTTTAAGCCACTCCTCCAATCTTCTCACACTGATTGGACCCCAGGTTGGCTGACACCTAACTCCAATTAGCTCTTGAAAAGGTCACTAGCCTAGGGGTTCCAATACTTTTTCTACCCTGTACTGTGATTGTTTACATAAATGCTCAATAAAAACATAAAAAAAATTCATTTTTTTGCAGCATTAGTTTAAGCAGACTGTGTTTGTCTATTGCTGTAACTTAGATGAAGATCAGATCACATTTTATGACCAAACCATACAGCAAACCTAGTATTTCCAACGGGTTCCAATACTTTTTCTTTCAACTGTACAATACAGATTCATAAAATTTAACCGGCCAAAGTGGCAGTGCGAGTATTTGTGATACTAGCCAAAATTACAATCTACCTGCATTTGGCCGATTGGCTAATGTTAATGTCAAGCCCTGTTCCATAAAGTCAACCACAACATTTGACGGAAAAGAAATTCAGCAGTGTCAAAAGTGTCGGTGGTGTCCTCCTGCACCAAAGCTGGCATAAAACCTTCAAAAACTACATCCTTTGTTATCAGTCTAAAATAAAAGCTTAAACTTCCTGTCTTTCATGTCACAAAACATGGATTCCCTTAACTCTATACGGTGGTTTCTCACTTTAAATTGAGTTTAGAAGAAATACTTTTGCCTGGAAAATGCAGTGCTTACCCAGAATACCTCCGCATGGGTTCTGGTCCTCCCTCCAGAGCAGCCAGGCCAGAGCTCTCTTCTGATGGGGCAGAAGTGACACCTGACACACCAAGCACAACACATTTGTCCACAGAATGGGAGTAGCAGTTTTATGAGAAACACATCTGTTAAAAAGAGAGCGCTCTCATGTTATAGCAATAGTTATTATACAGTGGAAATGTGTATTATTTATGACCCTCAAGTACCAAAAGCTTGTTACATGACCATGGTATTATTGAGCTAGGTTAGCCAGTAAACTTGCCGGATCTGTGGGACGTACTACAAAGTAAGATCTCTGGTGCAGCCTCGCTGAGTCAAGCCTAAACCCAGGAATCGAAGTTTAAAAAACTGTGTTTGAATACTTAAAAATTTGAGTATGTAGACAGTGTTTGAACTTTCCGAATCTCGAACTGTAGAGGGGCATTTGTCATTGATCACACAACTCCTTATGCAGAAAACATCTCTGCTCTTTAGTCCTGGGTGAGACAAAGCCCATCTACAAAGTCATATGTGTAGTCCATATTGTCTTGAAATTAGCATATTGGACTTTCCAAGCTTCTCAAAGTTCTTTACATGAGTCCATTATTCATTCACTCCTCAGTGGTGGTAAGCTACTTCTGTAGCCACAGCTCCCCTGGGGCAGACTGACGGAGACATGGCTGCCACTATGTGCCTACGGTCTCTTCAACCACCACCAAACACACACTCACACTATCCCATTCATACAAGCAAGGTGGGTGAAGTGTCTTGCCCAAGGTTGGTCGCCCCAGTTATTTCAAACAAAACTGCTGCACATGACTATTGGTATTATTTTGAAGCTTTTATAATTTTTTTTATCATTTGGTGTTTAAGAGGTGATCCATTCTGTGCATGAAAAGCGATTACTGATCCAGTAATTCATGCAAAAGGACTTATTGTTTATGACTCTATTTGGCTGTTCTCTTTTTCATACAGGGGTTGCCATGATTCATTCACATGGGTAATTTTGCAGATTTTTACACTTTCTGACATGCCCCGTGGTAGATTCAAACGCATGCACCAAAGACAGGGGACAAACCACAGCAACAGAGGGCAAAAGGAGCCCTAAACAAGCACTGAGTACACATACATACTGTACATAAACATACATACAGAAATATTTTACTCTGTATGTACTGAGTCTAATATACATTTACTTGTACACAACCTTCTAATTACCGTATTTTCCAGACTATAAGTCGCTCCGGAGTGTAAGTCGCACTAGCCAAAGAATGCATAATGAAGAAGAAAAAAACGTATATAGGTTGCACTTAACTATACGTCCCATTTTTTTGGGGAAATTTATTTTACAAAATCCGACACCAAGAACAGACATTTCATCTTGAAAGGCAAGTTATAGTAATAATAGAATAGAGAACAACAGGCTGAACAGGTGTGTGGTTTGCTAACGTAACACATTGATGGTTATTCAGCGACATGAAGCATAAAACAACTGAACTGAATAGGTGTCTCGTATGTTAACGTAATATATTAACAGTTATTCACATAACTACAGCATAAAGAACATAATATAACAAATTCACCAAACTCACAATCTCACTCCTAATCGCTAAATTCTTTAAATTCTTCATCCTCAGTGTCGCTTCTGAACAACTCCGCCAACTCCAGAGGTAGACGCAGTCCCGCTTCTTTCTCTGCGTGGCTGTCGTCAGACTCAGCATCAGTTCCATTTCCAATTATTCGAATTCCAATTAGTCTTTCTCAGTTGTCTTTATAACATAAGTTGTTAGCGGTAATATTTACATTTTAAATTGTCAGTGGTACAGGTGCAGCAGATGCTGGTACACAAGCCTAGAGGGCCCTCTAACCAACACCTGAAATATTTTAATACTGTATATAAGTCGCACCTGAGTATACGTCACACCCCTAGCCAGACTATGAAAAAAGTGCGACTTATAGTCTGGAAAATACGGTACCCAAGATGCACCTGTACATACATGACAGTGGGAGGAAGGGGAGACAACCCACAGGCAACCTCCACAGAGATTGTGTCACTCGGCCTAGATTCAAACCCTCTGTGGCTAACCACTCTGCCTCATGTTTTATCAAGTGAGCTGAATTTGTGCAGCTGCTGGCTGTAAAACTCTGACCTTGATGCCCTTTGGGTCTTGGGCCTCCACGTCTGGTCCAGGGCAGGACTCCAGAGATGTGTGGAGGTGGTCGATGGCCTCACAGGTTGCATTCTTCACTGCCAGCAGCCGGTCGTCTGTCATCCGACCGCCGTAGAAAGCATGGCCCGGAGGGTTGGCTGAGCACACACCAAAGCCGAGAAAAACATGATCACACTTGACAGATGAGATGTACTCTTTTTAGTTAGATAAGCGCCTGGAAAAAACATCTGTCATTGTATTTTGTAGAGGTAATCAGTTATAGCAAGTCACTATGGCAAGAATATATAGTGAGTAAGTTTTGTTTTACATAGCAGGTGCATCTGTGTCCTACCTCCAAACATCTGTGTGTAGCCCTGGGACAGCTGTAGGCCTGAGCCCCCTGAGGCCTGGGGCTGGAGTGAGCCTGGGGCAGGGGGGTCAGGGAGAAGGACGGTGCCTCCAGGACGACTGAACGGGTTGGCACGGGCCAGGGCTGTGACAGGTGCACTGCTAGAAAGTCCACTCTGAGGCTCTGAAAACACACGTGTTTCACATAACAGCATTACTACAGTTACTGCCTTAAACATACTGTACATAATTCTGCTCAAAATGTGGAATGTTTTTACTAAACAATGACATAGAAAACTTTCATAATTCATACACAGAGTACCAGATAAACAGTCAGCTCGTATATTGTGTTTTTATATTGTCAGACCAGGCTCAGATCCAGCAGACAGGCTCAGAGAGTCCAGAGCATCCTCCAGCTCTTTGACCTGAGTCCTTAACCTCGCTCCTTTATCTGGAAGAGCCTCGAGGTTTACAGCAGACAGAGTGGCCTGAAAATAAAAAAATGTTAGGCCTGGAAAGATGGAAAGCCAGAGTTTTCTGTGACATAACCAGGGTTAATCTAAACTCAGTTTAAAGTCTGTTATTGTGGTCGGCCAATCAGAGAGGAGTGTTGTGACATTTTCACCTTCTTCTGTTGAAGTTGGGAGGTGAGAAGGTTCTGCAGCCCCCTGGGATCGTCATGTGGATTTTGGGGTTTGGAGGCAGGTTGGAAACCAGGAAACGTGGTGAGCATCTTTTGCACAACAGAGGAAGGTGGAGGTTTATTACAGGCCGGCTTCACAGACACCAGTACCACCTCATCATCCTGTTCTGTGGACGGATGTCTAGTGTTTGCGTTGCCTTGTGGTGATCTGTCACCACTCAACTCAACTTGTGTTTTTTTATTTGTTTTTTCAGAAGTAGGAGCTTTTTCCTCAGAGGTAGTACTGGCTTTATCTGCTTCTTGCTGCTTGTTAGACTTTTCTGCCATCTTATCCCTGGTTTCATCCCTAGGATCAGCCTGGTGAGACGTCTTGTCCTCTTTTGGGATGCTCTTTTTCACCTTCATACCTGGTGGAAGCGGTCTATCATGATACGTGTTACATGAGGCCAGCTTTTCATTTTCCTTAGCTTCTGGAAGCAGCCCATCTGCCTTTGCCTCAGTGGAGCTCACTTCAGAACTGCTCTGGATCTTTCTCCACTCTGAGTCACAGTCTGTTTTTCCAGGTGCCTTAAAAGGGTTCCGCACAGGGGGCAGACAAGACAGCTGATGCTGGGTTTGAGCTAGAGGATTTCTTTTCTCTTTGCTGGGCTGCTTAAAGAAAAATTTGAAGTTAGAACAAATACAAAATCACTACATCAATTTTGTGATGACTTTCTTTTGACTAACTGCCAGTCCTTAATATTTTACAGGAATGTTATGGTTTACTTACAGCAGTCCACGGCACATTACCACACCACTTCTGTCCAGCTTTTTTACCCTCGATGCAGCGGTAGAACAACCTGAGAAGCAGAGAAAAGTACTGTGAGTGCAGTCATATCCTATTTTATCACCAAGTAGTTGTATACGTTGTTACAAGGCTGATGACACATAAGGCATGTTCCTGACACAGGTGCTAACCTATAAATAAAAATATTATGTAAAAGTGCATTTCAGTTCAAAAAGTGAAATACATACTAAAAAGTAAAATTTCAAGCAGTTTTCTTATCATTTTAAAAATTATAGCTCATAGTTATAGAAAATCACAAATTAAATTATTCACAAAATTTGAATATTTTATGAGACCAATTAATAGAATGACTAAACAGTAATGTTGGCCTTCTGAGAAGTATGTACAGTCTGTATTAGTACTTGGTACTCGTTTGGGACTCTTTTTGCATGAATTACTGCCTTAGTGTGGCATGTCCTAGAGGGAGTCAGCCTGTGCCACTGCTGAGGTGTTATGAAGCCCAGGTCACTCTAATAGAGGCCTTCAGCTCATCTGTGTTTTTGGATCTGCTGTTTCTCATCTTCCTCTGGACAATACTCCATAGATTCTCTCTGAGGTTCAGGTCTGGAGAGTTTGCGGGCCAGTCTAGCACAGCAATGTTATGGTCATTGCTACAGCAAACTCTGTTGTCGTTGGGCTTCAGAAAACACAGTGGACCAACACCAGATGGCATGGGACCCCAACTATAACAGACTGTGGAAACTTTACACTGGACTTTAAGAAACTTGGATTCTGTGTCTCTCCACTCTTGATCCAGACTCTGGGTCCTTGATCCTCAAATGCAAAGGTTACTGAGCAATAGTTATTATCATTTTTTCTCCTTATCCCCAGGAAGATGTTGCTGACACCATTTGCACCCCATGAAAGGCTTGACACAGTTATAAACAAATCTCTAGATACCTCTGTGCCTGGTGGCTCTTACTGAGTCCAGCCTCATTCCACTCCCGACAAAGTTCACCCAATTTCTTGTATGCTTTCTTTTTCAAAACTGTGGTTGCGGTTTTAGGAGACCTTCTCACTACTTTCCCTTCTAGTCAACCTTCTAATAATATGCTTGGATGCATACCTTGAGCAATAACCATTTAAGGTTCACCCTTCTTGTGCAGAGAGGGGTCAATGATAAGTCAGCAGTCCTCCCTAAGATTGTGTAGCTGACTGGAGCAGACTAAGGGTCCATTTAAAGGCTGAGGAAATTTTTGCAGACGTTTCCAGTTAATTAGCTAGATAAAATGTGAATGTTAGTTTAAAATGCTGAACTTTTTAAAAGATAAATTATTTTGGTTTTCATTAAATATAAGTGGTGTACATTCAGAGGGGCGACAGTGGCGCAGTGGGTTAAGCATTAGTCCACCAACTGAAGAGTTGTACTGTTGTTGTGTCCCACAACACCCACAGTGTTTACTGTGGTTAGCCGCCAAAAAAATAAAAAGAGACATATACATTAAAAGAAGAATGTTTCTATGTATAAATATGTACATGTTTTTCTGTTTTTGAATTGAACCACTGAGAAAAAAGATGCACATGTATACTGTATACTTTGGCATACTGTATATAGCTCAACAGTGGAAGCAATCAGGTAAAAAGAAACTCGCAGAAGTAAAAATACATTTGCTTCCAGCCACACACCTGTAGGACTTCTGCTGCTGGCTGTAGGTCAGAGCTTGAAGCTCCACTGTGGAGTCCTCATGTTGGAGGCAATGGGAGGGCGAGAGGCTGGTGGAAAGGAAAATCAGTATAATAAAATCATAAAAATAGAACAACAACAAAAAAAACTTTTATGGTGGCACCAAAACTAATTTTTAACCTAAAGTAACAGCATGACTTAACCACTGGATATCTCTACACAGAGAACAAACACATCCCATGAACAGTTCACTTGTTCTTCTGTAAAGTGCTATAAAAGTGTAGATAGCAGACGTGGTACTGCGCATGGATGTATTTATAGATACATGGTGCAGTGCAAAGAGAATGAGTAGGGCGTATGGAGCATACACACCTAGCTGCTTGACTGAAATCACATCCTTGCTTGTCAACGCAGACATAGAAGCTTTTGCCTTTATTTGGTCCATCTCTGACGCCTGTCTTTAACATGCACACAGCTCCTGTATGAAACACAATGAACAAAGCACTTTTCATTCACAAATAAGATGCAGATGTCTCAAGTCAGGCATCATTCATGTTTCCGAGAGCCTGCTTCTAGAACAACAATATATATGTAACGTATGGACTTATTTTATTAGGTAACGCTGTCTTAGGAGGAACTTAATTCATCAGGCTTACCGTGACTGTTACAAATTACTTTCTCCATTTTACAAATACACTTCAGTTAGTCAGTTTGCCAGAAACAGAAAGGTATTTTGTATTGACCAATCCACGCTGCCGGTGCGCATATCCGCCGGGTACTTTCAGTAGAAAGTATTCAACCACACAAAGTAAAAATGGTGAGTTCTATGGCAATTAGATAAAACTTTTATTTTAGTTAAAAAAAACATTTTTTAAAAATGCCATAAAATAAATAACTAATCAATGAAAAAATTTGCTTCATTAGTTAATTTTACTTTAAGTGGCTCTTACTGTGACAGGCTTATGTTGACGTCATTAATCCGTCATTTCCTAAGCCGCTATTAACCCTGGTCATCTTTATAAAATATACATTTATAGAAATGCACATTCAGTAAAACTGGTGGCTGCAAATATAATATAAAATCTGTATGGAACTAAAATTGAAAAACAAAAAATTATTTTAGTTCAATTGAATTATAAAGAAAACTACGATACCCATGATGCTTTAGGCTCTCTTTTCACGGCTCTCGCGGGCTCTATGTTGATATGGCGGCAGGCTTCGAAAGTTCTGTTTGTGTCGACAACGGAAAGGATTTAACGGGAATTTAACTAATTTAAGCGCTGCCACTGTGCCACAGGTAAATTACTCACTGTGTTTTTGTGTTAAATCAATTTATAACGTGCATAAAAGTCACTTTATAAGCTGCAAACCACTTTGTATCGCAAAAAAACAAAACAAAAAACAAATGAGTAACGTTAAGAGGGCTCTTTTAAGTGGCCAGCCGTAAATGACATTGCGTTAATCTGACGTAACTTAAAGTTGCTTAAAACATATTTGAAAGAAAAAACTACAACATTTATAACAGTTATATCGCATTACTTAGTGTTTTGTCGAAACTAACTCATAATTAGTGAGGTTTAAAGCTAACTTCTTTCAGGTTATTCAAGGCAACGAATGAGACTCGGATAACACTCGATTTTAGCATGAAATAATTAACTTTAGCAATAATTATACATGAAAATTGTACTTAATTATGGTGCCATAGTAAGTGCTTTTACTTCGTTACATTCCACCACTGCAAATTGGCATGTATTAAAATAAAATATAGTTCACATGCGTTAATGTTAAATTAAATTAGAACCTAATGTGTCTTAATTATTTTTCACACATAAGATCTACTAGTTGACAACAATAATAACTTTAATTTCTGCCTTTTCTATTAGTACTGGGTCGTTTTCATGTCAGTGTGGACAAACTCACATTTGTTATCACAAAAAACAATGTTACTTATTAAAATAAAGCTACATTGTGGACTTTCACTTGTTTAAACCTCTAAATGCATTGTTTGCTTTTTAACGTGTCATCTTCGGGCAAATCTTATTTATTATAGTTTTTTGAGGATCTTTACATAAATATTTTGTATCTCAGTTACTGTGAAGATATGTCTGAAAAACATATAGACAAACAGGTTTATTCTGTGTGTTGTGGGGCAAGATGAAATGGTACTGACTGGTTTTGTAGACTCAGGTGCTGTTGTTTATTTTCCACACTTCATTTACTCCAGTAGTTCTTTCTGTGTGCATTTGTTTTTGTGTGTCCATTACTTTTTTACAGTGGATCTAAAAACTCGTCCTGTTGGCTTTATTTGCAAAGTAAATAACTCTTAACCCTGTCACCATAATCTCTGTTAAATCCAGGATTAGGCTGAGGCAGCATCATGTCATCCCCAGCCGGCCTGCAGTACTCCCAGACAGACTTCTTAGCTCGCTGGATGCCCAGCAGCACCAGAGCAGGGGTGATCCTCAGCCCGTGCCCAGCCGTGGCTGCTCCTGTGGGGCGGCCCACCTGCTTGGCCTCCCCTGGCCCTGATGACTCCTTTGCTTCCCTCTTTGCCCCTCTGCCGGCCTCAGCGGACAGCAGCTGTGTGGCTGTGGAGGAGAACCTCGGGGCTGAGTCTGCTCAAAGCCCTGGGGCTGAAATGGAGATAAACAAGGTGGGATTTGAGCAACAGAGAGACGCTGATGAAGAAATGGAGAGTTTAGAGGAAACGGCAGCGCAGTCCCACGATCTGTCCCTGATGATGAAGCTGGAACAGGTAGGACAAACACAAACACAAGCTGATGTTCAACAATAAATGACACTAAAAGTAATGATCACTTCAAATCACTAGTTATAGAAAAATGTAAAGCAAGAATTGCATATATTTTTAGTGTCTCTCTCTCTCTTTCTATATATATATATATATATATATATATATATATATATATATACACACACACACACACACACACACGTGCACACTGATTGACTGAAACATATGACTTGAGTACTGGATCAGGTGGGTCCTGGCTTACCTATGGCCACCACAGGGTTGGTGACCGCTGGGCTATTCTTGGTATGCCGAGGACAGGGATCGACAGTGGCTGATGTGACCCTTGCTATAATTAAAATAATTTTATTCGATACAAAGTTTCAGTACCTAGTGGGACATTTTATTTTCCTTTGCATGTATGAAATCATACATAGCACAGATGAATAAAACTGACTAAATCATACAAACTACTGGTTTTGGAAGTTAGCTCTAAAAGTTGGTCTTTTAGTCAATGTTATTATGTTTTATGATTGTAGAAGATGAATTAGCTCACCATAAGTATTAGAAAAAGTATTGCTCAGGTACCAGTATCGAAAACCAGGCATCGTTTAATTACTGGTATCCAAAAAATCTGAAAGGTACCTAGCCCTACCATTGAAAAGAACACCTAAATCAAGACCTAAATGTTGAATAAATAAACAGAAATGTTGAGACTTCATAATGTTAAAATGACACTAAATGATGACAGAATCGTCAGTGTAATAAGTGTTGTGTGATTTGCTTAGCTGAGGAAATGGCAGCAGCACATGCAGGAGCAGCTGAAGGCCCATCAGTTGGAAGAGCTTCTCCGGCTCCAGGAGGAACAACAGAGACTGCTGGCCATGATGAACACACAGCACCAGCACACAGCAAGTAAGACATGGATGAACAGGCCTAACAAGCTTTTAGTAATATGTTTTAAAGAAGTCAGTTTAGATTGAAGATTAAATTATTGTTCAGAAAGCGTGGATTTGGACAGTCAGCTTTGTTTATGCATCCAACTGTCTTTAGGAAGATGCCTTTTTTCATCATGTGTTTTGCAGGAAATTTGGAGGAGCTGTCAGGACCAGACTGGGGGGAGGACACACTCCACAGCACTACTCACTGTCAGCTCCAGCCCACTGCAGAACAACAGGAAGGGCCACAGCAGGTCCTCAGAGGTCCCAGCGCCGAGGCCACTGTCCCGGAGGAGGAAGGTGAGGCTGCTGGTATGTAGTAACATATTGTAAAGGTTCTCTAAAATATACAAACGCATCACTGTCAGTTTCCTACAGTCATGAAACTGCTTCATTTCTTTTACAGTTGATTTACTTTATGTTGGCTCTAGAAGTAAATGTGACATTTATTACTAGGTCTGGGTACCGTTTAGATTTTTTTGAGACCAGTACTTAAACGACGTGGTTTTCAATACTGGTACCTGAGCGGAACTTTTTCTGATAACTATGGTGAGCTAATTCATCTTCTACAGTCATAAAACACAAAAATATTGAATAAAAGACCAATTTTTGGAGCAAAATTTTCAGCTGTACCAGTAGTTTTGTAACTTTTCTTTCCAATACCACAAAGGTATTGTTTAGCGGTACCAAGACCTAGTTATTACAGCAAACAGAGAATTTAAAATTTTACTTGTGTGTGTTTTTTTTTTTTTTTTTTTTTTTTTTTTGGTTCTCTAAGGGATGTGTTCGTCTCGAAATGACAAGCAGACCCAGAGGGACTCGATCTCGATGATCTCTGACCAGATACAAGTGCATCAAGACCACAGCACACAAGAGGAAACACCTTTAATGGACAGGTTTTCTGTTTCCCCTTTTTATTAACCTGTTTTTCAAATCAGGATTAAAATGCAATGAATGTGAACATTATTTCTTATTTGCTATTATTAGGAATGTAACAATGCATCGTGAATTGAATAAAATAATTTTTCAAAAGAGTAAGATTTGAATTGTTAGAGTTAAAAATGAATTATATGGCCATTTTAAAACCATGTTTAGCCCACAACAAGGTACAATGGTACACAAAATATAGTCCTTCAGAAAAACATTTACACTCAGTTTTAGTTTATTTATTTAATTTTCATGTGAGATTTGTTTTAATATTTATTATAACAAAAAATGATAAAAATTATTTTTATACGATATTGAAGATTATAACTTAAATAAAAGGATAAAGGACATAAATGTTTTAATAAATAAATTGTCATAATCAGGCTGCAGCTCATTCTGTAATAATAAAAATCAAACTGTGAACTTCGTAATCATAAATTGTATCTTTTCGTGACTTGAGTGCATTGTTACATTTCTAGTCATATATAATTGATCTCCTAATTGTAAGAAGTTATGTGCATACTAGTGGTGTAAGGCAATAAAAAATTGTTCTAATTAATTGCAATTATGATTAAGAACACTTTTAGCAAATAGCATTGTTTATATTTCAGAAATAATATATAGGATCTTATTTGTATGTTCTGAATTATTTAAACTTAATTTAAACTGGGCTATATTCAGTGTTTGTGCATTGACCTCTGCCTCTGTGTGCATGTAGCACAGGAGCGCACCCTGCACAGATCTATCTCCTTTCTACTTCATGCCGAACGCTGCTTCTGTCTCCTCTAAAACCCATTTCACAGTGAATCCGTTGCCTGTCTGTTGCGTGTCCCGTAGAGAAAGAAAGAAGAAGCAATGCAAGTCAATGCGTGAGTTCACACCGGCTGCGTTGCAGTACGCCTCCATGTCCGGTGCTCCGTCAGAAATACGCATCAAGTCTATTTTTGCCAGATGCCGGATCTGTCAGGTATAAAGTTGAACAGAGCAGATCGAGCCAGACAGGAAGTCAGACCCGGGTCCAGTGAAGAGGATCCAGTAAACTTCAAAATAAAAACACTTGTGCAGGCTCTCGCTCACATCGCTGTAAACATTAGGTCTTAACTGAGGACACGGGGTCACAGACGACATCGGACAGCATTAAACGTGAGTAAAATGAAAGTATTTATATACGTAGTGTCCTTACCCAGGGTTGAAATATATATTTCTGTGACTTTTGAGCTTCAACTGTGGTTAAATCGCCAAATACTCTCTAAATGAACAAGAGATCATGGTCAGAGGCAAACGTGTTTTTTTACCATACTTTTTACATGCAGATATCTGTATACATGGTTATACATGCTCGCGTGAACTCGTGGTCTCCCAGCTGGCTCTGGTCGGAGACGTACCGCACACGCAACGCACTCGGTGTGAATTGGGGTCCATCAGAATACTGCACCAGAAACGTACTGCACACGCAACGGATTCAGTGTGAATTGGGCTTAAGTGTGTGCCTGAGTGTATAGTCAGCTGTTAGACTGATCAGAGATACAATCAATAACATTTTTTATTAGTATAGCGCCTTACAACAGCCAAATGGCGCTTAAGGTGCTTCACAGAATGCGATTAATAAAGGTAAGGTAAGGTATACTTTATTGATCCCCGTAGGGGAAATTCATTCTCTGCATTTGACCCATCCCTCAATGCCGCTGAGGCAACCTGTCAGGAGCAGTGGGCTGCTGCTGCGGTGCAGCGCCCGGGAACCCTTCTCCAGATCTTGAGCCAGGATCCTGGTCAGGAGCATTTGGCTGGAGGTTTTTGCCTATTGTGCATGTTTTGAGGTTGATGGGGGAAACCGGAGTACCCGGAGGAAACCCACCCAGACACGGGGAGAACATGCAAACTCCACACAGAAAGGCCCCACACGGTCCGGGAATCGAACCCAGGACCCTCTTGCTGTGAGGCAGGAGTGCTAGCCACTATGCCACCGTGCCGCCATGAGTGGTGCCTGGAAGAAGCATGTTTTAACTAGAGGTTGATAGAAATGGGTTTTTCTAAGGTTGATGCCGATGCCAGTTTTTCAGATCAGCCAATGGACAATATGTACAGTTGATTTTTGGACTGATATATAGGGCTGATTTTCTTAATTTTATGAAAGAAAGAAGTTATTTTAACTACTTATAGCCATTATTTTTAGTAATACTTTTTAGATGGAAACAAATGTGTTAGAATTGCACAGTGAGAACAGTATTTATTTTAAAACTGCTGTAAAGTCAAGAGCTGCTTTAGGGACAATGTGATAATCTAATGCACATTCTTATGTTGATGTTAATTACTTGGAATAACTGTAAGGCTTGATTTTTTTTCTTTTTTTTTTCTTTCTTTCTTTCAAAGGATGTGCATGTGACGCTGAATATTAACACCCGGCTATTTAGACTACGTTCTAACACTTCAGCTGCAAGCCTGCTGCTTTATTTTTATTCAGTCCACAAGTAGAAAGTGCAATGTAACTTACTGTAAAGTCTGTGCAATGTAACTTACTTTCCACTGACTCTGGTTAAATGTTGTCTTATAGAGCATTACGCTGTAGTAAAATGGGCTGGATGCATGCATAAGATAGAAAAAAAATATGTGGAAATAAAAGCTAGCGTCTTTACAACGTAAAATTAACTGTGTCCTAATTTAATTTCTACCTAAATCATATGCCATAACAAGACTGTTACTCCCCATAACATCCCGTTTCCCTGTGTGCATTCACGTCTTTTTTATGTCTGCCGTCACTACAGCAAACCTTTCCTTGTCAGTAAAGTATAATAAGGAAAATGATGTCCCTAGTAATGATCTCTGAGCTCTGTACCTCTATGTAGCTGTGGCTGCAGCTGGGTTCCTTCAGTCACATGGTTGCCCGGACATGCGCCCAACCAAAAATCGACATTAAAGTGCAAAAATCTTGTATAGGCATATAATGTATATCCAACTAGCTAAAGCTGAAATACTCTAGGGCTGAACGATTTTGAAAAAATATCTAATTCCAATTTTTCTGTCAGATATTGCGGTTGCGATGAGGTTTGTGATTTTTTTTTAAATATAACTAGCAAAAAAATAGTATCAAAATTATATTACTAATGAGAGCAAAATAATATTAATAATAATAATAGTAATAATACTAGTAAACACATCCGTTGACATTAACCACTTAAAATAACTACTTAAAGCAAAACTAATATAGTGCTATCACAAGGTTATGTCCAATTTTGCTGTAGAAGGGCAATTTTTGTCTTGGGTTAGATGTGTGAAGGGCACCGCTGCTTATAAGCAAAAGGTTCCACTGGTTGCCGAAATGATCAGGTTTTTTGTCAGACATAGGTGGCAACCCTAGTGGACAGGGAGAGGAGCAGCCAGGGATTTTTGAAAGGGAACCCGAGACAGAGTGAGCGAGGAAGTGTAGCACAGCAGGTAAGCAGGTAGTAACGTTAGGTTAGGATAGTATAGGGACTTTGAGGTGATGGAAGTCAGGCCTGGACTGATAATTATGAGTGGCCTGTCTAAGCCAAAAATGCCCGGCCCGTTTTTTTGTCCCAGTCCAGCCCTGGCTGTAGCATAGTTTATACACATTAAGATCTTCCGAAGATGGGATATTTTGTTTTTTGCAGAGGACATTATATCATCTAAATAATTACTAATTCTGTTAAAATTGCAATTTCGATTTTGATTGAACTGTTCAGCCCTAAAATACACTCACACTTGGCGCTTTGGCCGCTGTGGATGTCCAGCCCTGGTTACTGTGTGCCAGGTTAATGTCATAGAAAATTCCCAGCCCTCGTGCATAGTGTAAAAGTTTTTAGGTGCCATCTGTTCAGTGTATCTAATACTGTTTTGAAGCTTTTGCGTATAGGTGATATGTATTTGTCAATTGTACAAACATTTTTTTAATACACAGGTTAGGATGTAACAGTTTGGTTGTGTGTTCTGTCAGACCAATTAAACCAGGGATCAGAGGTCAGAAGCAGACTTTTGAGGAGATGTTGGCGGAGCAGCTAATACTGGAAGAACAGAGGCTGAAGTCTGTGCAGCAACAACAGGTAAACCACAGAGCTACGGGGTCAAAACTGAACAGAAATATGATAATAAATTGCATGTTTGTTTCTTTCCCAGCAGCGTGATCCTGGAAGTGATGTCCCCCACACCCGTACTAAAAGATCGTTTCTCAAGAGGGGGGAAGGTCTTCTAAGGTTTACCAATCGGAAAGCTGCAACAGAGAGGCAGAAGGAGCCTAAGCCACAACCTCAGGCTAAAGCTATCATCCGCAGCAGCTCGGAGCCTGCCTCTTTGCAGAAAACACAGACTAACCCTTTCCAGAAGCTTCCTGTGCAGCGTAAAACTGCAATACTCAGCAAGGAACACCGTCCTACAAGTTCACTTCCTCAGAACACCAAGACAGCATGCTTAAAGGTTTTACAGAGCCACCTCAGGCTCCACACGCCCGAGTCAGATACTGTTCAGAGTTCCAGTGAAGAAAAACACAGCAGACAGACAGTCGAGCCCACAGCAGTAAGGACACCCAGCGTTGGGAACATTCTTAGCAGACAGGTGGGACTGGTCCACAACAACAGGACTGAAGATGAACGCAGCGCAAACCCAGGAGCACCCTCTACACAGGGACAGAGAGGAGCCCAGGACTCACTGGAGCTGTCCTTCCAAGAGCGGCTGCAGCGCTGGGAGTGTGACCGCCGACTTGAGAGTATGGAGCTGGGAGAGTTTGAGCTGCTGGAGCAGGCTGCGGAGGAACTGTCCTTCTCCTCCAACTCCTCCTTCGTCGTCAAGGTCTGCACACTACATGGCGTGATAGTTAGTTAATCAATTTATAGTTGTGGTAAAGGGACTTTTCCACTTGGTCAGAACGAGGCGGGATGGGTCGGTTTGGGGGGCGTTTCCACTTCCTAAAGCAGTCCAACTTGTTCCCAAAAAGCGTTCCAAAGCGTTCTACTTTTGGCATCTGGAATGGTTAGAGGTGGGCTCTGATGTGAGCTGACTGAACGAGAGAGAATCCTCACTCAGGCAGGGGGGGGCTCCTGGAGCATATTTGCAACAGTAATGGTTAGTAAAAAGCAATAACAAGAGGAAAGACAGCACAATGAAAATAAATAAAGGAATAGATGAATAAGTAAGTAAATAAATAAATAGTAAATAAACGTATGAACCAAGTGTCCAGTGATTTAATGATATACGATTGTAGCGGCCATTTCTAAAAGTTTTAAACAGCCACAATGAGCCACGGGTATTTGAGTTTTCTCACACTGAATGAAGAGACGTAATACGCTGAAGTCCATTTTATGAAGAAGAAAGCAAAACATTACATCCATTCACAGCAGGTTAAAAAAATCTGTGTGCTCCAATACCTGGCGTAGCTCTCGACTGACGTGATCATGACATCACATGCTGCTTTATAAAGGGAGCGGCGCACAGTCAATTATGATATTTACATACTTTTTACATACACTATAGTTAACCGCTTTTAGCATAACTTCTATATGAATTTGGTAACATTTTAACTTACAACTATTTTATCATAAATTAAATATTTATCTTTTTAATACTTTTAACATTAGCTCATTTTCTGAAAGCTATTCAAATGAAATTGTATTTTATAATTAAATGATTTAGCCTTTTAGCTGTATGGCTCTCACAACGATGTTAGTTATAATAATGGTAATCATATTAATAGAATGGTATTAAGCATCAGGAGTACAGGAAACAATGATAGCAACAATAACAACCACAGTAATAATATTTAAGATAATAATGACAATATCTATACTCCCCAGACTCCCCCATTCAATTTCCCATTTATCTTAATTGTTAGTTGGTGTTTTAGAGTGTTAAAAGTGGGTGGACTTTGCTCACAGGCAATAGAAGAGTTAGTATGATTATTGAAGGAAGGTCAGGAATGTGGACCAGATAGAGGGGGGATTCAATATAAGTGTGCATAGTGGAGGTGGATGTACTGTCAAGGTTGATGTACTCCAGAAGGAGGATTTTCCAGTGGGTAATATTGGTCTTGTGCCTTGTATCGTCTTCTTGGCGATAGTTAGGACCACTAGGAGGACTTTATTGTTGGTATTATTGAGATTGGTTGTGGATGTGTCACCCAGTATAGAAAAAGAGGAGAATAGAGGGATGTGGTGGCCAAAAAAAACTGATAGTGTTCCAGTAACTTTTTCCCAAAACTGCTGAATGGTTGGACAGTGCCAGAGAGCGTGAATGTAAGTGTCAGGGATATTTTGAGAACAATTCATACAAATGCCAGAAGTCAAACCCATTTTTGATCATTTCTGATCAGTGTAATGAGTTCTGTGGATAATTTTATTAACTGTAGATTAGGGTTTTCAGTCATGATGTATATGTTACAGATGATCTGCATCCAGAAGTCGGCATCGGGAGTAACCAAAGTGTTTTAACTGGGGAGCTTAACCTTAACAGTTGCTGGATTAGACGGTTGCCCCAGTAGCTATGGAGCCATCCTTGCCGGCTCTCTCCACAAGGTTTGAGAGCGGCTGGGAAAATAGGCCTACTGTTTTACCACATCCTAACCTAAAACAAAAAGTAAAATAAAATAAATAACTATTCAATACATAAATGGGAGAGGAGGTGGTAGCATTGGTGGCAGTGGGTGGGTAATGGGGTGATGGGGAAAAAAGGGGTAACAATAGGAAGAATAGAGAGAAGAGGGTGGAAGAAGGAAAGGAAAGAGAAAGAGTTAATGTTGTGGCAACTTTTTCTAAAAATAAAGCTAGTTTATATTAGCAGCAGCTATTTCTGGTTTAGTGAAGTACGGCTCTCGCTTTGAGAATCTAAACGTTTAATTTTTAGTTTAGACTGGATTAAACACAAGTTAAGCTAATGTTTATGGCTGGGTACTGTTAAATGATACTTTTGTGGTATCGAAAGAAAAGTTACAAATCATACAAACTACTGGTTTTACCTCACAGCTAAGAATTTTGCTCCAAAAATTGGTCTTTTACTCCATATTATTGTATTTTATGATTGTAGAAGATGAATTAGCTCATCATCAGTGTTGGGTTAGTTACTCAAAAAAGTAACTAGTTACAGATTACTAGTTACTCTTTTAAAAAGTAATATATTATTTACTTAGTTACTGACTCATGAAAGTAACTTAGTTACTTTACTTTTGGATTACTTCATAACAGGAAGGCCTAAATGAACCCAAATCTAAAATGAAGAAGCCTATAGCCCTGACCAGCACTGTTATTACATTCTTAACACAGGCGTTCAAGCAGAGTTTTTTTTTTAGATGCATTCATTTCAGCAGCAGCGCAGCCTGACACAGCAAATACTGCCCTTTAAGTTCACCTCTGCTCCTGTGCAGCGTTCAAGTCCTGTGGACACAGTTTTATTTCACTACATTGAAGCTAAAATACACTTGTTAGCACCAAAGCGGTGCAGGTCTCTTCTTTCCCCGCTGACAGCAGCAGCTGCTGCATGCGCCCGACGCATGCGGAGAGGGATCAGTGCGCGGACAGGACGAGTGGCCGCTGCGCACATAAAGAGGAGCAGAGAAGGAAATGGATGAAAATAAATTAGGAAACATATTAGAGCTATTTGTTTAATGCATTTTCATACTGTGTCCTTGCGGTAAACTGAAGGTAAATGAAACTGAGTGTAGTGACTGTAACGCAAGTAACTAACTGGGTATTTTGTTAGTAACCGTAATATTATTACTGGGGGCTCAATGCTCAATGCGTTACCCGCTGCGTTACTGACAATTGTAATCTCGTTACTGTAACTCGTTGCTCCCAACACTGCTCATCATAGGTATCAGAAAAAGTATCGTTAAAGTATCGGTATTGAAAACCCGAAACCATTTAAGTACTGGTATCAAAAATATAGGAGTTAAAATGTGATAAAGTGGAGCAGAGAAGTGAATTTAATGCACCGAAAGCTGGAGGTAAACCTGAAGTATTCTCCTGATTACTGAAGCTAATACAGCTTTAGCTCCAGCCCCACACAGACACACACCAGCTTCATACATCATTTAAAAGTGGGTTTCAAACACATTTTTATCTCATTTATTAACACAACTGGTATTCCACTTGTGTGAGTTAGTGTTGTGATGATGTATTTAACAGACGTGGGTCTTGTGGACCCAGACTCATGGAAACACCGGCAGATTTTGGGGCATCCCATTCTAAGGTATCCTGTACTGTTCTGCCTATTTAAAAGTGCCTATTTAGTCCTGGTTTAGGTACAGTTTTGTCCTGGAGTAGTTCTGGTTCAGACCCAGTTGTCGTCTTGGTCTTAGGCTTGATATAGTCCATTTTGTCCCTCCATTTGGACCTGGTTTAGTCCTGATTTAGGCTCAGCTTAGGTCAGTTGAAGTTGGTACTTTACATTTTCTGAGATGGTACTTGTGTGTAAGGTTTGAGTCCACAGATTTAGATCAATATTTTATGCTTCATTCACCTGTACAGTTCTGTTTTCCACAGGGTCTGTTTGCAAAGACCTTACAGTTTGGACTGAAAAAGAGTCAAGAGAAACAACCCAAACTACACTGCTCTAAATAATTACAGGAACACTTTTTGACCAGAGTATAGCAAGTCTGTTGAACTTTTGGGATACTGATTTGATCAGTTATGTAGCAGAGGTTGTTGTTCATCGGTATCAGCTACTCTGGTGTTAATTAACGAGTGCACAAAAGGGTGCCAGGAATGGTTTTACAGGGTTATACTGTTTATACTCCTCCAGTATGACACATCAGCACGTGCCCGGCCTTCAATGTGCTCCTTCAATTTTTGGAGCAGTGTATGTGTAGAGCAGGAGAGAGAACTATGGTGCTTAATGAATTCAATTAGAGTTATTTGTGACACACCCCATCTGTTTTTAGTATTTGTTATTGATGCTCTGGTTGAATCCTTCAGGTCCTTCAGATGGACCGGCAAAGACAGCCCCCAGCCGCAGCGCTCCATCAGCGCCGTCTTTCCTCCACTCCCATCAAATCCCCTCCAGACCCCCAGCAGAGGTGCAGCCAGGGAACTAATCCAGGCTCACACATGGGAGGCACTGAAGTGGGGCCGGACCAGGACAACAAGCAGGGGCAGTGTGGGTCGTCCTGGGACGAATCTGAGAATGAAGAGCACCACACAGAGGAACAAGTGCCTTCAGTTCCTAGTGTCTATAAATTCCCCTTTCAGAGCAACCCTCCATACGACAAGCGCTCATATCAGGATGAAGACAGCTGCAGAGACTTGTCCTTAAACCGGAGCCAGAGTGAAGACGCAGACACTGACTCTGAGGACTGCACTGTTACTGAAGAGAATCCGGGCAGAGTTGTGTTTGATGACGATGACACCTGGAACCAGCTTGAGGAAAGTGTGGCTCTCTCTCATGACAGCAGCTTCAGAACAGCCAGCAGAGGTCGGTAGAGTGCTATAAAATTCTACTTCCTTTTTTTCCCTTTAACCTGTTCCTTTTTCAGTTGTCACCACTGCCAATCCTCTGCCTCCATCTAACCCTAGCCTTTGCATCCTCTTCTCTTAAGGCCGGGACACACCCGGGTGATCGTTGGCCGTTGGGCGCGGTCGGATGGTTTGATGCGGTCAGCGACGTGAGTCTGTTTGGTGTGTTCCGCACCATCGGACGTAGTAGGACATAGTTCTAGCCGATTGAACATGTCGAATCGGCGTCAGGCCGTCGTGTTCAGCTCTGATTGGCTGTGTGTCCTGTTCACAATTTGTCAAACAGCTTGAGTTTAACATCAAAATATAAGGAACTTTCTGTTCCGTCCCACATCTGTGATGGTAATGTGCTGCAGTTAGCTTACCTTAGCTTGTAGCTTCGTGCAGATAAAAATTAGTGCCGGGAATTGATAAAAAAAATTAACCAATTAATCACAAATCTGAAAAAATTAATCGCGATTAATTAATTGCAATTAATCGCATTATAAATTCACATACAACCACAAAATTGTAAATTTAGAAAGTTTATTTTGAATTAACCTTCACATACTTTACTGTAAACTTGTGCAATGCAAACAAAACTTGCAAAGAAAATAAATGACTAGTCTCTTTGAGACCTGTAACTCAGACAAAGTTTGCCTAAATAAGGTACAACCAACAAATACACAAAACTTACCTAAAAAAGCATGTATAATCTCTTTTAGAACTTTAACAAAAATAAGTTTAATTCTTCAATTAATAACAATTGTTGTGGTTCACAGCAGTGTAAATACTATGAACTGTGTTACTCCTGTGGTAATTGAACTCATCCTTGCATAGACTGCACATAACTTTTGTTTTGTCTATTGCTGTCTGGTGACGATTTGAAGCAGAATTGTCCATTTAGCAATGTGTCTCGTTCACTTGTTGCATTAGGCTCGTTCCAGATGAACTGTGCCTCGCCTGGATTGTGAACGAGAGTGCACGGCCGCAATGAGAGGAGGGGAAATACACCTGTACTGAAGTCAGACAGTTTGTGGCTCAGATCACGCACCATCACGCCCCAAATCCACTTCTCGCGTGTGTTGGTTTATCCAGGTCAAAACTGTAACTTTAGTCTGTATTTTAAAAAAAGAGGCGGGGGAGGAGGAGAGGAGGGCAGTGAAGTGTCGTGCGTTACGTTTCTGATCAGCACTAAACTCAGATCCAATCACCTGTCTGTTCACCGCTGACAGGTGGGCGTTTTCCCATCATGCACTGAGCCGTGCAGCCTCCGCAGTTGCTTCTGATGAACTGCGGCGGCTCAGGCGCTGGTCTCGTTTGGATCTCATGGTGACCGTCGCACTTGTGACATCAGAAGGTCGGGAACAACTGAGACACAAATCTAACCTGAGCACTGCGCACAGACCGACACTGATCGAAACTGCGCAGGTCTGGCTCATCTCGAACGCCTGATGGATGGAAACTGAAATGTGTCGTCTTCTACACTCGCGCGGTGCATTTCTGCCCCGCTGGAAGACCCGTGGCGTGTTGCTGCCTCTGTCAGTGTCGTCGTAATATTTTTGTTGTGATCAAATTAATCGATGCGTTAATTGAAATTAACGCGATTAAATCAATAAATGAACGCAATGCGTTAACGCGATAATTTTCCCAGCCCTAATAAAAATATAATCCTCCTCTGAGGCAAACAGCTGCAATAATCCAGTCCCTTTTATTTATTACTGTGATCAGACCAGTTTAATCTAGTGTGTAAAATTATTATTGACTGCAATACACACGTGTTTAACTCGTGTTTATCAGAGTTTTATTTACTAGAGTTTAAATAACTGAGTTTAGTGACTAGCGCCGCCTGCTGTTGTAAATATTTATTACGTTTTGCACATGCGCACTGCTTCGGTCGTGGGTCTGAATCGCTCCGATGTCTGCAGCTACTTTCAGTGGCGACAGAGGAGACGTGAGGAGACGAGCAGTCGCCCTGCCTCTGCTGACAGTGGTCGGGTGTTGGGTTGGTGTGTCCCAGGCTTTACACTAGCTTCATGTGCTCCTTTGGTCTTCCTTCAGACCTCTTCCATTTGTACTAAAACTACCATGTTTCACCTGAAATTAAAAAAATTCCTCTGTTCTGTTTGTAGGTGAGCAGGCCTCACCACCAGAGCATGCTGTGACCAGGAAGGTTGCCGAGACCAAAGCTGTGGAGTTGGAGAAGCAGCAGGATCTACCTCCTCCCTCCCAACTCATGAGCAGGCTCTTCCCTGCACTCAAGACAAAGTCCCAGAATGCACCTGTGAGCTGCCTTTCTGCAGCTGGAGAGCCCAGGACAGCACCACAGGCCACAGATAGTGAGTGACATCTGAGCCACTGCCTCTTCACTGTATAATGTGGTTTGTGTCTCTGCTCTTTGCCCTGTAAAATAAATAAATATAATACATAACAATACTCCCCACACCAATACCCACTACAACCTACATAACAATCAGCATAAAGAACAACAAGCATCTACAACATTTTAACATGTTGGTATTTTTTATTGGTATTTTTTTGTTACCTAATATTGGTATCGGCATCAGCCTCAAAAAATTCATATCAGTTGGGCTCTATTAGTGAGTACAGTTGAGTGATTGAGTTATCTTGGTCCAGGTCAGCAGGCCCAATCCCAGCTGCTGAGGGAGAGGCTGGTGGAGCTGGAAATTGAGATTGAACATTTCAAAAAGGAGAACGCTGCTCTCACCAAACTGCGCAAGGACAACGAGAAAGTCCAGGAAGACCTGAGGCAAGTGTTGTTGAGAACTGATCCTTAAGCCAGATGCCTTTGTTCCGCATAGATGTACCTTCTTTGATGGAAGATCTCTTGTTTTTTGTGATGCAGGAAAGAACGCTCAGAGTTTGAGCAGATGAAAGATCAGGAGTTGGCCCGTTTTGAGGAGTACAAAAGAGAAGAGACCAGGAAGCTGCAGAGAGAGCGCAAACTGTTTGAGAAACACATGTCGGCTGCAAGAGCCATTCCCAACAAGAATGAACGCGAAGAGATCCAGGTCAGTCCTGCAACTCAATGCTTCGTATAGTAAGTCAAAACAGTAAGACTAAGTTAATCCCCACAGTGGCTTAGTTTTTCTGCCTGTCACTCAAGACCCAGGGTTCCATTCTTAGAGAGGGAAACTCCTGTCAGAAAGTCACTCTTGTCTTTGTCTGAAACCTGGATAAATGAAGAGGGTTGTGTCATAACCTATGTTAAATTTATCAATTATTAACTAAATATATAAGTTTTTCAAGTGACTAATGTAATGAACTTATCTTTAACCTAAAAGACACCACAGCAATAAAGCATAATTAAATATGGTAATTAATATACTGAAATTAATGATATATTTAATGTTCCTGCTATAAATCAAACAAACAAATCTTATAACTTATACCACTATACTACCTACAGGTTAATGTTTTGTTAAAATAAGAATGTTTTATAGCTATGGTTATAGAAGATGAATTAAAAAAGTATAAATTTCAAAAACAGTATCGTTCAGGTGCTGATATTGTTTAAGTGCTAGTATCGAAAAATTTGAATGGTACCCAGCCCTAGGCAGTACTGGCAGTTAAGATATTTATTGCCCATAAACTAATCCTTACTTTATTAGCAACATGGTGTTGCTCTGATTTAAAATCTGTACAACAGGTAATCACAAAGTAGTAGTTATCTGCCCTGCTGACAGTGGTTTGAACAGACACACATCAGACTGAAAAGGATTTTAATCGTTCATATCAGTGAAAACCACATTATATAGATTCATTACAAACAAAGTGAAATATTATAATATATTATATTATTTTATTGGTGAGAGTACAGTATTTACAGGTGTTGCCTAAAACAGTTATAATTACATACAATATAATGGATACAACATACATAAAGACACAGGATACGAATGTGTACTTGTGTGTGCATGTGTATTTGTTTGCAGAGACACGTGTAGGTCATATTACTGAATAAAAAAACAAAACAAAAATAAACTTTCAAACAATTACAGTAAAAATATACAAACAAAAATAAAGGGGGATGGACTGATAAGTGGGCCCCACCCAGGGTGAGTCACCAATTTGAGGCGCCACAGAAGCCTGTAGACCTACCACACTACTTTTTTTTCTTTCCTTTGTGGTGCAATAAAGGAAACAAGACCTGATTTAGGGAGTTAATTATTTTAATTTTGATGGATTATTATTAGGGGTGTAACGATACAGTAACTATATCGATGTATCGATTTTTTTTTTACCCCCCCCCCCCCCACGATACAGTTATATCGATACACATTATCTTGTATCAAATTGTATTGTTTTTTTAGGAAGTGTATATCGATATACATGGAATATCGATCGATAATATCGGAAATATCGATATTAGAAATTTGCATGTTAAAATAAATTGCTTTCAAGTCCAAGTCGAGTCTCAAGTCTTAGTCCATTTCATCAAGTCGAGTCTAAAGTCATCAAATTAGTGACTCGAGTCCGACTCGAGTCCAAGTCATGACTTTCAAGTCCACACCTCTGCTAATTATTTATTTTTTTTTTTTATTGACTACAAGCCATAGTCATCACAATTAAAATAAATACCTACTTGAAATATTTCACTCAGTGTGTATTGAGCAGGTGTATTGTGTTTTCTTTGAACTGAACGACTGAAATAAATGGACTTCCACTTCCATGGTGTTTTGATTTGTTGATATACTGCACGTGTTTGTCCCAGGCACTGAGGCAGCAGCTGAGCTCCCTCCAGGAGGAGCTGAGGAAGAAGGAGAGTCGCTGGACCAACACTCACAGCCGACTGCGCCAACAGCTGGAAGCTCTGGGCCAGGACAACAGCGCCCTACGAGAGGAGGTACAGCTGTGTATCCATTTAACTTCAGCCACTCTCACAGACACATCACTAACTGTCTGCATGTACAGGTCAAAACTCTGGAGAAACTGCGCATCACCTCCTGGAAGAAAAACTCTACAGACTCAGAGAAAGACAAAATATCTGGTGCCAAAGGAGTTAAGTTTGCTGTTAGTATACAACCTTTAATACAAAAACACTTCCAGTTCATTTGTCTAGTTGTTAAAATAGTAAATAAAGTCTTCCATACAGATGCTGACTTCAGCTGTGATTTCCCTCTGCTCTTGTGCTCTTAGACTCCTCTGGACTGCAGCAGCTGTTCTCCTCAGAGCAGCCTTACTGCACCGGCCACTAGAGGGAGCCACAGGGACTCTGCCTCAGGGGGAGCAGCCGTAACAGGTAGACTAGACTAAACTTTAATTATCCACAGACAGTATGTGACCACAGTAGCTTGGTTGCACCCATAAAAAATAATTTTATTGCATAATACAATAAAATAAGCAAATAATATCTGATGTGAATATGTATAAGTAAATCTGCATTTCTCTACATGCCTAGTCCAAGCAGGAATAAGGTGCTTAAGGTGCTTTCATATCAGTTGAATGGAATTACCTGTTGTTATTTAGAATAATAAGTAAAAAAACAGAAAGAAGCGTACTAAACAGCTTGGCAAACAGGTCCTTGCTCAGTCATGATTAGTTGACTATTACAGAGAAAAATATTTGAATTGAGATTGATTTGAATTGATATTTCTGTCTTAACAGTGTCAGGCCAAATTTGTTGATCAAGGGTTAATCTCTTCCTGAATATATCAATGTTTAGGTTAAGTGTAGCTGTTATTTTTTTCATTCTGTACACAAGTTTCTCTTTCCAATGACAAACAGTAAGGGGCAGTGGTTTAGTGGCTTTTTAGCTACCAGTACAAGGATTTTCAGTATGAGTCACATGGGAGCAGTCCAAAGATAAAGATCAGTGGGTTCAGGATTATAATACTTGAAAATCTTAGTTATTTTATCCCAAACTCCCTCCTAGTATGATTTTAATTTGGAACAATCCGAAAAGATGTGTGTGGTCGCCAATGTGTCTACATTTTCTCCTGCATAAATTTGTGTCACTTTTACCAAATTTAGAAATAATAACTGGAGTTCTAAAATATCTAATGTTTTTTTTCTATGTGGTACTGCTCCTGTCCATTTTCACACACGTTTTACTTTCTTATGGCACACAGTGGTTACATCCTGGGGACCTGTGACTTATTCATTACTGTTTAATATAATCCTTGTTTGAGGAATGAAAAGCAGTCTGAGGAGGCCGTCTTTACCTGGGAGAAGAACCGAGGAGACAGAGCCTGGGACACAGAGCCTAGGCCAGTCCAACAGCAGCCCAGAACAGGCCAAAGGGTGCTCCCCTGGTGAGACCCACTCAGAGCCACACCCTGCAGAGAACAGTGAACAGAAGCTAGAGTTGCCACAAGAAGCAGTTACTTGCCCTGATGGGAAGGTGAGCTAAATGTCCTCCTGCACACTGCCCATCTAACAGCTCACTAATTCCTGGTTGTGGTCTCTCAGGTCGAGAAGGTACTACCCAGTGGTGAGCGTCTCATAGTCTTCCCCAACGGCACCAAGAAAGAGGTTTCAGCCGATGGAATGACAGTCAAAGTCACCTTCTTCAACGGAGACACCAAGGAGCTCACGGCCGACCAGAGAGTGGTGAGACGTTTAGTCAGGTTTACCTCACTACAGACAAGAGCACATGGATTCAGGCAGGGTGATGGCCTTTGCACACAAGTCATTTCAAGGAGGGTATGTCTCTATCTTTGGACAATACACCAGAGAAACAGAGTAAAGTTTATATCTTGTGTACATTCCTGCATATTATTATTCTTGAGTTAATCTTGTTTGTGCTAGAGGAGACGCTTAAAGAGTGAAATTTAAGGTTGAGCAATAGATGAAGTTGTAAAGTCAGGAGGTTGTTGGTGGCATGACCCAGGCAAGCCCCTACAGTAACAGGTCCAGCTCAGAAATATAGAAATGTTGTGGAAAAGGCAATGTACTTCAGATGTTCAATGCAAAAACTGTAAAGCTTATGTCATACAGATTCAGTACATAAAGGGCAGTATTTCAAACTGTTAATTTAATGATGATATACTTCCAGTTAACAAAAACCTCAACTTCAGAATGTTACATAATCATCAAACTTAAAATAGATCCACACATGCTTGCCATATTTGTCTGTGTATCTGATCTACTGTATGCATTTTAAATACTGAAATAATTTCCATTTTTACCCTTTTCGTCTGTAATTGACAGGTTAGACCTCCAGCAGGCCTTGTTCTTCCTCACAGTTATGTAAAGAAGAGTAATGAGAGAAATCTGGACGTTTGGTTTGACAGCTCTTTTTCTCTCTTCAGATCTACTTCTACGCTGACGCTAAGACCACTCACATCACATATCCAGATGGCATGGAGGTCCTGCACTTCCCCAACAACCAGACAGGTGAGGGAGCTGTAGGTTCTGTTTGAAATCAGCTGCGTGTGATGGAACACAGCAGTAACCTGAGTATGTGGTCCTGCTGTAGAAAAGCATTTTCCAGACGGCCGCAAGGAGATCACGTTTCCTGACCAGACAGTGAAGAACCTGTATCCAAATGGACGAGAGGAGAGTGTTCTGACAGACGGCACCATCATCCAGGTCCACCCGTAAGTCCACAGGTCCACCTCGCGGGTCCATGGATTTTGTCCTATATTAATGTAATGTATTGGTTGTCCAGGGACGGCAGTAAAGAAATCCACTTTAACACGGGGCAGAGGGAGGTGCACACAGCTGAGTACAAGCGCAGGGAGTATCCAGATGGGACGGTGAAGACGGTTTACAGCGATGGGCGCCAGGAGACCCGGTATCCTACGGGACGGGTTCGAATCAAGGACAAGGAGGGCAACATCATCCTGGACAACAGGACCTAAACCACACAGGACTCTGCCTCACACAGGACGGGTTTGAGTCAGTGACTCTGTGGCTCCCTCTGCTGACCTGAGGGAAAAGTTCACTGGTACACAAAGACTAAGACAGTCCTAAGGTCCATCAGGATGGAATGACTTGTATCCAGTAAGATAAGAAAACCTTTGTTTGTCCCACAATGAGGAAATTCAGTGAAAGTTGGATTCTATAAATTATATTGAAATCATAGATCATTATGGTCATGGTTTACACTAGTCCAAAGTGCCAGACCAGCTTATATTGGACAGAGCAACATTCTGAATGTGAGCTGAGGTTCTGACCACTGACAGGTGTAAACAGGCCTGTCTCCATTCACTTTTATCAGGTTAAACAACGCTAGAATGCACATAATGGCATGGAGACAGGAAATGAAAACCATTAAGTATTTATTAATAAAAGACGTGTATTCCTAAAGCAGCTAATGTCCGTCTCCTCTGCAGTGATGCCTGATGTGTCAAAATCTATCACTGTAAACCCTGGCTTCGTCATAATGTGGGTCTGAAATCAGAGCGCACTAGAGACTTGTGTTATCTTAAAGGAAGATAGGTTTTCATATTTCAAATTCATAAAATGGCTATTCACCCAATGTAAAAACACTATTCATGTGTATGTTCAATGTCCCATTGTGTAAAAAAAACTTTTACTTTGTAAAAATGTGAAATGCTTATTTATTTTCTCACTTTTATTTATAAATAAATGTAAAGAAAAATCCTCTTGCATTGTAACTTATACTCAAACACTACAGTGCTTTGAGTCCATTTTGTGGGGGTAGAGGGGCTGTTTATCATTGGCTCCAGCTGAATATGAAATAATGGTTCTGAGCAGTTTCTGTTAATGTTCAGGAGATGGGTTCACAGAGCACTGTATACATCTGCACAAGGAGTACAGGCTGAAGCACAAACAAAAAAACACCTCCACACTAAACTGTTCCTGTGAGCCACAAATAATTACAGATACATCTCAAATTAGAATATCATGTTGGTGTCACACTCAAACTCCAAATGCAGTTCAGTTCAGTTTTATTTGTATAGCCCAGTATCACAACAGAAGTCGCCTCAAAAGACTTCACAAACAGTTGATCAAAGATGGGGTCAGATAAGATCCAGTCATCACTTGGGACATCTGCCAGCAGCCAGGCATCTGAAACAGTCCCCACTCCCCCAGAGAGGAGCGGGCGAGAGGGACAACTTGTGAATAGCAATGAACTGATTAGAAATATAGAATATTAGATAATATTAATGACAGTGATAGAAGAGGAGCAGCAGATGAAACCAGAGGACAGAGGCTCAGTGCATCATACTTCCCCCAGCTTCTAGCTCCTAGAGCAGCCTAGCTTCAACTGTGGAGTTAACCCTGTTCCTAGCTGGGCCTGACCATAAGCTTTCTCGAAGAGGAACATTTTAAGCCTAACCTTAAATGTAGAGACTGTGTCTGCCTCTAACATGAGCTGGAAGCTGATTCCATAAAACAGGAGCTTGGTAACTAAAGGCTCTACCTCCAACTGTACTTTTAGAAACCCTGGGAACCACTAACAGCCCTGCATTTTGTGAGTGCAGTACTCTGCTTGGTTGGTATGGCTCTATAACATCATTAATGTAGGATGGGGCCGTACCATTTACGTCCTTATAAGTCAGGAGAAGGATTTTAAACCTAATTCTGAATTCAACTGGAAGCCAGTGAAGTGAAGCTAGCACAGGAGTAATATGTTCTCTCCTGTTAGTTCCTGTTAATAATCTTGCTGCTGCGTTTTGAACAAGCTGAAAACATTTTAACGAGTTTTTAGGGCACGCTGCCAGCAGAGAGTTACAGTAATCCAACCTAGATGTAACAAATGCATGGACGAGTTTTTCAGCGTCACTTTAGATAAAATATTTCTGATTTTGGCTATGTTACGTAAGTGAAAGAATGCTGTTTTACAGACTTGGTTTATATGAGCCTTAAATGATAAATCTTGGTCAATTAAAACTCCTAAGTTTCTCACAGTAGATCTTGAGGCTACACTGACACCGTCCAGGGAGACTCTGGTCAGACAGAGCATCTCTCAGCTTTTTGGGACCTAGTATAATGACCTCTATTTTTTCTGGGTTTAGGAGGAGATAATTAATTGTCATCCAGGTCTTTATGTCTCTCACACAGGCGCTAAGTTTCTCAACGCAGTCATTCTGATCAGGTTTAATTGATAAATACAACTGTGTATCGTCTCTAACAGTGAAAATTAATGCTATGTTTTCTGATTCTGTTTCCTAAAGTGTGCAGAACGTTGAACAGTGGTGTAAACATCATTCCCTGTTTATCAATGCAGGTAAGACCAAGGAACTAGTCCTGAATCACTCAGGCCCCATTCAGTCTCTGTCCATCTCTGATCAGTCTTTTGAAGTTGTGAGTAGTTTCAAGTATTTGGGAACACACACTTGATAACAAACTAAACTTCTCACATAATGTGGAAGAGATTTATAAAAAGGCCAGTCAGAGATTGTTTATGATCAGAAAACTCCAAGGCTTTGGTGTCAGTCCACATGTGCTTGAGAGAGTCTGTGTCAGTCTGATTGAAAATGTTTTAATCTTCAATATCACTGTCTGTTTTTTTTTTGTTTTTTTTTATTGTGGCTAATAAGAACAAGCTGAACAGGATTTGCCAAAAATGCAGGGAAGATCATTGGTCGGGACCAAAAACAACTGGACCTACTTTATCAGGCTGCTATGTTCAGGACGGCTAAATCTATTTCTAGTGACACTGAACATCCTTTGTTTAGTGAATTTAGTTTAATGCCTTTAGCAACTAAGAAAGAATAGAAAGGGTCATTTGTCCCTAATGCTGTCATTTTACTAAACAAGCACTGGTGAAGAATTAAACAGCACATTTTCAAATGTTAAATTATGGTGTTTTTCTGTACTAATTGTCTTTGGTATTTGTATACTGCAACCATGTCTTGTATTTATTGTACTGTGTGACTGATGGTGAACCAAACACAACTTTCCATTAAATGGACAATAAAGTTAAAGGCAGCATGTAAAGAATGAACAGAATGGGTCCAAGTCCTGCGCCTTGTGGCACTCCATAGCTAACTTTACTGCACTGTGAGGAATGTTCATTTACACTGACAAACTGGTACCTATCAGATAAGTAGGATTTAAACCAGCAGAGGGCGCTCCTCTGACCCCTATGTCACAGTCTAATCTCTGGAGTAAGATGCTGTGGTCAATGGTGTCAAAGGCTGCACTGAGATCTAACAGAACCAGGATTGAGACCAGTCCATTGTCTGAACTTAATAACAAGTCATTTGTGACTCTGAACTAATGCAGTTTCTGTGCTATGGTGGGGTCTAAACCCTGACTGACAATCTGCAAATAAGCTATTGTCCTGTAGGTGGCAACATAACTGTTTAACTACAACTCTTTCCAGGATTTTTGAAATAAAAGGGAGATTTGATATTGGTCTGTAGTTGGCTAAAATGTCAGGATCTAGACTGGGTTTTTTCAGAAGCGGTTTAATAACTGCATATTTAAAAGACTGTGGTACATAACCTGTTTCTAGGGAGGTGTTTATTATGTTGAGTATAGGTTCATTAATTAGGGGAAGAGTTTCTTTAAAAAGTTTGGTAGAAATTGGGTCTAAAAGACAAGTTGAGGTTTTGGAGGACATAATGATGAAGCAGTCTAACGTTACAGATGATTTTATAGTGGTCTCCATTTTTACAGCTTTGGCTTGCTCTGAGCTGATCGTAGGGAGAATTTTATTTAATTTGTCTCTAATACTTGTGATTTTGTTGTTAAAAAATGTAAGAAAGTTTTCACAGCTGAGAGTAACAGGGATACAGAGTTCTACTGAGCTGTGACTGGTGGTCAGCCTGGCTACAGCGCTGAACAGAAACCTAGGGTTGTTCCTGTTTTCTTCTATTAAAGTTGAATCAAACTGGAAATGAACTGGAAACCCTTGCAAAGGTTTCCTGAGCCTTTAAATGGTCTTAGTCTGGTTCAGTCTGGACAGTTGCCCATTCACTGACCCCTCCACAGAGAAGACAAACCACTAAAGGTTATTGATAAAGAAGCTGCTGCTCACAGAGTGCTGTATGAAATGCAGGTTAATAGAAATTTGAGATGAAAGAAAAAAAGTGTTGGAGAAAAAGATGCACTAGCAGCAGGAGCTGCATCCTGGAGACAAATATCCAGAAAAATCAAGATCATAACTTTGGTGAAGTTCACAGGAAGTGGACTGAGGCTGGAGTCATCAGGAGCCTTCACACACAGACGGATCAAGACTTTTATCTACAAATGTGTCAGGGCTTTCCTGAACCAGAGACAAGGTCAGCAGCATCTGTTCTAATAGAATTGAATAGGCCTCTGTGTTTCCTGAAGTATAAAGTCTACACTGCCTTTTACTGTTAAGTTTTAGAGGACTGCAGTCCTATTAGTCCTTGATTTCCAAATGTAATACAAAACTTACTGAGCAATAGTAAACTTCTTTTTCCAGCTTAGTCCCAGGGAAGAGGCTGCAAATATTGTCTCTGCTTTAGGGAAGGTTTGACACTTTGTTCTATCCTTTTTAAAATGTGGTCTAATAAGATGAACGTTTTCATAATTTAATTCCTGTTAAAAATATGATGCTATAAACAATTAGTTACTGGTTGCCTTTCTTTTATGTGAAGTATTTAGCTTTAAGTAATGTACGTGTATTAGAAGTAGTTCAATACTCGAGTGCTCCAACAGTGTTTGTGCATCCCTTCAGACCATCACTGACTCACCACCAAACTGGTCATGAACAATGTTCCAGGCAGCAGAACGTCCTCCACGGCTTCTCCAGACCCTTCCATGTCTGTCCCATGTGCTTAGGGTGAAACTGCTTCCATCTGTGAAAAGCACAGGGCCCAGTGGAGGAGAAGGCAAATGCCAGTTGAGCTCCACAGTGAACACAAGGGCAGCCCTGAAGTCTGTGATTGTTTGGTTAGAGACATTCACACCAATGCCTTGCTGGAGGTCATTTTGTAAAGCTCTGGCAGTGCTGATCCTGTTCTTGTGTAAAGGAGACACAGGTCCTGTTGATGGCCTGTGGACCTTCTACAGCCCTGACCAGCTCTCCTACAGTAGCTGCCTCTCTCCTGGAGTCTCCTCCATGCTCTTGGCTCTGCTGGCAATGACACGTATTGAGGAGCCATCCTGGAGGAGTTGGACTGCCTGTGCCACCTCTGCTGGGTTCTGGTATCACCTCGTGCTGCCAGTAGTGACACTGACCCCACCCAAATGCAAAACAAGTGAAAAACAGTATAAACCTATAAAACAATTCCTGTTTTTCGTGCCCCTCTTGTTAATTTCATTAACACCAAAGTAGTTGATAATGACGAACAACAACCTCTGCTACAAAACTGACCAGATCACTATCTAAAAAGTTTTATTTACTTGAAGCTATACTCTGATTGAAAAGAGTTCCTTTATATTTTTTGAGCAGTGCATATGTACATAAGCACATTTAAAACCTCTTTAGCAAACCAAAAGTTAACCCACAGATTTGATTTACAGCTCCACAGAGAAACCCAGGGCTAACTCAGTGAGTTAGTGACCCTGCTTCGTAGTATGTTTTGTCTATCCAGGTAGCACACATAACCGGGGTAAGCATAAGTAATCTTTTAGTCATTTCCCTCACAATACTGCCCCCAAATGTTGATTAAAATAACTTCACACTGAAAAAAAGGGCATGAAAACTGTCCTTTTGTGCTGAAAAGTGAAATGAAATCTCAAACATGTACATGCCATTTTTCCTGTAAGTGATTCTTTTGGTTAGAAAACTTAATTTAGCCATTTTCAGGGTGAAATCTCAAAATGTTAACACCCCTTACTAAGCGTAAAGAGCTATTCAAATAAAACAGTGCATGCATGCAGGCATCACAAGATGCTTTATGGAATTAAAATATTCAGAGATGAAACCTTTTTTAAGTGGTTTATTTGCCAACAGTTAAACTCCAACATGGCCACCAGTCTCACAACCAAAGTCTAACAGAAGTGCTGCTTCAGTGTCTCCCTGAACTCAAATCAACAGAACATAGTTTGCCGCAGTGGCTCACTACTGCATCTACATCTACAGAGAGTGCTGCTTCTTACAGCACAGTAAAAGAAAAGCCTTCTACAGACCGACCTATAAAACCAAAGCAAGAACAGTGTCCAAACTAAAACAAACGTCTGAATGTGTGGGTTCACTCCAGCTCTGCCAAGCCGCTGTTGACCAAAGGCATGTGCACCGGCTGCCTGTCCTCGTTGTACAGACGAACCGTAAGCTCCGGCTCCCAGGCCTGAGCACATCAAACACAGCAATTAGACACTCATTACAAAAGAACATGTGAACACAGCTGTAGAGTCAGAGCACTGCTCAGGGAGGCGGACACATTAACAGTTAACAGGCTGTCATCAGAGGGGGCTCTCATGTCCCTGTCTTTGCAGTACAGTAACAGAAAATTTACAAAATAAGATTTTTTTTTGTATTCTGGTGCAGTAATTGACAGTAAATTGATTAGTATAAATTGATTAGAATTAGTATTCTGGTGTTGGTGTTGTCATACCACAACAGAAGCAGTGATGTGTCCATGCAGCAGGTCGATCATGTCCATGGCGGCCCGGACGCTCCAGATGGGACTGTACGGCAGCACGTCCTCCTGCCTGTGCACTGATGGAGCCTTGAAGCCTGCGACCTTCACCTTCAGAGCACGTGTGGGGAACTGCAGGAGCTCGGGCGGCATCTGACGCAGCCTGGACAACATAAGCCATTCACTCATTCACTCATTCATAACATGTAAGGGCTGCAATCATTACTAACAGACAGACTTTTTAAACATGCTCATTTTTGACTTGGCAGTAGTAAGTCCATGTCTAATGGTGCTTGGCAGTGTTAAGTCCATGGACCATATCTTGCCAACTTGGCCAGGCAGTGGTGAGGACTGCAGCACATCAGGGGGGCATGTCCAAATTGATTCCGCCCCTATTCTGACAGCACAGGACTAGGGCTGAATTCCAACACACCTCCTCACAGCCTCAACTCCTCGCTGTAAGCCCCGCCCACAGAGAAGAGAGGCTCATAGGAAACAACTTCTCTCTATTCTCTGTGGGCGGGGCTTACAGCGAGGAAGAGGAGTTGAGGCTGTGAAAAGGCATGTTGGAATTCACCCTATGGCTGAATCCGAAAAGGAAAAATTGTCAAGGAACTTCCTAGCACCTTAAGCTCTAACCGCATGTACGTCATCGTCCTCCATGATAAGAACTGTCCGGATTGTCTTCTCAGTAAGGAAGGAGTTAGGGAAAGGAGTTCATTGCTTCCTTAAATAGCTCCTTTAGCATAGAAAGCTCCAGAGGTTCCTTACCAACCAGCGAGGAGCAAGGAGCTATCCCATAATCCACTGGGCCAAGTTTCTCCAAACTCGACCGAGTGAGGCCGATCTCCGTGTGTTGAGTTTTTGGAATGAGTTAAGTGTCACTGCCTCAGACTTTATTCCATAAAATGATCTGAATAAACCTCACTTTATAAAAAACTTAAAGCCTCCACAGAGTCTGAGTCTGACTCCTGATAAATGATTATTGTGCGCCGCTGTGAGCTGGAGCTGCTCTGCGCACTTTATTTACATTTTAGAAAAAACAAACTTAAAAACCACGTGGCTCATTAGCATAAATTCACATTGGCGTTCAGTGTGGCTGTGTTAATGCTGCTGACTGTCCAGAGCAGAGACAGAGCTGCTGTTGGTGAGTCTCAGAGAATATCACAGTCTGTTCTGTGTGGATTACAGCAGAGTTTCATCTTTAAACCTGAGTTTCTGTGAGTCAGAGATGATTCTAGAGTCTGTGGAGTTAGTGCACAGCTCTTTATTAAACAGAGCTGTATCTTCTCTTATATGGAGTGATTTGGGGTTATTTCTGTACAATGTAAAGTTAAAAAGATTATTTAAATTAGCGCTGCAGTGGAGGATAAGCTGTAGTAGTCCATTTCCTGGGTGTTGTAGTTTTTATTAAACAGCTGTAGGTCCGCGTGACTTCCCTCATTGTTTCCGCTGCTGGGTTAGGATGGTCAGATCCTCCTGAAACTCCTCCTCCTCACTGCAGTAGGAGTCTTACTGTTGACCTCATGACGTAGCTCTCAAAGGTTAAGGAACAGGAGGTAGGAGGTACAATTTAAGGAATTCGGATTCAGCCTAGGTCTAAAGAGGCTGACCTTGGGGTCAGGGGTGTGTCTGCTCTGGACCAATCAGAGCTCTCTCCTACAGTCTCACTCATGGTAGGCTACACAAGAGGATCGCAGGGTTCCCGCCAAAGAAAAATAAAAATGTCAGTTTTGGAGATGTTAATAAACACTGCGCGTGTAGTGCCCAATCTGAGGGCGCGAAGGGCGATAATTTGATGTATAAAACACCATGCTGTTGAGATACGGTTATTCTCCGTAGTTTTTCATAATCCGAGGCCCCATGCATTTGTGAAAAAATGATTTATTTACAACTCTCCAGCAAACACACATAACAATCTGAATGACGACGGATGCCCAGCTGTTTTTAACCATTGCCCAACATCGAAAGGCGAGGGCTTGTTGTGGCCGCCACTGTGATCACGTCACTGCGCAGGGAACACCATGTAATATAGTGACCTACTGCACATAACGTCACAGAACCACATACCTCTTTCGGGGGGCGGACTCTGGTATACGACTGGCTAGATGTCATTTTACTAAACTTTACACATTCCACACAACTGTAATCATAAAATAATATTTGATTAGCTGGGGGAAAATGTCCATTTACCTGTTGGAAAAAGGGAGTCGCGGGAACCATGGAGCGCAAAATGTTTATCAATAATAGTGAATACAAATATTATAATTTTATTATGTTATTTTTAACCCATAAATAGTTTTTTTTAGTTTTACCTGAATGGCTTCACTTATTTGGTGATCCATTATTTTAGATAAAATGCAAAAATGTTTTATCTTTTTTTTTGTTTTATTTTGCATCGTGTTGGATTGACAAAAAATAAGATTATTAATAGAAGACCTACTTATTCTCTCGTTTTGTTATTCACTTACATCCTGATAAAAATATTAATACATAACTGCCATTTCTTATTGCCATTATTTCTGAACACATGCAGCAAAAGAACTGCAGTATCTGTGATGCTTTTTTTCCTCGACACCATGTTTCCAATGTAAGTAATATTGTTGTTATTGTGTTATGTTACTTGGCAGTGGGCAGGGTGTCATCTGAGCCGTAGTCCACATGTTGAACCAGGATGAGGAGGGGCTCCACACTGCTGATGTCCATGATTTTAGCTCTGTAATATTTGCCATCACTGTACTCTGCCAGGCACGGACCACCTGCAGAAGAGAAGAAACTTTACCCTCCAACTTTACTCAGAACCACTCACACTGGATTTGTTTGTGATGTAACTAAACAAAAACTGTGTGCTTGTGTGTTATGTTGTGTACTTCTTGGTTCTAAACACATTTCTGACCAAGAGCATGACACTGAATCTTTGCCTGATCAACATGGAATCATTTTCAGCTAAATGAATCAGGCTGGTGTTGATGTTTCTTTGTTGTTAGTTCACCAGTGGGTGCTAGTATTTGTTAATGTTGGTGTGAGAGTAGTACCGTGGGGGAGTGAGCGATGTGAGAGTAGTACTGTGGGGGAGTGAGCGATGTGAGAGTAGTACCGTGGGGGAGTGAGCGATGTGAGAGTAGTACCGTGGGGGAGTGAGCGATGTGAGAGTAGTACTGTGGGGGAGTGAGCGATGTGAGAGTAGTACCGTGGGGGAGTGAGCGATGTGAGAGTAGTACTGTGGGGGAGTGAGCGATGTGAGAGTAGTACCGTGGGGGAGTGAGCGATGTGAGAGTAGTACTGTGGGGGAGTGAGCGATGTGAGAGTAGTACCGTGGGGGAGTGAGCGATGTGAGAGTAGTACCGTGGGGGAGTGAGCGATGTGAGAGTAGTACTGTGGGGGAGTGAGCGATGTGAGAGTAGTACCATGGGGGAGTGAGCGATGTGAGAGTAGTACCGTGGGGGAGTGAGCGATGTGAGAGTAGTACCATGGGTTAGTGAACGATGTGAGAGTAGTACCATGGGTTAGTGAACGATGTGAGAGTAGTACCATGGGTTAGTGAACGATGTGAGAGTAGTACCAGGGGTTAGTGAGCGATATGAGAGTAGTACCATGGGTTAGTGAACGATGTGAGAGTAGTACCATGGGTTAGTGAACGATGTGAGAGTAGTACCATGGGTTAGTGAACGATGTGAGAGTAGTACCATGGGTTAGTGAACGATGTGAGAGTAGTACCATGGGTTAGTGAACGATGTGAGAGTAGTACCAGGGGTTAGTGAGCAATGTGAGAGTAGTACCATGGGGGAGTGAACGATGTGAGAGTAGTACCATGGGTTAGTGAACGATGTGAGAGTAGTACCATGGGTTAGTGAACGATGTGAAAGCAGTACCATGGGGGAGTGAGCGATGTGAGAGTAGTACCATGGGTTAGTGAACGATGTGAGAGTAGTACCATGGGTTAGTGAACGATGTGAAAGCAGTACCATGGGGGAGTGAGCGATGTGAGAGTAGTACCATGGGTTAGTGAGCGATGTGAGAGTAGTACCATGGGTTAGTGAACGATGTGAGAGTAGTACCATGGGTTAGTGAACGATGTGAGAGTAGTACCATGGGTTAGTGAACGATGTGAGAGTAGTACCATTGGTTAGTGAGCGATGTGAGAGTAGTACCATGGGTTAGTGAGCGATGTGAGAGTAGTACCGTGGGGGAGTGAGCGATGTGAGAGTAGTACTGTGGGGGAGTGAGCGATGTGAGAGTAGTACCGTGGGGGAGTGAGCGATGTGAGAGTAGTACCGTGGGGGAGTGAGCGATGTGAGAGTAGTACTGTGGGGGAGTGAGCGATGTGAGAGTAGTACCGTGGGGGAGTGAGCGATGTGAGAGTAGTACTGTGGGGGAGTGAGCGATGTGAGAGTAGTACCGTGGGGGAGTGAGCGATGTGAGAGTAGTACTGTGGGGGAGTGAGCGATGTGAGAGTAGTACCGTGGGGGAGTGAGCGATGTGAGAGTAGTACCGTGGGGGAGTGAGCGATGTGAGAGTAGTACTGTGGGGGAGTGAGCGATGTGAGAGTAGTACCATGGGGGAGTGAGCGATGTGAGAGTAGTACCGTGGGGGAGTGAGCGATGTGAGAGTAGTACCATGGGTTAGTGAACGATGTGAGAGTAGTACCATGGGTTAGTGAACGATGTGAGAGTAGTACCATGGGTTAGTGAACGATGTGAGAGTAGTACCAGGGGTTAGTGAGCGATATGAGAGTAGTACCATGGGTTAGTGAACGATGTGAGAGTAGTACCATGGGTTAGTGAACGATGTGAGAGTAGTACCATGGGTTAGTGAACGATGTGAGAGTAGTACCATGGGTTAGTGAACGATGTGAGAGTAGTACCATGGGTTAGTGAACGATGTGAGAGTAGTACCAGGGGTTAGTGAGCAATGTGAGAGTAGTACCATGGGGGAGTGAACGATGTGAGAGTAGTACCATGGGTTAGTGAACGATGTGAGAGTAGTACCATGGGTTAGTGAACGATGTGAAAGCAGTACCATGGGGGAGTGAGCGATGTGAGAGTAGTACCATGGGTTAGTGAACGATGTGAGAGTAGTACCATGGGTTAGTGAACGATGTGAAAGCAGTACCATGGGGGAGTGAGCGATGTGAGAGTAGTACCATGGGTTAGTGAGCGATGTGAGAGTAGTACCATGGGTTAGTGAACGATGTGAGAGTAGTACCATGGGTTAGTGAACGATGTGAGAGTAGTACCATGGGTTAGTGAACGATGTGAGAGTAGTACCATTGGTTAGTGAGCGATGTGAGAGTAGTACCATGGGTTAGTGAGCGATGTGAGAGTAGTACCATGGGTTAGTGAACGATGTGAAAGTAGTACCATGGGTTAGTGAACGATGTGAGAGTAGTACCATGGGTTAGTGAACGATGTGAAAGTAGTACCGTGGGTTAGTGAACGATGTGAGAGTAGTACCGTGGGTTAGTGAACGATGTGAGAGTAGTACCGTGGGGGAGTGAGCGATGTGAGAGTAGTACCGTGGGGGAGTGAGCGATGTGAGAGTAGTACCATGGGTTAGTGAACGATGTGAGAGTAGTACCATGGGTTAGTGAACGATGTGAAAGCAGTACCATGGGTTAGTGAGCGATGTGAGAGTAGTACCATGGGTTAGTGAGCGATGTGAGAGTAGTACCATGGGTTAGTGAACGATGTGAGAGTAGTACCATGGGTTAGTGAACGATGTGAGAGTAGTACCATGGGTTAGTGAGCGATGTGAGAGTAGTACCATGGGTTAGTGAACGATGTGAGAGTAGTACCATGGGTTAGTGAGCGATGTGAGAGTAGTACCATGGGTTATTGAGCGATGTGAGAGTAGTACCATGGGTTAGTGAGCGATGTGAGAGTAGTACCATGGGTTAGTGAACGATGTGAAAGTAGTACCATGGGTTAGTGAAGGATGTGAGAGTAGTACCGTGGGGGAGTGAGCGATGTGAGAGTAGTACCGTGGGGGAGTGAGCGATGTGAGAGTAGTACCATGGGTTAGTGAACGATGTGAGAGTAGTACCATGGGGGAGTGAACGATGTGAGAGTAGTACCATGGGTTAGTGAGCGATGTGAGAGTAGTACCATGGGTTAGTGAGCGATGTGAGAGTAGTACCATGGGTTAGTGAGCGATGTGAGAGTAGTACCATGGGTTAGTGAGCGATGTGAGAGTAGTACCGTGGGTTAGTGAGCGATGTGAGAGTAGTACCGTGGGGGAGTGAGCGATGTGAGAGTAGTACCGTGGGGGAGTGAGCGATGTGAGAGTAGTACCGTGGGGGAGTGAGCGATGTGAGAGTAGTACCGTGGGGGAGTGAGCGATGTGAGAGTAGTACCGTGGGGGAGTGAGCGATGTGAGAGTAGTACCATGGGTTAGTGAACGATGTGAAAGTAGTACCATGGGTTAGTGAACGATGTGAGAGTAGTACCATGGGGGAGTGAGCGATGTGAGAGTAGTACCATGGGTTAGTGAGCGATGTGAGAGTAGTACCATGGGTTAGTGAGCGATGTGAGAGTAGTACCATGGGTTAGTGAGCGATGTGAGAGTAGTACCGTGGGTTAGTGAGCGATGTGAGAGTAGTACCGTGGGTTAGTGAGCGATGTGAGAGTAGTACCGTGGGTTAGTGAGCGATGTGAGAGTAGTACCGTGGGGGAGTGAGCGATGTGAGAGTAGTACCGTGGGGGAGTGAGCGATGTGAGAGTAGTACCGTGGGGGAGTGAGCGATGTGAGAGTAGTACCATGGGTTAGTGAGCGATGTGAGAGTAGTACCATGGGTTAGTGAACGATGTGAGAGTAGTACCATGGGTTAGTGAACGATGTGAGAGTAGTACCATGGGGGAGTGAGCGATGTGAGAGTAGTACCATGGGTTAGTGAACGATGTGAGAGTAGTACCAGGGGTTAGTGAGCGATGTGAGAGTAGTACCATGGGTTAGTGAACAATGTGAGAGTAGTACCATGGGTTAGTGAACGATGTGAGAGTAGTACCATGGGTTAGTGAACGATGTGAAAGTAGTACCATGGGTTAGTGAACGATGTGAGAGTAGTACCATGGGTTAGTGAACGATGTGAAAGTAGTACCATGGGTTAGTGAACGATGTGAGAGTAGTACCATGGGTTAGTGAACGATGTGAGAGTAGTACCATGGGTTAGTGAACGATGTGAGAGTAGTACCATGGGTTAGTGAACGATGTGAAAGTAGTACCATAGGTTAGTGAACGATGTGAGAGTAGTACCATGGGTTAGTGAACGATGTGAGAGTAGTACCATGGGTTAGTGAACGATGTGAGAGTAGTACCGTGGGTTAGTGAACGATGTGAGAGTAGTACCGTGGGGGAGTGAGCGATGTGAGAGTAGTACCGTGGGGGAGTGAGCGATGTGAGAGTAGTACCGTGGGGGAGTGAGCGATGTGAGAGTAGTACTATGGGTTAGTGAACGATGTGAAAGTAGTACCATGGGGGAGTGAGCGATGTGAGAGTAGTACCATGGGTTAGTGAACGATGTGAGAGTAGTACCATGGGTTAGTGAACGATGTGAGAGTAGTACCATGGGTTAGTGAACGATGTGAGAGTAGTACCATGGGTTAGTGAACGATGTGAGAGTAGTACCAGGGGTTAGTGAGCGATATGAGAGTAGTACCATGGGTTAGTGAACGATGTGAGAGTAGTACCATGGGTTAGTGAACGATGTGAGAGTAGTACCATGGGTTAGTGAACGATGTGAGAGTAGTACCAGGGGTTAGTGAACGATGTGAGAGTAGTACCATGGGTTAGTGAACGATGTGAGAGTAGTACCAGGGGTTAGTGAGCGATGTGAGAGTAGTACCATGGGTTAGTGAACGATGTGAGAGTAGTACCATGGGTTAGTGAACGATGTGAGAGTAGTACCAGGGGTTAGTGAGCGATGTGAGAGTAGTACCATGGGGGAAGCTGCTGAGTCGTGGGACACGGTCAATGGTGGCATTGATTCTGTTCAGAGCCTCATCCAAAGTCTCTCCTTTCACCTCCACATTGCTCATTTCCTCTAAAGGCCACAGGAACAGCTGCACACACGTTTGGCAAATATTGCTCTAATAAACTTTTCCTCAATGTGCTTTGTCTTTGTGTGAATTCTCTCTCAACAGTTTATGTCACAAGTCTTTAAAAGCAGGTTCATAGCCTTTCAGAAAACAGTCTCAGGATATTTTGTCAGGACATTTTATTAGTGACTAAATTTGTTGGTAAAATTTGCATCGAAATATTAACTTAAGATGAGTTATCTTGAATCATTTTGTCACTGCTATAATAGCTTCTTACAGTCACACAGGTAAAGTATTCAGAGTATCGGTAAGTGTAATACCTCGTTAGGCGTCCACAGGTGCTTGACTCTGACGGGGAACTCCTCTCCTTCTGGAAGCAGTTCTGGATAAATGAAAGAGCCCAGCACCAGCTCCTCCACCAGTAGGCCCTTCAATAAATGACATCTTCACTCAGTTTTTTTTTTTAAATCACCTGGATGAGGCTTGGTACTGTGCTGTTTTTAATTTGGATTTTGCTTAGTTTTACCACAAAAAATGGCAAATGAGGCATGTTTCCATTTCCATTGCATCACCCTTAAGTTCCGCCATCCACACTGTGATGCTCCCACTCAGAACGCTTTTCAATTGTTAAGGTGTAGAAATATTTGAGCAGCTGGAGTGGAAGTCTAAAATCCCTCAAAAGCACAAGAAGTAGCTGCATCCTGCTCAAAATTTGCTAAATGTCAGCAAATTATGTAATTTGCATATTAGTGACATCATCACACCACATTTGCATACCACAAAAACAAAAAAAATATCACATTTATTGCTGTTTTCTCCCTTAATCCCTCTCTGCAAACTCTTTAATAGAAATAGTCGTGTAACGCTTTTAAAAAATATATATTTTAAGCCACAATAATGCACAATATCAGACCCAATAATTATCGGGCAGATAATTGGCAACTATGATATGTCATACAGATAATTCTGATAATTAAAAATTCAACCAATAATAAAAAGCCCAATCTGCTTTCATTTTGCCATCTTTCCTGTGGTTTTCTCATTGACAGCTCTCTCTGTGAGTGTCCCTCAGCCCTGCCCCTACTGCTGTCATCCTGGGAGCAGTGGAGCTGTCCCCCAGAGCAGGCTTTCTGTACGGTGTCGGAGAAAGAAAGACTGTTCCTGCATGTTCTGTTGCAGTTCTATGAAAAGGGAAGGGGGCTATTAGTGTTTCAAAGCATAACAGAAAGTTTCCTAAAATGTTATAATGACTTATAAGATGTGAAGAATACAGAGCAGCCCGCCCCGCTGTCTTCAGTCGAACACACAGATAACGCTGAGCGGCGCATGTCTCCACTTCAAAAGTTTACATGTAAACAACGTCTGGTCTTAAAAGGGCATGTTGTCTGTTAATATTTGACAAAATGAAAGACCTATAGCCCTGGACTGTGTGTGGAGCGAGAGGTGTTTTCTAGCACTTTTCTCATGGAGTGGTGCTGGATATGTGCCTTTCTGCTGCTTAGCTTGGGCTTCCTCTCTCACACAGAGCAGAGAAAAGCCTTGTATGAGCCCAGTGGAGAAGCGAAAGGCCTTGTGCGGGACAGCACTCTTTCCCGCATAAACCTTTTTTATTAATCCACAGATTAGATCGCTTCGTTCACAGCCTGTGTTTACACAGCAGAGCAGGCTCTGTGCAAACTCGCTGACTGGACGTTCTACCGTTCTACCTCTTTCCCCTCTGTAAAATGTATTCTGTATATTAATACAAAAATATATTCACAACAAAAATAATAGTAACAAAAAAGGCACTGGACACAGAGATAAGTAATGTGTGGCTTCTGACATATTACCAGGTCACAGTGGGATACAGCCAACAGTGTAAGTGTGTGTTACTGTGCTTAAGAGAAGGCTAGATATCCATACTGAGTCAGATCAAATATTTTACTCTATATTCATAAATTTGTCAAATGTATTTCAGGTTTTATAAGTAAGATCAGGGTTAATCAAGTTTCATAAATGCTATACTGTTAAATTAAATTGTACTTCTCTCAAAATCAGGTCGAGTAAGGTAAAAATACAATATAGATACAAAATGTTATATAAGAATTATCGGTATCGGTTGCAAGAAGTTTCAAATTATTGGTTATTGGTATCGGTTCAAAAATGCATTATCGTACATCCCTAATTAGTTTTGAAGATATGGCCTATAACTGTTTACACAATTTAAGAGCTGAATTGGAACATACCAGAAACATTTTATAAAATTATGATAACATGGACCTGAGTAAACCTGTTTTATGTAGCCAAATAAAAACTAGTGCCGTCAATCGATTAAAAAAAATTAATCAGATTAATCACACTCTTGGGCTGCGATTAATCACGATTAATCACAATGTATAACTTGGTAGATTTTCCATGACAATATGCAGCTTTTGGATTAAAAAAAGCCCAGAGAGGTTGAGGAGTGTGTTTTTACTTAGATAAAAAATACATCTTAGAAATAACTTCTGAATATTGTGAGAGAGCCTGTAATAAGTCTGTGTAGTAACTGAGATAACAGTGTCTGCTGAACTGTGCTCTGCATTAAATCTACTGCAGACCCCTGAGCCTCTCCTCTGCTCCTCTCAGTGCTGCGGACAGGGGCGGGGCAGGGTCACCTGTCAGGGGCGGGGCAGGGTCACCTGTCAGGGGCGGGGCAGGGTCACCTGTCAGGGGCGGGGCAGGGTCACCTGTCAGGGGCGGGGCAGGGTCACCTGTCAGGGGCGGGGCACCGTCACCTGTCTGCAGTGAGGCTGCCGCTCTGAGTCGAGAACTGATGCTTTATGGAAAAAAACAAAAAACAAAAACACACCGCAAATGAATGGTTTGTAGGAGTTTGCGGCTTGTGGCTACTTAAGTTCAGGGATGGCCATGCGCCCCCCGCTCTCACCGCGGGTCCAAGACGCACAGAAGGCACAGCTCCCAGGAACGCGCACGGACAGAGGCAGTGAAAGGAAGTGATATAAAAAGCACACATAACATTTTTTAGTAAAAGTTTTACACGAGACTCGTGAGGGGAGAGAAAGGAGAGCTCAGTAGTGCAGCGGCCAAAGCAGTGGACTCGTCCTGAAGTCAAACCAGGAGCAAACGTGAGTGAGGCAGGTGCTCTCTCCTCTGTGGACGCGCGGGTCGTTCACCGTGAAAACAAGTCAATGTTGTGATATATGCGCATTTCCAAAATGGTCACGCCCCCTCCGACACGGCTTCATGCCCTCCACACTGCTTTGAGAAGCGCTGCTGTTAAGGCAAATGTGTGCAGGGAAAGCAAGGAAACTGTGGCGTAGCCACGTGGTGGTCTGGGGTGGCCACGGCCCCTGTTGGTCAGACCTTGGCCACCCCAAGATAATTCACATTTTTTTGTATTAGTCCTATAATAATAATCTGCCATGCGCCACCACAGTACAATGACAGGACCCAGCAGATTTGTTGCTAGTCGCTTTTTTAGAAAATAGTCCTAGGGAGGTCTGAAAAGTCACTAAATCTAGCAACAAAATCGCTAAGTTAGCAACACTGCTCAAAAGTGGTACAGGTGCTGGACACCAAGATATTGGTGAGGTGGGGCCGTCGTGAGTGATGTACACTGCGAGATTTTTTAAACTGTCTACCCTCTCCACATGGGCCTCACTGACTGACTCAATTTGAATGCAATATCTCTAATTTGTAAATCTGTTGGACATTAGTAATACATATCAAAAAAAATTCACAGAAGGCTGGTTGAACTAACTTTACCTCAGTGTCGATGTCCCAGTCATCCAGAAAGGGAGGAGCTGAAATGACTGAGGTGACCTGCAGAACACACTGCTGTTAGTACTGTCCATACATGCTTAGGCTGGAGATTTACATGCTGTAAGGCCACACACAAGTTTTTTTTTTTTTTTTTCGTTTTTTTTTTTTCCAAGTTTATCCTTACTGAGATGAATGGTCTAAGAACAGGAGATGTTGTCTGGCACTACCCTGTTTGTTAATTTATGTCTTAAAAAGCCAACTACACCTATGCAAAGCCACTTTATGCATGTCTTTCTTACAGTGGGGGACTGGACCATCTGCTCCAGGGCGCCGTGGTTGTTTTCACTCATGATTCTACTCAGGCTCAGCCCATCCAGAAACATCTCCACAATAAGAGGCTCCCGGGTATTAGCGGGCAGCTCCTAAAAGACACACAAAATAAAAAAGAATACCAGAGTAATCCGTTTTGTGTGGGATAAAATAACTACAAAGTGTAAAATTTGTAGTGTTACCAGAATGTGTACGTCCACACAACGGCTCAGCAACAACTCACTGAGTAAAGCCACTGCGTCTCTCTGCCAGCGGCCTCCTACCTACAGATGCACATGTAAAAAACAAAGACATGACAAGCATATTTGACAGAACAAAATATCTGAATATCAGACTAATCTATTTTCTTTAAACATTGCACCTCTGCGAACATACTCGGAAATCTAAGGAAACCAGAGTAACTGAAGAAAGGCTCAGGAGCCAATGCGGATCTATACTTTGACTCTGGCTTCTCGTCTGAAATGACTCTTACCGGAGTGATGCCGTGGAGCTGACAGGGCACACAGAGCTGGGGGATGTCCTCAAACAGCAGGGTGGGGTATACGTGCACCACTGGGATGCTCTCAACATGCCCATAATCTATGTACTGAACCTACACTGAGCCGACAGCACAGGTTAGGCATGAAAAGAAATGTCCAGTCCAGGATGTAATAATTTTGATTTAAAAAATAGTCAAATAAACACAAAAAAATAGTAAACACTGTATGTTTTGTGCTGTGACCTGAAGATTGTCCTGTACAAACTCACTTGTATTGTTACTATAATAGACTCATGGACACACAAGACTTGTGATAGTTTAGTACTTTCAGTGTCTATTCAGTATTTTAGCTTCATTTGTTCTAAGGATGCACCAAACTCATACCAGTCTCTAATACTAGGGGTTTGACAATACTTTTTTGCAGCAATATGAAACATATCGATTAGAATTGTTTTGATACAATCCATGAATGATAACGGAACGATACGATTTGATTCGATTTTTATTTAATTAAAAACACAAAACTTACATTTAAAATTGAGAGCCAACAGCTGGATCAGAGGATCCATTAATGAAGCAGATGCATGGAGCCAATCCATCTTTATATAACTATGAGCCATGTTGCGTCACACATGAGCAGCAAACGCATCATGGGCACTTTATTCACAGACTTATACATACTGAAGTGAGCCAGGGTCAGAGGAGGGGAAGTACAGAGGACTTTCAAAGAGTGATCAAATCCTGTTTAGTGAAAACAGAGTGAACTGAGCGAGGGCGCACCCAAATAGGTGCTGTCCCTGAGGCTGAGGAGCATCTCAAAGGTGGATAAAAAAGCCATACAAAAACAATCCAATAGGTATTATAGGGCAGAGGTGGGACCAAGTCACTGTTTTGCAAGTCACAAGTAAGTCTCAAGTCTTTGGCCTCAAGTCCGAGTCAAAGTCCAAGTCAATGACAGGCAAGTCCGAGTCAAGTCCCAAGTCTATGGCTCACAAGTCCAAGTCGAGTCATAAATCCTACACTTTCAGTTTCGAGTCCATTCAAGTCTTTTTAATCCTTAGGACTCCAAACCTTTTGTCATGTTTTATATTGTTGAATTTACCCCCACATCAGAAAAACTATTACATAATGTAAAGATAGTAAATTGTTTGTTGTACTATTTGATAGGGCTGTCGCGGTGACCTCATTATTGTCATACTGTTATCAATCCAACCGCATGGGGGCACAAGCAACCGCAGTTTATCATTTTTGTGAGACACTAATGGAATGCACCGTTTAATTTTATTGTAAACTATGAAGCATTTAATGTTTACGCACGCATACGCACTCAGAGACGGTGGGAATGGAGAACGGAATGTTAGTGGTGAGGGGGAAAAGGCTTCTGCACGAGCTGCGCTGCCTCATTGAAGCTAACCGCTTCCCAAGCAGACACGGGGCTTAAGCATTACTCAGAGGAGGAGCTGTAGGCTCGAATGATGATTCACTCACCTGGTGACACGATAAAGGTTTTTTCTCCTCCCTCCTCCCCTGCCGCAGGTACATGTGCGTGACACAAGCGCTCTACAGAGTCCGCGGGGAGCACTGCTAGCCTCCTTAGCTCATCTTTCAAACCACATAAGGTGAACATATGTGGGTTTTTCTAAAGCTATCACATTACACGTGCTGCAAAGACATTGTCACTCGTGCCTGACTCGGGTTTTTGTTAGAGCAGAGGCTTAACTATATTTCAATTTATTTTTATAATCAAAATTCATTTGGATCTCATCTCATTTTTTCAGGTGTTATTATTAGCTTATGCTATACTGCTTAAATTGTATTGTATTGTATATTCACTGTATCAAACTATGCTCTACTGGCCTTGTCAGATGTTCACAGGCTTCAAATAAGAGTCATTCTATCACATTTGAAGATTTACAAAGTGAAAACTGCGATACTGAATAGCAACACCTGTGGACAACAGGGGGACTGCAGTGAGTGATGTATGGTCAGACCCATGAGCTTCAGCTCAAACACAGAGACAACACTGCAAAAAAAACCTCCAGCTGGCGTTCATTGTTCACTCTTTACTGTCTGAGGGAGACGGAGCTCCCTGTGCACACCTCTGTGTAATGACAAAGCAGCGTGTGCGCCATGTAATTCATGTAAGTCGCTCTCAGACTTATCCACATATTTACCTTTAGACGTCTATTGAAAAGGGTTATTTATTATTTTTAGATTTTTTTTAATTAATTTTGTGTTAGTTTATATTAAGTGTAATCTGCACCTGAACGCCTCATGCCTGTGCCTGAGGTGAGCTGCTCTCAGCTGTGAGGGGAAGGAGGGCACAGAGACAGCAGCTTCATCGGTGTCCTTCTGAGTATTGAAACTAAGATATGGTGACTAAATACCTCTTTTATGATTGTGTTTGGAGTAAAACATCAGAGGAACTATCTGAAATCCATGATTTTGTGCCGATATAGTGTTGATAGACACATGTCTGTTTGATATTATTAATGGTTGTAACATTTTAATGTTCGATATCTCTGTGATTTCTGAAACTATCAAGATGAAAAAGACTAACATGAAGCCTAAAATCTCCTCTGTCGCTATATCAAAATGATCATGTGCTGCTACAGCTCAATACACTTTGAAATGTGCATTAGAAAACACACACAAGTAGCATGCACAGAGAGCGATAGAGCGCTCTTTACTGCGCAAGGAGTTATGGCTAATTGTTTATGCACACTTATCAAAAATCATGCTTTTATTTTTTGAGAAGCATCTCTCAAGTCATGGGGCTCAAGTCTGAGTCAAGTCTCAAGTCATTGGTATTCAAGTCCAAGTTGAGTCTAAAGTCTTAGGCCATTTCATCAAGTCGATTCTAAAGTCATCAATTTAGCGACTCGAGTCTAAGTCATGACTTTCAAGTCCACACCTCTGTTATGGGGTATCGGCCGATACACAAGACCCAGGTATTAGTGTTTGTATCAGGACTGAAAACATTGGCTTGGTGCATCCCCAGTTTGGTTGTGATGTTTGTTTGACTGATCAGAAAGAACAAATGAGTTATGGTGCTTTAGGTCTAAACCATGTTGGCACCACTGTTTAAGTTTGCATCTGAATAGATAAGAACCTAAGACGTAAATGTCCATTGCTTTAATGATTTTGTTTTGTGAGTTTGCCGACCTTGACGTGGCCTCCCAACACTTCCAACCGCTGTCCTCTGTACCACAGCATGTCGGGCCCATAGATGGCACAGCCCTGAACAGTTTTCCAGGTGTACATCTTGTGACTCAGATGAAACTTCATGCTCTGTTGAATCCTTTTCTTTAACTGATCCAACTGGCGCTCTACAAACACATTCACAAACGTGAGCTTTTTACATGTTTTTATGTATGTACAGTTACTATCCAATAAATGAGATGTAAAAGTGCTTTTTTCTCTTTTCAGTTCAGTTCAAAAAGTGAAACACATATTTATAGTGTCAGTAAAGACAGAGTGAAACATTTCAGCATAATTTTCATAGATTTGTAATAATTATGTCTCACAGTTACAGAAAACCCTAAATTCAATTATTCACAAAATTAGAATATTACATGAGACCAATAAATAGAATGATTAAAACAGTAATCTTGGCCTTCTGAGAAGTATGTACTGTATTTATTAGTACGCAGTCCTTGTTTGGTACTCATTTTGGATCAGTTACTGCCTCAGTGAGGTGTGTCCTGGAGGGGATTAGTCTGTGGCACTGCTGAGGTGGTATGAAGCCCAGGTCACTCTGAGAGAGGTCTTCAGCTCATCTGTGTTTCTGGGCCTGCTGATTCTCATCTACCTCTGGACAATATTCCATAGATTCTCTCTAGGGTTCAGGTCTGGAGATTTTGCTGGTCACTCTGTCCCAGTAATACCATGGTCATCTGCCCAGTGTATTGTACTTTAGGCAGGGCGGATCTCAAGTCCTGCTGGATGATCAAATCAGTATCTGCATAAAGATTGAAAGCATACAGTCCTCTAACCTTTCACAGTAAAAGGCTCTGTTGACTTTATACTTCAGGAAACACCGATGTCTATTTAATTCTATTAGAAAAGCCCTGACACATTTGTAGATAAAAGTCTTGATCCGTCTGTGTGTGAAGGCTCCTGATGACTCCAGCCTCAGTCCACTTCCTGTGAACTTCACCAGAGTTCTGCTCTGGATTTTTCTGGATATTTGTCTCCAGGATGCAGCTCCTGCTGCTAGTGCATCTTTTTCTCCAACACTTTTTCTCTTTCACTCAAATTTCTAGTAATCTGCTTTAATACAGCACTCTGTGTGCAGCAGCTTCTTTATCAATAACCTTTATTGGTTTATCCTCTGTGGAAGGGTCAGGCCACTGGACAACTGTCCGTAGCCATCCACATGAGTGTATGGCCAACAGAACCAGACTAGGACCATCAGGCTCAGGAAACCTTTACAAATGTTTCCAGTTCATTTAGAGTTTTAGTGTGACACCAGTAGTTTAAAATATTCTAACTTTTTCATAATATTGAAATTTTGTGAAGAATTGAACTTGTGGTTTTCTTTAACTGTGATCCGTAATTATCAAAATAAGAAAACAATACTTGAAATGTTTCACTCTGTCTGAACCTATAAATACAATATGTTTCACTTTCTGAACTGAACCACTGAAAGAAAAATGTATTTTTATATGATATTCTTATTTATTGGATAGCACCTGTATAACAGATGTAATTTTATATTTATATTGTATTTCTGAATAGTTTTACATTTTTATTCTATCGTTTACGTAGTGCTTTTTACTTTATTATTTATCTAGTGTAAACCTTTTTATATTGCTATTATATTGTCCGGCTTTAATTGTGGACAGCAAAGAATTTTAATGTACAGGAAAGCATGTTTCCTTACTGTGCAGTAAGGAATGACAATGAACACTTGAATCCTAACTCTTGTATTTGTATGTTTACATTTTCGAGCCTGTAATGTAGCGACGGCACTGTGGCAAACCTCAGATAGCTTCCTCTCACAAATAGGGAGACATGAGCTTCCATATTCGTTTACATACCAGCAAAGAGTGCAGAGCATGTGCCCTAACGCAACATAGGAACAGGAGGACAACCAACTTTTGGCAAAATCTTATCAAAACAATACACTACATTTTTGTTGACCCCAACACCAGAGGACAATTTACTGGCCAATATACTGAGTACGAAGCCTAGACTAGCTTAGACTCCTTGTGGCCGGTAGGGCTGGGTACCATTCAGATTTTTTTGATACCAGTACCTAAACAGCCTGGTTTTTGATACCGGTAGCTGAGCAATTTTTCTGATACCTATGGTGAGGCTAATTCATCTTCTCCAATCACAAAACACAATAATATTGAAAAAAAGACCAATAGTTTGAGCAATATTCTTAGCTGTAAGTTAAAACCAGTAGTTTGTATGAATTATTCTCTGTTATTGATCTGATTCATTCATGCAAAAAAACATTAAAGGTCCCACTAGGTATGGAAACTTGGTATTACTCAAAATGAACAGTCTCAATAGGAGAATAGCTTCTCTGGATGAAGTCCTGCAGATCTATCAATTGTACAGTATGTTGCCTACCTGCATTCGGTGTTCGGGCATAAATGGTGCCATCCTCTCCGATGGCAGAAACAGTCATACGTAAATGACCGGGACAGGGCAGCTCAGGTGCATGGTACAACTTTGTCTTTACCTACAAAAATGCAATCAGTTTTTTATTAATTATATTTTTTAAAATGGCTTACAGACTAAAACCAAGAGTTCAGCTGAGATGTGGACTATACATAAGAGGTTGATCGATAGCCATCAGCCAATATATTGTTAATTATTTTTTTGCATTTTTTGACAATCAGAAAAGCCCTTGATTGGCTGACGGCTGAGCGTTTATGCCAATTTTTGGTCAGGCATTTGTTTGGGCAACCACATGCCTGAAGGACAACAGTTGCAGAAACAGAGTGGGGCCCTTTCTGAACCCAATCCCTACTCCCTCACCCTACCCACTTCCACTAAACGTCCAGTTTTAATAATGGTTTATCTTATATTTAATGTCTATGTTGTCAAGCCTAGCGTCAAAGATAAACAGAGAACTTAACTTGTATGAAGCGTCTTGCAAGAGCAGTGTTACACACAGATCCTAAGTCTGCACCGGACCACACTCGCGGTGGAGGGTCCAATAAGCCACTTGCCCTTGAGCAGTTTCAGAAAGCCTTTAATGTGGCAGATCCTTCACAAGAACATGGAAATTGAGTGGAAGTACGTAGGGAAGGGAGCCATTTCAGAAAGGGCCTAGCAGTCAGGCCAAGCCACTCAAAGAAAGAAAGTTTAATAGGAAAAACAGCTTGAATTCTTTCTTTCAAAGGCTGCTCATGTAACGCTATTGTCTGAAATGTAAACGCCCAGATACATTAGTCTATGTTTGAAAGCTTTTGTATACAAGCCTGCCGCAAGTAGGAAGGGCAGTCATGTAAATTCCATTCAGCTGACTGGGATTGTCTTGAGACTTCAAATCAATCAAAAATTATTGCTACTAAGGGTGCTCTGATCAGAATTTTTGAGGCTGATCACCGATCATTTTTGTTTTAGAAGAGGTTTTGTTGCATTATTGGCCTTTAATGTGTGCCCAGTGTCTGTGTGGCTTTGTTTGAGTGCTCCACTGATGTAAAAATCAGCTGTTCTTCATTGGTGCCTTTAGTGAGAGTCCGCGAGTGCTGTGCCTGGTCCGCCTAACACGCAGCCAAACCAGGTTGAAACACAGTGGACTAAGGCCCCAAACACACTGGCTGTGTCAGGTGATGCAGCGAGTGTACTGGCGTCACAGCTGCGTCGCAAGAACGCGAGGTTGTACACACTGGCTTCGTGAGCATTTCGCTAGAAGATCTATAAATCTATAGAAGTCTATATGAGAGTACAACCACATATAACAGATCTACGGTGACTATATTTGACTAAAGAGGTGTATGTTTACTATCTCTGTAGACTGGACATTCCAAACGCAAGACTTTTTACAGTAAAAGTGAAAGTCCTAGTTCACGGTCCATCAGAGCCAGTAATCCCCCAAACATTCAAAAAATGCATCAGGTATGGGTAGTGCTCATAGTAGTTGGCAAAATATAACAATATATGCTAATTTTGTGTGTCTTTTGGGTGAAAATGCGACCCAGCGCCGGCGTCAAAATTTGGCGTGGATTTGATTTTTTAGGAGAGTCGCGTCGCAGCCCCGTTTGACGGCTCCGACGAGCCTCGCGTCTCATGTGGGCAGTGTGGCTACTCTGATCTGCTGAGCCGGGCGCTGAAGTGAAAACGGTTCCCTGACGGTGTCACCACACTGCAGTTACGCATCCAGTGTGTTTGGAGCTCCTGTAGCCAGTTTTGACGTCTGAATGAAGAAAATGTGCACAAGAGAGCAGAGAAGACGACGATGAAAGGTGCTCTTCCCAGACACACGGGCTGCCTTTTTACTTTCACTTTCCATTAGCAGCCATTTGGTGCAGTTTAAGCCACAAAACGCACAGTTTTCTCCACGTAACAAGATGCAGGCAGACTCAGAACTTTCCTAATGCTTTTAACGTAAATGTTAGCGGGTTAGCTCTAGCTCTATTTGCGTTGGTGTTTGCAAATATACACACTGCTGCGCCTCGGTTCTGTCCCGTTTGCTCCAGGAGCAGGCGGGGACAAAGCAGGGACATGAAGCAGCAGCTCCAGGGCAGGTTTGTGTTAGTTATAACCAGGGCTTAACTTAAAAACACTGCTAGAATAACGCTACTGCTGTTTAATCAAACCGGAGTTGCAGGACAGTAAATGTGAGAGCCTCGCGTGTTTGTTGTAATTCGATCGGCCCTTCTGATCGGCCCATTTTACCGATCACTCTATTTTTAGCCATGATTGGCCGATCACCGATCGCGGCCGATTGATTGGAGCACCCTTAATTGCTACAGCTATATTTTCCCTATACTTTACTAACACAGAGCATATAAACACATAAACATTCAGTGGAAGTTACATTATGGCACTTTCCTACTTGCTATACAAAAGCGTTTTAATGTAGCTTAAATTGTCCACTTGTCGTGATATTTACATTTCCTTTCAAGAGACATTTAAAAAGTTAAATGCATTAAATGTCAATAAGCTTTATACACAAAATATGTAAATACTTCTCTTATAGCGGACGTTACTGCTTTTGTACAAAACACACAGCAGTGCTGACTGTTTGAACACAGCCTACAGTGTGCTAAAGCTTTTAACATTCACCTGTAAACTCGCCACATTTCTATCCATTTTATAAGCATCAAAATCCATGGGCTACAACTGATTCTTTCCTAAAATTCAAAAAATCAATCCTGCAAACTATGTTTGATTCAAAATAGAACAAAAACAAAATATCAGGTGTTAAAACAGAGATAATTTTGCCATTTCACAAAAACTATGAGCTCATTTTCAATTTTATGACAGCTTGCGTGAGCAATTTGCAACAAATATGGTTAACTGTCAACACTTCAGGAAGATCTCTGATTTAAAAGGAGCATTATCATTAGTATTGGATTACCGGATGCTCCTGATCCTCAAGTGACACTGCATTAAAAACAGACATGGTTTTGCATTGGAAATCACTGCATGGATCAGGAACACCAGAGGTCACAAGACATACAATTGATGTACATTGATAAATCAATCTAATGGCCCTCAATCAAGTTCCATCAATGCAAAATATAAAGACCGATTAAACATTTTTGTGTCTTGTCCTAAACTTTTTGAGACATGTCACTGCCATCAAATACAAAATTAGCTTATATTTTGCATAAAATAGGAAAATGTCTCACTTTCAGCTACTGAAATGCTGTCTATGTTCCATTGTAAATTAAATATGGGTATGAGACATTTAAAAATCATTGCATTGTGTTTTTATTTACATTTTACACACTCCCAATTTTTAGAGATTTAGGTGTGTAAAATGGAAATATACTTTAGGTACTACATAAAGTGCACTCCATTTAACAAGCTTTCTCACCATCTCTGTGGTCACAATGGTCCGAGGGGCTGGAACTGGGCGAGGCCCAGCCTGGGCGCGTATTGAATTAGGGGTAGTAACTGGAGTAGTATTCTGTTTATCACCATCTGGGCCAAGAAGCGGTGTCCTTGTCTCTGTAAGTTCCTTTGGGTTTTCCACCACTCTGCATGACAAAACAAACACAATCTTTAATTCACAAGACTAAACTAAGCCCAAACAGTGAGGAAATGTGTGTCAGGTAGATTTTAGTAACAATGCTTCCTAATTATTTCCCTTTTAAATGGTGCCACATTTGGAGGAACATGCAAACATGGAAGGCATGGTGACATAGTCGTTTGCACTCCTGCCTCACAGCAGTCCCAGGTTCGAGTCCCGGACTGGGTGGGACCTTTCTGTGTGGAGTTTGCATGTTCTCCCTGTGTCTACGTAGGTTTCCTCTGAGTGCTCCAATTTTTCCTACCACAAAAACCTGTACAATAGGTCCCCTATGGTGCCAGTAATCCCCTGTAAGACATTCTGAATCTCAGTGGGACTTTCCAGGTTAAATAAAAGTCACATGAAATTGTCTTTTAAAATTATTATATTCAGTGATGAGTCCAGTTTCTCCATAGAGCACTTGGATTTTAACTGTCTAGGGCCAAACTCTGTCCTCCAATATGACAATATTGGCCCCACAGAGTGGGGTTTATCAAAGACAACCTTCAGAATTTGGATTAAGAGGATGAAATGGCCTCTGGTGAGGCCTGACCATCCTAAACCCCAGTGAACACTTGGGATCAGCTTGGGCATGCTGTCTGTGTCAGAGTGACCAACACAACCAGGTTGGCTGACTGTGACAAATTTGGTTGAAGAATGGGATGTGTGCAACCAGGCGGGTGACCTGCAGGAGGATGACATGTCAGGCTGTGGCTGTGTATGGTTCTTCCACACCAGCACCACTACTACTGCTACTACTACCATATTTTCCGGACTATAAGTCGCACTTTTTTCATAGTCTGGCTAGGGGTGCGACGTATATTCAGGTGCGACTTATATATTAAAATACTTCACGTGTTCGTTAGAGGGCGCTCTAGGCTTGTGTACCAACATCTGTTGCACCTGTACCATTGACAATTTAAAATGTAAACATTATCACTAACAACTTAGGCTATAAAGACAACTGAGAAAGAGTGGAATAATTGGAAATGGAACTGATGCTGAGTCTGACGACAGCCACGCAGAGGAGGAAGCGGCGCTTCGTCTACCTCCGGAGTTGGCGGAGTTGTTCAGAAGCGACACCGAGGATGAAGAATTTAAAGGATTTAGTGATTAGGAGTGAGATCGTGAGTTTGGTGAACTTGTTATATTATGTTCTTTATGCTATAGTTATGTGAATAACTGTTAATATATTACGTTAACATACGAGACACCTATTCAGTTCGTTGTTTATGCTTCATGTAGCTGAATAACCATCATTGTGTTACGTTAGCATAGCGCACACCTTTTCAGCCTGTTGTTCTCTATTCTATTATTACTATAACTTGCCTTTCAAGATGAAATGTCTGTTCTTGGTGTCGGATTTTGTAAAATAAATCCCCCCCCAAAAATGTGACTTATACTCCAGAGCGACTTATAGTCCGGAAAATACGGCACTGTTGAATATTTCTACATATAGCTTTGCGTATTACCACTAAACTTATATTTTGATGTACTACTGCTAAGGTTAATAAACGCTTCAATAGTACTAAGAATGCTTTGATTCTAAAGGATGTTTTTCTCCTCTCAGAAGGTCACTCTGTGATTAGGTACATTGTGCATTTGCAAAAGTGCACAATAATGAGCTGGTTACAAAGTTAGGAAACTCAAGGTTACAGGTGGGGGCTCCCTGCCGTTGCGTGGGACGCTCCTGAAGATAACGAAGATTACGCACCGCAGTAATGAGAACTCTGGCCTGGTCGAGGCACAGGAGTTTCTTGAAGAAAACATTTTAATGATATGCAGAAATCGTCATACATTGTCATACATAGTATAAAAACTGTGATCACTCCTTTTTGGACGGCTTGCTCACCCTATCCCTTTCAGCGGGGCCTGCTCTTGTTACCTTACCTGTGTGATACTAAAATAAACCTTCTGACTTGATTATATGTCTGAATCATCGTCCTCTTTGATGCTTACACCCAAAATGAACAATCCTAATAGCACTCTAATCAGCTCTCCGCACACTAACATTGGTATGCACTCTATTTTACACAACTTGATAAATGATAGCTAGCAATACCTGGTATTTCATCAAATCATTTGAGACAAAAAAAACAAAAAAACATATACAGCTTGTATAGGTGCATCTCAAAAATTTGAAGACTGTAATTTTTTTTTTACATCAGTTTTATTTAGTAAGTAAAACTCATGATTATTTTAAAATGTATGGTTTATCATTAATGAAAAACAAACTTCTGCATCTCATAAAATTAGAATTTACAAAAAACTATAACAATTACAACAGTAATGTTGGTCTAGTACGTGTACAGCATGTTCAGGCAGTTGCCAGAAAAAGTATGTGAACCCTTTGGAATTACTTGGATTTTTGCATGTCATAAAATGTGATCTGATCTTCATCTAAGTCACAACAACAAACAGAGTCTGCATAAAATAATGCTGCTGCAAAAAAAAATGTTTTCATGTGTTTATTGACTATTTAAACATTCACAGTGCAGTATGTGAACCCCTGGGCTGATGACCTCTTCAAGAGATAATTGGAGTTAGGTGTCAGCCAACCCGGAGTCCAATCAATGTGAGAAGATTGGAGGTGTGGGTTAAAGTGGCCCTGCACAATAAAAAACACCAAAGCACACCTTGCACACAGTGTGTCTTGGCTCAATGTCTTTCTCTTCAAACCCAAAGTGCTTACAAACAACAGAATTTGTCTTGTCTTTTCTGCTAACCAAAGCGTCTACCGTTTTCATTCTGCCAACATCTTTCCACATTTAGCCTAGCTTGTAGCTATCAGAGCTTAAGCTTTGAGAAGTGAGGGGCGGAGCCTGACTGCGCATTCAAAACACACTTCAAACTTAGTGTTATTAATCGTTTTTTCTCGATTACATAATTTTTGTAATCGTAGGGTGTAATAATCGAAATTGTTAGCGAAATTCGATTAATTGCACAGCCCTACTCTCAAGTACCCTGGAACAGACTTTCCTGGGGAGGCTGAGGAGTGTGATCTCCCTGTAGCTGGAACACTCCCTCCGGTCCCCCTTCTTAAAGAGTGGTACTGTCCCCGACCGCCACGCGATGCTGCAGAGACGTGTCAGCCACGACAGCCCCACAACATCCAGGGACTTGAGGTGCCTTGCCACTGAGGAGCTTTCCAACCACCTCGGTGACTTCAGCTTGAGTGATGAACGAGTCCACCTCTGAGTCCCCAGCCTCTGCTTCCTCAATGGAAGGCGTGTCGGTGGGATTGAGGAGATCCTCAAAGTATTCCTTCCACCGCCCGACAACATCCCCAGTCAAGGTCAACAGCTCCCCACCCTCACTGTAAACACTGTTGGTGAAGCACTGCTTCCCCCTCATGAGGTGGCGGACGGTTTGCCAGAATTTCTTTGAGGCCAACCGATAGTCCTCCTCCATGGCCTCCCCGAACTCCTCCCAGACCCAAGTTTTTGCCTCCACAACTGCCCGGGCTGCAGCACGCTTGGCTTGCCAGTACCCGTCAGCTGCCTCAGGAGTCCCACAAGCCAGCCAGGCTCGATAGGGCTCCGTCTTCAGCCTGATGGCATCCCTTACTTCTGATGTCCACCACTGGGTTCGGGGGTTGCCGCGACGACAGGCACCAGCTTACGGCCACAGCTCCGAACGGCCGCATCGACAATAGAGGTAGAGAACATGGTCCACTCAGACTCCATGTCTCCAGCCTCACTCGGGATCTGGTCAAAGCTCTCCCGGAGGTGGGAGTTGAAGACCCCTCTGACAGGGCTCAGCCAGATGTTCCCAACAGACCCTCACAACACGTTTGGGTCTGCCGAGTCTGTCTGGCTTCCTTCCCCGCCAGCGGATCCAACTCACCACCAGGTGGTGATCAGTTGACAGCTCAGCTCCTCTCTTCACCTGAGTGTCCAAGACACATGGCCGAAGGTCAGATGACACGACTACAAAGTCGATCATCGACCTCCAGCCTAGAGTGTCCTGGTGTCCTTGTGCTCGAACATGGTGTTCGTTATGGACAGTGACTAGCACAGAAGTCCAATAACAAGACACCACTCAGGTTCAGATCAGGGAGGCCGTTCCTTCCGCCTAACCTTAACCCAACGCCAGAGTGGTGGAGAGTCCAACCTCTCTCAAGGAGCTGGGTTTCAGAGCCCAAGCTGTGCGTGGAGGTGAGCCCGACTATATCTAGCCCGTATCTCTCAACCTCCCGCACAAGCTCAGGCCCCGATGGTGCAGAACACACCAAACAGACGTCACAGGCCGCGCCCAACAGCCGATGATCGCCCCGGTGTGTCCCGGCCTTAAGGTGCTGTGAGGGTTAATTACAAAATCTGGAATTTAAGGGGTTAAATTTCAGAAAAAAAGAATGAATTTTTGATATGTATGATGTGGACAGAAGTTTATTATTGTAACTAAAAGGTTAGGGGTGTAGGAGGGTTAAGCAGACTGTGTTTGTCTATTGTTGTGACTAAGATGAAGATCAAATTACATTTTATGACCAAATTATGCAGAAATGCAAATAATTCCAAAGGGTTCACATACTTTTTACGGCAACTGTATATAAATTACTGCCTCAGTGCCGTGTGTCCTGGAGGGGATTAGCCTGTAGCACTATTGAGGTCTTATGGAAGCCCAGGTCGCTCTGATAGAGGCCTTCAGCTCATCTGTGTTACTGCCTCTCATCTTCCTCCGGACAATACTCCATAGATTCTCTGTGGGGTTCAGGTCTAAAGGCTTTGCTGGCCAATCAAGCTCAGCAATAGTATTGTCATTTACCTAGCTCTTGGGATTTTGGCAGTATGGGCAGGATCCCAAGTCCTGTTGAATAATGAATACAGCATATCCATAAAGATTGTGAGGAGAGGGAAACATGCAGTGCTTTCCAGTAAATTTCTGTGTTCACTTTATACTTCAGAAAACACAATGGACAAAAACCAGCCTGTGACATGGAACCCCAAGTCATCTTCTGAACTTCAAGCAAGTTTGATTCTGTGCCTCTCCACTCTTCCTCCAGATTCTGGGCCCTTGAGTCCCAAAGGCAATGAAAAATTACTGAGCAATAGTCCGTTCCAATTTTCCTGAGCCCAGCTAAGATGCTGCTGACACTGTCTCTAGTATAGAAAAGGAATGACAGCCAAATGTCTTGATCTGTCTGTGTATGGTGGCTCTTGATGCACTGATTCCTCACAATCTAATTTCATGAGATACAGAATGTGTGTGTGTACTAAATATCATGTGCATTTTACTTTTTGAATTGAACTACTGTTAAAAAAAAAAAATCACTTCTACACAATATCCACATTTTCTGAGGTGCACCTGTATTATTCAGACACTCACTCAGACTTTGGTTTTCTCTCTCGAAGGGCCAGGCCTTGGCTCACCAGGGAGTCTGCGATGCTGACAAACTGCCCCATGGTGTTGGAACAGGACAGAGTGACTGGCACTGGACGCTCCTCGGTCACCTCCTGGAACAGACAGCATGAAAAAACACAGTGCAAATATAATGGCTTGAATATATTGTAAACTCATAATATTAAAGAGTAGTAGTGAGGTTTACAGGTACTTTGATTAAGGTGACTGAGAACTCATACAAACCTTTGCTGTTAGTATGCCTGAAGCTCCACTCAGATAAAATGAGATGAAGTCACAGGCTGTAGCTGTCCATGTGGATCGACCTCCTGCCGGTCTGACAAAGAAGGGACACATTTGGAGTTTAAATGGAGTTTAGTACAATCTGGTCTTGGGTTCAACCTTTGACATGGAGTGTAACACACGATGCAATACCTAGAGTACTGTGTATCCTGTGGTTGGTGATACCATTCATTTAAATGTCTAAATAAATCAGGCACTTATTTCCAGTACAAAATCATGACTGTTTAATGCAGCACCACTTGGGGTCCTGAAGATCATGAGCATCCCATACATTCAATAATAATAATAATAATACAGACTTTGTCTTTCTGAAATGCTCCTTTTCTATCCAGACATCTTACTGAAATGTTACCAATTACCAATGGACATCCCGGACCCCTACCTGACACCCACTCACCTGTCTGGATGACCTCCCTGCTGCATCCTTACAGAGCTGAACTATGATACTATAGATAAGCCAATGGAACTAATGCCATGAACGATTACAAGGTGCACCTTGAAGGCCACAACACACCTGTGCGTTATTGGCTGCTGGTTCAGAACATAGCCACATAGCCAGCAACGCCTGAAACACACAGGCAGCTTAGAAAATAGAAGCCTCGCCTATTTTTCAAGCTCGCAGCTGGCACTTGGACATGTTTTTCAGCCAAAATACATAGAAAATATGCATTTACTGCTATATTTTGGCAACTACCATCAGCATTACACATACCTGATGCATTTGTTTAATGTTTGAAGGATTACTGGCTCTTATGGACGGTGAATTAGGACTTTTTTTTTAACTTGTAAAAAGGTTTGTGTTTGCAATATCTAACGTATAAAAGACACACACATCTAATCAGTCGACTATAGTCACCATGTGGCTATATTCTCATATTGACTGTTGAATGGCTGCTATAGAAAAGAAGCTGCCAGCAGCGCTCTACCCACACAGCCAGTGTGAACAACCTTGCATTTCCTGATGCATCCAGTGTGTTTGAGGCCTGAGAGCCAAAACGGTCTGAGAGCAACTCTGTTTCCCAGTGTTTCCCCCTTTATAGATAGTGGAGTTTTGGGTGCTGGTCTTTGTAATTGATTGTGGTTAAATTCTGAGTGAATTGCTTGGTCTTAAAGACACACTAGTCAAATTTAAGACCTACACCAAGATTTTCAGCAAATTTAAGACTTTAAGGACCTGCAGAAAACCTGTGTCTGTGTTTGGGGTAGAATGTGCAGGCAGTTTCATCACTGACACTCATTCACTCACAGAGCTAAATATGAACCTACAGCATGTAGTGCTGCACGGCATCTCTCAAAACCATGACAATAAAGGGGTACTAGTCATACAACAAGAAGACAGTGACTGCGTTGTTTTGGTGTGTGACACTAGCTGGAAACCCTGCATAGACACGCGTTCAATGTTCACATTTACGTCAATTTATATGCAAAGACTTTTTAATTACAATATCATTATTTGTGTGTAATGCAGGTTTTCAGACCAGGCCATGGTTCACCTGATGTCACAGAGGGTACACTCCAGGGCCAGGGTGCCAATTAGCTCAGGTGGCAGAGGCAGCAAGTTGTCAATGTGTAGCTTTGCCTTGTTGCCATGGTCACATCGAACCACCTGTTGGCAAGCAAAACAAACACAAATATAAGGGCTGCTGACCTTCTGCAATACTGAGAAAATCATACAAAAAGATTATTAACTGAACAACATCACAATACTTGGTGATGGTTAAGTGTAGTTGGGTTTGCTCTTTGTATTCAGGTTCATACCTCTGCAATGTTGTTGGATAGGACATCAGTGCAGACCTGAGCCCTCTCCCAGACTCCGTTAATGTGAGCTGCACAGTACATGCCTGCCTTCCACACCACGTCTTCAGGCTCTTTCTGTGCGCACTCCTGTTTCAACAGCTCACAAACCCTAAAACAACACCAAGTAACAATTACTCTTATTCATTCATTTAACTATACTAGCCACTGGAGGGCTCTAACTAACTTTTAAACAACTTAAGTAAAAGCTGGTCATGTACTGGATCCAGAGTCTTTATGGCCAATATGTAAGCTGCTCTGTTTGCTACAGAAGCCTCAGCTTCACACAGTGAACAGAACAGATGAACCAGTTTGATAAAAAATTAAATTCAAATTCTTTTTTTTTTTTAACAAATCAAATTAATAGAAAAAAAAATGTCCAGCCCTAGAACTTTAGCTAATCCAACTTTTGTTATGCGCACATGAGTGCTCTGGCAGAGGAGAACAATAACAATCCAGAGCAGCAGATGGAGGTTTTCAGTACTGACCTTTTCAGCCAAGGGTCAAACTTTGCAAACTGTACATAGAAGCTGCTAGGTGAGTTCACATAGCTGACTCTGACTTTGACATCTTTGAGCTGAGATGGGAGTTTAAGTTGAGGTTGGAACTCAGAGGTGCCGTTGGCCTCGTCTCCCAGTGTACTGCCCTCATCTGAGCCCATCTCCAGGGGTGGGTCCCAGATCGCAGAGTCATCATTGCTGTGCTTGCTGCTGCTCAGTGTGAATCTGAAAAAGCCAACAATTCAAGGAACTAGCAACCAGACAAATCTTACTTGTTTCTGACAAAAGTATGTAAGCATTACTGACATCAACATACAACATGAAACTGCATTATGCACAACACATATGGTCAAGTAATAGACACATACTGCCTGAAGTTATGCAACAATAAAGGCTCTCATCATTCTTTCAAAGCAGTAGAATAGTGACAGCAGTAAAACATACAACCTCTTTGTTCCTTATTTCTTTTCATGTAAATGAATGGAATGAATTTGGCTTTTTGCCACAATGGGCCAAGAGAGTAATCTCATAAATCATCATTCCACCAATCTAAATAGAGCAGGAGTGTACGAAAAATAAAATTATATAATCAGAAACAACCAACTCACCCGTCTTTGAAGCAGGCCAGCTCCTCCTTTACCAATAGTTCCCCAATATTGTTTAGAGGTCCATTGAGGCCACTCTCAAACAGTTTGACTGGGACAGGTCCATGTCTAGGGCCTTTTGCTGTTGAGATACAGCAGATAACACTCGTGCCATGTACTGTATTGGAATCAACTGTCAGGACTAGGGTTGGGTACAAAACAACAAAATCTTCGGTACCAGGCCGTTCTTGAGACATTGGTGTTTTCTACCAAAAGCGACACAAGGCTGCATCGCATTTAGCTTCATGTTTTGAGCTTTCAGGTTATAATTGAGACATGCATGCTCTGAACATTCCTGTTGCTCTGCTCGAGTGTACACCATTTAGTATTTAGTAATTCATCATGATTAAAAAAAAGAAAATATTAATTTAAACAAAATATCATGTTTAAAAAAATGTGGCCTATGTCTGCCTAAACCTATTTTTTAATATTTGATAAATCCCTGGCCATACTGTATATAAAACCAAATTTTACATTTCTTTGCTGTATACTATATACTATGCACAAAAACTAATTACATTCTGGCTTGTAAAACCACTAACTGGCTAGCAATTTTGACAAAAACCAGCCACAGTGGCCAGTGAGAAAAAAAGTTAATGTCAAGCCCTGCATACACTGAAAAAATCTATCTACAATAATTAATCCACTACCATCAATATTATAGGCCAGTCTTTTTTAATGTCCCAGATTGGCAGATGACAATAATGAAATTTTATGTCACGAATATCTTGACCACAATAATTGCGATTAACAATATTAATTAATAATTATGAAATTAGTCTTGTAGCTTGAAAACGTAGCTAAAACATACTGCAATTACTTTATAGTGACAGAACAGACTCAAGTTTATGATTTTAGGATAAATTATTGCAAACATACAGCTCCCCCTTATGGCGAAAATTTAGAATACACACAAACAACAGCTGTAGAGACCTCGATAACGCGGTGACTTGCTGGACTGTTGGTGTGTGTACAGGGCATTTCAGTGAAGATAGGAGTTGCATTCCAACAGCATTCACTGGTACCACTGTCAAAACAACACTTATGATCACAGAAAAACGCATTTTAGATCATCACGTTGTAAAAGTTTAAAAGTGAAAGCATGTTAGCTGTAGTTTAGATACATTTATGGGGCTGTGTGAGACACATTTGCCAAAGGAGAAACGCATTTTCTAACATCATTGATTTTCATTTCATAGAGTCAAAGAGTAGCTGTTTATATTTAATGGTAAACTTATGATTACCTTGTAAATTAGCTGCATTTACTTGCATGTAACACTACAAACCTTCAGCTCTACTGTTAAATCCTCAGATGACTTGAACACCTCACGGTCCACTGTATGCCTCAGTCCATCTGTCTGCTCTGCTGTACATCAAGTATTTTAACCCATTCTGGAGAAATTGGACTGAAGACAAGCTTTGAGCCTTCTTGGAAAATGTTTTGCATGGAAACATAGCAAATAGCAGAGGGCACACACTCTCTCGTGTGATGATAATGACGATTATGTCGAACGATTATCACAATAATAAAAAATTGCCACGATCAATTAACCTTTACTTTTTTTTACCACGATTAGCAATCTAAACGTTTATCGTCCCACCCCTAGTCCCAGAGCATATGAACAAAATAAAGAGCACTAATAAATAATAAAACTACTCTGAACTCCTTTGAACTTAGAGGTTAGTATTTTGTTCAAATAAGTAATTTATAGGGTCACAATTCGATTCACAATTTTCTTTTCACGATTACGATTTTTTTTAAATTTTTATTAGCAGACTTAATTGCAGTATAATTATGATCAAAATATTTTTTTCATAGCCTATTTGTGTCTCCTTATCAAACTTAAATTGTTGTACATTTCATAATTCCTGAGATGAAATTTAAAAAGTAGATATTAAAACAATAACATGTAAAAAAATTACAAAAATATATAACATAATTTGTTAGTGACTTTTATTAACATCTTTCTACTCTCCTCCAAAAACAGATACACTTTAGTAGCAAGCAATGCACAGAGGAGCAGCTTGTCATAAATCCATCCCTCAATAAATATAAAATGGGCCCAATATAAGTCAAATCTTTAAAAATATCAGTGAGGAAAGACACATCCTTAGTTAAAAATCTGATCTCCATGGAAACACTTCGGGGGAGGGGCCACTGAAACTTCAGATAAACTTTAGGCTGTTGTTAGCCACTTAGCTTTCCTTTAGCGCGCTGCTAACAACAAGCTACTTTCTGAAGGATGAGGCAAACAGGTATGAGCTGCCTAAATAATACCTTCAGAGGTCTCTCTGTCCGCCCTGGGTTTGTTGTTGTTCTCCTGTGACTGAGGGCGCTGTGCGCGCTCCTCCTCTGTGTGAGATGTACCGAGGAGAGAAAATACACTCGCTCCGAGTTATTAGTAAAAAGTGCAGCCTTTTCACGTTCCCAGCACGTCGGGCTAGTGATTTCACGAGTTGTGTAAACTAAAACTTGATATAAATGCTTATAAATGTTTCTTTTAAGTAAAATGGCCAAGTAATGATGTCTAGCGCCAAACAAGTGAGCCAGATTACGCACCAGTGGCCTGTGCGCTGTATTAAAGGGGCATTGCGATTAATTTTTTCCCACACCGATTCAAAATGTTTATCTTTTGCATCGATGTTTAGCCGATTTACAAAGAATCGTTACATCCCTAGTAATTAAACAATTATTTTTCTTTTGTTACATTTATAGCTATAGAAGATACATTGGAATAGCACAAGACTCTAAAAAATACTGGTATCATAAACCAGGTACAATTTAGGGACTGAATAGGAGTGTGCAATATAGCGGGTGAGCAATAATATCAAATTGTTGTCTAACTATATGCAAATTCAAATTATTGAGTTATTGCTCCTATCATGTAGCAGTGTCAAATTTAGCCTCATGTTTTTAGCAGTTTTTAAGTGAAGCCCTGGATAGGCTTACATCTAGCTCTGGTGGTCTGTGGACATTTCTGGCTGTATTTCCCTCCAGAGCACATGGGACAAAATACCCAGATCATCAAGAGTGAGCTAGGGCTGGGCGATAAATCCAATTTATTTGATTAATAAGTGAGCGTAATGCACACTGCTGCTTTTTGCATATAAATAATGATCAGCATTATTAATCATTTAAAAATAATAAACCTATATTAATTATTGAAGAGAAAGAAATCAATTAAAATTGTAATTTGGTTGAAAATTGAAAAAAAAAATAAAAAAAATGGACAAATGACCGTGTGGAATGGACCACTGTTATTACAACTGGCTTTGTTAGTAGGCCTATACTAGCCTATAGCTTTCAGCACATACTGTGGCCTATTATTCTATACATTATATCTACAATCCACTGTCACAGTCAAATTAATGACACTACTAATTAGGGATGTAACGACTCTTTGTAAATCAGCTAAAAATTGATCTAAAAGAAAAACATTTTGAATCGGTGGGGAAAAAACTTCGATGTCCCTTTATAATTGCGTGCAGGCACCAAAATATAATGCATGTAATCTGGCTCACTTGTTTGGCGTTAGACATCATTACCTGGCCATTTTATTTAAGAGAAACATTATTTTATATCAAGTTTTAGTTTACAGGACTCGTAAAATCCCTAGCCCGATGTGCCGGGAACGTGAAAAGGCTGCACAAGAGCTTAAATACTTGGAGCGGCTCGGGAGTGCACTTTCTCTCCTCTGTCTCACACAAGCGGAGGAGCGCACTTAACGCCGTCCTCATTCACAACAACACGCCCAGGGCAGATGGCAAGTGAGGCACATATGAAGGCATTATTATTATTATTATTATTATTATTATTATTATCATCATTATGAATATTATGATTATAATTTTTTAATAATAACTATAATATTAATAATAATAATAATAATAATAATGCATTAGCCTTATATAACACTTTTCTAGACACTAAAAGTCACTTTATAATTTGGTACATTATTCATTCACTCCTCAGTCACACTTGGTGGTGGTCAGAAAGTTGCTTGATGTTAGCAGCGAGCTAAAGGAAAGCTAAGTGGCTAACAACAGCCTCAAGTTTATACATTTATCTGAAGTTCTTTTTATGCCACTGACTCCCATTAAAACAACATGAATTCATGATAGTGAGGAATTGGAATTTTAGTTTTTATTGTTTTTTACTACAATTTCCACATATATGGTAGACAGAGGTATAAATTTGGAGATGGCCACATTAGTGTTTGTGTAAATTATCAAGCCTACAAGGCAAATAAACATTTTTTTTTACTAAAATGATTTGGGTGTGTTTTAGGGTTGTCATGAATTGGTGTGAAAGTCTTGTGTTGAGAAATTAGTTTGTTTGTGTTTGCATGAGCACAAATCCAAAATGTAGTTCACAGAGATGTGCACATCAGGGCAAAGTAGAAAAAGTGCCCAGACTGAACAGATGCCTCTGTTTGTGCTGATGTGTGTATGCACTACAAAAACTAAAATTTAAGGGGTTACATTTCATAATCAAAGTTAATTTTTGCTATGTATGGTGAGGGCTGAAGTTAATCATGAAATCCTACCCAAAAAATTTTGAATTATCTATTATATAATTTTTCTCCACAAAAACTTTAAATCTAATAAAATCAATCATGATGCCAATTTTTGACACTCCCAAGCTCTGATAATCCACCACAAAAAAATCTAATTTGCATGTACACAAAAGGAAAAAAAATCTATTTTTTGTGATTTTTGCCATAATTTGAAATCACAAAAACTGGAAAGGGGTTAAATTTTATAAAAAGAATGACATTTTGCTATGTATGATGAGGACTGAAGTTAATCATTGTAACCATAAAAGGACCATTAGATAATTTTTCAATGGCAGTCTTTATTGGTGCATTTTTTTGTGCTTAGGGCGAAAGGTGTGACAAAAAGTTAGGTGTGTAGGAGGGTTAAACTAAGTCTGCTAATAAAAATCGTAATTGTGAACATAAAATCGTGAATCGAAATGTGACGTCAGTGCATCGTTACATCCCTACTACTAAAACATTTTTTTATTACTTGTAATAGTAGTAATACTAGTAGTAAAACATATAGCCAGCTACAGCTTGTCTTCATAAATTTGTAAAATCCACTTGTGCTCTTTTTGACAGGAAGTTGCATTAGATATTTATTACTGTATACAGGAGTATACAGAACAGAAGATAATCCCAAAAAATATTGAGATCTTCATTTTTGTCAATATTGCACACCCCTAGGACTGACATGAACAAATGAATGATAGTCAGCCCAAATCAGGAATAAAGATATCTGTACCTGTAGCCACTATCGTCACCAGTTTCTGATCGGCCAAGCTGGTAAACCGCGAGGTACAAGCTTCATTCCAAGTTCTTCCATCCAAAGGAACCACATCAGAAAGAGAGCAGCTTATTGCCTAGAAAACAAATTATGAGATGAAATTAGAACTATGTGCCACTTTAGTTTTTAAGCAGAATCAACAATGCATTGCTATTGATAAAATCTTATCAATTTCCATCCTTACTCGTAATGGTCAAAGGTACACAAAAACAAATCAGTGAAAAGAAAGTAGCAAAAAACAATGTGTGGAGTGGGTCTGGTTCTGGCGTGTAGGTAACCTGCTCTAATTAAGAGCTCTGCATTGTATTGAATCTGGGATTACACGTTGTTCACATCCAATACACATCTTGTTCATTAGATCATTATTTCATTCAAATCAAGCCATATATTGAAAGGCCTGCTATTGGTTACACTAGTGTAAAGTAGCATCCTGATGCATAGTCACACATTAACATAAATACATACGTATATACAGATGATTTACTATACTGTACCATAGCAGGGAGGGCGAAAAACTCATCTTTGATCTTTCTTAGGTCAGTCACTGGTAGGATCTTCTTATTACCAAAGTCCACATACACAACCTCAACTTTTCTGCCACCTGGATGACCTACACACAAAATTCACCCAGTTTACTTTCTGTGTCCATCAGAGCAGCTGCACCTTCAGATACACATACATCATTCTATTGGATTTTAACTCTTTGCTTTCCCCTATATTTTTTCACTTATGTTAAACCAAAACGTACACGAATATTCAAAATTACTAATGGTGTCCAAGTGGTTACATAATCAGGGTAGCTCCTGGGTTTGTCTTTTTAATAACACTTCAATTGAAATTTATCTCTCTATGATTAGTTACCAAGTAGAAGATTTTAGTTGTGACTGTACATGGATATTCTTCTAATGGATGACATTTCTTTTTTTTTTTATTAAACATTCATTGACATAACATTCTACAAAAAACATAAAACACCATAATACTTAACAGAAACAGTACTGAAAAGAGAAAACAAAACAAAACATGAGTGGGTGGGGGGTAGATATGACAGGTCAGTGGAATGGTGGTTTGAGGTGGGCACAAGAGGAATCAGCTTTGAATGTAATCTAGGAAAGGGGACCAAATTATATAAAATTAAGTTAAATTGTCCTTTATTGTTGCTGAGAGTTTTTCCAAGTGTACTGTGATCTGATAGATTTAGACAGTGATTTATTGATATTTTAGTTCTGTCTTTCCAGTTTAGAAGAATACTTTTTTCCCAGGGTTATTGCAAACAGAAGAAATTGGTGTAGTTGTTTAGGTAGAAAGAGGGAGGATAAGTCACCAAGTAGAAAAACAGGTGGGTGTGTGTGTGTGAAATTGCCAGGTGTTAGGTAAGTTGTATGTATGTTTGAGGAGGTCAAAGGTCATAAATGCGTCATTTCTGAAGCGATCTTCCAGGCTGGTTATTCCTCTCTCAACCCATGTAGCAAAGCAGAATTGCATTTGATCGCATGTAGTTGTAAAATATTGATGATTTTAAACATAGGATTGTATCAGATGGGAGTTAAGCTGGATGAAGATGAGTTCTAGTTGAAAATATGACTGGTTTTCTGCCATGCAGAGAGTGTAGTATTGATTGTATTGAGTTTGAAGTAGTTTTCTGTGTTGATTGATTTGTCTATGAAGGGTAGATCTTGGATTAAAAGATAGCCGCATGCAGTTTGCTCTACGTCAAGATATGTAGAATTGTGATTGAGAAGCCACTGCTGGATGTACTGGAGTTGGTTTGATAAAATAGTAATTGTGGAAGTTTGGTGCATCTAGGTCACCATATTGTTGAGGAGTGGATAATTTGATCCTTACTTTTTTCCTTCCAGTAGAACTTACTGATTATGGAGTTGAGAGGGGAGAACCAGCCCTGGGGTGGATAAATGGGAATCATGGAGAATAAGTAATTTATTATGGGGATGATGTTCATTTTAACTGTTGATATACATCAGATTAGTGAGCGTGGTAGTCTATTCCATCCAGTTAGGTTGTCTCTGATAATGTTAAGGCGTGGAGAAGGCGTGGTGAAAATTAACTTAAACAGATCTTTTGGGTTTGTTGAGATGTGAATTCCTAAATATTTCTTGGGTCTGGTTGTGCATTTGTTAAGTAAGTCCCCAATCTCAGCATCCCAGTTTAATTGAGACAGAGGCAGACTCTCAGACTTGGACCAGTTAATGGAATAGCCAAAAAAAAAAAAAAAAAAAAAAAAGGCCATCCTGCCTTGCCAAATGCCTTTTCAGCATCTAGAGTTAGAATTATGGCTGGATATTTGTTAGTGGCGGGGGATTGTGATTTAGATGTATAATGTCTATTAATCGTCTTGTGTTTTCTGAGGAATGTCTCCCTCGAATGAAGCCGGTTTGGTCTGGGTGAATAAGTGATATGATTATGGTTTCTAGGCGGGTAGCTAGCGTTTTTCTTATGATTTTAACATCTGTGTTTATTAGGAATATTGGGCGATTAATAGAGTATTGTGTGGGATCTTTGCTTGGTTAAGGATGAGTGTGATTAGTGAAGTATTCATGCGGGAGGGTATTTTTCCATTACTGTAGATTCCTGAAATTGTTTTGAGAAATAAGGGTGATAGAAGAGACCAGAAGTGTTTATAAAATTCTACTGGGTAGCTGTCAAGACCAGGTGATTTGATATTGGGAATGCGCTAAATTTAATTCTTCATTTGAAAATGGTTTCTCTAAGCTGTCAGCTTGATTTTTAGTAAATTGGGGGAGAGAGACATTTCTCAGAAAATTGTAATGGATATCACTAATACCACTTTTATCCTGTATGATGGAAACAATAGCAACAAGAAAACAGATTGGAGCTTAAAGTTTAGCGTTATAACCTTATATCCACAAATCAATGTATTACCTTAAAAACTGAGAAGACATTCTTAAATTTAATACTAAGATGCCCATAAGATTTAATTGTCTTAAGGACTTGATTTTGACAACATCAAATTTAATACTTTTAAGACCTGGGCCTACCCTGACTTTCACGCCATGTGGCTATTGATTCTTTAGTCAAAACAATGTTGAAGCCATAAACATGCACAAAGTCAAAATAAGTCTACAATCACACACAAAACTGATCTGGATACATACACATTTACAACTCTGAAAGATTTCAAACATTCACTGAAACTTCCTGTATTTTAGTAAACCAAAAAAGAACAGCTCTGAATTGTTTAAATTTGCACCTGTGATTTGGGCTCTGTACCACATCTTGTCTTCGAACAGAGCGATGCAGGCGTCTCCAATCACAGGGCAGTAGATGTGAAGGTCCTCCTCTCCAGGCACTACAGGAGTATTGTAATACTTCTGAAGCTTGTCGGACAGTAGCAAGGACTCCATGTTATCAACCTGTCGGTCAAAGCAGAGGGGAGTGAAAAAGGACCATATAAAATCATAATTAATTTTCCATCACTATAAACCCATCAGCGTCTCATCTTAAGCTTCTCTGCAGCTGTATAAGTATGTGCTATAGGTAAGTACAAGCAGACAGATGCTCATCTTATACACCTCAAAAGGCTGCCATTGGAAGAATAAGTTTTGTTTATGACAAAATATTTCAGCATCAGTGCTTTTTAGTACCAACTGAATGTAGAAGTCACCAGGGGTCCTGATGTAAGACACAACAGCGTTGAGCTCTGTGTTGGTCTTGGGAATGACCGGAGGATAGTAGAGGAGTGGCTTCTTACTCAGAGTCACTGGAGCGTAAAACCTACCAGAACACACAGTCAGTAATGGTTCACTGATGCTAGGACTGCAAAATTAATCGAAATTGAATCTAAATCGCAATTTGAACTGTCGCAATTACCAAATCTCAAACACTGCAATGATTTAGGTGCAATCATAATGTCCTCTGTAGAGAGCAAAATATCCCATCTTCACAGGGTCTTAATACAGTACAAATGAACTGTACTACACAATGGATTGTACTACACTTTGTACTTTGACCTGAACATTGACTTTAAGAAATGTATCGCAAATCGCACTGCAAACACAATACCTGTCAGAAAAATCACAATTAGATACTTTTGGCAAAATTGTTCAGCCCTAACTAGTGCATGCTTTATTTAGTGTGTGCACACTTTTTACTATCTGCATCCCTCTCCAAGCCAGATTCTTTCAGTATATTTACCTAGCCACCTCAATGAAAACAAGTTGTTCTCGGACTGATATAAGGGGGCCACTGGCCCTGTTCACAGGGACTTTTTTCAGGTCCACCAGCAGAGAGTCTTTGTCCTGTCCCAGAGTCTGCATTTTCACTGCTGTAGAGTTCACCATACTGCGGAATTCAGCCTGCGCCTCTTTAGTCCAGCCCTTCATCTGCACAAAGAAATAAGCCAAAGTATCAAGCACAACATTGGTGTGTTACTCCACATCATTGTTTCTGTATGAAGGCTTTTATCATTTTAATTTAATTTCATCCTGTACTAGAAGTGTTTCCCTGCTATCTATAACAATGTACCAGAACCTGGCCTTGCGCTTGACTTGGTTTCACCCTAATATAATCTTGGCCTTGACTTGGCCACAGTACTGTCTGGTCTCTGCCAACGCAGTTTTTCCAAGTACCAAGTTCCAAGTTTTTCCAATACCAAGTAAGCAAAGTATGATCATGCCTACAAATTTAACCTGGCAAATAGCCCTTGTGGTGTTGAAGATAAACCCTGTCATAGAAGTCTTTGCTATGATTGGCTAAAACAAATCATGGTTGGTGGTCACGAGCAGGTGCTTCATCCGATCACCTCCAAATATTCTACTCAAAGTTCCTCCCCTTTGCAAACACATTCAACAGAAGCCCTCTCAGATGATACTGAGCCGTCAGGGTATGTAGACCTACTGACTGCCCCAGGAGTAGAATAGTCATAGTCCCGCGCAATCCCATGTTCAGTTCTTGTTAAAAGTAATTCTAAAAATCTCTTCCAAATGTAATGTTATTCAAGCCATGACGATTATATAGGTGCAATACCAGGTCGTAGGGAACCAGATCCTGGAGAGAACAGCGGATGGCCTGTGGAGCAAACGAGTCCAGCTCAGCCTTGTCTGAGTCTATGACTCTGCGCAGGTAATTGTTGACTGCCATCAGTAATGTTTCAGATTCTCTGTCCTCACTGTCCGACAGTTGGATGCAAGGGAATACATACAATTATAGAAAAGGTTTTGCAATAATTTATCAGGATCAACTGAAGTTATGCCATGTTTCACAGTATGTTATGTCGACCTCTTTATGGTGATGGCTGTGGTCAAACCAGTGTCAATAAAGAAGACATGGACACTGGATATCTGTGCGACAGGGCAGGACTTAACAGGTCCAGCAATTCCAGCCTGGAACACCTCCATGACCCTGGCCCGGTGCCAGAGACTATCTTCAAATTTCACAAAGATCAGAGAGCCTAGGAGACAGAGACAAACATGGTTGGCAATATTTCAGCAGTGCAACTTAAAACTGTATGCTGTTCAATAATAATCCAAAAAGGTTCATTTAGTCTTCTACTGATATGAATATGTGGATTTCTTACAGACAGACCAATATTTTTGTATCATATCTATGTTTCGGCCTCTTACTTTCTGCGATCTTCCTTACAAGTGTCACTTGATGTTACTGTGACATGTCTTGTCAGCTGATTTTAACAGGTTTTGGCACCATCAGCAGTCTGATTTCTTCAGAACAGTATTCAATTCCATTTTTTTTTTTAACTCCTAAAAAAAAAAAACAGCTGTGGGGAAAAACAACAAGAAACCTTATGGAGACCATATTGAAAAAGAGATCCTCTCCCAGGACAGACAGGCAAAATGTGTCTAGGACTGTTAAAGTCCATTAGCTCATCTAGAGTCATAGTTCAGGTCTGTAAGGATGCAGCAGGTGGGCCTTGTCCAGTGGGGGTGAGGCAGGGGTCCGGGAAGTCCATAGGATGTGAGGCAAAGGGTCCACAGGTTGGGATGCCAGGTGTGAGAAAGCTGGTAAGTGCATCCCAATTTACAGTACTGGGAGCACGTTTCCATATCTCAATGGCCTCCTTCATCCAGTGCATTGCAGTGGTCGGATATTGCAGATTTAAGCTGTTCTTATTCTGTTTACATTTTGTTGCTCATGTACATATTTTTGCTGTTTCTTTCTCACATTCTGTTACTGTGTATTAAAAGATCTACCTGTCCAATGTAAGTTTTGTTGCACAACAAACAAGATATTTCATAAATGACATTGGACCTTTTGTATTCTGTCCTTGGGGTGTACTAGCAGCTGCGGCAGTTTGATGTGCTGCTTGACTGGAGAACTGTTGTGGTGTTTGATCATGGACAGTTGTATTCTTTCTGTGATTCCTCTGATGTAGGGAAGTGTTACCATAGCGATGTTTTCCTGTTTGTGTTCTTGTTTGTTTTTCCTTTATTATTGTTTCTTCTTGCTTGTCGTTTTCCTTTGTTTATAACCCATTTGGGATAATTGCAGTTTCTTAGTGCATTAGTGATGTGTCTTCCCTGTATTCCTCCAGTGTCATAATGTTAGTACAGTCAAAATGTGTTCTTACTACTGAGATAGTGTGTAGGTTTTCGATATATTTTTATGCTACCGTCTTTCAACGTATTGTATTGTCCATTTCTTCTTTTGTGTGTGAATTTTATGTTTTATGTTTCATTTTATGTTTGCTTCATCCAGTGTATTGAGGTGGTCTGTAAGTTTTGTGTGATTTTATTTCCATCCACACACAGAGTGAGGCAACAGTGTGATGGTTTTAACCTCTAGGTCCTTCAAGAAGATGTTATGTTCCATGTCCATGTCTTGTTTTCTGTTTGTTTCCCTTGTGTTTTATTTTGTAGTCTTGGTTTGTCCTTGTGTTTTTCAGATTTATTTCCTGCTTTTCATGTTTCCCGCCTTTGTGATTACCTGCCCCGCCTTAATGTGTTTCACCTGTGCCTCATCCTAGTGTGTGTATTTAAGCTCTGTGTTTTCCCTTGCCGACACAAAACCAGACATGTTCACCTCTGGCCCAGATCCGGCTCACATACTGTGTTTAGTTAGAGGCGTGTGCGTGGTTCTGGCCCGGATCCGGTTCATATACTGTGTTTAGATAGTAGAGTGTTAGTGGTTCTGGCCCGGATCTGGTTCATACACTGTATTCTGAGGTTTAAATGTAGTTCTGGCAATAGCTTGTAGTTGTTCTTTTTAAGTAGTTTTTTTTTCTTCCAAATATAACATGCTTGTGTAGCTCCACTGTAATTTCAATAGAACAACAATAAATGAATCTCAGAGATATAAACCCAGTTAATGTTAACGCTACAATTGTAATCCAAATTATAACGGTTAAAATCATTATACAGTATGAAATAGCAGTTTTTGAGTAGCTAAACTGGGTCCTATAAACATGTATGTATGCCATTGGTAGACATACGATGACATAAATAAGAGATACAAAGTCAAAACTGTAACTGACCACTTAAGTGACTAAGAGCGAGAGGTTGCCTCCATGAAGTGACAGCTCCAAACTGTCAGCGTCATGTCACCAACATCACCAAGCATCAACTCAATAAAGAAAAGCAGTTGCTGTTGATGCCAGTGTGTCCCGGGCGGGCGGGGACAGTTTCATACAGGCATAAATCTCTCATTCTTTCTAACTGATCTAAAGCTGGTTGATATGTCCAATCAAAAATATTGTAGAACAGATAGAATAATAACTATATTTACAGTTGAGTGTTTCGTATAGAGATATTTAATGAAGACCCCGCCCCTCTGTTTCCTCATGCTATATTCGAATGAAGCGTCTTTCTATGAAGGTAAAAAAAATGCCTGCCTGACGCTGTTTGTTGTTACCAGGCCAGCAACGATACTGTGCTGCTGTGCCACTGTCCTCTGTCATGTATGTGGCCCGCATCAGTTGTGCAGGTTGAGGGCCACACACCTTGCTCCCACTTCTAGCCCAGCAGGAGTCTCACTTACTGATAACAGGCACACGTTTTTCGTATGTGAACCGACTCTGGCCCATACACTGAGAATCTGATCGTCAGTCAGCCGAATGTGCCGCATAAAAGCCAGAATCGGCTCAGAGACGACTGCTACTTGGGTAAGCAGCCAAAACATGTCAAGTATGATACCAAAAATACTGGTCTGTCTATAAGAAATCCACATATGTATGCTGTTCAGAATCTATGGCTCAAAATAATGTTAACTTACAAACTGGTCATCAAAAGCGTTCATTATCAACACACATTTACCAAAAAAAAAAACTAAGCTCACAATAATTGTAATCATTCCGACATGAGACCTTTTGATATGCAATATCTTAAGCTATTAGGGTACTCATGCGCAATGCTATTCTAAGCTGGGAGTGCTTATTGTGCTGCGCAGAGTTTCCCAAAGTAAAGACAAAAAAAAAAAAAACATGCCAAACATTGAACCAAAAAGTGGATTACTGTAAACTAAACATTGACATTTGTTCCTCATTTAAAAATCCCAGAAGTAGAGAAAAAGATTATTTTCACAATGTAGAATATATGTATGGAAAGTATGTTTTAATATTCTTGGTTGTTACAGACTGTTATGTACTAAATGACTATTACTAATGGAGGTTTGAACTGATAATGCAAGTATAGTACTGCAGACCTGCCAATCTTGGAAAATTGCCGTCACACTCTTTCACACGGCCATCTTTACATCCTCAACCATACCACACAAATGCATACAATTATATACTGAATATCTCAGTTAATTATATTAAAATGTTTAACATTTTAAGCCTAACATTTTAATATTTGCAATGTGTTATTGTGTCACTATTTAGGCAGCTATTTTCAATGAGGGCTTTTTAGTTAATATGAAGGGAATCTGATATTTCATGTAATCATCATGTCACGTGTACAACTTTATCATGTTTTCAACATAATGCAAATTAAAGTAGCAGCCCCGCATCAGACCACAGCTGGTATTCTGTGAAATAGTACTACCCCATTGAAGTAGGCGTAACCTATAGATTGTTGTCAAAATGCATACAGATTGGCAGGTCTGGTACCTGGTAAAAGGTAAACAGTCATATTTTTTCTCTTTTACCAAGCCAGTATTTAATGTTACTTAGTTCCACTTTGGTGCTTATTTTGATCATTAAATGAACCAAATGTTTGAGTTGTTAGTGGAGGGAACGAGTTTTCTCATCACATTAAATATGTCCCAACTGACAAAAATGTTTACAGTTCAAATTGTTTTTGAAGTTTTAGTTTCAAGTTACTTCTGGGTTTGAATACCATTTTGGTGAAAAAAAGAGAAAGTGTCCTATTTATTTACGCACCAGTGTCCACCGTATGGCGTGTGGCGAAACAACTACTTCTCTTTGAGCAGAAGTGATTGATTTTCTTGGACAAGAGCTCACCCTCCTTTTTCTCAGCAACATATTGGACGTAGAAATGATTGGGGTTCACCACGTGGGTCACCACCACCCACTGGGTCACTGAAAATTTAACCATGTGAAATGTGCATTAACAAGAGGTGTTATTGCACCTGTCTTCTGCACAGCTAGGGTCTTCTAAAGTAGCAGCAAAGCATTTCAACTAAATATTCAGAGTGATTTTTAAAAAATGACTCATTTTACCAGCTCTTGTGTAGCTAAGGGATGGTGTTTTCCTCCTTCTGCTCCTCGTTTTTTCATTGGCTAATTCAGGGCCAGTGGGAGGAAGGGATACTACAAGGATATAAGACAAATTAACATTCTGCTGTGGTGATTTAAACAGGATATAGTCGGGTAAGGTCCGACATACCCTGCTGCAGCCCGTCCTCTACCACCTCCTCAATAATGATATCTGGAGCAGGGTGGTCCGAGGTTGAACCATGACAGGAAATGCTGGAGCTGCGGGACACAGGGCTGGAAGAGCCTGCTGAGGAGGGGCTCCTGGTCCCAGGACTCTTGTTGCCCGGACTCCTGCCATCCAGGGATTGAGCTCTGGACATCTTAGTAGTCCTGCCATCAGCCTGAGGCATCTGAGTTGGACTATCCAGATTAGTGCCTTTGGACTCTCTAAAATACATATTGTTGTGGAGATCAAATTGTTGCTTTTACTCAGGCTGCCAATGACCTGATTTACCATTATCTCAACAGGTGTGATGACATTTAAAATAAAATAAAAAATAGATATTTTGCCCAAACACATACACAGAAACATACTCACTGCTTTGAGTAGACATTGAGGAGCAGCATCAAAGACTGATTGACCTTTTGAGATTGCAGAGCACAGCTAAACAAACACACAGTTAAACATGGTAGAGCATACTTCAAAACACATTCATTTGTTTAGGAGATGGATTTGATTTTTGTTAAAATCTGACTGGAGCCTGAATCTTAGAAACTCTCATACACAGTTGGACACTGGTGAGAGTACCTGCATGGACACTGTTTCTACTACATCTGTGTGTACTTATCTGACCTACTACTGATGACTATAAAGTACTATAATAAGCCTTACTTCATAAACACTCAGTACCAATTTCATTCTGTACTTTCAGGAGGAAAAGTGTCTGATTGAACCAACCTTAGTTCTGAACCTTCAGAGAGACATATTATATCAAACTGGTTATCCACTGGAGCCTGCAACGTTTCCAGAACCTGACAATGACAAACACACGTTAGAAAGCAGAAAGGAAAAGATGAGGGTAGATTTTGTGGTATTTGGTCATCTGAGTAGCAGCAGTCAGCACAGTCTTCCAAGTGGCAAGAATGGTCCAACAGCATATGTTTACTAGACATGCCTACATTACAAAATTTAAGTGGGAATTCTGGTGATTGGTCTTTGTAGTCACCTTTGCAAGTGGGATGACCATATTTAACTCCTAGTCAGGAGACACTGTATTATGGAGCCCTGTTAAATGTACCTTGTCAAGGGGGCAGTACTTCTCCAGGAATGGCACTCGGCGTACTTCTCTGGCCTTTTGCATGGCTATTTGAAGGCTCCTCACCCTCTCCTCAACTTGTGTGATCTGGGATTTGGTGGTACTGAAGTGGGATTCCAGTTTGGAGAGCTTCCCAAGCTGCATATCCTTCCTGATGAAAAAACAACATAACTTGACAGAAGGGCAGTTACACAGGTTAGCATATATAAATCACAAAACACCTAAGCAGTGGTGTGAAAAAAAAATTTCTTCTATTTTCAGGTTGGGACTTCTTCAGATCTGCTCTAAAGCCTGGACCCTCTCCTGAAATCTTTAGGAGTGCCTTGTTGTTGATGAGATAATCTGAAAGCTAGCAGATGACACATATGCCATGCGTCTTTCATTGTCAGTGGAGAAAGCTCTGTGTAATGCATTCTACAACTTGTTTGTGCTTTACTTTTTGCTGTGTAGTTAAGGTGAAACTGATGTCGTGACTGCGAAGGTCTCGACTCATTTACCTGTTAGCTTTGCATTGCTAACAGCAGCGCTAATTAGTTATACCCTCTTCCACCATTTTATAAAATATCTTCTCTGTAAATTTGTCCTGAATGTTAACACTATGGCTTATGCATGGTTCACATGGCAAGATAATTATGCAGATTTTTGACCCAATTCCAACAATCTTAAGGATGCCCCAATTATCATAATGGCACTAAAGATAATTTTATCAGATATTCCTGCTATGCGTGGTGTGTTAAGAGTGTTCTGGGGTCTCATCTATAAAACTGTGCGTGGAATTCTTACTAAAATTCTCCGTACATCAGAAACTCAAAAGCTGCGTACGTTAGTAAATAGCCACACTTATAAAACCGGGCGCACGCACAGCAGCACGCAATTTCCCTTTTATAGATCCCACCTGGAGTAGAAAGGTGCGCATGCAGACCCACCTCATGTCACACCCTCTCCACGCCTCGAATCCACCAAAGGACAATGCAAAGTGACTGAATGAGGTTTACCTAAACATGAGCCGCTAATGAGAGGGTTTCACTCAGAAACATGGAAGAGGGTGGGAGGCATGTGACGCTCCACGCAGCACCACACACACGTGCATCTGTATTGGAAAGAGCATGCCGCTTTTCTGATTAAAAAATCAAAATTATTGCCATGACATAATGAACGCCCCATTCCTCTTAATATAGACAACTTTAAACATTAAAAGAAGCTTAAAACGTAACAAATGTTTTATTTGAATTATTGCAGGTATCACTTTTTGGGATTTCCTCGCGCTGTACTCTAATTGAAACTTATAATAAATGAAAGAGCACAAAATGTGCGGGAAGCATCACGATCTTCTGTTCTCACATGGATATCATTTTTCTGTGGATGCTGTACGTGCACGCAGAGGTCCGAGTAGAGGTTGTGTGTAAAGAGAGGGGACAGCGCCGTGGTGCAGGTGCAAGACAAATATCAGATGTCCTTTCAGTCTCTTTTTGATTCTGTGCTTCATGAAAACCACACAGCTCTGATATGAACAGTCTGTAGGAGTTGTTTATGCTCATGTTTGATCATTATTTCATAAATCCAGTCATGGATTCATTAGAGATCACCTCTGCCGTTAGTTCACACCGCGGACGTTGACGGAGCCAGCGCACAGCGCCCTGTGAACTGTGCGCAGCCGTGCATGGCTACGAACTGCTTAATTGTCAAGAATACTGAGTGAAGTTATGAAAAATCATATGGTCTTCCCACGCCTTTACTCACTACTTGTTTAAATGATGTCTGAATCAAATCCTTAGTTTTTTTTCTGAGAGATATAAAGTGAAACTAAACTGTAGCAAACATGGATTTGTCAGACTTGCTTCACTTCAGCAGCTCGCCTTTGTACCGTGTCTTTAAAATGTGCGTACGCACGAGGGAGAACTAGCGTTGGGATACGCAAGGTTTCAGTTCTAGTTGTGTTTTTATAAGTTCCACCTTTGGTGCAGAGAGCTGCATACGTCAATTTCAACCTCATTTTGGGCGTACGCAAGCTTTACAGATGAGACCCCTAGTCTGCTTGGAAGGACGTCAGGACTGCTCCGATCTCAAATCGGGGCTATTCAACATGTTGGATTGTCTTGGCCCAATATCACAGCGTGTCTGGTGTGTCCCGAGGACAAACGAGCACCCACCCTGTTGAAAGTGACGTGTAGCCAATCAGAAAGCGAGGTGACGGAAGCACGGAGGGGAATCAAAAATCAAAACAGCTATTATAGCACACCAGAAAGTCCAATGGATGTCGAAGATGGAGGGCCAATTGTTCTCTGTTAGAAATAGTCCACAATCTATAGCAATTGCTTCATTTTCCTGCAATGTTTGTGTATGCTGAAGTCACGTTTAATCTCGTGAGGTTTTGCAAGGTTTTCTGTCTGACCTGGGAATGTTTGTGAGTGAAATTTGTTGTGTTGTCTTGGCCGTGTGGCCGCACACCACACACTGTAGGAACAAAACTGTTATATCTATGATTTTTTATTGCTATGTGTGGGGTCTTCCAAAACTTTTTAAATCTTGATGTGTGAACCAGGCATCAGATATTTAGTAGTTTGTCTTTTGTTTGCCACATTTATTCCTCATACTTGTAGAATTGGCGTTGCAGTACCTCAGTCAGTAGAGATGTTTGTCACTAACCCAAAGCTCACCATCACCAAATGTGCCAAGCCAGCCCGGCCTCGGAGGAAACCCCACAGTTACCTGTAATGCACTCATATAGGCACACTGTATCCAACTGGACACAGCTGAAATCCACTTACATGTGGCGTTTTGGTCGGTGTAGATGACCAGCGCTGGTTACCATGCGCCAGAATCTAAGTCACTGAGAAAAGTTCTGTGATGCCATAGTGCGATTAAAGGTGTTAGTTTTTTAAAGCATTCATTTTTTTTGTAATTAATTTATTGTACTTAACGCATTAAAGTTCCAGCCCTGATATTTAAGATGGAGGTTTGCTTATTTGCTAAGTTCAGAAAAGCAAGTCACAATATTTAAATTAGCATTAAATAGTCAGAAGCTTTGTTTGCTGCAAGATTTGCATTTTCCATAAAGTGAATTCCTGAGCTGGAGATCGTCCAGTTCTTGTTTTTATTTCAAAGTAACTAGTATTCAGAAATGTAATTAGATTACTTTTAGAAGGAGTAATCAGTAGTTTAAATACTTTTTCAGAGTAATCTGACCAACACTGGTCTGAGTGAATGAATAATGCACCAAATTGTAGAGCAACTTTGAGTGTCTAGAAAATCGCTGTATAAGACTAACAATTATTAATAAGCCAACATTTGTTTTGTACCACTTTTGGATGAAGTGAATAGCTTTGGATGTTGCCTGGTGAATTTCTGACTCCAGCCGAGACCTCTCTCTTGTAACTTGTTTAGTCAAACCTGTTTTCAGAGTCTGGGAAAAAACAGAGAGTGAGCTTATTTTTGTTTGTTGAAATGACGTAAAAATACTGTTTCACCTGTTGAATGTGCTCCAGCTGGGCAAGGTTTTCAGCAGCTTGGACCAAAGCTTCATCCACTTCCTGCTCAAACTTCTTCAAATCTGCAGGCTAAAATGTCAGATGAACCAATTATGGGTAACACTTTAGTTTAGAGGCCAACTAATAACCATTAACTAAGTGCTAATTTGCATCCTAGTTAGTGTTTAATTATCACTTAATTGGTAATTATAAAGCACCTATCAATCCCTAATTCTGTGTGACCATATTCTACAACTAATTAGCAACTAACATTTCACCCTTAATAAACTCATAATTACTGTTCATTAGTAGGAAGTAAAAAAAATGTTGGACATAAATTATGATCTTAAGATTTTTAGAGTATAGGCGTTATTAGCGAATAGAACCACAAAAATCTTATTAAGATCATAATATAACATAACATACTGAATGAGTTTATTAAGAGGAAAATGTTAATGTTGATTGCTAATTGTTTGTAGAATAAGAGATTAATAGGTGCTTTAACCAATTATTTTTTGTGATTTGCTTTGAAAAAACACTGCACTGCCTTGGTCCCAAAAAAGACTATATGAAATGGAAAAGGTTTACTAAAGATTTACTAAAATGAAAATAATAAAAACAAACAAAAAAAACAACCATTTTAGCACAAAAAATACCAGGACAGTAGAGACATGACATTTCAATTAAATTTCCTACTACCTGCTCTGAGTCGTCCTCCCTGAGGCTGTGTCCGTTTGGTGAAAGGATTGCGCTGTTCCTGGGGCGACTGTGGCGGTTTGACCTGTGTGATCTGAGACAAACATCATATTGTTTGGTACATGAGTCCGGACCGGTGGAACCATGCTCTGATCTGTACCTCTTCTTGTTCATCTTGGCTGTGTATATTAGCCCGATGATTCTGCAGTCCTCCATGAGCCCATCCACACCGCCTTCAGGCAGCGTCGATTCTACCTGCACACAACATCCCTCCGTCACTTTTAAACAACTGCTTTTAGTGATTCAGCTACAATTGTAATCCTGGCAACTATCTTAAGTTATTGTTTTATAGTAACAGTATGTGTGATACAGAGCCATGGCACTGTACCTTTAAAGAGTAAGTTGCGCTTAAAACTTTTTAGCTGAAATGCTCTACAATAGGCATGAAATGATGCAGTGGCAAGAAAAAGTATTTGCACCTTTCTGAAGTTCTTTTAATTCTTGCATATTAGGTAGCTTAGCTAACTTCTCAACTACAAGTCAACTACAGCCCACAAATTTTAATATCAGTATATATCAAAATCAATATATATCACAATATTACAGTGGCCCAGAAGGGCAAAACAAATTAACAAATGCCTGAAACAAATTAAAAAAAATATCCAAAACAAATTAACAAAAAAAATGTCCAAAGCAAATAAAAAAATGTTATAAAACAAATTTAAAAAAGCCCAAAACAAAACTTAAAAACGCCCAAAACAAATTACCAAATGTCTGAAACAAACTTACAAATTGAACGGAAAGGGATTGTCCCAGTGGCCGGAAGTCACGGCGTAAATAAGCTGTCAATCATCCTTAATGCGGAAGCGGCTAAAGAGCAGTGTACGAACACCAACAATTTTATGATTCTGAATATAAAATGTAGCTACTAAGATTTATCAAAATCGTTGTGGTGACGGGAGGTGTTTAAATTAATTTATCTGCACCAATATGCATGAAGTTAAATCGCTGTTCGTATTACGCCAACGGCTAATCAGCTGGGCTGCTGCTATAGCTAGGGCTATGTAACAAGGAGTTAAACGTCTTGGTATTTGATTTAGTTTAATATAAGCCACTTGGAAAGTTATTTAGCCTCTGTGTGTGTAGCGCGCCCTCCAGGTGGGGCGTGGGGCAGCGTCAGGTGTGGGAGCAGCAGCCTCACGCGCCTGCCTCTGGTTCGGCTGAAGGACAAGCCCTCTGCCTTGGCTGGCTGGTGCGCCTACAGCCCTCTCCTCTCCCTCCTCCCGGGAGTCGCATGCATAAAACGTGTTAGCAAAAGCATGTTTGTTTAAAACGTGTGCATTCTTTTCACTAGCCTATTTCCATCCGTGCATGTTCCTGGGAGCTGCGTGCAGCGGTGCTCTCTGTGCAACTTGGTGAGAACAGGAGAGGAGTAACCTAGTCGGTGGTTACATGCAAAAGGCTGTAGGCTAGGGTGACCAAACGTCCCTCTTTAACCGGGACAGTCCCAGTTTTAGATTCCTTGTCCCATGTCCCAGCAAATATCTGTAAAAACACTCATATGTGCCAGTTTTCAACAAACGTTTCTGATAAATCTTTCCCTTTAATTTGTATGTTTGTTTCGAACATTTTTTCATTTGTTTTGGACATTTTTTTTTGTTTTGGACATTTTTTAATTTGTTTTTTTTTTTTTGTTTTGTACTTTTTTTTTAAATTTGTTTTGGACTTTTGTTAATTTGTTTTATGACATTTGTTATTTTGTTTTGCACTTCTGGGCCACTGTACAATATAAATAAAAAGATTAAATTAAAATAGTTTTCCGTTTTCCAAGCAAAAAACATTCTGTAACAACTAAACCCAGACCACTGACACAAAAATAGTTATGCAAGTTACAGAATATCCAGGTGTAAAAGTGGGCGGGAATGGTCGGGAACTGCGTTACTGCAGGGCCACTGCCCCATGCTGCAGCATGCAGTCAGTGTGAGCTGCAGACAGTCTTTGAGGTCGATCGGCCACACATTCACGGAGAGACAATCAGAAATAGCTCTCTGAAATAATATGAGCAGTAATAGATGACGCGATCCAAGCATGTCACTGTGGTGCAGAGGAGCACAAAGTCTCTCTCTTTTTTTTTTTTTTACAGTATCCAAGGTTTAGTAGGGATGTAACAACGCACTGAAGTCACGATACGATCCAATTCACGATTTTCTGTTCATTTTTTTTCCCCGATTTTTATTAGCAGACTTAGCTTCAGTATAATTATGACCAAAAGATTTTTTTACATAGCTTATTTGTGTCTCCTTATCAAACTTAAATTGTTGTACATTTCCTATTAACTGAAATGTAATAAAAAAGTAGATACTAAAACAATATGAAAAAATTACAAAAATATATAATACCTTTCTACTCTCCTCCAAAAACAAATACACTTTAATAGCCAGCAATGCATAGAGGAGCAGCTTGTCAAAAATCCAGACCTCAAGAAATATATAATAGGCCTAATAAAAGTCAAGTCCTAAAAATATATATATGTATCAGTGAGGAAATACACATCCTCAGTAAAGAATCTGACCTCCATGGAAACGCTCCAGGGGAGGGGCCACTGAAACTTCAGACAAACTTTAGCTGTTGTTAGCCACTTAGCTTTCCATTAGCTCACTGCTAACAACAAGATACTTTCTGAACAATGGTAAACTGAGCAAACAGGTATGAGCTGCCTAAATGATACCATCAGATGTGTCTCTCTTGCTGTCCCCCCAGCCTTGTTGTTATTCCCTCGTGAACGAGAGCGCTGTGTGGGCTCCTTTGTCTGTATGAGACGTACAGAGGAGAGAAAGTGCACTTCTGAACCGCTCCGAGTAATTAACCAAATGTAGAGCCTTTTTATGTTCCCGGCACGTGGGGCTAGTGATTTTACGAGTTCTGTAAAATAAAACTTGATATAAATGCATGTTTCATTTAAGTAAAATGGCCAAGTAATGATGTCTAGCACCAAACATGCGAGCCAGATTTTGCAACAGTGGCGTGCATGCTGTTTTAAAAGGGGAATCGCGATCCATTTTTTCCCCACACAGATACAAAATTTCTCTCTTTTGCATAGATTTTTAGCCAATTTACGAAGAATCATTACATCCCTAAGGTTTGTATTAAAACATAAGTTCAGACATCCTGACAAAAGCTTTTACAGCCTGCAGTGTTTTCTGGACTAGAACCTCAGCCCGGAGAGATGAGACTGAAGGCTCATAGACTGACTCTGTGCTGGAGCAGCAGGGGCAGAGCATTGCAGTATCAGTGCTAGAGCGCCAGTGGGCATTGGGAACCACTTAAAGAGAAACTTAGTGAGACATTTATATAAATAAAAGATTTAATACATATATTTAAAATAAAGGGGTTTTGTTATAAAAATGTTTTGTGTTGAATTTTGGAGAGAAGTAAAACCATAAATTTTGCCCACATTTTTACTACAACCTGGTAGGCTGCTGAAAATATTTCATCATCTAAAATGCACCAGAATGCAGGAAATTAGTGTTCTGTTCAAATCTACCTGGGGAGTGACCCCCAGAACCGCTCTGCCTTTAATTTTCGCACATAAAAAACAGTCTGCTACACCAGGATCTACAATTCAGTTCTTGCATTGGGCACTAAAACAGCCAGGACTGGCTCTAATAATTGTATCCATATTTTAGGATAAATAAACAGGAAGTTTAATATGTTTTGTTCAAATTTTGCTGGAGGAGTAGTACCAGACTTGTCATGTATGCTTAACTTCCTGCTTCTGAAGCGTGCAGACACTTTTCTGCTTGCTCCTGCTCTGGCCAGCTTTACTTTACTTTTTATTCCTTGATTCCTGGACTAAACTTTTTAAATTTCCTAAGTTAGCCCAAAAAGTTGTTTATATTTATTAAAAAACTTAACTGACGAGCCAAGCGATTACAGTCTGGGAAACATTGTTCAACGTCGGTGGAAAATATAACAAATTCTCTCTGTGAAAACTGCTGGATTTACCTTCATGAAATCAACGTGCTACAAGCGAGAATTTTTGCTTTAGAATCAGAGAAAGGACTTCATGAGATGCTCCAACTGACATCAAGTGGTAAAAATTCAAGACTTACAACCAGGAAAAGGGGTACTGACAAAAATACTACAATTTATTTCAATCTAAATGACACTGCGTCTTTTCCTAAACTATTGAAAGTAGGAATTGGCCAAAACACACCAAAGTGGCGTAGGCTTGGTGCCAAGCCAAAGAGGCACCAAATGCTAAAGGAGAATGCTGGCAACAGGGCAATGTGTAGCATCACCCAACCTACAGCTAACATACAGCCAACAAACAGATTTCAACCACTGTCAGAGTTACATATGAATGTGACTGACAAAGAGACAGAAAACTGTATGATACAACACAGAAGCCATGAATTTGGGAGAAAAAAATCAGAAAGACAGAGAGAATGAATCTATGCCAAAAGTGAAGGACAGAGATATCCTGCTGCTGGGCGACGGTGCTATCAGTGACATAAACAACAGTAGGATTGGTACATGCAGTTAACCAAGCGCCACAGTAACAGCACTCCTCCCCCAGGTCATATCCAAACTTCAGGGAGTCAAACAGCTGATCCTGCACGCGGGTGCTGTCCACATCAGGAAAGGAGAATCAGAAGTTTTATACTATACTTTTTGAGAAACTTGATAAAGTGGCAGTCCAGCCACTTATCAGTGGACCTCTCCCGAACATTGACAGGAGGATGAATAAATTCAGTCGGCTGCTTCAACTGAACACCTGGCTGTCCAGGGTCTGTGAGTCTAGAGGAGTGCACTACATTGACAACTTCAATCTGATTTGGCAACAAGAGGACCTGTTTAAAGGAAAGGGCCCACACCTGTGCAGAGGTGGAGTGAGACGACTGACGGATAACCTCCTCCACGCTCTGAGGCATCAGAATGGGCCTGGACAGGGTCCTACGCAGCCACTGAGAGAAGAGAGGAATGACAGAAGCGCTCCTGTTTCGCCAGCCATGGACACAGCAAGGGATTCAGCTCCAGCAGCACCTCCAAAACCTCCATCAGTGCCCTCACCACAACACCTGCTGCACCCACACCCTCTGCAGACTTTTCACTATCCATCCCATCCCCAGCTTCACCAATGGGCTTTTCCCAACCACCTTGAAAGCTTAGCGAAATCAGGAATTAAAATGGTACCCCTTAACTCCAAATATGGCAAGATCACGGGTACTATCATCAACAACGCTGAATTCTGCCCCCCACCAAACACTACCCCCTGTTCCCCCCCAGGAGCTCCACCTCTCCTGCTCCATCCACCAAAACACCACCAGCTCCACCCCCACGACCAACATCTAGAGTTGTTACCCCTCAATGCACCCCGTCAGACCCCCCCGACCTGCTCCCAGACCAAAGATCCTGACTAAAATCAACACTATCAGCGACTAGGACACCCAGGGCCTCTGCAGTTCCAGGACTTTTAGTCATGATAAAGAACTTATCAACCCGAGGCCCTGGGAGAGAGCTTTTACCCATAATGCTATAGCTACTGTCAAATGTCACTGATTAGATAAGAGAGGGACAGTTAGACTGTCCAATCAGAGAAATCTAATTCAAGTTCCTTGTAAGCAGAAAATGTCAGGTTCTACTAGGGCTGGGCGATAAATCGATTTTTTCGATTAATTCAAATTTGTAGGGAAGGTCAACTTGTTTAAATAAAAATCGATAAAAAAAAAAAACATCCACCACCGGCGCTCTGGGCTCCCATAGTTCATAGTGGGGAAGGTCCGCCAGCCCACCCTCCGCGCGTTAGAGGTACACAAACAACATGGCAGCGAGCAGGGAAGAACTCGTTCCTAAGAAAGGCACAGTGTCGTCAGTTGTGTGGAATTGGTTCGGGTTTGCGGCGTCAGACGAAGCACAAACAGCGCCCCGCTGCAAAGTCAGTCCCTACAGGATTTCACAATGTTGCGATCCCAACTATTAATGCAAAATCAAGCAAGCCCCGCAACTTTGTCCAAACTCCGCAACTCTCTCAGCAGCAGCGCACCAGTAATGCGCGGCAGAGGTCGGGTTGAGCCACAGACAAAGCGGTGTGGAGGTGCGGTGCGGAGGACGGAGGTGCGATGCGAAGGACGGAGGTGAAGTGCGGAGGACGGAGGTGCGATGCGGAGGACGGAGGTGTGGTGCGGAGCAGCTCGGAGCTATATCGTGGAGATTGAGTGCACATGAGGTCGCAGGTGCTCACCAGCAGCAGCGGTGTGGATGGGACTCAAGGAGGAGACAAACGCTGTACTTTCTAGTTTTGTCTGGTGTCACTCTGAAAAGCTGTCTGCATTGCCATGGTGATATAGTTGCCTAAAAAGTTGAATGGGCAGTGTATTTAGACAACAATGAAGTTTGAGGTCATTGTTCTTTAAACATTAATGTTGCAGGCTAATAACCTTCCTGAAAACCTAGTAGTGTTGTCACGATACTAAAAACTCAATTTCGATACTAAAAAAAAACCCTTGATACCAATTTCGATACTACGGTGACAAAAATTACCACTTTTCATTAAATGTTTGAGGTAGTACATAGGCTATAACCACCCCCTTTACTGTCAACATATTATTCAAACAATATTCTGTATAGAATAATATTAGGCTACTACTATATATGTAACATACTTGTTACATTTTTCAGACTTATTTTTTATGCAAGCAGTGGTTAAAAGTTCATCCTCCAACAGAGCTCTCTGATGCCTCTGTAGACCACAGCTATGTAGCTACATGATGATTTTTTTATTCAACACAGTGCTAAATAATAAAGTAGTTTGTAAATGTGATCCAACTTTACTTTAGATTATGATAATCGATTCCTCAAAGGTAAATTTTAATTACAGTTTACCTGTTTCCATTTTCTATAACTGGTAGTAGGTTATTAGGCTGCAGTAGCCATGGTTCATATTTATATTATGATTGTGTGATTTACTGGACTGAATTTGGCCCCTGGACCTCAGGTTTAAAACATGACCCACTGTCTGTGGCTGCAGTCATTGACAGTGATGGGTCAGACAGAGTCAGGACCACAGTGGTCATTTAAATATGGCCGCTTTGCTAACACTAACAGCTCTCTCCTTGCTCCGCTGGTAACGAGACATTTGTAGTTACATTTAGGCTGTTTTATGTTTGTTTGGAATGATGCCGCTGAGCAGTGACTCCCAGATCGGAGCGCGCTCGGTCCGCTTGGGACGTCCCACGGAAAGACTGCTCCTCCCGTGCAGTGGCACTCCAGGTCTTCGCGCAGCGGTGACAGAGGCGAGCAAGTGAACACCTTTTAGTAAATTGTATTTAAAAAGATTTTTTTTTTTAAGTTAAATCGCCCAGCTCTAGGTTCTACTCAGACACATCTGAAACTTGCAGTGCTCAATGTCAGATCTTTATGCAACAAATCATATTTAATCAATAATTTGATTTTCATTTTCATTTAACCTTTATTTTACCAGGCAGAACATTAAGAACAAATTCTTATTTATAATGTTGGCCTGGGCATGCCAGAAGCAGAAGGGGAATTAAAATAAATAGATATTCAACATCATTATTATCAAGACAAATATTTACATCAACCTCTAGAAAACCCCTTTAGTTTCATTAGTAAAACATTTACACACGTCTTTAAAAATGACCTTCAGTTTACATTTAAAAGCCGAAAGAGAAATGAAAGAGTCCAGTTTAAGTAAGCTTTGGGCCAAATTCCAATCATTAGCAGTGGCGCATCGAAATGACATGAGGCCGAGAGAGGACCTGGACTTAGGAACTTTCAATCTGATGAGTTGTGAGGACTGGGTGTTGTATCTGGAAGAAGACTCCTGTTGGAGCAAGTGACCTAGATAGGCAGGTGTGAGCCCTAACATGGTTTTATAGACAAACATGAGCCAGTGCATATTTCGGCGGGACTGCAGTGAGGGCCAGTTCACCTGAGAGTACAGCAGACAGTAGTGTGTCCTAAAGGGAGCATTTGTAACAAAACGGATCGCAGAATGGTAAATGGTAATAATTGTATCTCCTCCTATAACCTGGATTTTGTTTTCAACAGAGACATGGTTAGACAGCAAAACGGGTAATGCAGTTCCTATTGAATTCACTCCACCTAACCTCACTTTTGCATCAGAAACACAGGAAAACAAAAAGGGAGGTGGTGTTTGTGCCTTATTTAAAGATGATATAGTTACCAACAGGCTGTCATTTGGGGTGTTTCCATCATTTGAGTATGTATCTTTCAAAATGGAGCTAAAAGTATCTCCATCCATACTCTATATAATCATATACAAGCCACCCCAACACTGTCAAAGTTTAAGTGATGATTTTACTCAGATGCTTTCAGTTGTCTGCACAGACTTTGACTGTATAGTCATTACAGGTAATTTTAATGTACATGTGGATAATGTCTGTGACAGAAATGCTAAAGAACTATGTGCTGTCCTTTCAAATGTTACTGTGGCTGACATTGCTTTGTCTGAATCATTTTTGTGTCTTCTTTGACCTGTCTGTTCTTCCCAAACCAGGTGCTGGACCTGCAGTTGTCCAGAAGAGACACAAATTATAGCACGGGGACTCTGTTTATGGAAATAATTAGGTTTGAAAATACCTCATGTTCTAATGTTGATCAGTTGTTGAACTCCTATACTTCTAGTGTTGTAAATGTTCTGGACACCAGTGCTCCTATTAAGGTTAAAATGGTTAGAAATAGGCAGAAGGCGCCATGGAGAAATGAGGACTCAGTCAGGGCACAGAAAAGGGAGTGCCGGAGGGCCGAACGAAAATGACAAGGTTCAGAGTATTAAACATGCTATAAACTCCACAACACAGATAACCCTGCAGCCATCCAGACACTCAGAGCTGACACACTTCACCCCTGTCACTGACAAAACAGTCCAAGAGATCATCTCCAGTCTGAGTTCATCCACATGCTGCCTTGATGTGTTATCCACTAGATTTCTAAAATCTGTGCTGAGCAGTTTGTTACTCTGACTTTCTCATTTAGTTAACATCTCACTACAGTCTGGTGCATTTCCAAGGGCCTTGAAAACTGCTGTCATCAAACCTCTCCTAAAGAAGAGCAGTCTTGATGCCACAGTACTGAACAACTATCGGCCCATATCAAACCTGCCGTTTTTAGGTAAAGTCCTTGAGAAAGTTGTATACCAACAACTTACTTTCTTCTGCAGAACAACTGCTGTGATGATTTTCAGTCAGGTTTTAGGCCCCATCACAGCACTGAGACTGCTCTTATCAAGGTGACTAATGACATCCGCCTGAACACCGACACAGGCAAAGTCTCTGTCTTAGTTCTGCTGGATCTGAGTGTTGCTTTTGATACAGTTGACCATGTGATCTTGTTACGAAGATTAGAGCAGCCAGTGTTAATTTTAGCAACAAAATTTTATTTAGTTTTAGTCTTAGTCTTTTGACTAACATGCTATTTAGTTTTAGTCAAGATTTAGTCATGTAATTGTTTTTAGTTTTAGTCTAGTTTTTGTCGACTCTTACAATTTTAGTAGACCATAGATTTAGTCAACTCTAATATGTATTGTTTTTTATTTAATGTTACGACCCTGGCTCTAGGGCTCGCAACCGAGGAGGACACACCAGACACAAAATAAGGTTTCAACAAAATAATCTTTATTTAACCAATTAAACTGAATTAAATGTGATCAAACTAAATTGGACGAAATTAAGTTTACTATGAACTAAGGATTAAAGTGCCAAATTATCAGTAGTGTAGTGGTGTTGAAGAGGAGAGGTACAGTGGGGCAAAAAGTATTTAGTCAGCCACCAATCTGTGCAAGTTCTCCCACTTAAAAAGATGAGAGAGGCCTGTAATTTTCATCATAGGTATACCTCAACTATGAGAGACAAAATGAAAAAAAAAAAAAAACAAACAGAAAATCACATTGTCTGATTTTTAAAGAATTTATTTGCAAATTATAGTGGAAAATAAGTATTTATACAATATATTTATACAATAAGTATTTGGTCACCTACAAACAAGCAAGATTTGTGTCTCTCACAGAGCTGTAACTTCTTCTGTAAGAGACTCCTCTGTCCTCCACTCGTTACCTGTATTAATGGCACCTGTTTGAACTGGTTATCTATATAAAAGACACCTGTCCACCAACTGACGCGCACACCGCACCTGGACAGGCCTACTTCTGCTACTTTTTTTTTTATGCACATTGAGGAAGAAGAAGAAGTGCGTCCTGAACAGTACTGATCCAGGTGAACCAAGTACGGTAACATTAATAAACTTCCCAAATGAGCGGGGATTATGAGAAAAATACCGTTTGAAGGGCTCCCTCAGTGTTATGTTACAGTTAAAAAATGCAAAGGCAGACGGCGGAAAGCCACGTTATTCTGAATTCTATTCTTAAGTAGCAACAAATTATTTTAACAAGTGTTGATGTGCGTAAAGTAAGTCCTCTAACAGTGGTTTACAGCATCCATTAAGGGTGCTCCGATCAGGGTTTTTGAGGCCGATCACCGATCAGCCTCTGCTGTGATCGGCCGATACTGATCATGGCCGATACCGATCACGTGGTCTTCAATGTAGTAATGTATTGTATGCAGGCTATTATTAGTTCCATTTGAAAAATACTGTAGCCTTTGTAAATATAAAAGAACAACAAAATTCTACTTATTTTTGTTTTAGAAGAGGTTTTGTTGCATTATTGGCCTTTAATGTGTGCCCAGTGTCTGTGGCTTTGTTTGAATGCTCCGCTGATGTAAAAATCAGCTGTTCTTAATTGGTTCCTTTAATGCGAGTCCGCGGGTGCAGCGCCTGTGTCTGTGTAACGCGCAGCCAAACCAGGTTGAAACACAGTGGACTAAAGAGCAGACAGCTCCTGCAGCCAGGTCTGACAACGTCTGAATGAAGAAAACGTGCAAAGAGAGCAGAGAAGACAACGATGAAAGCTGCTCCTCTCAGACTCACGGGGGACACATGGGCTGCCTTTTTACTTTCTCTTTCCATTAGCAGCCATTTGGTGCAGTTTAAGCCACAAAACGCACAGTTTTCTCCGCGCAACAAGACACAGGCAGACTCTGAACTTTCTTAATCCTTTTAACGTAACTGTTAGCGGGTTAGCTGTAGCTCTATTTACGTTGGTGTTTGCAAATACATGCACTGCTGCGCCTCGGTTCTGTCCCGTGCGCTCCTAAAGCAGGCGGGGACACAGCGGGGACACAAAGCAGCGCCTCCAGGGCAGGTTTGTGTTAGTTATAACCAGGGCTTAACTTAAAAACACTGCTAAAATAACGCTACTGCTGTTTAATCAAACCGGAGTTGCAGGAAAGTAAATGTGAGAGCCTCGCGTGTTTATTGTAATTTGATCGGCCCTTCTGATCGGCCCATTTTACCGATCACCGATCACTCTATTTTTAGCCATGATCGGCCGATCATGATCGGCGGCCGATCGATCGGAGCACCCTTAGCATCCATAGTAGTTTTCGGCTGTGACTGTCGCTGCTGTAGTCAGCGCAGCCACAGAAGCAGAGTGTGCCCGCAAAATGGAAACTAAATAAACTTCCTCGGATAATTATTTGAACAATGATGTCCACAACCGGCCACATTTTAACACATCTTCATGTGCTCCCAGATGTTTAAAGGGGTAAATAAAGTGGAGAAAAAAGAGTGAGACCTGGAACAAGGGGCGCAGGAGACACGGATGTGCTGGAGGATAAACGGATGCGTGGGGTTTTGACCAGTTTCAAAATAACTTCTTATATAAGCACTTCAGAAACACATTTTTTTGTATTTACTACACCTCTTTTTTTGCCCAAAAAACAAGACATGTTCCTACATTTTCAAAGTACGGTTTTAACTAAATTTTAAAGGCAAGACGGTAAGACGTTAAGAAAAATGGATATTCTCCAACTCTACGCCATGTTCTCCTCAATGCATGAGAAACACTGCAACTGCAGTTGGGACATTTTTTACGATTTAAAATAGGGGTGGGCAATATGGCAAAAACTTCACATCATGATTTTCTGAAAGCCTAGATCACAATTTTGATTTTTTCACCATTCATGCACACATTGTAATTTCCTATTGCCTAAAGCTCTGTTTCATCTGAAAGTAAAATAAACCTATTGTACCTATACTACACTATTTTGCTTCTGACAATTTAGAACTGTAAATAACAGTAAATTATGTTTAAGTATTGCTTTGTGTGACAAAATATGCTAAGAGTAATGTTATTTTTACAAACCAAACCATTAGTTTGAATTGTGTATATTTTTTACATTATGTGGTTATTAAATGTATATTCTGTATACATATTTTTAACCAGACTGAATTTGAACATGTCCAAATATTTTTTGTAACATGACAATTAGCAATATGTTTTAAAATGCTTTTTTTTCCCCCTCCATAAAATGTTCTACAGTGCTCTGAGTCTGTCCTTCCTCTCGTGTTTTTGCAGAGGTTTTCTGCTCACCTCGTGCGCACATGAGCCACAGTAAGGATCCACTGCCATAGGCCTAACCCGAGCCTGGGACATCTCTGTAGCCCACCTGTCTTTAGTTTGTGTAGGTTTAGAGCATTGGCCATTTAAACTGAACAGACCAGGGACATACGCTGCTCCCTGCTGTGTGCCGCTAAGTCACGTGACAGCGCGGTGACACAGAGCGGAGCAGAGAGAGAGGTGGTCGGGGATCAGAGCAGGTTAAAAGTGAGTAGAGAGGTGACTCCTGATCCGATGAGTGAAAGTAAATCACCCCAAACATGACAAATCTTTACTTAACTTTCACAATGACAGTGATGAGCGGCAAGAATGTCCTCGTTAACAAGCAGTGCATCGTCACGAATGTCAATAATGAGTGGAAAACACTGCGCTGTGACACTTTCAGTATGTGTGGTTGTAGTTTTATGCGTTTCTTCTTTTAACTTTGCAAAAACATGAAGTACAAAGGCAGCACAAGTTAAAACGCCCACGGACAGTCAGACTCCATGGCTCAGCCACACTCAGGTGCTGCTGCAGAGCCCCGCCCGGACTTCACTGTGACTTGATTGGTTAAATCTCACTAAGACATGACAAAGGCAAACTAACAGGAGGGGGGGAGTTATGATGTTATCAGGTCAGGAGTAAGAGGAAAGGTTAAACTCTGGGGTTACCTCACACTGAGGACAAGTAATGACATTGTTCTGTTCCATGGGCCGCAGGCAGGATGAGCAGTAAATGTGGCCACACAGCAGCACACGAGGGAGATTCCCTTCCACATCATGATCTGCAAAAACACATGCTTTGTTTAGAAATTTTAAGTACGACAGGTTATTGTGACTAGAGGGTTGATTGGCAGAGAGGATACAGGAAAGGACAGAGGAGACAGGAGGGGACAGAGGAGACAGGGAGGAACAGGGGACATGAATTAGGACATCCAGACATTAAATTACTCTGTGCTGATTAGCCTTATTTGAATTTGAATTAGTGGTGGGGTTTTTTCACCTGAAATATACAATTTTCATCTATTGGTTTATGACCTGTGGCTTCACCCTAAAGTACAGTACAGATATGGGAACCGGTGGTATAGGAGTTCATGGATGCTAGCCCTGGGTGAATATGCCAGCCTCACTTTGCCCAAAACAGCGAGGTAGGACACAGATGCCCCCCTACCAGGCAACAACTGCTCTTTAAAGAGCCAGAATTGTATACTTTTTTATACTTCAAAAACAAGTCAAACTACTCCAATTACTATTTCTGTTTTTCTTTAAACCCCAAAGGCCCATAGTTTCAATATTAAAACAAAAGTTTCAACTTGTGCAAAATTAACCATAATATATTTTATTCTGCTAAAAACCCACATTTACCTATGAACTGAGTCTTATTGTTCAACCTGGTACAGCTTTTGTCTTGGTAAGTTTGTAATTTAACCTTTTTATCTGACCTCAAACAAACCCTACTTGTGATTTTTTGTTGACGACCACCATCTTGTTTTACAAAGCTGGTTAAAACCAGATTTATTAAAGTGAGGCATCTCTAATATTTTTTACATGATTAGTGAGATATACCAACTATGTCCGTATGAAAAGAACATTTTTAACAACGTTGGGAGTTAGTGGTTGCAGAATTTCCTGTTGCACCTTTCACATCCAGTGGATAAAATGTTCGTTCTACCAGCTCCATGTGAAGAAAATACTAATGCAAACACAGTGTTTTAGGCATTTACAAAACTACAAAGTATTAATACTTAATTAGGAAGGTTTTAGGTTGACCAAAATTATAATATCTTATCATTTGCAAAATAGATCTTACTTTAGTACAAATTTATTGCTTACACAAATCTGTATCTGCTGCTGCCTGAGGGAGAGGTGTGAGGGGGCAAGTGCCCATTGTCTGGGACAATTGCGTCCAATAGGTGAACAACAAAAGGCAATAATCCTCAACTGGCCAAAGACAATGCTATGCAAATGTGAGGATTCTTTGAAATGTGCAGGTAAAATTAAAGAGTGCCAATAATCATAAATAATAAAGAAGGATTCTTTGGTTAAATCTCAGAACAGTAAAATCACAAGTCAAGTTGCTTCTCCTTAGAGAAGTTTAGTTTTGAGACTGCTGGACACAAGTCACGGTGTAATCAAAATTCAACACTTTCAGTGATAATTCTGTATACATTTGTATTATTGAAGACAAGACTGATACCTCCTATGAGAAATAAAATAAGTTCAAGTTCGAGTTAGCATTTGCAGTTAGCATATGCAGTTAGTTAGCATCAATTAGCTAGTTATTTAGCGCCAGTCGCACATAGATGAAGACAATTCGAAAACAACATTTTTGTCTCAAACCGTGTTTATGTGATATTCAGAGGTGAAGTGTTACTGCATTACTGTAGTACTGTAGTACCGGGCAGAGTGTAGAACGCTCCACACATCGAGCACACCGCAGCTTTGGGGTTTTCTTCGGAGTCCATCATTTTCTACTAATCTGCAGCAAACACAGCCGGTCCATGAGGCGGGCGACTTCCGGTCACGGGACCTTCCCCGCCACGTTCAGTTATTATTATTATTATTATTATTATTATTATTATTATTATTATTATTATTAGTAGTAGTAGTAGTAGTAGTAGTAGTAGTAGTAGTAGTAGTAGTAGTATTGTTGTTGTTGTTGTAGTTGTTGTTATTGTTATTATTATTATTATAAAATGACTATTCTTATTATTATTATGAATGCCATGATCAAATGAACGCTGCTGACAGATTTTTAGCAGAATGTAATTTTATACTGAAGTTATCTCAAGGCATCTTTACCCTGTAGCCTGTAAAGAGAGTGCTTTACAGGGGGTAGTTACTTGGAATTATGTCATCATTTCATGAAAAAAAAAAGAAAAAAAAAAGCTATCTTTACTAAACTATTAAAACTGAAAAACAAGCAACTAACATGAAAAACAAAGTAAAATAACTGAATGCAATAGAACTTTTTACTGTTTTTATTAATTGTTTAACCTATTTATTTATTGATATTTTCATTTTTTTATCTTAAAAAAATGCAACAGAATTAGTAATCACAATAAAGTATAAAAATGTGTTTGTACTAATAAACACAGATGATCACTCTGACCACGTTGTGAAAAATTTACACCAATGAGGGGATACTCATGGTATGACAAAAAGCCAAGGGAGTGTGTAACACAAAAAGGTTGGCACTGGCCTAGATTCTCTTCATCCCTGTGAAGCTATAGCTCAGTCCATTTAGAATTTATTCTACAGGTCCCCCCCCCCCACCCCCCCCCCCCCTCCCCAGCTGTTTGTTATCACAACTGTTGTTGTGATACTGGGCTATAGAAATAAAACTGAATTGAATTCCTGTGCACTGCATACATTGAAAACAGATTTTTGAATCCTTAAATAATTTCTGTAGATGATGTCACAGTTATTCTCCATTAGTGATAGTGTGAAAGAATCGTGGTCACAATGCCTTCAGACCACAGAAGTTACTATAATAGCCCGAACTCTCAGGAAAGTTAGCCAGCCGACTTGGAACTCTTTAACGTGCTTCATTAACAGGTTTCAAGTAATAGGAGCTGCTGTCACAGCCGCAGCTCACGCTGAACTCTCAGAATAAACACTACAACGCTGAAACCGGGCGCTGCTTTCTCAGTCTGTCTCATTCTCCGCTGCTTCTACGCCCCCTTATACACACCAGAAACTCTCACAGCGCCCCCTCTCATCCTCACAGGTACAGAACAATTACAGAACCTTGCAAGACAAATGCAAACAAGAACATTATGGCTATTACAGTACTATAAAAGTGCCCAGTAGGTGGAGCTGCGGTATAACGGAAAAGTGCCTTGTCGGAGCCAAACACTGTAAAGTAAATAACATGACTATTTAAAATAATGCTATTTCATGTCAGTCATTGTGGTTTTTAAAAGATAACAGCACCAGTGCAGTTTGGTGCAGTAGGCTGTATGTCTAATTTCAGTAGTCTACAGATGTCAAACTTTTATGAAGCCTGAGTTATTTTAGATTATTCAGAAGAATTACAGGATCTATTATCAAAAGTCAGAATGAATGTTCCAATCCTAAAGAACTCTTTTACATAACATCACCCAATCACAGACACATGAGCAGCGCAGAGGAGCAATGAGCAGCACAGAGGAGCAGAGAGCAGCACAGAGGAGCAGTGAGCAGCACAGAGGAGCAGTGAGCAGCACAGAGGAGCAGGGAGCAGCACAGAGGAGCAGAGAGCAGCACAGAGGAGCAGTGAGCAGCACAGAGGAGCAGGGAGCAGCACAGAGGAGCAGGGAGCAGCACAGAGGAGCACAGAGGAGCAGAGAGCAGCACAGAGGAGCAGGGAGCAGCACAGAGGAGCACAGAGGAGCAGAGAGCAGCACAGAGGAGCACAGAAGAGCAGTGAGCAGCACAGAGGAGCAGGGAGCAGCACAGAGGAGCAGTGAGCAGCACAGAGGAGCAGGGAGCAGCACAGAGGAGCAGGGAGCAGCACAGAGGAGCACAGAGGAGCAGAGAGCAGCACAGAGGAGCAGGGAGCAGCACAGAGGAGCACAGAGGAGCAGAGAGCAGCACAGAGGAGCACAGAAGAGCAGTGAGCAGCACAGAGGAGCAGTGAGCAGCACAGAGGAGCAGGGAGCAGCACAGAGGAGCAGAGAGCAGCACAGAGGAGCAGTGAGCAGCACAGAGGAGCAGAGAGCAGCACAGAGGAGCAGTGAGCAGCACAGAGGAGCAGGGAGCAGCACAGAGGAGCAGAGAGCAGCACAGAGGAGCACAGAAGAGCAGTGAGCAGCACAGAGGAGCAGGGAGCAGCACAGAGGAGCAGTGAGCAGCACAGAGGAGCAGGGAGCAGCACAGAGGAGCAGTGAGCAGCACAGAGGAGCAGGGAGCAGCACAGAGGAGCAGGGAGCAGCACAGAGGAGCAGAGAGCAGCACAGAGGAGCAGTGAGCAGCACAGAGGAGCAGGGAGCAGCACAGAGGAGCAGGGAGCAGCACAGAGGAGCAGGGAGCAGCACAGAGGAGCAGAGAGCAGCACAGAGGAGCAGGGAGCAGCACAGAGGAGCAGTGAGCAGCACAGAGGAGCAGGGAGCAGCACAGAGGAGCAGGGAGCAGCACAGAGGAGCAGAGAGCAGCACAGAGGAGCAGTGAGCAGCACAGAGGAGCAGGGAGCAGCACAGAGGAGCAGGGAGCAGCACAGAGGAGCAGGGAGCAGCACAGAGGAGCAGGGAGCAGCACAGAGGAGCAGAGAGCAGCACAGAGGAGCAGTGAGCAGCACAGAGGAGCAGGGAGCAGCACAGAGGAGCAGGGAGCAGCACAGAGGAGCAGGGAGCAGCAGGGACTCATTAGCTGCCCATGGGAGATGTGGGGGTGTAAGTGGGGGTCGCCCCTGACTCCTGGCTGCTCTAATGTGGGTCACTCCCATCCTCCGGAATATTTGCCTCCTGTTACCATGGAAACAACTGCCCCCCAAAACCCATATCAAACCACTGCCTCAGTGAATATTCAATTCAGTTCAATTCAGTTTTATTTGTATAGCCCAGTATCACAACAAAAGTCACCTCAAAGGGCTTCACAAACAGTTGATCAAACATAAACACACAATCAGACTTAACACACAATCAACACAAACAATAACTACACTAAACTAAACAGACCCAGGACACTCCTGTCCTTAGACCCTGCTTCTCGGTAAGGAAAAACTCCTAAAAAAAAACAGTTGTGGGAAAAAAAGAAGAAACCTTATGGAGCCCTTATGGAGCAGTCCTGGACAGGCAATGTGTCCAGGACTGTTAGCTCTATTATCTCATCTATAGGATCACAGTTCAGCTCTGTAAGGATGCAGCAGGTGGGCCTCATCCAGACAGGTGAGTGGGGTGAGGTAGGTCCGTGAAGTCCATAGAGGTGAGGTTGAGGGCCCACAGGTCGGGACAGGAGCACAGATGGGGTCAGCTAAGATCCAGTCATCACTGGGACATCTGCCAGCAGCTAGAATGGTGTTGTGTTATAAAGTGGTGCCTTAGTATTTCATCTCATCTCATGTGTTCTCCTCCTACCAGTGCACTGGGAGCTCTTCAGTAAAACTATGAACATTTAATTTGACCCCCAACAAGCACCCAACAAGAAAAAGGGAAATATGTGAAGGTCCAGGACCAGCATGGGTTCAGTGACATAAGAGAGACAGAGAAAAAACAAAGGACAAAAATATATATAAAACACAATAATGTTAATGTTAACGTTGTGCACAAGGACTACAGCTCTTATGGCAGTAGGCATTATGTCTCTAAGAAGACCACATAAAATATACTAGTATACCACTACTACATACAGTACATACTGGTTCTGTCTTAAAAACACACACAAGACCAGTGCAGCTGAGAACACGGGGCTCATGTGTTGGGCTGAGGTCACAGCAGGAAAAGAGCTACAGACAGTTCCTCAGTACCTTCCACTGTCCAGTGTAGTGTTGTAGTCAAGACCGTACTAATTGAGACCAAGACCAGTCCAAGTCCAAGGTGAACCGAGACCAAGGCAAATCGAGACCAAAGCCAGTGAAGTGACACAAATATTTTAAAGTTTAAAGGACTCCAATAACAAACAGAGACATTTTTTATGTTTCTTTAATGTGGAAAACTAATTACTCCAAAATTATAAATAGCATTTTCTTATAATGGTGAATGAAATCTCAAACCGCCACATCTGAGAATGAGACAAGACCAAGTAAAACTGGATGCAAGACCAAGACCAGGTAAAATTGGAGCCGAGACCAAGACCGTAAAAAAATGGTCTCAAAACCAGACCCAAGATCAAGAACGGTCTTGGGCACTACAACACTAGCCCACTGTTAAAAACATGCATTTACATCACAAGCACAAAGGCAAGCATTACAAAGACCAGTGAAAACAGAGCCCAGCAGCTAACAGCTCCAGACTACTCCAGAGTCGCACTGCAGACTTCAGGACAGCTCCGCACAGCGTCTGCTGGTTCTGTCAGCAACACCGTAGTCTGGTTTGAGCACACAGAGCTCACACATTCATCATGAGTCTAACATGCAGCTCTAAAGTCTGCAGTCTACAGAGGCTATCCTCGGTTTGTGTGTGCATTTCAGCTCGAAGCATGGTAACAGGTTATCTTTTTGAAAATCAAATTCAAGCACTTTCAAGTTATACTTTCAGCCTTTTCCAGCACCTCACAAGTGGATGAAACTATATACTTACAGCTGGACAAACTTACATGCCTTCAACCAGTGCCGCTCGGTCTCTTCCACAGTCTTTCAAATGTTCAGTATCCACTCAAAACACCTGAATGTGCTGGGCGCTCCAAGAAATATTGTTACACTAAAACTGAAACATCAGAAAAGCCAGTACTCATAAGCCTCTGGAAACTTTTCAAACCTAGAAAATACAACCATTCATTTCAAGCATTTTTAAGGATTTCAAGCTGTTGTTCCCAATATGGTGCCATTTTTTTTCTCTTCATGGAAGTGTCATCTGACAGAGCTGAGGATGATGGGATGGAGCACTCAGTTGACCTATACTACAACAGAGCATGCCAATCAAAGTAATTATGAAAAGAGCCTTGTTACGGTTGTACAAAAATTACTCTATAGCTTTCACAGAAAAGCCCATGAAGATGTGGTGAACTGCTTTTTTGACCATCTTGGTGTGTGAAGTATGAATGATAGTTTTAGTTGTTAGCCTCTGGTCATGATGTACACATGTCTTTAATGGATCATGACCTAAATGAAGCTCTGATGTTGGTAGCTTCAATCTTGAATCTTATATTCTGTCCTGACATCATCATCTGCTTCCAGCTCTGGGCCCAGTGTGAACAGGGCCGACACCAAATGTTAAGCGGTGAATGTTTTGTGGCACGTAGTGGAAACAGTGCGTGGAAGTGCCTCTGTGCCCCCTCAGCTCCCACAATGGGGATTGTAATTGAGAATTGATTAATGCTCAGATTAAAGTATTTGTATGGCAAAAGTACTAACATTCTGTACTTGAATAGAAGCGGGTACTTGTGTAAAAAACTACTCAGTACTGACTGAGCTGCTTCACTCAAGCAAAAGTAACAAAGTATGCTCAGAAATGTACAGTAAAGTAAAAAAAAAAAAAAAAAAAAAAAAGCACAAATGATTTTTTGCCATCAGTGATATACATTACATCTTTTGATAATTCTGCCAAACTAAAAAAAAAAGCACAAACTTAGCATGCAAAATAATAATTTTCTCAGATTCTGAAGAGCAGTCTTTGCAGTATTCCTGGGTTCACTTTCCTCCATGACTTTGCTCTGTTAGTTAGGTCTTTTATGCTGTGCTGTCATCTGTAGAGACTGACAAAGCAGAGCCGTAAAAAGTAATGGGCCTGTTCTGACAACGTACGTAAAAAATGCAGATACAAAAAATGTAGGGAGTAAAAGTAACAAAAAGTACAAATACTTAGTTACTTCCCATCTCTGTGAAACTGGCTGCTTATTTGTAGACTTTATGAGTTACATGCTGTCACCTTTTTGGTTGGTGGTTCTATGTTGGTAACATTTACACATTTTGGGTTGTTTTAGATGTAGCCAAAGCTGTCACAATAGGGTAGGCAAGGTAGGTAACTGCCTAGGGCCCAGAGCTGAAGGGTGGCCACAAGGACAGTTATTTATCTGTGCAATAGTGAACAAGCTGTTTCAGCAATGGAAAACAAACCACTGAAGAGACTCTGCCTTACATTTCTCCTAAAACAGCCCTGTCTGGTGAGAGGTCAAACCATAAATTGTAGCCAGCCTAAAATATTGACCTTCTAAAATGCACCAAAACACATTTTCCTGGGGGAGGACCCCTGGACCCCCCTGTCTTTTACTCCCACTTTCACCCATCTGATATATTCATAAACACAACTCAGGATATGAGGCAAAAAGAGATCTTACAATAATGATTAGATACAATTGTATCAAATGGCCCTTGTAAGCATGTTTTTGGTTTGAAATGGGATTTACAAAAAACAGGAACCTATATAAGACCTCTGTTGTCTCTCTTGCCTAAGGCCCCTATAGTGTGTACTGTTGTAATCAAGACCATATACTAATCGAGACAATGACCAGTCCAGAGTGAACTGAGACCAAGACAAGGCTGAGACTTTCAAGGATCAAGACTAAGTCAAAACCTGAGGCTTTTCAGGACCAAGACTGAGTCAAGACCAAGGTCAAGGCAAACCGAGACCAGGTTGAAACCAAACCCTGTGAACGTAACATTAAATAAAGAGGAAAAGTAAAAAAAAAACAAAAAAACATTAATGATTATTTTAATGAACTAATGCGACAGACTCCACCAACAAACAGATCATGTCATCAGTTAATTACTCCAAAATTATGAAGAATAGCATTTTCTTACTATGTTTGGTGAATAAAATCTCTGAGACCGCCACATTTGAGACTGAGACAAGACCAAGTAAAACTGGGTTCAAGACCAAGACCAAGACCGAGTAAAACTGGATTCAAAACCAAGACAGAGTAAAACTGGGTTCAAGACCAAGACCAAGACCGAGTAAAACTGGAGCTGAGACCAAGACGAGACCAAGACCATAAAAAAGCAGTCTCAAGACCTGTCTCGAGACCAAGATCAGTCTTGAGCGCTACAACACTAGTGTCTTCAAATGGCTCTGGATCTAACAGTCGGTCTGTGAGTATTTACATAATTTCATTAATAATCTAATGATGATAATGCCCAGATAAGTGGAGAGGGCAATCAGTGTAAAAATAAATATTCAGATCAGTGCACACTAGAGGGCAGAGCACTCACTGCGGTCACTCCTAAAGAGATTTTGGTGATACAGTGGGCTTTTCTCGCTTAAATATCTTTCCATCCATCTGTACAATATGAGATAAAACTCTGAGCCTAAATATAAAATAAAAAGGTTTCAGTGGGCCCCTACTGTTCTCCCTACTCTGCTTGAAATGGTGCTGTCTGGTGTTGGTCTCTCTGCCTGGGACCTGGGGGTTGGGGTGGGGGGTAACAGTGTGCTTGGGGCTGCGGTGCGATTCTCTCACTTTGCTGCACTAGCAGAATACTTGACCTGCTTCTCAGGGTGGATGTGGCACATTTCTCAGGGCCAGTCCATGCAGGGCCAGTCTGGGGTCACTCTGGGGCCGGCACAGACGGTGTGGGAGCGGGGGGCTTCTGGGTGGGCAGCACTAGTGATGATCACAAGACTTCACAGCAGAAACACCTTACTCAATTCAATTCAATTTCTTTATATACCCCAGTATCACAAAAGGCTTCACAACAGTGCAACAGTTGCATTTGTGGATTACTCTATTGGTGCATTCATCACTTCTACGGATTTGGATCTTTTTGAGACTTTGTCTCATTTTGATGAACTTTTGGATTTATTCAAACAAAATCAGTGCAGTGTTCAACAACAGGGGCTTTGCTCTCACTGCTTCCAGACTGTAACTGAGAGGCCAGGGTCAGGACAAGGATAGCAGCGAAAACATGACATCTAACCTTATTATGGAAAAACTGCCATCTAATCTTTTAAACAAGGGTTAAGCATTTGTGTGTTTATTATCAATATAAGTAAGCCTCATTTAATGCACTCAATAACTACTTAAAAATGTTGTTTTTTGAACTGTGTCAGAACGCTTTTAATGCACTCAATAGTTTCCTTCACATGGAGCAGTTATAGGAACATATGTAGGTATAGTTCTGTAAACTGCTCACCTGGATTAATTTTTAACTACCCAGCCTCATAAGCCTTTAGCTTTGTGCTTGCGAACAGGCGCACTGACAGGTAGATACCTCACTTTGTCCACCCCCCTCCCTGGCACAAATGGACCATCCTCTCCTAAGCCGACAAAGAGCTCCTGGTACTGGGTAGATCATATCCAAATCTGGGGTGGGCAGTTCAGAGAACTAAGTTCTTAACTGTACTGGGCAAAAGTGGTTTCCATCCTTCTCATGCTGCTCACTTCTCTAAGCTGCTTACAGTGAGGAAGTAGTGAACCCCTGATGTTGAACACTGCCCCCATTGGTCATCATTGGAGCAGGATTTCTTTTGTGAATAAATCTAGCTGTCTCAAAATGCGGGACGAATGTCTCAAAAAGATCCAAATGCACAAAAGTGATGAATGCACGAATGTTGCAATCCAAGATTGGACTAATCACATGCAAAACTGCAGATTTATAAATGACAAATTATTTTTTTATAAATTTAAATAATATTTAAATGTTATTATATTTTTATATTATATTATTAAAATATTTATATAATTTGCAAATTACAATTTAGTTGCAAAAATCGCTGCAGGGAAATCACAGATGAGGGATTTTGCATAAATCGTTCAACTTGAATCAATATATCATTACTGAAGTTTGTTATTCAGTTTATGTGCAGTTATATTGTACATCTGTATAGCTAATTAATATTACCAGCCCTGTAGCAGGCCTGTACCAATATTTCCATTATTGTAGCCACTTTGGTTGTGTTTATTATAATGAGTGCTTGTGCGCACCACTAATATATTGTATTGTTTGTTCTCTTGTAGAAAACCACACACACACACACACACACACACACCAACCTACAAGTAGGCATTAAACAAAGTTCTATATCTCTGAACCTGGAAATTGAAGTTATTACTCTGCACTCACCTGAACATACAATTGCTGTCCTGACCCGACACCCTGCAGTGATTGCTATCCATATTTGAACTAGTTACAGTCCTCAATACACTGTTGGATCAATTCATTTTATTGAGACAAATATAGCTCCATACATAATCAGACATCTTAAAGTAAATGGGTTACTGAGATGAAATGAACAGTATACTGTCAGCTGACCTTTCTCCACAGTACTACATCGCTGTAATACACAGACACAGTTTATAGAGTAAAGCAACATGGACGTCTTTGGCAGTGGCTCAAGAAGCCTGCCCCATACTCGACATATTCAGTGCATTTACAGCGAGTGTGACCACATTCCTGGGTTGTCCTTCTCTCACTTCTCTCCACGGCACATTCCCAGAATATCTGACACGCCTCATAAGGATTGGTGACTGCTCAGTGTATCGTTATTGTTCAGAGGCTCCTTCTTGTTTAATGAGTGTACAGTTATCGTGTAATCAGTGCTATGTTTTTAGGAATGTGGCACACAAAAGAGCTGACACTGGCTCTGAAGAATAAAAGTCTGAGCTGTTGAGAGAAGGATTACAACACACACCTCTGCCCAGGGACACAGGCTTTGTGTTTGGCCAGTGTCAATACACAGCTGTCAGAATGGGAGGGCATATATTGTACAGAATGATTTATTATTTGGGGTTTTTTAAGAGTAGTGCATGTTTTTTATTGCATGGTTCTATTTTTGTGAAATGAAATGTTGCAGTGTTCTTGTTCATTTGATTTCACCCCTGCAACAATGGACAGCCCCACCTCAAAATGTACTAACCCTCCTGAAAATGGACTGACCCATCTGGATAACCAGTCACAGAATCCCATTTCAGTGCCACAATCACCTGGCCATTAAAAAAAAAAAAAGCAGGACGCACAGACAACGCTCTGTTGCTGGTGAATGACAGGACCAAGGATGACTGCATTGATGGAGCCACAGTGGGTCTTGAGGAGGAGAATTCAAGAAGGAATATTCTTGCTACTTGTTTTTCTTTTAGCTCCAAGCAAGAACATGGGCTGATGAGTCAGTAGAGCTTAGACTCTCGTGGACTGGGACACAGTGGCTCAAGGCCTGGGGCCTCATTTATAAAACTGTGGGTGGAATCCTTACTAAAAGTTCACACACGCCAGAAAGGCAAAAGTAGCACACCTGACCAGCCTCTGGATTTCATCCCTATAGAGTAATTTGAAGTTGGATTAGAGAGTTAGTGAGGTACTTGGCTGGCTTTCTTATTACTGAAGTAGATCTTTATGGAAACTATGGAAACACTGAATGGCTAACCAGGCCACAGCTTTATCACCAGTCAGTGATGAGATAGATGAGCAGAGTGAGTGGTGTTTTACTGAGAATGACAAGAATTATCTGCAGTATTTTGAAACCCACTCAGGGTTAACTCAGTGAGTTGCTAACCCTCTTTGTAGTACTGCTTATCCAGAGTGGCTAATATTTGGTTAATATTTGGTCTGACCAGGTAGGGGAGACATATCCAGGATAGTATTAGCTTCATACAGGGTCTTGGTGCTGTGTAAATAAATACATTTCTTACTGAGTGGTGGGTGTAATGTGAATTGATTTAGTCAAAGTAAATAGTTTTGTGTGTGCATGAAGTCACTTCTCAGCTCCTCTGACAGAGGCTGTTGCAGCTCCTGTAAGGACCTCTGGCCAGTGTTGTAGTCAAGCCACACTTTCTCCAGTCCAAGTCAGTCTCAAGTCTGAGTTTGAGTCCAAGTCCAAGTCACTTAGAACTAGTCTGAGTGGAGTCTGAGTTGAGTCATCAGCTCTTACAGTGCAAGTCACATACATATGTGCTATTGATGTCATCCAACAACACACCCTCAGCCATTTCTGAATTTAATATAAGCCACATGAATTAACCCAATGACTCAGACACATTTGAAAAGAATTAGGTGTGGTTATGGACGGACATGTATCATGAAGAACACAAATCCCCACAGACCTAGTACTGGCTTCAGATTTCTAATCAGCTGCTCCAACAGAGAGATGGAAACATTTACACAGAATGATGCTGCATTCTTTACTCATCACACTATTAGCACTCTGGCCGATCGTGATCTTTATTTTTGCAAACGGCAATGGCAACGTTTAGATGCATCCATAAGCAGTATAAGCATCAGTGGGTCCAAGCAGTCTTAAATACAGTATAGACTCCTGAGAAGATCTGCTGTGCTGGGAGCGACAGTGTTGCACAGAAAAATGCACAAAAACAAGTAACACAAAGTTAAATACACAAATACATTGAAAAACATAATAGAAAACTGAGCCACGTACAGCATAAAAATACATCATAGTACATTTACATTACTGGTGATTATTATAATTACTGGTTGCAGCCAAATCAAGCTGAACTATGCAGTAATTACATGATGGAAAAATCAAACCGTATGAGGGTGGCTTAGGGTTAAGTGAGGTAAATAAATGCTATAGTGTTGTCTTCTGGTTCTGGAATCTAAACAAGAAACAAGCTACAACTTTCATCTATTAGGAGTGTTTGGGGCCAACAATAAAATGAAAAACAATAATCTGTGAGACTTTGGGTGGAGGCCGCTCTGACCCACACACAAGCGCTCAGTAATAAACCACACACTTATATGATGATATAAGGAATTACTGCAGCACTGCCAAAAACAGCTGGGACCCCTCCCATGTGCACAACACAGCTCCACTCTCAGATAAACTCTCCTATCTCTCTCATACCTGACCTGTTTGTTTTTCATTAGCTTACACAGATTAGACTGTTGAAAATACTGTTTGAGATGAACATACACCCTTTTGTTCTACATTGGGTCCTTTGGTGGACCAGGAGGTCATTGTCAAGGGTGGATGGGACTTTGCCCAACTAGACTCTGCACATTCAGCTGTCCCTGGTGCCATCCTGAGGGTGGCAGTGTGGGTTCCTGGGCCTCTGACATTCATGTTTTTATCACTTATTCAGTGAATGCCAAATAGATCTAATCTCTGCTAATTACAGATGATGTTATCGTGTCAGTTTCACCAGGGTGGGCTGGGTGGATGAAAATTAGTCACTCCAAGTCCAGTACAAGACCAGGTCAGGGGTCCTCCAGGTGCAGGAGTATTCCAGGCCAGGATTAGCAGAAGATTATGTATGAATGAATGTGTCTAGAATATGATTGTTGATGAATACAGCAAAAGGAACATAACCAAGCTGCTGGTAAAATTCTTTACATTAACCCAGACCATGTTAGCAGCTTCTATTGCAACCACCAGGGGGTCACAATCCAGTGATATCTGATGCCAGCCCCAAGAGGGTTGTGTCAGGAAGGGAATCCAATCTAAAGCTTTAACTGAATTACTACAACACAAACATGACTTCCACCCGATCAGTCACGGCCCGGGTTAACAACGACCACTATCAGTGCTGTTGACCTACAGGGTGAGGTGGAATTTGGGCTACTGTTGGTGGAAGAAGGAGAGGAGGAAGGCATGTTCGTAGGCAGAGAAAGAGGCACGAGTGTAGGACTGAGAGGAGGGACTTTGGAATGTTGGCACAATGGCAGGTAAAGCCAGTGAGTTGGTCAACCTGATACTTGCTTACAGGTCAGTGGTATGCTGCTTATGTCCCGACTTTCCTTTCTCTGATTGGTTACTCCGCCTGTGATAGTTCCACCCATAGAAATGAACTAATGACTGACTTGTCTGTCTGACCTACCAGGATAGATAAAATTACAAATAAAGCTGAAAGTCTGAACTTATCTTAATGTTGAGTATTTCATTTTATATACATTGTAGCAGTGTATAGGGACAGAATTATGAAAATTGCGTCACTGTTCAAATACCTATGGACCTATGCATATATACTGTACAAGGCCAGTTGATTGGTTGAGTGCAGACGTCCAGTCAGCTTTCACTTTTATAATTCCACTTCATCCTCAGCCCTGCTTTCTCTCTCTGGCTCCTTCTCTAGATACTGTATTAAGACCAGAGTGTAGTGGTCTGTCCTTACCTCGTAGAGTGACCTACCTGCACACCAAGGTGCAAAGTGAGGAAGTGCATGTAAACTGCAGGGCATCAGGCGCAGGAGAGGAACAGGGGCTTAAGTCTGAGACAGAGCACATGAAAGAGGCACATTTTCATCATAAACATGTTGACTTTCATTTTTACAGTTGGGATCCTAAAAGTGTGTGTGTGTGTGTGACTTCTATTAAAATACAGTTGTGCGTATCACAGCCTCCTCTGCACTACTCAGTGATCACATGACATTTGTGTTTCCCTCCATTTGCCTCAGACAGTTGGGAGGACACGCTGGGCTGTTTTTGTTCCTAAGCTCCTCCCTCTAGTGAGGCCCTGCATGTGATTGGCTGACAGCACCAGGGGGCAGAGTGTGGAGAGGGTCTCGGGGCAGTGGGTAGAGCAGACAGATGACCCAGCCTGACTGTGCTGGTCTTGGTGGATCTGCAGAGATGGGATCTGTGTTCCTCTGTCTGCTTTTTCCTTCAGCGATCTCCATAGCAACTCATCTGTCTCCTAGCAGGCAGTGATTTTGCATACTGATTTGGCATAGATTTTACGCCAGATGCCCTTCCAGACACAACCTCAATTTTTTTAGGCTTGGGACTGCCACAAAGAGAATACTGGCTTGTGACCTCTGGCTAGATTTAGAAAAGAAAGCTGTACATCTTTTTAAAACTTTAATTAAATTATTTTAGTGTTGGTTCAGACCTAGTTACAAGTGATTCAAAGCTAACCTGGTTTGAAGGCCTACCCCAGTCCTTTTTGGTGTAGTCCAGCTTTATCACCTGCTGAGTGGCAATTTAGATTCTGTTTTTTGATGGCACAGTGAGCAGCGATGCCAGTGGGACAGAGGGACTGGGACTGGCTGGTTTGGATGGAAGGTGATGGGCTGGAGTCCAGGAGCCGGGCAAGAAGCTGCGTGGAGTATGATGCTGTTAAGGTAAGGTCTTCACCTGGTTTTATCTGCCTCTCTGCCTCTGTTGTCTGAAGACGTGTGGCACTGTAATAAAAAGCCTTTCTAACTGGATCATTTAAAGAAGTGTATGGAGTGAATTTAACACCGGTTCATGAGTGTCACTGTCAGCGCATAGTATCGCCTGACATCAGTGTTTAATATGGCTTAGAGCAGGAGTCTTCAACTACATTTATCCAAGGGCCAGATGTTTTCTCAGCAGACACTGTGAGGGCCAGATGCTCTCATAAAATGAAACAAAATTCATATTATATCCTAAGATATATATTATTTTATTTATTTTCATGTTTGCACACATTAGAGGTCTGGAACCTTTTCATTTTTTTTTTTGTCATTTGTATCCTATTTGCTATGAGCAGGGCTTCATTTATGCTCTTCTCTGACAGTTGAGAGAGACACCACAATTGTGCTTTGTGTGGGGGAAAAGCCCAAACAAGGATTTGTGAGAAACAACTGTAGATAAAATGAGTATGCAAAACCATTTATAAATTTAAAATAAAAGTGAGTTTATCATCATTTATAACTGACGACAGGCTACAACAAACTAATTTTAAGAATAAATATATGAATACAAATAATTTTTAATAGTTTGCTCAAATGGCCTGTTTGTGTTTAATGTGTGTTGGTGTTTGTTATTTTGCCAAGAGCTGGGAGTGATATTGTTTTGAATAACATGAAGGAAAATATTCAGATGAATATGGATGTACAGCCCAGGCCACCTTGTTAGACTAAACCTATTACATTTAAAATGTGGTAAAATGTTGTTGACTGTTATTATATGGTAACCTATAAACTCAAAGCAGCAGGACATTAAAGTTGATTTTTTTTTTTTTGAGAAAACCAATGAGTCAATCTCAATCAAAGCCTGGGGAGAGCTACAAAATGCATTTGGATTTTTTGTTCTACGAGGTTCTATGCCAGAGAAATGAGTAAAGTCATTTTAATGCTGTTTTGAGATACAGCGATTTTGGTTGTTTCCTATGAACTGTGGTGTAAGAGTCCAACAGCTGGAAACACTCTGCAGTTCGCAGGACTACCCAAGGCACTTTTCTGATGAAAACACAAGTGTTCTTATCAGCACATATCAATTAAACTGGGTCCAATGTTTTTGCTTTGGTAATATTCTGGTGGCCTGATGGAAAGCTCTGTAGGCCGCCTGTTCATGGCTATAGTGTCTGTGTCTCTGTGTTTGTGGGAGTCAGTGGGGGCCTCCAGCTCAGAGTATGCAGGATCTCCAGCCTCTCTGTGCCCGGGCACCTGGAGGTGTGTCTTTGTAACAAAGGGTAATCATATGCATGGTTATGTGTGTCCTTGCATGTTGAATATAAATATTAATTTTCTGCCACACATCGTATACTGCAGGCCAGGGGGAATGGAGCCACAGAGCCACTAGCACAGAGCTACTATCACAGGGACAGATATGGAGGACCAAGGGAGGGTCGGCTGGGCCATGGAGTGGGTAAATGACTGCAGCGTGGCCCTCCTCTGGAACATGTTATTAGTGCATGTGCATTGATCAGCCTGCGGCTCTGAACATGGAAAGTATTTGACTTTGTGGTTGTGTGGAGAGGCCTGGCAGTACGACCCTGGTATTTACACACTCTCTGTGTTTCTGACAGCTCCAAATCCATTCTTACGCTCTCTGGCTGTGACTGGGCAAAGAGTTCCAGTAGGATATATACAGTTAGGTCCATAAGTATTTGGACACTGACACAAGTTTTGTTATTTTAGCCTTTTTATCAAAACATATTCATACAGTTACATAATTCACATGTGCTTAATGTACAGACTCTCAGCTGTAATTTGAGAGCATTCACTTCTAAATCAGAAAAAGGGTTCAGGAGTTACAGCTCTTTAATGTGTAGCTGCCTCTTTTTCAGGGCCTCAAAAGTAATTGGACAGTTGCTTCAAAAGCTATTTCTTGAGCTGCATGGACTTTTCCCTCATTAATCCATCATAAACTGAGGTAAAAGGTCTGGACTTGATTCCAGATGTTACATTTGCATTTGAAAGCTGTTTCTGTGAAATCACAACAACAGTATCTCAATGGAAGTGAACCAGACCATCCTTAGGCTGGATTTAAAAATGGCAAAAAATCCCTTCACAACATTCACCTTAGTGAAGAATACTCTCCAGGAAGCAGGTCTATCAGTGTCTAGGTCCACCATAACCAGAAGACTTCATGAGAGAAAATACAGAGGGTTCACCACAAGGTGCAGACCATTCATCAGCCTCAACAACAGAAAGGCCACACTAGACTTGGCCAGAAACACCTAAAGAATCCAGCCCAGGTCTGGAACAGCATTCTTTGGACAGATGAGACTCAGACCAACCTGTACCAGAATGATGGGCACAGAAAAGTCTGGAGAAGGCTTGGAATGACTCATGATCTAAAGCACACCACATCTTCTGTAAAACCTGGTGGAGCAGTGTGATGCATGAGCTGCAGAACTTCCAGTGGCTCTGGGTCAGTGGTGTTTACTGATGATGTGACAGAGACAGAAGCAGCCAGATGAATTCTGAAGTGTATAGGGATAAACTTTCTGCTCAGATTCAGACAAAAGCCACAAAGTTGATGGACAGCGGTCCACAGGACAGATGGACAATGACCCAAAACATACTGCAAAAGCAACCCAGGAGTTTTTTAAGGCAAATAAGTGAAACATTCTGCAACGGATGAGTCTGTCCCCAGATCTCAGCCTGATGAAGCTGCATTTTACTTGTTTAAGACAAAACCTAAAAAATCTACATTTTATTCATGGTCATGTTCATTTGTCCAATTACTTTTGAGCCCCTGAAAAAGAGGCTGCTGCACATTTAAGAGCTGTAATTCCTAAATTCTTTCTCTGATTTGGATGTGAATACTCTCAAATTACAGCTAAGAATCTGCACTTTAAGCACAAATTAATCTGTACTTTAAGTATTTGTTTTGGTAATCAGCTGAAATAACAAAACGTGTGTCAGTGTCCAAATACTAGAGGAACTAACTGTATCACTGCTTATTTTGTTGCCTCTTTTCACATACTGTGAGCAGTGCCCATCAGCTTAATTTAGATTAAGACTGGACTTGAATTGTCTTAATGTAAATGTTCACTGTGATCTGTTAAACATGGATCTTGCACTGATCTTGGCCTTGGCTTGAGTTTATGAGCACATCGGTAGCTCCACAGTGGCCCTCAGAGCAGTCCTGTGCAGTGTGGAGAGGGCCCTGCTCTAAACTGGGAGCAGACTACAGCTCACAGAATTCTTGCCTAAGCTTGAAGTTTCATAAAGTGTTTTTATCTGCTGCAAATCCTCTCCCTTAAAGCCCAGATGATGTGGTGGCGCTCAGCTGGATGAGAAGAGCTGTTATTACCAAGGCTTGTATGCGCTCTGGTGGCAGACCAGACAGATTTACTGGACTTTGGAAAGCAATGGGCCATTCAGAAAGCCCAGAGTACTGAGGCATTCTGGGAAGACTCTGCTCCACACAGTGCAACACATATCAGTCTGGGATGTCTCCTTGTTCATTTTGTACAGGCAGTGAATGATTTGGCACATTATTGTGAATAATTTTGTACAGATTTCTGCAGTTTCCAACATTTTCAACTGCTCTGGTCATCAAAGTGTGGCTCTGTTGAATGGTCAAATATAAAACATTTTTATTACAATTGAAGTGGATAAACCAATTGTCATGATATGTCAGACATATTTTCCATATATTTCTATGGGAGTCAGTTCAGATGTTACAGTAAATGGGATAATTAGTGAAAAAGTGTCACTACATCACCCCCTGAATTACACTAAAGAGGGTTCAACATCAGAGGAGGAAGAAGTACTCCAGGCCTGTACCCAAGTAAACGTACTGTTACTACAAAACAATAATACTCAGGTAGAAGTAACAGTAACCTACTCTACAAAACTGTTACTCAGGTACAAGTACAAGCACTTCCTGTTGTTCAGGCTTTTTCTGCTCCTGTGTTGGAGCCTCATGTGTGCCTGCAGAGGGCTGTGGAGGAGAGCCAATGGGCTGCAACTGTTCCATCCTCTTCACACCTCGACCCCACAGCTTTGAATGAGCCAAGGTAGCCTTCACCACCTGAGTAAGAGAGCCCGTCTGGGGGAAGAGTCATTAGAAGCAGGTCCACATGCTCCAGGAGGTCTACTGAGCCTGCGCCAAGGGACCTGAACTGTTGCTGCTGTCTACGTCATAGACCAAATCCCTTCAGGGTAAATGGCATCCAGCAGCGAGAGAATGTTTTTACTAAGTACTCTATAAAGTAAACAGAAGAAGAGACAAGCAGAGGGCAGCACAGGGCAGCACAGGGCAGAGTGTTACAGTCTTTTGAACAGAAACATAGAAAAAGATCTTTTTACTTCCTTAAACTTTCTGTTTAAAGCTATTTTCTTCCAAAGGTAAAACATCTGTGAGGAATCAGTGGAAACAGAGCTGTACACTGTTTTTTGGATAAATGAATGAGAGCAGACTGGATGTAGAGGGCTTCTTGATTGGTCACTGCTTCCTGGAGTGGGCGGTGGTTTGTGGGAGAGGTGGAGTTTCGTAGATCTGAGCAGGAACAGGATTACTCAAACAGGTGTGAATGAAACAGAACACAACTCCAGGTATGAATTTGATGAGGGAACTACATTAAAACATGGGAGAAAGAGGAGAAGGACATTTTGTAGAATACATCCACTCTAATGTTCTGTTATGAGATACATATGTACAAAACTAACATGTGAGAATTGCACCCTCATAAGTATACATACCACTTGTGGTGACTCGAACTTGGACTCACCTTCACTTTGGGTCTGACTTCATTGAAATTGGACTGGACTCTGAATCACTTTTTTGAGTGACTCACCTCAGCTCAGGAGGACTGGACTCAAACTAACTGATGTGACCGCAAGTGCTGATAACTGGACTTGGACTTGAGACTTGGACTTAGCTACTTAGAACTCAAGAGCAGAGTCATCACAATAGGATAGGCAAGGTAGGCAATTGCCTAAGGCCCGGAGGATGAACAGGGGCCCCCAAGGACAGTCATTTACCTACTTAGTGAACAAGCTGTTTCAGCAATGGAAAGCAAGCCACTGAAGTGACTGAAGTGAATTCACCTAAAAGAGCCCCATCTGGAGAGAAGTCAAATCATAGTTTGTAGCAGCCTAAAATATTATTTACCATCACATATGTTTTGTTCAAATTTTCCTGGGGAAGGACTCCCAGACCCCCCTGCCTTATATTGTCCCTCATATTCACCTGTCTGTTATGGATGTTATACAGTGGTGAGAGGCCTGTAATTTTCATCATAGGTATACCTCAACTATGAGAGACAAAATGAGAAAAAAAATCCAGAAAATCACATTGTCTGATTTTTAAAGAATTTATTTGCAAATTATGGTGGAAAATAAGTATTTGATCACCTACAAACAAGCAAGATTTGTGTCTCTCAAAGAGCTGTAACTTCTTCTGTAAGAGGCTCCTCTGTCCTCCACTCGTTACCTGTATTAATGGCACCTGTTTGAACTGGTTATCTATATAAAAGACACCTGTCCACAACCTCAAACAGTCCCACTCCAAACTCCACTGTGGCCAAGACCAAAGAGCTGTCAAAGGACACCAGAAACAAAATTGTAGACCTGCACCAGGCTGGGAAGACTGAATCTGCAATAGGTAAGCAGCTTGGTGTGAAGAAATCAACTGTGGGAGCAATTATTAGGAAATGGAAGACATACAAGACCACTGATAATCTCCCTCCATCTGGGGCTCCCCGCAAGATCTCACCCCGTGGTCAAAATGATCACAAGAACGGTGAGCAAAAATCCCAGAAGCACACGGGGGACCTAGTGAATGACCTGCAGAGAGCTGGGACCAAAGTAACAAAGGCTACCATCAGTAACACACTACGCCGCCAGGGACTCAAATCCTGCAGTGCCAGACGTGTCCCCTGCTAAAGCCAGGACATGTGCAGGCGTCTGAAGTTTGCTAGAGAGCATTTGGATGATCCAGAAGAGGATTGGGAGAATGTCATATGGTCAGATGAAACCAAAATAGAACTTTTTGGTAAAAACTCTACTCGTCGTGTTTGGAGGAGAAAGAATGCTGAGTTGCATCCAAAGAACACCATACCTACTGTAAAGCATGGGGGTGGGAACATCATGCTTTGGGCCTGTTTTTCAGCAAAGGGACCAGGACGACTGATCCGTGTAAAGGAAAGAATGAATGGGGCCATGTATCGTCAGATTTTGAGTGAAAACCTCCTTCCATCAGCAAGGGCATTGCAGATGAAGCGTGGCTGGGTCTTTCAGCAGGACAATGATCCCAAACACACTGCCCGGGTAACGAAGGAGTGGCTTCGTAAGAAGCATTTCAAGGTCCTGGAGTGGCCTAGCCAGTCTCCAGATCTCAACCCCATAGAAAATCTTTGGAGGGAGTTGAAAGTCCGTGTTGCCCAGCGACAGCCCCAAAACATCACTGCTCTAGAGGAGATCTGCAGGAGGAATGGGCCAAAATACCAGCAACAGTTTCTTGTGAAGACTTACAGAAAACGTTTGACCTCTGTCATTGCCAACAAAGGGTATATAACAAAGTATTGAGATGAACTTTTGTTATTGACCAAATACTTATCTTCCACCATAATTTGCAAATAAATTCTTTAAAAATCAGACAATGTGATTTTCTGGATTTTTTTTCTCATTTTGTCTTTCATAGTTGAGGTATACCTATGATGAAAATTACAGGCCTCTCTCATCTTTTTAAGTGGGAGAACTTGCACAATTGGTGGCTGACTAAATACTTTTTTGCCCCACTGTACACCTTGTACACAATTCAGAATACGAGGCAAATGGAGAGCTTATATTAATGCTTGGTAAAATTTTATCAATTTTTTTTTAAATTGGAACCTATATAGGACCTCAGTTGTCCCTCTTGCCTAGGGCCCCTATTGTGTCTAGAAACAGCTTTGCTCAAGAGTGACTTGGAATTGAACTGGTGACAGGACCCTTTGTGTTGAGAACATCGCGCATTTTCCTTCTTTTAGTTTAGGTTTTTAACATGGGCTGTACAGTATAGATGCTGATTTACTGAAGACATGAGTTTGCGTCCATGATTACACACGTGGCTGCATGTGAACACAAGCTGCATACATGTCTGAATACTTCCACTGCATGTGTGTTATGAGCCGGGCCTGTAATGACAGACAAGGTGCTCTTTAATCATACACTGCTCTTCACGTTCAGAGGGCCCCCTTTAGGATCCAATAATGCTGATGATTATGTTCAACGGCCAGACCCTGGGGTTAATGTAGGGCTAGGTTTTTGGATGTTAGTGTACGTGAGTGGAAACGTGACAGGAGGGCTCCAGAGAAGACAGAGCCTGGTGTGGCTTCACAAACATCAGCTGGATCAATTAATTTTTTTTTATAAAAGTTATAGTTAAGTTATATTTTAATATTTGTTATTTTTAACCCTTTAAATGCCATTTTGCTATGATAAACAACTATCAGAAAAATACAAAAAAAAAAACAATATTTTCAACATATTAAGTGCTATGTGAAAATTAAACAAAAAACATATTATTATGGTCTTGGACATGTCATTGATTGATACCAATATTGATTTTGATGAATTCTTATTTTTCGGACAGGAGTAATTTTTTTGGTAAGATGCAACACTTCTTACTAACAAAAGTGTTCACCTCTTTAAAACTATTATTGACAGGGCTTGACATTAAAGGTACTGTAAGCAGCAGCACTTGTACTGGTTTGAAAACGGTACTGCAGTCTAAATCAAAACAATGGTCTCTTTTCTGATTGGACGATTGGCAATGCAGTTTTAGAACCAAAACAAAAAATGTAAACAAAAACAACTTGTCCATTATGTAAAATATATTTTTAATAGTTAATAAATCAGCTGTACCATTGTTATCATATCTTGGCACACGTTTGGGTAATTTTTATGAAATATTAAAAATATATACTGCTCATAGCACCTTTAACTTTTTTGCTCACTGGCCATTTTAGCAAGTCCTTTTCAGAAGTTACTAGCCAGAGTTTAAATAGGTTAAATGTTTTTATGTATTTATTTTAGAGCATACAGAAATGTAGAGCTTGGTTTTATGTATAGACAAGGATTTTTCAAATATGCTGAAAACAAGTTTAGCCCACCTACAGGCATAAATCTGAATGTTTTGCTTGTGGTCTAAATACATATTTTTATTATTTTCTCAGATCATGATGAATTGTTCTTTACTAAATTAGGTGTTCACTCAACCATAGCATCAGGAATTGAGGCCCTCTAAAGTTAAGATGCATGCATGAAATCTAACCGGCCATAGTGGCAGGGAGACTAAGTGTTACTAGCCAAAATAAAAATCTATGAGCATTTGGCCGGTTGGCTGGTGCTAATGACAAGCCCTGATTATTGATGATATATATTTTTTTACTTTTAATCGCTCAAATATTTTGACAAACTTGAGTTCTTATCATAACAATTACATGTTTTAACATTTCTCACATCAGTCTGTGTGAGCGCCTTTAAAAGTCTGTAAGTCTGATTTTGAGGCAAGGACTCAAGACAGATGTGTTAGAGAGGGGGCGAGAGAGACAGGTGATAACTGAATACAATTTTTGTCTCCCTTCATAACCCCCCTCCATGTCTCCCCACCTCCCCAACCCATAGACCCCCATACACCCACACCCCTCCACCCCAGACCATTTTATTGTCTTTTAGGTCGTGGCCCTACAGTAGTGGACAATGCAAGAGAAACCTACATCACTGAAACAGTCTATAATAGAATCCTTAGATGGCACTGAAGACCCTTAGTGAAACAATTGTTTGTACACAGTGTGTTATAGACCAAAACTGACAAATGAGACTAAAATTTTTATATTTTCATAAAAACAGTAACCTTGACCAAATCTGGTAAGTTTTGAATTAACACAGAATTAAAACAAAATTATTCAACATTTTCAAATGTACCACAACAGGGTAGTTCCGGGCTTTGTCTTGTGAAATTTAAGAACTTTTTGAGACTTTTTAATGCCACTTAGAATTAAATTTAATGCCAGGATTGCCAGCAAAAGAACAATAATCTGTATACATTTTATACTAATGAAAGGGTTTTATTTTAAAAACCTAATAAAGGTGACATAACTCCATTGCTGCATTGAAATAAATAAAACTGAACCATTAATTTCAGTGATAAAGTATGGTTCTTTCCAATATTCTGCAGCAAATATAAACAGTATAAATCTGTCATATAAGCTTTCAAAAACACACAAACTAAAGGCACATTCAGCTTTTTAAACCCCACTTATGAGCGTCTTTATTGCCAAATTCACATCCAACTTAGTTTAGTTATGTATTACACCAAAATCTACTGTATCTAAGTACATGCTTGTAGTTACGGCTGAACATGGGTGTTACTTCTGATGGATAGCAATTATTCATTAATCTATTACCTAAAACACTGCAACGACTTGACTTAGATGTCACAGTTTGAAAATTTAGGACTCAGATGAACAAATGTAATACATGACCAAAGAATTAAAAAGTTTTAAGGCGTTGATTTTGACAGCATCAAATAACTGGAACAATGCTTTAAGATCATTTCTGTTAGTTGCTGCTTGTTGTCGTAGCAGAGCAGTCTTCAGCTGAAAACAGATGACTTTCTGTAAACTTGGTGTGAGAGTTGAAAGGCTGTCAGGCTGGATCTGACCTTGCTGACGCGCAGGCTGTGAAGTGTGAGACATCCCGGCGGCGTCAGGAGGTATTAGCCCAGTGTTAAGACAGGATTACGGCTCGCTAACCCCAGCTCCCAGGTTAGAGAGGGGCTGGGAATTATAGGATGAAACAGAAGAAAAGTGACATCTAGCCTAGGGTGAACAGATTTCTAGACTCAAAAAATGCTTCCAAAATCCATACATTTTCTTCCATATTATTCAAAGTCATGTCAGTTTAATTTACCCATCTATCATATTGTAATATAGTTTGGGCAAGCACTTTCCCATCGACTTTAAATAAAATCTTGATTTTGCAAATGCACTTTGTTAGAATTGCAACCCATTCTAAGCCATCATCTGCTAATTTATTTTACACACTCATGATTTTTCATATTTATGATATAAATGTCTATACGATTTGTATTTTTATGCAGAAAATCCGGTTTAATCAAAGAACCATAACTGAACATTTTATATTTTATTTTTAAAGTAATTTAGAGGTTCATCGCTACGATACTTTTCAGAATCAAGACTTACATTTGCTAAAGTCTGTAACATTCAGAGCCCAGTTTTGCTGAAGATGTAGAGGCCATAAACTGTGGAGTAAAGTTTCCATCCAATTAAAATCAACACATCACTAATGTCATTTAAAAAAAAAAAAATGAAGAGAGTTTTTGGTTAAATCTCAATTATTTTTTTTATTTTTTACATTTAACAGTTCTGTTCTATTTATGAAGCGCACTTACTGTGTTAACTGTAATTTTATATGTATGTGGTTTTGTATGTTTATTATAAAGTAGAGACTTTAAAATAAGCCCTTATTGTTTTTTTTCCTCTCCCCTGCACTTAGACTGCTCTTTTTTATATACATTTTGTAAATTTACATGGCCGTTTTTATTATGTGCAAAATAAATAAATAAATAAATAAATAAATAAATAAATAAAAGTACATGCAGCTAGGGCTTAAGTTTTGAGTTTAAAGGCTATTTATTAATAACAATAATGATATTGTAAATAAATTGAGTGACAAAAGTCTTTAGATAAATGATTTTAAGTGTCTTCTGCTTCTCTATTGGGACAACAACATATTGGCCTTTGGTTTGTCGAAAACGGGAACATATGATTTACAAATATGTGTTAGGACATGGGACAACTACCCTAAAACTGCGTCTGTCCCCATTAACTAGAGACATCACCTTAACCCTAAAGACTGTGCAGGAGAGAAGAGCACCCTCTGCTGAAGGGAGCAGCATGTGTTTGTGTATGCCCATTATTCTGGAGTGTATTCCAGAAAGCAGGTTATGTGACACATCCGGGTAAGTGTAAGGGTAAGTTGGTGGATAACCTCAACTTTCAGTTCCAAAAACAGAGGTTAACTTTCAGGGAATGTAAGTAACCATAGCAACTTGCTCTCTCAACATAACCAGCTCCGCAGCAGGTTATGTTCTAGGTTAGTTAGTTTCAGAGAGGTTACTGAGCAGGGCGTGCCCTTTTCATGATGATCCTGTGGACGTGGAAGCATCCAAAAAGCCTTTAACTGACAGCAATGAGAGTTGTTTATTTAGTATTAGAATATATCTAAAAATTGGAATACGTATACGGCGGTAAACTAACATTTCAGTAAGTCACTTGTGTTGTGAGAGAGTAATGAAGTGCCCCCAGGAATGCCATCGACCACTGGTCGCCCTTAATAAAGGGCCACCACCACCTCCTCTCACCCCAGCTGAGGAGTTAGCTCTGTCCCTTAATCACCCTTCATTAAGGCCCTCCACCAGTTAGACGGCCTCAGCCTTCTTTCTATCAGCTACATGACAGAAAGAATGAACTAAAAATTACTTAATAGGCCTACATAGCTCCAGTAATTATTTGATTTCAATATTAGCTTTTTGGAGAATGTTTTTGTGTTTCATTTTGACTTGGGACAAAGTTCTTCTGGCTCCAGAAGGATTACATATTACATATTACATAAGGATATATACATATTATATCTTATTAAACAAGAAGCCAATAAATTACTTTAAGTCAATGTACAATATTATAATATTATGCAATATTATAAGAAACTGGTGGCAGGAAAAAGTAATGCTTGAATACTTATACAACATATTGAAAAGGATTTTTAATTTTACATTATAATAAAAATGGAGAGTGTTTGATATTTCAATTTGGGAGTGAGTTATGATATTTTTAAACTTACGCATTTACTCTGTCAGTTATTTTTTGTCAAGCCAACTCTCTTTCTTTGGCTGATGCAGCTGTATTGCTTTTTCATGATAATGGACATGAATTCTTCCTAAGCCAGCACTAAAACCTTCAACTCCACTGTGAAGTCTGCTGCCTGTTTCTTTTCGCCTTCAGTTTCCATTGTGACTCATGAATTGTGTGATCCATTGAAAGGGTCTTTATGTTTTCAGCGTGCGCGCTCATTAACTCTCGGTTACCAACAGGAGGTTGATTGAACTCTTTTCAGGTGTTTTGGAAAAGACATACTCAGAATAAGCAGGTTTTGAGTTAATCAACCAAGAGTTCAGAGTTTACCAGATGGTATGTTAACCATACTTTCTGGAATACACCCCTGGCCTGCTGAAAGTACACACCAGTACTGCACTGGGACTCACACTGAGTCATGCTTCGAGTGTCCTCTGTCCTCCCTGTCCATGTACAGAGAAGTGAGCCCGCTCTGCTGTAACTGTTCTGTCCTGTCTTCATTTCTCTTTTCACATGTATGAAAGCAAAGCCCGTGCAGCACACAGCTGTTCTGCTTCTGCTTTTGGGTCTGAAGAACATGGGGCTCATTTTCTGCAACAAAAAATGACAAACTGTATCTACAGAGGGCAGTAGAGAGACACTTTTTAACTGATAAAGTGAACTTTCTGCACAACGAGAAAAAAAAATAAAAAATATTTGAGAATATTAACACTCTGGTATCATTTTATGCACTTTTCATATTTTGTCTTTTGATAATTGTGCCTGTGTTCATGTAAATGTCATGATTTTTGGTGAGATGATGTCTTTTTATGTGATGTTGTCTCAGTTTCCACAGAAAGTCAACAATACACTGTGTAAAAAAACACTCAAGTTCATACTGTCAAGCAAGTAAAAGGCGCAGTTCATTTTAGTTTAGTTATTTTCTAAATAAGATATGCAAAGTGGATTCTTTTTTTTTTTGTGATGAATTATTAGAGCATGGGGCAGGTCAACAGTTAGCAGCAACATTGATTTTTATGTATTTTTAGTTTTTGTGTAGCGTCAAATAAGGTAAGTGCATTTTATGTGCTTTTGATTTTGTAGCTATAAAAATATAATAATTATTATATTCTGCTTTGATTGAGCTTATTTGAAATAGCTACTCTTCTGCTAACTATTGATTCCAAATATTCATATGTTTGTAAAAATGTAAGCACCTTAAACCTCAGGTTGTTGAGACAATGCCACAATGTTTCATCTGAAGGCCTGGTAGCAGTGTCTCATTCTTTTGAAAATAACTCATATTTTTTGTTTGTGTTTTTCTCCCAAAAACAGGGCAGTATCATCACAAAACCTGGCACTGAAGGGTTAAAAAAATGAATATTTGGTATCAATAATTAGGTAAGAGGTAGATGATTAAAAATTGGTCAATAAAAGTAGGATATTAAAAAAAGATACATTTTTTTATAGCAAGATAATTAAGTGTGCATTTTCCTCGCTCAACAGTATGAACATGATTATTTTAAAGGGGTGCCAGAGGGTTAACATGAGATGTACACAGACCATCTGTATATGAGAGCTGGAGTATGTTCTTACATCTGCCTGAAGACCATGTGACTCTGCTGTTGCTATGGTAAGAGCCAGCAAACACAACATCCGTCCTATCAGAGCTGATCTGTAGCAGAAGTGGAGCAGAGAGTTTCCAGAGCGGTCTGGAGATGGGGGACAGAGTTGGACCTGTGCTGTGGCTGTCATTGGCTCAAGTGGTTCCTGAAGCATTCTGAGAGAGAACATGGGGCAACGATGGGCAGGGGTCAACACCAAGACAGGACAGCTACATTATTTTACATTAAATCTCCTAATATAGCATAAAAGCACAAGTGACATGGAGGAGACAGCCTAAGTGTTTCAGCTGACATATACAAACTTCATATCACAGTCAGGACTTAGCTCCTGAAGGCACTTCACTGTTTGTCTCACGTCCTCTGTCTTCTGTCTTTTGTCCTGCAGCTTTACAGAGCATAGGTGGTTTTGTTTATGGATCTGAAAGGAAGAATGTATTTATTGCAGAGTCCATGAGTATTGTGCAGCATAAAAAGAGTAATACTCTCACAGAGGCCTTTCCTACCAGAATCCCCTATTTAACTGTGACAGTCTTTTTCAGTTTTATGCTCCCTGTCCCATGTCCCAAGATCTATCTGTAAAAACACTCTGTCCCAGTTTTTAACAAACCATGTCCTAATTGTCCCCATTTTGACTATTACACTTAAAAGTCTAAAGACTTGTGTCACTAAAATTATTTACAGTGTCATTGTTTTTATAAATACCTTGTATTTGAAGTAACGAGATGAACATTGCTGCAAAAAAAAGATAATAATAATAATTTAAAGAAAATCTGTAGTTTCTTGTAACGAAATGACTTTTGATCATATTTGCTTACGAACTATCTGCAAATTAATAGAAGAAAAACAAAACTTAAAAGCCATAGCATCATGTGTTTTTAATTGTATAGATTTTTTTTTGTCAGTTGGTGAGTTCAAATGCACAATGATTAGTGAAAAAAAATGTGTCTAAAAATCTGCACACCCTAGCCTTTCCTTCTCCCTCTCCTCAGCAGCTCTCACTCAGCAGCTCTCGCTCAGAGCTAACTCAGAGCCTTATCAGATCTCATCCAAAAGCACTTCCTTTGCAATGCAGGAGTTTCCCCAGAGATCAACATTCAGACGTTGCAGTGAAATAATCTCAAATGGCCAAAGCCATGCTGGTTTGTACCATAACTCATAACACAGTATTTATAATTGCTCATGAGAAGAGAACCAGGCCTTTGTGTCATGGGCCCAGTCTTCAGATGGAAACATTCTGCTCATTAGTGAGTGTTGCCATAGCAGAGCCTGTGTCTACTGAGGACCAGGCTAAAATAGCTCCAGTGAAATGACATGTCATTAGCTCTGTTTTCAGCCCATTCTACACCAGGAGTTCTGTCTGTGTGAACAATGACACAGAGCACCACTGACCTTTCCCCTTTGAAAACACTAATGCGTGCTCCTCTGTGTGTGTAAGCAGCTCCAACAGTCCTCACTGCAGAAGCCACCACGTACCTCCAGAGAACTCACATCTGCACCACTGGAGGCAGGAACTTTAGCACGGATGTTAGACCAATGCTGAAATGGTAGAGGCTTGAAGTAATATAAAAAATCACTGTGTAACCTTGTATTACTGGATAATGTTGATGTGCATATTTAAAATACTTGTGTCTTATTAATTAACCATAAGTCAACTATGGATAGGTGGACAGTAGAAAGTAGAGTAGAAGGAACATCCTCTCTTAGGAGCATGGGTATGTGTGGGGGTTCAGCCTGCTTGCCAGCTTCAGCCAGCTTGCTTTAGGACAGACCCAGGGCCATCCCAGAAGCCATCTTCCAACAGCCACATCAAGAGGCAGGTCATTGGTCCCCAGCCGAATCCAGCCCCCAGACCTCTTCTGTGGGGCTTGAGAAAGTTGTGAGTAAACAGAGAAACATTCAGGAAGAGGTCTGGAAGCAGGTATCCACTCTCGGATAGAAGGGAACATATAAAGTGCTTTGCCACTGGGGAGAACGGTATGGGACGCCTTGGTAGCCTCGTGTTTCCATGACTCTGGGTCCAGGAGACCCACGTCTGTTATGTAAACACTGACGTCACACAAGCCCAACAAAAGTTGTGTTAATAAGTGAGATAAAACTATGTTTGAAGCTGTTTTTTAAAACATAAAGACAGTAGCAACATTTAATAAAAAGACATGCATAAATCCTGTTGTGTGAGGCTGGTGTGTGTCTGTGTAAAGCTGGTGTGTGTCTGTGTAAAGCTGGTGTGTGTCTGTGTAAAGCTGGTGTGTGTCTGTGTAAAGCTGGTGTGTGTCTGTGTGAGGCTGGTGTGTGTCTGTGTGAGGCTGGTGTGTGTCTGTGTGAGGCTGGTGTGTATCTGTGTGAGGCTGGTGTGTGTCTGTGTGAGGCTGGTGTGTGTCTGTGTAAAGCTGGTGTGTGTCTGTGTGAGGCTGGTGTGTGTCTGTGTGAGGCTGGTGTGTGTCTGTGTGAGGGTGGTGTGTATCTGTGTGAGGCTGGTGTGTGTCTGTGTGAGGCTGGTGTGTGTCTGTGTAAAGCTGGTGTGTGTCTGTGTAAAGCTGGTGTGTGTCTGTGTGAGGCTGGTGTGTGTCTGTGTGAGGCTGGTGTGTAACTGTGTGAGGCTGGTGTGTGTCTGTGTGAGGCTGGTGTGTGTCTGTGTGAGGCTGGTGTGTGTCTGTGTGAGGCTGGTGTGTGTCTGTGTGAGGCTGGTGTGTGTCTGTGTGAGGCTGGAGCTAAAGCTGAATTAGCTTCAGTAATCAGGAGAATACTTCAGGTTTACTGCCAGTTTTCGGTGCATTAAATTCACTTCTCTGCTCCACTTTAACACATTTTAACCACTGAACATAATAACGACATGAGTTTAACTCATGTTTAATCCAGTCTAAACTAAAATTGTCATGTTTAGATTTTTGAAACGAGCCATACTTCACTAAACCGGAAACACCTGCTAGCTTGGTTTTTAGAAAAACATTAGCTCCGAATACAGCTGTTTATCACAAGGACAAGAACACATTTGGTTTAAAAAAACATTTCCTCTTTTATTTCTGCTCTTTGGCTTGTTGTTTTTGCCTGGGTGAGGATTTTCTCTTGTCCAATCAGTTCCCAGGAGTGCCCACCTCTAACCATTCCAGACTCTTAACCGGGCTGGACCCTGTCCTGAAAGGATGCCAAAAGTAGAACAGCTTGGAACTCTTTTTGGCAGCACCTTTGAACAATTTGGGAAGTAGAAGTTAGGAGTTAGGAGGCTGGCCCACCTGTGATATACTCATGGTCCCACTGGAGGCTGTGCTGCACAAGGATTCAGTTTAAACACTGTTCTATGGGCAGAGGGAGCTGCTTGTCTGAACGAGGTCATAGCTTCAAAATCTTTCTGTGCAGATCTGTCACCAGGCAAAAATCAGTCCTGACTACAGCCTGCTGGACCACATGGAATTGCACAGTCCAGTTCCGTCTGCAAATGCACAATCCCACTGTGGGGCGAGTGGATGAGGTCTGTGTAGAGCCGAAAACAAAAGCAGGATCTACAGCAGGACCCCAGTGTTGGATCTTCTACCCTCCCACAAACCCCCGTCCTGCAGGAGCGCTCAGATGTGTCTCACATGAGTCACAGCCCTGACTCTGAGCTTGTGGGGAAAGGTCTGTTGCTATTTTTACCCCGGAGCTAGTCGCCTGGTTTCCTCCACGCTGAGCAATGAGCTGAGTCAAAACAAAACGTGCAGCAGGTCACCAGAGCACCCCTCTGTGTGGGCCGGACTTTTCTTCATCAGTGCCAAGCCTAAATAGACTCGCATAACATTAAATAAGGATGTGTCGGGGGGTCACTACTGGCCCCAAGCAGCTCATAGAAAGGTGTCCCTCAATCTCTACTAATGAAGCTGACCTCTGCAGGAATGTGAGTTGTGACCTTTTGACCTCTGACCTCTGCAGGTGATAAGCCCAGGGTCAGTGCTGCCTGTGGGATCACTCATTAAGACGCCACAGTCCCGGTCTGCCCTGCCGTGTCTGAGGCGCTCCACTAATGCACTGTCTCTGATCAGCAGCTCTTTGTGAAGTTGAAAAAAGAAAAGCTTCAGATTCTCTCAGTGATGCTCTGTGAGAAAGCAGCAGGTTCCTGAGGAGTGGAAGCATTCAGGTTTTTTCTTATTATCATTGTAACAATTTACCATATGCGGTAAACTCCCTAGTATTCCTGTGTAGTTGGTGGAGGCGCTGTTTATATTTTACATCAGGCATCTAGTTGGGCAGCTATGAGGTCCTACTCAGTGTATTGGTGCATTCGCGGGAGTTCTGGCTCATTACTGCCAGTCTGCGTTTGTGATGAAGAATACCAGACTACATAGTTACAGACAATAAAGTCACAAGAACTGTTGTACTGTGTCCCGCCTCACTCTCTAACTGGAGTCTGTGTGGATGAGGTGTCCCAGTGAGCAACAATCAAATACACCCCCAGCTAATGACAAATGAGAGCTCATATAATACAATTAGGTGTTTTACACTTACAAAAAAAAATACATATATATCTATATGTATAAAGTATATATATATATATATATATATATATATATATATATATATATATATATATATATATATATATATATATATATATATATATATTATATATACTGACCAAAAAAAGAAACGCAATTTTGCAAAATTGGGAATTTATTTTTCATAGTTTATTTCCATAACATGAATACTTTTGCCTGACAAATGTTTGAGAGTACAGGTTATTGTTTAGAGTTGTTAACATTGAGTAACTCATTATCCACCGTGACATGTGTTTGAGCACTTCCGGAGTGGTGACGCACCCATGTCACTTGGAGTTTCACAAACTCACCTGGACCTATAAAAGTCCTGGGGAAAAAAATGGAAAAATGAGATGCACAACAATGCCACGGCTGACCCAAGTTCAACGAGAGCGCGCGATTGGCATCTCCAGGCAGGAAGTCGGGTTCAGCATGTCGCACAGCAATATGGTGTGCACCCATCAGCAATCTGCTGTCTAAGAAGGAGATTCAATGCCACCAGACAGACGGGTGATCTCCCAAGATCCGGTAGGCCACATGTGACGACACCTGCATGTGACCGTCGTATTTGGATGTTGCACCTGCGTGACCGCTTCAGATCAACAACTCAAACAGCAAGTACCTGGCCTTCACAACAACAGAATCAGTGATCAGACAGTCCGCAATAGACTACACAACGCCAATCTCCATGCACGTAGGCCGTACCGTGGTTTGGTGCTTACGCCACAATGAAGAGAGGCACGTCTTCGTTTGCTCAGGACTTACGGTCGCTGGAACCTAGCCAACTGGTCAGAGGTCCTTTTTACAGATGAATCCCGCTTTGCCCTGTCCAGAGCCGACGGGAGATCGCGTGTTTGGCGTCGCAGTGGAGAACGTTTTGCTGATGCCTTTGTTCATGAGCGTGATCGCTGTGGCGGCCCAAGCGTAATGGTGTGGGGTGGAATATCTGCAACTCATCGAACAGACCTTCAGTTTGTGGAAGGAAACCTTAATGCTCAGCACTATCGTGATGAAATTCTGCGTCCACTTGTTCTGCCTTTTGTTCGGCGTCACAGACTGATTCTTCAACAGGATAACGCACATCCACATGTGGCGTGTATCTGCAGGGAGTTTCTTCAGGCTGAAAATGTACAGGTCCTACCATGGCCCGCGTTTTCTCCGGATCTTTCACCTATTGAACATTTGTGAGACATATTGGATAGGGCGATCCGGAGATGACAGCCGCCACCAGCAACAGTACGTCAGCTGCGCCAGGCGCTGACCCAGGAGTGGAACAACATTCAGCAGGCCACAATCTCACGTCTGGTGATGTCTATGAGACGAAGATGTAACGCTGTTCGAGATGCACATGGTGGACACACCAGATATTGACACTGTCATTTTGGGTTTATTAATGTCTGACTTCGTGTTGGTTATCCTGACGACTCAGATGACTTGTTCATTTCATTTATTGTGAATACTATTGTTTTGTGTTTCCTTGTTTCGAAAACAACATTTCGGGGTGAAATTTGGAAATAAACCAGGAGAAAATTATGCACATAGAAAATTGCGTTTCTTTTTTTGTTCAGTATATATATATATATATATATATATATATATATATATATATATATATATATACACTATTAATTTCAGGGGGTTTCACTGAAAATCTCTTTGTCATAGTCTTGGATGTGTGTGCTTTTTTATTATTTATGAGTGATAAGGAATTCAGTACATCAGCTATTCCCAAAGTCAAGAGAGTCGCGGCCCCCTTAAATTTCCAAAAATCCCACATGGACCCCTAACTATACAACTTCACTCAATTATTATTATTATTAATATTCATAACACTATGTCATATTTTTTGCTGTCAATCCTAAAAATCCTAAAAAAAATGTTTATGTAATATTTTAAACAAGAATATAACTGTAATTCATTTCAAACTCAGTTTCTTCTTGTGTACTTTATATACCCGATGTTGTCCCTGCAGTACCTTCGCAGACCCACAGGGGCCCCAGGCCCCACTTTGGGAGCCAATGCAGTATATTATTAACATCTATCAGAAAGAGGGGGGAGGGAGAATAGCAGTTTTAAAAACCTTTACTTAAAATTACCAATTAAGATTAAAAAATGGATAATATAGTGAAAAGATTTCTTTTTGTCAATAGTATTGCTTTTAAAATAACATATATCTTTTATGTGAAACAGTGGCGCTACACTTTCTAAAAATATAGTTACTCATTACTGTCCAAAATATCTTTACATTGACATTACAGTGAAAAAAAATAAGTGTTCTAAAGTTTCATCATCCGTTTTTCAAAAGGAACAATGTTTATCAATGTCTGCAAATGTGGAAATGAAAGAACTGACTGGGTAGTTTTTATGAAGTATTTTATAGTGTACTTCTTTAACTTTATTGGGTATACAATATTTGGCAACAGCCAGGTTTTCTTCCAATCTATATTTTGGGAGCATTAATGTACCACTCTGGAACCTCACAGAAGCATCCGTCGAGGACCATAAAGATACACATCCCCTGTAGGTGAAACATCCAGTAAGCTAAAGCAGGCTACTTTTGGAACAATCTGTAATTTGTAATATGGGGGTCCCCCCCTGTGGGTCCTGACCTGACCAGTGGTCCGGAGCTGGGACAGAGATCATGGCAGACTCCTCACTGCTCTCTGCAGATACGCCAGACCAGAATCCAACACTTCTGTCTACAATTAAGACAGCTGCAGTGTCATTTTCAGTGTTCAGAGTGGTTAGGATGTGACTTAAATTCAAAATGAAGGAAGGACAGTCTTTGTCAGCGTATCAGGAACTGTGCTTTTGTTGACACAGTGGTGTTTTTCATATGAAGTTCTGGAGCTGTTTTTGTCAGACTCTGAGGATTTAGAGACATTTTAATGTAATGTACCTTAAAAAAACAATATCACTGTAAGGAGCCACCAGGGTTCTCTCACCAGGGATATCTGAAAGCCATTATATTTGATCTGTTCACAGATTACAGCTGCCTCTCTGTCTAAAGCCAGAGTCCAGCAGCTGTCAGTCACACCGTCAGCTGACCCGGGACTCTGGATAAGTGCAGCAAAAATCTCAAATCTCCTCCTGCTCTTCTCTGAGTATGGACCTTCCTGGAGTCACTGAGATGTGCAAATGCAGTTTTGCAGCTGGCCCTGTGCATTAAAGCACCCTGGGTGTGGATTATAAACACGCTGTTCTATTAATGTTTGTCCCACTGCCCTGCACTGACCACTGCTAATCCACTGGACACATGGACCCTGCTCATCTGTCTGTCTGACTCTCTGTCTATCCCTCTGTCTGGCTTTCCATTGTCTTCACTAACTGTTTCAGAATAAAAGTCCTCTGTCCGAAGACCAATTTTCCTCAGTCTCTCTTCGTCTTATTGCATATGTAGCCCATAAATCATGTCATTCTTCTGTATATGAGCTGATGAGAGGCAGGGGGCTTGACTGGTAGCTCAGAGAACCAGTCAGAGTCAGAGGCTATCAGGGATCTGACCCCTGAGAGATGAGGACTGGGTGATTAGGTGAGGGGTCAAAGGTCGGGGCAGACGTGACAGTTTGCAGGTAGAGAGTGTGAATGTTTAAGTCAAAGGGAAAGTGCCAGAATTCACATCTCTGCCCCAGGTGGACAGCTTTTATAAAGGCCTACAGTTTTAAAAGCTGGTCCTTGTGAACTTCAGTTGTAGCCATTTCTCAGCAACTGGTCGACTAAATAAGTTCTAGTTTCCGTGACCTACACAAATAAATTCTAAATATTAAGTAACCTAATTTCAGGGGAGTCTTCTCAGGTGTTTATGGCCATACTGAAGACAATGTTTACTGCAACATGACACAGAAAGTACAGCTGTTAAACCATTTCCAGAGTTCAGACCCTCCAGACAGAGAAAGGTGTCAGAATTAGCTGCTACTTTGAGAAGAATGCGGTAAGACAATGTATAACGGTGTGAAGTCTTTGAGGATCGCAGCCCGAGGAGAGGACTGACCTGTTTGGTGGCATTCAACACCAGCTCACAGCAGCAGTGAGTGTGCACTCAGGCTTCAGCTCCTCCAGGGCAATCCCCAGGCGTTCCCAGGTGAGAGACACATGGACCGTTCATTTGGAAATAGGGATTTCCTCTTTCCCCACCAGAGAACCTGTCAGCCAGTCAGGAGTCCCACAAGTCCCACTTTAGCTTGACAGCATCTCTTACTTCAAATGTCCTTCAAAGGGTTTGGGGTTGCCCTCCTGGCCACAGCTCCGAGCAGTTGCAGTGACATTAGAGGTGGAGAACATGCTCCACAGCCTCCCTTGGGATCTGGCTGAAGCTCTTCCAGAAGTTGAAGATCTAGGGTAAGTGTTCCCTACTGACCCTCACAATATGCTTGGGTGTGCCCAGTCTGTCTGGCTTCTTCCTCTGCCAGTGGATCCAACTTGGCACGCTGGCCAGCCCTTCTCCTCACCCGAATGTCCAAGACATACAGCCAATGAAACATCAACAAAGTCAATCAGATCTGTGGCTGAGACTGTCCTGGTGCCATGTGCACTATGGACTGGACATCCTTGTGCCTGAACATGGTGTTCTTTATGGACAAGTCCAATAAGTGATCACGCCCCTCCAGGTGTTGCTGTATTTGCCCTGCGTTGAAGTTCCCCACTAAAACAACATCCCAAAAGTCCCCAGTTGGAACACCGTCCAGTAACCCTCCCAGGGATTCCCAGAAGACCTGGTACTCTGCTCTGCTCTTTGACCTGTGAGCCAAAACAACAGTGATAGACCTGTCCCTTACCCAGTGGTGGATGAAATACTCAAAATCTGTACTCAACTAAAAGTACTGTTAGTTCAAAAATAATATTACTCAAGTAGAAAATTAGAAATTAATTTCAGTAAAAGTAAAAAATTACATAATTACCTGAAGTGGAACGTACATTTGAATGTTGTTGCAAAAATTCTTCTTCTTCATTATTCTTATTCTTATTCTTATTCTCAAGTTTCAAATCCAAAACCTTCTGATTACAAGTCAGATGTGCTGCCTACTAAACCACAGAGGACAAAAACTACTTTTAACTCTTCAACTATTTAAACTTTTACTCAAGTAAAACTACAAAGAACATCATCCAAAATTTCAAAATCAAGTAAAAGTAAAAGAATGTTCTACAAAATGTACTCAGAAAATACTTCTTCTCAAAAAATGTAAGCAAACTGCTGAAGTGGCTGAGCTGGGGACAAATAAGCAAGCCCCCACCAGCTCAGTGCCAAAGTACAAATGAGACTCCTATCAAGGAGTTGGGTCCCAGGGCCAAAGGTGACAGCTCACCATTCAATCATTTATAATAATAATCATAATAATATTAATAATAATAATAATAATAATAATAATAATAATAATAATAATAATAATAATAATAACTACTATTAAAGCAAATGGACTGACGTGGCAGCACTGACCAGTTGCAGATGTGACTGTTGTGTTGGTCTGGAGCCTGGCTGACACAGACGCTCTAAGCCCCACTGTGGCTCCCCCAGGCTCTGTTTCAGAGCCTGTATCTGCCTAATCTGATTAACAGTCTGCAGAGCCCCCACTGCTCTTATTGTTGTTCAGGCTGCTTCACATCTGCAATGTGAGACTTGTTTTATAAACTCGTGTACTAAGTTTGTTGATTCATGGCTCACAATAATGTTCAGTCTATTCCAACGAGTGATCAGTTCAACAAGTGGAAGAAGTCACATGTCCAAGTGATTGTCCTGTACCTTTCCTTATAGCCCCTCTGCTTGGGTCCAAGACAAACCAGCCCCCCCCCCCTCCCCCCATCCCCCCAGTCCTGATCTTGGCCCTGACCACAAACACATCAGAAGAATGAAGTGATTAGTTACAAACATTTATTTACAAAAATAAACAGCAGGTGTAGTTTTTGATTGTGTACCCTTGTTTTACAGTTGAATATGCAGAATTTAAAAGACTGAATTTGCACAAATATAACTTTGATAACCTCAGTATAGACAAAGCCCAGTGAACCTCCTGCAATCTCTGGTGCCCCCCGAGGGGGTCCCGGACCGCATGTTGGGAACCACTGCTCTACAAGGTAGTCATCAGTTGTTTCATAAATGCCAGGATCCTTCCTTGGTCGGTCTTTGTTTTATCCACCTCTTCAACTCCTGACCAAGTGCTGTTCTAAACCGTTCCAGTGCCCTCCTCCTCCAAAAAAGTATCTGCTCTGTTTGGTTAATGCACCGAGGATGCACCTGTGGGTCCTCTGTGAACTCGCCTCGCTCCAAATTACCCATAATGCAGCGCAAGTCTTTAAAAAACTGAGGTGCATGTATGTTTAAAGTATTACATTTTAATAGTGTGTGCAGTTTTCAGTTCACATTAGTAGAGTTTGAACACAGTAAGGCCTGTTCACAGTACATTCCTGTCATCTTCATTTGAAAATAATGTAATATTAATAATAATTTGTAAAGATAATTTTTATCAGTCAGTGGCAGCCCTCCTGCTGTGGCCCTAACCTGCTGCGGCCCTTTGGTGAAGCAGAGAATTGACAGGCAAAGTATGCTGCAGTGTGGTACACGCCCAGTATATTTTTACATCCATTAATTAACAATGATTGTAAATATAGGGACGCAGAGTAAAGTTTGTAAACACCCGTGTTGTAGTCGAGTCACCATTTCTCGAGTCCAAGTCACTCTTGAGTCCTCAGTGTTTAGTCCAAAGCAAGACGCATAGCACCAGTCCGAGTCCAAGTCGAGTCATCAGTTCTTACAGTTCAAGCCCAAGTCTGAGTCATCAATTTGCAACTCCAAGTCTGAGTCAAGTCTGAGTCACTAAACGAAATGTCCAAGTCAAGTCCAAGTCAAGTCATTGTGCATAGTATGCATCTATAATCAAGTCTGAGTCCAGGGCAAGTCAACAGTGTGAACCTCAAGTTGAGTCAAAAGACATTGCCCCTCAGAAACTCCAAGTCATCAGTTATACGTTCAAGTCAAGTTTATACCAATCCCAAACCCTAATAAATTTAGATGGACTAAAAGCGCAGAGACCTGTATCAAATTAGCAGCACTTTTTGATGAACAGAAAAAGGAACAACAACTTCTATTACAAGCGTTTGAACAATGGTGGGCGAAATACTCAAAATCTGTACTCAAGTAAAAGTACTTCAAAAATAATATTACTCAAGTAGACATAAAAGTGCTTACTAAAAAATGTGGGGGGCTACAGTTCAGACCAGAGTAATGTAGCAGCCTTTACAGAGAGGACTGAGGCTGAGACCAGGCACTGCTCAGAGCTCACTGTAGCAGTGAGTATGAAGTCTGTTTTATGTTTAAACCTGGTCTATATCACCACTGATCACAGTTTTTTGTTTAAATAATATTTTAATAAGAAATCATTTGTAAAAAAAAAATCTACAATCAGACTGAAATTAATATTTTTTGTTTCTTTAGGGCTCTGATAAAATTATAAAACTGAATTTTCATGCGTAAGAGTCCTCAGACCTGTTCTTAGACTTGTTCTTCCAGAAGAGTTCCAGTTAAGAAATATTGGTGAGTACCAAAGGGCTTAAATACAAATTTGCACATAGGAAGGGTTCATGAATGAGGCCCACTGAGAGTCAAATTTATTTAAATAGAAAGTATGAATTCTTCCTCTACTTCTACTTCTTCTTCGGAAGTTTTGAACCCAAAACCTTCTGACTTCTGATTGACACCACAGAGGACAAAAACTACTTCTACTTCTTTAGACAGTTTAAAGTTTTACTCTAGTAAAGTTCTGTTTTTTCATCCAAAATTTACTCAAGTAAAAGTTTAAGTATGCTCTGCAAAATGTACTAAGAAAACACTTTTTTCCTATAAAATTTACTTAAGAAAATGACTTGAGTAAAAGTATCTAGTTTCTGTCCATCACTGCATTTGAAAGATTTGACAGGAAAACTGCAGACCACTGGTGCTGAACTGAGCAACCAGCTGCATGGCACAAACACAAACATGTGACTCTGACATAGTTCCTCTGATGTTCTCCACAGCCAGGACTACCTAATGGTGTTTTTGCATCAGTGTGTGCCTATGGAGAAGGGTTTTAAAGCTTACCACGAAAATTTGTGGTGCTTCCATGGATCCCAGCCCAGTCCCAGACAGGCTGCATGCGCCTCCAGTAGGGCACAGAGCAGCGGCGGTGCTTAGGCTGATGTTTCCAACCACATTCTGGACACACCCTCACTTTGGTCCTGTTTATGGCTCACATCACTCCAGACAGGCTTTCCCCGACAAACTACAGGGGACAAAAAACCACAGCTAAAGTCAGCCTCAGAGGAACAATTTTAGTTCAAAACAAACAGGCTTGGCTCCACTGGACTCTGCTAAAGAGGTCCAGGAATGTGTTTACACCACAGCACAGGACAGCACTCAACACTCAGGACAGTGCACATTCCAAACAAACATTATTTACACATTTGTGTCCAGAGCTGATCTGGCTTTTGCTCAACATTGCAGCAGTTGGAGAGTGGTCAGTGTTTTTGTGAGAACAAATACTGACTGTAGGAGTGTGTCTGAATTTTATTGTACCAGAACTGAAGCTTGCAATAAATTACTATGATGAACCAGACCGTCATGCAGCAGATACAGTGTTGCTGACCCCACACAGCAGCGTTGCGCATGGGGAGACTGCGGCTAGGCGGATACCTATATTGCCTATGCCAAAAGCCGGCTCTGAACTCTGGTCTAACTCTGGTCTGTACTAACTCTAGTGTGAACTCAGGTCTAACTCTGGTCTGAACAGCCTAACACCACTCAGGGTCTGGTTTATGGTGAAAGGCCGGACCGGAAGTACAACTGTTGAGGGAGTGCAGCGCAAGTCAGATCGAGTTTGGCACGCGGGGGGAGCGTCACCTCTGCGCGTCTCAGGCATGGACCGTGTGCGCGTCTCTCCGTCTCTCCGTCTCTCCGCCGTGGAATGAATTTATGAGCGGGAAATGCACCGTGGATTTACCGAAGCTTGATGGACAGCATGTCTCCGCAGGACGGGACCGTGGGGCAGAGCAGGACACAGTCTTTGGCGGGGGACAACAACACGAAGGTAGGCTCAAAACCCACACGGGAACGAGAGGAGGCTGGACGAGTGCTCAGGACCGTTACAGAAGTGTTTTCCTGGTGGAGTATAGCTTGAATGCGTTTAAGTTAAGTTTAAGTATTTCTGTGTCATTTTTTCAGTCTCATATAACCTTTTTCCTCGCGGTACACCGAGGCACTGATCTGATTTATGAGAAATGTAGACTGTGGGATATTTGAAACTGCTCAAAGGCTTTTTAATGTTCTTATTTAAGCCCAATTGGTCACAGTTTTCTTTAATTATACACTCAGCTTTCCATCAGATCCATCAAAAGCCATCTTCTTATTTTATTATCATACTCTTTAACAAGAACGGAGCCTTATACTAATGAAGAGTAGCGTTGGTAGCCTGTAACAAATTAATGAACGTAAATGTAGGCCTATTAATATCACGTATAGCTCTTGCGCCATAACGCGGTGAATTAGTTGTCTTTTGTTGTGCTGGACTGTATTTTGGAGCTGTCTGATTTCATTTCGGAGTCACGGATGAAAGCGGCGTGCGCTTTAGTAGCCTAACCAGCGCCCCTTGCGGTGAACTGAGGGCGGTTTTCAACAGATTAAGGATGTCAGAGAGAGTGTGCGATGTTCAACTGGTTTGGCTCTAGTGGATGAGGCCAGAACTCACTTGTACTGAACACTGGAAATTCATAAATCAAAACAAATGTGAATATCACCTGTGTGTTGTATGGCACTGAACCTGAACCTGGTACAGCACTGGCACCTGACTATTCATCCTTACTTTTCTGTGCCCATCATTCTGGTACAGGTTGGTCTGAGTCTCATCTGTCCAAAGAATGCTGTTCCAGACCTGGGCTGGATTCTTTAGATGTTTTTGGCCAAGTCTAATGAGGCCTTTCTATTGTTGAGGCTGATGAATGGTCTGCACCTTGTGGTGAACCCTCTGTATTTTCTCTCATGAAGTCTTCTTGAAGCAACTGTCCAAATACTTTTGAGCTCCTGAAAAAGAGGCAGCTACACATTAAAGAGCTGTAATTCCTAAACCCTTTGTCTGATTTAATTTGGATGTGAATACCTTTCTAGTGAACTTCTAATGGCCCTTCTAATGCCATTCATCTCCACATGTAGTCTGCCTATTTACTCCCTCTGATCTTTATTAATAAAATGTATATGTTTATGAAACAGTGCGGGCTGTAGCTGGGCTCTGGACACAGTTTTTTGTAATACAGATTTTGTAGTTTGCTGGCTTTTTCTATTTTAGAGATGTGAATACATGTGATAATATAATAATATAACCCACAAAATAATTAAAGCTACAACAACAATTACTACTACTACTACTAGTACTACTACTCCTACTATTACTATTAGGCCTACTACTAACACTACTACTACTAATAATATTTAATAATTGATACATTTATTCAAAAATTGGGAAAATTTACATTGCACAGCAGTAGCACAGTCTGCAGACAGGCACCTGCATTGTGCTTCGCTGAAATAGCATACTGTATTTGCATTGCCCTGGCATTTCACATTTTATAACTTATAATTTAAAATAATGTATATGTGGAAAATCTCTGTTTTTGGTGAGCTGTTTCTTTGAATTTGCAGGGAATGCTTGGATTAGAGGGCTGACGCTTTAAGGCCCTGCTGGCCCTGCTCTCCTCACTCTGTCAGCTCCCAGCTATTTTGCAAACACTGAAGTTTCTAACAGCAGTTAAGTTCTGAAATGATCAGAATGAGTCCGGTGACGGTGTATGGGCTTTAGAAACGCACAGGAGCACTTCCTGGTTTCTTGTGTCTACATAGAGCCGAGAGACCAAGTGTTTTCAGCTCTTGAGAAGGGCAGCACCTCAGCACACAGGATTACTCAAACATGTGAGAATGAAACAAAATACTATTCCAGGAACGTTTTTGAGGAGGAGAAAACATTATTCCATGGTTAGAAGGGAGGAAAAGCCCATTTAGCAGAATAGATCTATTTTAAAATACAAATCTCCGCTCTTTAACAGTGACCAGCTCCACACCACGCCCTAGTGACTAGGCCGCCTCACTTCCCATCCCCAAGATATGAGTCTTAGTGAATGTGACATTAAACACATGATATCCAAACAGAACACTCAACATGCTGAATGTGAGTGTGACTACAGCTAAGCCTCTGAGTTTTCCAAAGGGCCGCCTTGCTTTTAAAGGGGTGTGTGGTGATTGTCTCCCCATATGAGCTTCTGAATATTTGCTGTACTCTTCTTTCATAATGTCCACATCTAGTCTAGAGTTGGAGACATATAAGCATACATATAATTATATGCAGTCATGTAAGCCTTGTGTGGTGAACAGGTTAGACCTCTTTGTGTTGGGCAAGAGGATTGCTGTCGCGTCACAGCAGCATGCTCCTGTGTCTCTCTCCATAAATCTGTCATCCTCTGTGTTTGTCTGTGTGGAATATTATTAGCGAAGAATACACTAACAGTAGACATGTACAAGGTGAGCAGGGTGCGTACTTAGTTACAGAAGATAAGTACACTGCAGGATGTTTTCATCAAAGGTCGTTCTCTCCACCAACATCACAGTCAGAATAAACACGATGGTGCTGGTAAATGAAGTAGGAGCCAACTGTGTGTGGGTAGGAACTGTCAGAGGCACGCTTGGACTATACCCCTAGCTCCATTAAGCCTGTTGTTCATTCAAGTGCCCTGGGTATTTTCAAGTAGCACTTGAAATCACTTTTTATATCAAGTCGGGCGTTGGCTGCAATTATTGACAATTGTGTGCTCTTTCCAATTAACAGTCTTTTCTGTGGTAAATGTGTGGTACGTGAGTTAATGATATGAATATGAGAAACAGGCCTGATATGATTGATATGTTTAATGCCTAATAAATCAGAAATATGAGTTTATTTCAACGAATGCCTTGTTGCTGATGAAGCACTGTCCTCTGAGTGTATTATATCTCAGTTTGACTGGACTGTGGTTTATTGTGAAAATAGAGACGCCCAAAGTATGAAATAATTTTTACATTGACAGTATTTAGCAGACCATAGCTTGGATACAATGGAACTGAGGTCCATGTGTTTGACAGAGACTTCACACAGAGTAAAACAACTCCCATACATGTCTCTGGGACAGTGCAGGAGTTCAGGCTTGTAGAAGTTTGTCATTTTGCAGAAGCCCTGGTCTTGGCCTGACACACGCACAGAGAGAGAGAGATACCAATAACAGAGTGTCATGCACATTTAATAAAACTAGAATCTCTGTAAAGGCAGAAGACATTGCAAGTGGTTGCATTCAAGTAGTAGAAGTAGTAGTAAAAGTAGTAGCAGTAGGAAAGAAGTTGTAGCAGAAGTAGTAGTAAAAAAGGTGAAGTAGAAAGAGTTGTAAAGAAGTTGTAGTAGTAGCGTAGTAGTTGTTGTAATACAGGAAGAATAGAAAAGAAGTTGTAGTAAAAGTAGTTGTAAAAAAGTTGTAGTACCAGTAGCTGTAGAAATGAGGTGCTCATATCAGTAGTAAAGAAATTGTAGTAGTAGTAGCAGTTGTACAGAAGTCGAAGTATTAGTAGCACTTGTAAAGTAGTAATAGTAGTAGTAATTAGTAGCACAGTACATTAGTAGTTAATAGAGTAGTAGTAATTAGTAGCACAGTAATACCACTAATAGTACAGTAGTAATAGTACAGTAGAAGTTGTCAGAGTACTAGTGATAGTAGTATTGAGTTTTACAGTGCTTTTATTGTGAAAATCCCAATTTTAGTGTGTTACAGTGCTTTTATTGTGAAAATCCTTATTTTGCTCTTTTACTGTGCTTTTATTGTGAAAATTTCGATTTGTGTGTTTTACAGTGCTTTTATAGTGAAAATATCTGTTTTGCTGTTTTACAGTGCTTTTATTGCGAAAAAACCCAATTTTAGTATTTTACAGTGCTTTTATTGTGAAAATCTCTATTTTGCTATTTTGCAGTGCTTTTATTGTGAAAATCCTTATTTTAGAGTTTTACAGTGCTTTTATTGTGAAAATCTCTATTTTGCTGTTTTACAGTACTTTTATTCTGAAAATACCCTTTTTGCTTTTTTACAGTGCTTTTATTGTGAAAATCCCTACCATTGCATTTTACAATGCTTTTATTTGAAAATCTACTACTAGTACTATTACTGTTACTACTACAAAAAGTACTACTACTACCACTTAAAGCTAAACTAAAGGAAGTGAAATCTCAGTCCTGAATTGCTATTACTTCCTATTAAAATGAATGGAAAGTTTTATTGAGCTTTTATTGTGAAGGTAGTATAATGCGTACTTGTACTGCAAGTACTAAGAATATTACAAGTACTTAAAGCTGTAATGTACTGAATTACTCTAGAATTGTAAATTAAACACTTAAAGAACACTGAAAAATAATGAATATAACAAGTATTAATATGAATAGTATAAGTACTCTGTAGTATCACTACTACAAATACAAGTATTACAAGTTAAAATACTTAAAATACTGAAGTACTGAAGCAGGTGACATGAAGACATGAAGAGCTGAAGACATGAAGAGCTGAAGACATGAAGAGCTGAAGACATGAAGAACTGAAGACATGAAGACGTGAAGACGTGAAGACGTGAAGACATGAAGATGTGAAGACATGAAGAGCTGAAGACATGAAGACATGAAGAGCTGATGGCATGAAGACATGAAGACATGAAGAACTGAAGACATGAAGAGCTGAAGACGTGAAGACATGAAGAGCTGAAGACATGAAGAGCTGATGACATGAAGAACTGAAGACATGAAGACATGAAGACGTGAAGACATGAAGATGTGAAGACATGAAGAGCTGAAGACATGAAGACATGAAGAGCTGATGGCATGAAGACATGAAGACATGAAGAGCTGATGGCATGAAGAGCTGAAGACATGAAGAACTGAAGACATGAAGAGCTGATGACATGAAGAACTGAAGACATGAAGACATGAAGACGTGAAGACATGAAGATGTGAAGACATGAAGAGCTGAAGACATGAAGACATGAAGAGCTGATGGCATGAAGACATGAAGACATGAAGAGCTGATGGCATGAAGAGCTGAAGACATGAAGAACTGAAGACATGTAGACATGAAGACATGAAGATGTGAAGACATGAAGAGCTGAAGACATGAAGACATGAAGAGCTGATGGCATGAAGACATGAAGACATGAAGAGCTGATGACATGAAGACATGAAGACGTGAAGACATCAAGAGCTGAAGACATGAAGAGCTGAAGACATGAAGAGCTGAAGACATGAAGAGCAGAGGACATGAAGACGTGAAGACATGAAGAGCTGAAGTAGTAATGAAGTTGCAGTATTTCATTAGGTTGAACAGTTGAACAGCTGAATGGTTAGAACAAGTATTAGTGCGAACAGTGCAAGTACTTTGTAGTATTACTACTATAAATAGTGTAATAGTGTTTCCAATGCAACCACTTAATGAATATGTTTATGGCTATTCTTGTTCCAACTGATAATGGTAAAAAAAAAAAACACCACAGCAACAAAAGACTGTAGTCCGTTATTAGACTGTGTGAAACACTTTTGTAATTGAGCATTTAACAGCTTCTGTCTTTCACCTGTTGCTGAGGCTGTTTCAGTACCACATGGGTGCACAAGTTTGGGATCCCGTCTTCAGAGAGTTTTTGTGAAAACTCATCGCACTAGTCTGTTACTGGGTCAACTCAAAACACAAGTGTCAAAAGGTTGATATGCCAGACTTCTGTTAGCTTGTGATGATCCTCTTTTGAGCCAAACTCAGCAAACAACATGGAGACAGAGTTTTATTAAGTTCTAGAGTAATATTTCATATGCATAACACTACTGTGATACAGATGGTGAAAGTGAAAAATCTTTTATTTCAAAGTAAATTTGGGAAGGCATTAGCTTAATTCCATTATAAAAATACACCTTTTGGGGGCTGCAAGGCTAAAAAATGCTGTGTAGTAACTGGATCTAGAGTTTCCCAGCTCTAGTGTAGATGTTAACATCGTTCTCAACTCAAGAAACCCAACTAGTACTGCAGTCTGAATAGTTTCACAAATGCAGTATAATAGTAGGATAGGGGATAGTGAAAGTACTCAAATTTCATCTTCACTGTGTGTAAAGTAATAAGTCTCCTGCTGCTGTTTTCATACCGAGTGAGTGTGGGTCACTGTAAGTGCTTAGCTCAGCAGAAGCAGTGAGCTGAATCTCAGAATACAGAGATGACAGTAAAGGCTTGAGTCTGTGCACCACTTCTGCTTTCACTTCCTCTTCTGCCTCTAACCATTTGTCTTATTCTTCTAAAACTGTGATTGTTGCTCATTAAGTTAAACACATTCATTTTTTTTTTAACCTTTATTTTACCGGGTAGAACATTAGGAACAAATTCTTATTTACAGTTGACCTGGAAATGCTAGAGAACGCTTAAAGGGAAAGGAAAGAGGGGAGCAAACATAAAATTTACACATATACAAGAAGACATTAAACAATTGTTTATTAGTAAAACCTTTACACGAGTCCTTAAAAATGTCCTTTAATCTGCTTTTAGAGGCAGAAAGTGAGATCATCGATTCCACATGAAGTGTATTTTGATACAAGTTCCAATCATTTGCAGCAGCAAAACAAAAAAGCAGAAGCCCAAAAGATAACTTTGTTTTGGGAACTTTTAGTTTGATAAGCTGTGAGGATCGAGTGTTAGACCTCCAGGGGATTTCTCGTTGTAGCAACTGGTTTAGATAAGGAGGAGTGAGACCTAACAGTTTTATATCCAAACATAAGCCAGGAAATGTAGCGACGAGTTTGCAGTGACGGCCAATTAACTTGAGAATAAAGCAGACAGTGATGTGTCTTCAAGGAGGAATTTGTAACAAAACGAAAAGCAGAGTGATAGATTCTATCCAGTTTTTGAAGGCTTTCTTTGCAAGCATGATGATAGATTATATCCCCATAGTCAAAAAGAGGAGGGATATTTCAAAAATAATACTTAACTGAAGAAGTAAAGGAGGAAGGTTTTTTGTACAGAAAGCCCCGTTTTGCTTTAACCTTTGTTTGTAATGTGGAAATGTGATGATGGAAGAATAATGAACTGTTTAACCAGATTCCTAAGTATTTGTATTGCACACCTTTGGAGATGCAGAGAGGTTGTAATATTGAGTGTTTATATTTACCTGTTGCATTCTGTCTGACAAAAGAAAAATATAATAAGGACTGACTTGAAATGCAAATTCCACACACGCCATGAGATATGAAGTCCTGGATTTAAAGTTCATTCACCTGCTCCTACACAGCTGGGAGGAATCATTTCATATGTGGGTGGCTGACGTGACTCTCACTTTTTGTGTAATCATTTAAAAAGTTTTGCTAAATAATGTCTGTGGCTGTTCATAAAGTTTTGGGCATAATGTCAAATATTTGTACTTTACTAAAACAACTCTTTTAACTGCACCTGAATCCTACAATAATAATTAAAATAAGTTTAATCTTGTAATCAAAGTGGTGTTCTGCGGTGTGACAGAAAGATTTGTTTTTTAAACATGCAGTTGCAACAAAATCTCCAGGACCTCATCTGTCCTTTACAGAGCACACAGACTTCTGGAGTTAAGGCTGTGAGCTAAAGGCCAAAAGGGAACTGTTATTTTATTTTTAATTTGAGTAAAATTCTAATTTTGTCAAAACTGTTAGCATGAGTCTGTTTGGTGTCCTGCAGTGTGACAGCTGAATTTTTCACAAAATAAAATTCTGAATGTTAAAAATCAGTTTTTAGAATGAGACAGGGAACAGGGACAGGGAAGAATTCAAAATGGCCAAACTGTACTGAATGTCCTGTGATGTGACAGAAAAAGTCACTCCACAGAACATTAAAACAACAGACTTACCCTTAAAATTATGAATTGCTTACAAAAACTTTCTTTACACTTTTTATACAACCAATTTATATTGAAATGATTATTTAAAGGTGCTTTAAGCAGCATATATTTTTTATCTTTCATAAAAATTACCCACAAGTGTCAAGACATGATGTAAACATGTTTAAATCAAGTAAATCAATGACACAGTTAATTTATTAACAATTAAATATATTTTTAATAATTTTAAATAATGGCCAAGTCATTTTTGTTTACATTTTTTGTTTTCATTCTAAAACCCTGCATTGCATTTGTCCAATCAGAAAAGCAGAAAGACTGGTAACCCACAGACCATTGTTTTGATTTCGACAGCAGTACTGTTTTCACACCAGTACAAGTGCTGCTGCTTACTGTACCCTGAATACTCTTTGCATTCAGCCTCAGGTTGTGTCACACTGCAGGACAAAAAAAAAAATAGTGCCAGGAATCGATAAAAAAATTTTTATTAATCGCAAATCAGAATTTTTTTTTATCGCATTACGAATTCACATACAGACACAAAATTGTAAATTTAGTTTTTAGTTTATTTTGAATTAACCTTCACATACTTTACTGTAAACTTGTGCAATGCAAACAAAACTTCTTCAATTAATAACAATTGTTGTGGTTCACAACAGTGTAAATACTATGAACTGTGTTACTGCAGTGGTAACTGAACTCATCCTTGCATAGACTGCACATAACTTTTGTTTTGTCTATATTGCTGTCTGGTGATGATTTGAAGCAGAATTGTCCATTTAGCAATGTGTCTTTTTGGTCGCTCATGTTGCTTTAGCTCGTTCACTTGTTGCATTAGGCTCGTTCCAGATGAACTGTGCCTCGCCTGGATTGTGAACGAGAGTGCACGGCCGCAATGAGAGGAGGGGAAATACACCTGTACTGAAGTCGGACAGTTTGTGGCTCAGATCACGCACCATCACGCCCCAAATCCACTTCTCGCGTGTGTTGGATATAATTTTGAAAATAAATGCATTAAACTGATTTGTAAGAACTTTTCTGTCCCGTGCTTGACCACAGTCTGTGTTAATGAGGCGCTCCTCAGGAGCTCACAACATGAGGCACATTCAGCAGTGATTCTTAGCACAGCAAGTCAGGAACAAGTCGGACACAAATCTAACCTGAGCACTGCGCACAGACCGACACTGATCGAAACTGCGCAGGTCTGGCTCATCTAGAACGCGCCTGATGGATGGAAACGGAAATGTGTCGTCTTCTGCGCTCGCGCGGTGCATTTCTGCCCCGCTGGAAGACCCGCGGCGTGTTGCTGCCTCTGTCAGTGTCGTCGTCGGAATATTTTAGTTGTGATCAAATTAATCGGTGCGTCAATTGAAATTAACAGGATTAAATCAATAAATTAACGCACTGTGTTAACGCAATAATTTTCCCAGCCCTAAAAAAAACAAACAACTAACTCTATGGCTGTGTGATGTGAAAGACATGACTTTGGGAGAGTAACTGTTAGCTTGATGACCACTGCTGCACCAGTACAGCAGATTAGCAGATGACACTTATATTATAACTTGTGAATTCCAGAATGCAACATTAATGTGCATTATTTCTGATCAGAGAAGCCTTAGGAGTGTGTTGAAGTTTCAGAAAGCTCTGAATCATGTGTAGAATAAAAGAAATACATAATATATCCAAAACAAGGAGAGAGAGTCCAGTGCAGAAAAGTTTATTGCATGACACAACAAACGGAGCTCATGTCCGGTCCCCACAAAAGCCCCCGAGCTCATCCAGACATCATCTTTTATCATTTCTGATGACACTCATTGTCATATATCCTTGAAAATAACCAGTTATTATTCGTCTGGACAGTTGCTACTCAAATCTAGTTTGTAAACAAACATATTGGACCATCCCCACTGAACTGAACTGAACTGAACTGAACTGAACTGAACTGCTCCTGCTGCAGACGCTCAGTTTGTCACAGACACAAAAGTTCATCAAGGTCATTATTATGGAGTTATAAAAAATCATTAAGTAGTGGAAATTTACAACCCATGATGTAATGTAAATAGTCTGTGCCACGCCCATCATTCTGAAGTCATCAACATTTAACCACACCCACTAAACTGCATCCCCTAGTGGCAGTTACACTAAACTACAATCAGGAACCAAATTAAACTCTGTCCCTCTGTGTTTTATCTTCTCTACAGTGAGGCCCAGTGTTTCCCTCACAGTTACAAAGTCACACATTTCACAAAGAATGCATGAAGATGAACACATTACATTATCATGACACTGCAAACACTCACAGCACTGAAGTTTTTTATTATAATAAATATATAAAGATTATAAGAAGCTGCAGCAAAATGTGAATAACATACAGATTACTGAAAGCTTGAGTGTACCTTTAATACTTAGCATAAAAGCATAAGAAAACCAACCCTCGATGTTACCAGTCTTACAATGACCTAAAGTAATAACATTTATAGCTTTTTAACTCATTAACCTCTTCACATGACATGTTTTGGTAAAAAAGAATGTAAATGAATGTTATTGAGCTGTGCCTGTGGTGTGTTTGCAGAAAATGAAGACACTGGCCCAGAGGCGACAGTCAGCGCCCTCACTGGTCATCAGCAAAGCCCTCACCAGGTCCAGGAGCGCCTCCAGGTAACACTAACACACATGAAGATTGTTTGTGTGGAAGCACGTAGTCATTCACACACATTCAGCTGTGTGCACTATCTGTCATTTTTTTTTTTTTTTTTTTTTTTTTTTTTTTTGTATGTCACATGTAACTTTCTTCTTTAGTCATTAGTTTTATTAACATGTGACATATTCAGGAAGTGACATGACAAACATAATAATAAACAATAGTTTCAATAGAGCAGTGCAACAGAAAGTGCATCCATACAAAACAAAACAAAAATAGGCCTAAATTAAAACAATATTATAATATATAATCATGCGCATGAGAACATAAGTCTAACATACTGCTTCCAGGTTAGGTAGGGCAGCAGTGTCCAAGTTTACTGCACAGAACTAATGAACAAAAAGATTATATTTTCACATTTTGATAATTTATCTTCACTCTTCAAACCACCATCTTGTTTTCACTGTGACTCTCTGGATGACTGAGAACCTTCACAGACATAGCTCTCTGTTAGTTTTCTCTGTTGTGTGACTTTGTCAGCGCCACTTGCTGGCCTCGGAGGGTTACTACAGATTTTCACACGTACTTCTGTTTTTTTTAACGTCTTAAGCGTAAAGTGCAGAGACATTGATGGCATGACTGTTGCGTTTTTCTGAGCATTGTCATGTTTGTAAATGGCTGTCTTTACCCCTCCCGTACATTGAATTCAGACCAATGAGACTTTGGACTTGTTTCAGTCTTGGTCCGGTCTTGTATGGGTCTGCTCTTGGTGTGAGTTTGGTCAGACAGTTCTGTGATGGCTGCAGCAGTGAAAAGGCTGAAGTGACCTTTCATGAGGAGCGCTGGGGTCATGTCAGACTCTGTAGAGGTGTTCATTAAAGTCCGGAAGTGCACGTGTGATCCGAGACGTCAGCTGACTCACAGCGGGAGAGGTCAAGGGTCACGGAGATCCTACTGTGTTCCATTCGCCACAGGTTATAATTATGTTCTCATATATGTTTTCACATTTCTTTATTCGAAAGGTTTCACATCTCCACGGCAGGCAGCAGTTCATGTCCATTGTATATCTTTTGATCAAAATACTTGGACAGGGTTAGCTCTGGTGCCACTGCTGCATGCTCCAGCTGAACCCATCTGGATGGCTGTCTTTAAAGGCTACACACATAACTAATGGAACTAAAACATTTAAAATAATTTATACACTAATCATCTGGTTAATGGATAGTACAGTGGCTGTGTTAGCAAGACCAGAGCCTGTAAACTGATTTCAATGTAATCATCCATCTAAAAGTTCAGAGAGCTAACAGTTCTGAGAGACAAGCTGTGTGGAGTTCTGTGGCTAGACCTGAAAGTGAATCCATCTAAATGAAAGTTAGTTCTTTAGCATTCATAATGACATCAAACATCTGAATTCATTGCGATAGTTCAAACTTGTTTCTCTAGTTGTTAAACCCTCTAATTATATTTTTTTATTTTGATTTGGTTTTTGTGCCTTAACCAGAACCATGTGAGTCTTTTTAAGATATTGTAACCCTTTCCAGCCATTGAAACAAAATTAAAAAGAAGTCATGTGGACAGTTCTGATGAACTGATAAAGTCTCATGGATGTGCGCTCTACCAGGTGAGCTCCTCTGGTTCTTATGCTAAATGTGGTCATTTAAATAAAGAATGGAACTATCAGACATTCAGTTAGAGCCAACTAAAGCTAACTGTGTCCTCTGGAAACTGGAGTGGAGTGTGTCCAGTCCAAGTGTTGTGACTGGTGTGGAGCTAAAAGTAGGTCACATTTGCGGGGAGGTCTGCGGGGGTGGAGTCGGTGGGGGTCGGCATGTTTTTGGCTGTTGAGGAGATGCACAGGAGTTTGTGAATTAAAAACACAGCTCTGTTATCGAAGCCATCTGTAAACAGAAAACAGTCCCTCTGCCTCCAGCTGCCTCTGTGGTTAACTCTGAACCACCAGAAAACTGTCCCCAGTGCATGAGGAAGGACACGTGACCAGAGCAGGACATGGAATGGAGGCTTAGGGCGCCTCTGGTCAGTTTGTCACTGACAAATTCTGGCTATTGTGTAAACAAATAAATGTTACACAAGAAGTCACTCCTCCATCGAGTGGGAGTGGAATCTGTGGAGAACACTGTTGGGCACTTAGCTTTCAAAAAGTAATCAGTTATAATTAGCAGTGAATTTTCACAAAAAGTACCTTAACAGAGTTTGAACTTTCCCAACATCAACACCATAAAACAATAGAGCAGTGTTTCCCAGGGGTACATGACCCCTAGGGGTACTTGGGATTATAGGCACCGATTTTAGTTTTTCCCCATGGGTGCTCAGTACCCCCCACCCCCCTTTACCCCACCAATTAGGCTAAATCTATTGAAATTGCCATCTCACCAACTTGAACAGCTAACAAGACCCATATCTAATCATGCTGATCATAAAACATATAATTAGCCTGATAGTAAGGTATTTAATTAGTAGTAAGTAATAATAGAAAAGTTACTTTATTGTATAAATGCTTGTGCCACACCTGGTTGTTGTTAACTACGGTGCTTGAAAAGGCTTAAATACAAACAATGTGGAGTTTGTTTTATTGTCAATTCAGTTTTATTTATATAGCCCAGTATCACAACAACACTCACCTCAAAGGGCTTCACAAACAGTTAATATAAACACACAATCAGACAAGGATGCAGCAGGTGGGCCTCATCCAGACAGGTGAGTGGGGGTGAGGTAGAGGTCTTGGGAAGTCCATAGGGGGAGGCTGAGGGCCCACAGGTTGGGACAGGAGCACAGATGGGGGTCAGCTAAGGTCCAATTTTCACTGGGGTATCCACCAACAGCCAGACATCTGAAACAGTCCCCACTCCTCCAGAGGGGAGCGGGAGAGAGACAACTTGTGAATAGCAATGAACTGATTAGAAATATAGAATATTAGATAATATGAATGACAGTGATAGAAGAGGAGCAGCAGATGAAACCAGAGGACAGAGGCTCAGTGCATCATACTTCCCCCAGCTTCTAGCTCCTAGAGCAGCTTAGCTTCAGCTGTGGAGTTAACCCTGTTCCTAGCTGGGCCTGACCATAAGCTTTCTCCAAGAGGAACGTTTTAAGCCTAACCTTAAATGTAGAGACTGTGTCTGCCTCTCTAACATGAGCTGGAAGCTGATTCCATAAAACAGGAGCTTGGTAACTAAAGGCTCTACCTCCAACTGTACTTTTAGAAACCCTGGGAACCACTAACAGCCCTGCATTTTGTGAGGGCAGTACTCTGCTTGGTTGGTATGGCTCTATAACATCATTAATGTAGGATGGGGCCGTACCATTTACGTCCTTGTAAGACAGGAGAAGGATTTTAAACCTAATTCTGAATTCAACTGGAAGCCAGTGAAGTGAAGCTAGCACAGGAGTAATGTGCTCTCTTTTGTTAGTTTCTGTCAATCTTGCTGCTGTGTTTTGAATGAGCTGAAAACCTTTTAAAGAGTTACTGACTGAGTAGTAATACACAGCAGTAACTAAAAATATAACACCATTACTAACACTATTTAAAGAGCATAATGTCCATCAGTGGTCCAGAATGACTTCTATCAACATTACAGCAACATTATAGTGACTGAAGTGATTGTTGTAGATACATATGCAAATGTTTGGGCACCCCTCTGAGGTTGCATAATAATTTACTCTATCTTCACGAAAAAAAATTACAGAAGTATGTCATTAATTTTCTAGTGACATCTGAGTTCTAGGGTGAACAACATTTTTAGTGTAGCAGTATTTAGGTGTATGAAAATAATACATTATTTGCAAAACTTGCAAAACTTGTTAGATTAGTTAGTTAAACCTTGATCTTCATAGTCAGGTGCATTCAGTAATGAGAGAAGGTATTTAAGGTGGTAATCAGGAAATGGAAGGACACAGGCAAAGTTGATGTTAAGGCCAGATGTGATAGGCCATGAAAAATATGGTGAGAATGGTTAAAGACAACCCACAGATCACCTCAAAAGACCTACAAGATCATCCTGCTGCAGATGTTCCTGTCCTGTGTCTTTCCATTTCCTGATTACCTCCATAAATACCTTCTCTCATTATTGAATGCACCTTTCTATGAAGTTCGAGGTAAGGGTGCTCCGATCAGGGTTTTTGAGGCCGATCACCGATCAGCCTCTGCTGTGATCGGCTGATACCGATCATGGCCGATACCGATCACGTGGTCTTCAATGTAGTAATGTAATGTATGCAGGCTATTATTAGTTTCATTTGAAAAATACTGTAGCCTTTGTAAATATAAAAGAACAACAAAATTCTACTTATTTTTGTTTTAGAAGAGGTTTTGTTGCATTATTGGTCTTTAATGTGTGCCCAGTGTCTGTGGCTTTGTTTGAATGCTCCGCTGATGTAAAAATCAGCTGTTCTTAATTGGTTCCTTTAATGCGAGTCCGCGGGTGCCTGTGTCCGCGTAACGCGCAGCCAAACCAGGTTGAAACACAGTGGACTAAAGAGCAGACAGCTCCTGCAGCCAGTTTTGACAACGTCTGAATGAAGAAAACGTGCAAAGAGAGCAGAGAAGACAACGATGAAAGGTGCTCCTCTCAGACTCACGGACACATGGGCTGCCTTTTTACTTTCTCTTTCCATTAGCAGCCATTTGGTGCAGTTTAAGCCACAAAACGCACAGTTTTCTCCGCGCAACAAGACACAGGCAGGCTCTGAACTTTCTTAATCCTTTTAACGTAACTGTTAGCTGGTTAGCTGTAGCTCTATTTACGTTGGTGTTTGCAAATACACGCACTGCTGCGCCTCTGTTCTGTCCCGTGCGCTCCTAAAGCAGGTGGGGACACAGCGGGGACACAAAGCAGCGCCTCCAGGGCAGGTTTGTGTTAGTTATAACCAGGGCTTAACTTAAAAACACTGCTAAAATAACGCTACTGCTGTTTAATCAAACCGGAGTTGCAGGACAGTAAATGTGAGAGCCTCGCGTGTTTATTGTAATTTGATCGGCCCTTCTGATCGGCCCATTTTACCGATCACCGATCACTCTATTTTTAGCCATGATCAGCCGATCATGATCGGCGGCCGATCGATCGGAGCACCCTTAGTTCGAGGCTTAACTAACTAATGTAACAAGTTTTGTGTTGCAAGTAAACCCATTATGAAAAGTTACATTCATTCAAATCACCAAACTTATAAGGGTGCCCAAACTTTTGCACACATATTTTTCATATTTCATTTAATTTCATGCACCTCATTCGGAAAACACCCTAGAATTCAAATGTCACTAGAAGATGAATGACATACCTCTGTGATCTTTTTTTGTGAAGATAGAGTAAATTATTATGCAACCTCAGAGGGGTGCCCAAAATTTTGCATATGACTGTAAAGATAGAGTAGTTTTATACCCCAGTTATGTGTTTCCTCCAACACATAAGCAAATAATCTCCCACTTCATTAAAAGAACTTGTGTTTTTATCAGCATCCCATGTGCATATGTGCAGTTTCCCGGACTGCTTCACAAAGTGTTTGGACATAGACATCATCTGTAAATCCTCTCAGATATCCACATGGTGTAGCCCAAGAGCAGGCAATGCCCCGTATCCACTGGTTTCATCAAATCACTGAGAACTCATTCCATTTCCACTCTAGCATTAGGATCATCCTCCACATTCTTCCACTGAAAAGTTGAAAACAGCAGGCCATTTCCAGTCTCAGTGGTAAACCAGGTTCAATAATAAGGAATGTGAGTGATGTAACTTCTCTGCCACAGAACACGGTGAGCCCAGAGTGTGTGACAGGCAGAGTCAGTGGAGATTAGCTGTCCCGACGCGCTGTAATTTAGTTGTCTGCCGTAGACTTGAGTTGATGGATGGCACTGACCAGGCGCTCTGCCAGCCTCTCTGCAACGTGTCTCACTACAGGCCAGTGTTTCTACCTCTGCTCCACACCTTTACACATGTTACTGCATCTGTTTGAGTGTAGGTAGGGTAAGGTATTTGTAACAATGCAACGTGGGGAAAAAATACACTTTCTAGTTTAAAAGGGACCTATTATGCTAGCTCAACTTTTCTGACCTTTTTTTTTATAATGTTGTTTCCTCCTCAAAAACTGACCTGGAGTAGTAATCCTGTATGCTGAGGCGCTGCCCTTCTCAAGAGCTGAAAACGCTTGGTTTTACCATTCTACATAGACACATGAACCCCTGTTTTCTCCACGAAGCATTCCTGCACCTTTCTAAAGCCCTTTTAAGCTGGGGACACACTAGACAATTTTTAATTCTAACTGATTTTAAAACTGTTGAACAACGTGCATAGGCCACAGACATAGCAAGAATTTCAAATGATTTTTAATCAAATAATTCCAGACCGCACAGACCAGAGGATTCTACAGACCACCAGACCACACACTTGCCGCTTGTAGGAGTGATTTTATTGTATCAAAAAAGTATAGATAAAAGAGCAGAAATAAAAATGTAAATGTTTTTTTTTTTATCAAATGCATGCTTGTGATGATGTGATAAATGTATTTATAGAGAGTATGAGCTAAGTTGTACCAACCTTTTTTAAAGATAAAGCTAGCTGTTTCCGGTCTTGTTCATTATATGATGATTTGTTGAAATGTGGTAATGTGGCGCAGAGTACTTGAGAGAAGTGAATTTAACACTGGAGGTAGTCTCCTGTTTACTGAAGCCTCACTCCACTGCACACCAGGATTTACCCTCCCCTTTTTATTAAATATTGACATCTTTTATGTTTAAAAAGTCAGCTTCAAACATGATGGAGGACTACCAGCATCATCAGCTGTCAATGCATGAGCAGTAATTTGCAGTGAAACACAAAGAAAGGTAATGTGGATTAAAAGAGAAGAGGCTTTAGGAGCATTTTATATACACTTTAATCCCTGTGGTTCTGATAACATCTGCCTACCACCTGATGCTTCGCCCTGATTAGGTGTTGGTGTTTTTTGTCAGTAAAGGTAAAAATCTTACCTATCAGGCATGTTTGATATTTACAACACGCCTGAAATTTAGGTTCCAACCCAACAAAGTGTCATAACTTAATCGTACTGACACCACACACGAGTGTCACAACAAATAATCAGTTGTGAGAAGCCTAAATTTGGGCCTCGCCTCCCTGAACTTGGGGAGAAGCATATCAGGCCCTGCATCGGGCTAATAATACTCCCCGGCTTCACACAGACTCCAACACTTGCACCCTTGACAATTAGTTTGGGGTCTTAACATGCCATTGAACTCAGTTAATGGTCACAAAATGTCCATAACTTTCTGCATCAGAGCTGAAGTTACTGTGACCTGAAATGACACATGTATCACCACCTCCTCGCCACTTGATTTTCTGTCAAAACAGCAATGTCTGGCAAACCCATTTAGGCTGGGTGTATGTATTCAAACTTAACCCAAAATGCACCAGAAACAAAGAAATAAGTAGGCATCAAAGTATGAAGTGAAAGTGTGATAGAGAATTCTACAGTGCAGTGCTTAAGACATGTTTCTTTTGTGTACCCTGCAGGGAGAGCTGCCTGCCGCCCCCCAACCCAGACACCTGTCCCCTAGTGCAGGCCGCGCTGGCTCAGAGTTCATCCCGAGTCTTCCTGGAGCACACCCAGGCCCAGCTGAAGACCGGCCTGCAGACCCAGGAGCGCCACCTCTTCCTCTTCACCGACATGCTGCTGGTCGCCAAGGCCAAGTGAGTAGTGCTGGGGTCATAGGTGTTGGACATGATCTCTGTAGTTCTGCAACTTTCTGGAAATATTTCAAGAATACAGTTACAGCAAGACACCTTTAGGAGATCTACATGCTCCAGAGAACACAGTGTACTTGTGCAAAACGTGGGCATGAAGTTATTTTAGCCTCAAAGCCACACATCTGACACACATTCCTCCATCGGCCACAGAGTCATAAAAGCAGCTAGAGGGCCAGCTCCACCAGTGTCACATGACTTTGTCCAGGGCCATAGAGCTCTGTCTGTAAATGGCTGGAAAACAATTCTACTCATGGAAATTTGTGAGAAAGTAGCAGCCATTATAGTCAGACGGATGGTCTCAATGCTGAGAGGCCTGATGTTTAAAAGAGATTTTAAAACGATTGCGAGCAGGGGGCTTTACATACTGGGCATACCATGTAACAACCAATAATGTAATACCTGCCAATAACTTTGTAATAATAATAATTCTGGCAGTTTTAAATGTAATAAAGCCAATAACGTAATGAAGTTTTTGAGCCAATAACATTGACTATTCATCGAACAGAGACACTGACAAAACATAAAAAGTCTCATGGATTAGAGACAAAACATCTAAAACTCTAAAAACCAAGTCCGGCTGATTTATTTTTAAATGTTTTTTGTAGTGATTTAGATTAGCTTGAATGACTAAGATTATTATTATTGTGTTACTTGCAAGTGTGTAGCTACATTTGTTTCTTTGCAATATGCAATATTGTAAAGAAACAAATGCAATGTATCCCCTATATTTAGAACCTTAAGGATCACCAGAACCAAAATATCAACATTGTCCTAACTATGTCAGATTATAACATCTACCATGATGTTATCTTGTAATTATTTGCCGGTGATTCTGGGCAGTATTTATGAGTTACAAGCTGTAATGGCCAAATTAGCCCCATCTCCCAATAGTAAAGAATCATTTAAAACATTCCTGGATCCAGATGGTGATCCAGAGCACCCTCAAAATGTAATCAGTTGGTCCTTATTCCTTTTCTGACATTTCCTGAAAATGTCATCAAAATCCGTCCGTAACGTTTTGAGTTATGTTGCTAAAAGACAGACAGACGAACCAACGGCGCCAAAAACATAACCTCCGCCTTGGCTGAAGTAATAATAACTTATTACATTATTAGAAATTTTTTTTTACATTGTTGGTTCAAAATCCTTATTACATTATTGACAAGTTGTTACGTTATTAGTTTTATTACATTTAAAATTGCCAAAATTATTGGCAGGTATTACATTATTGGCCATTAATATATTTTTGGTTGCTACATACAGCCTTTAGAAGCTCTTCTCAAGTCTGCATTATCTGGCTGAAAAATTTGACAAGTTGCCATTTTAATTTATTTTCCTTTGTTATATGAACACAAAGTAAGATGTGTACATTCCACCTGTTCTTCTGCTTCTGAAATAACCTCCTGGTTGTACTGTGTTTACATCTGAAACGTGTTTTATGAAGGTTTTGTTCCATTTGAAGTAACTTCAGTGAACTTGACTTTGCACAGGTCTCCGGGTCATTTCAAAGTCAAAGCCCAGGTGCGAGTGGGTGAGATGTGGACGGCTGGATGTATGGAGGATGTGTGTGAGAGCACCACCAGCCCAGAGCGGAGCTTTGTCATGGGCTGGCCCACCTGCAACTGTGTGGCTACCTTCAGGTATGCTTTTTACATCTGTTACCAAAATACAACCTCAAGAGCCCCCCAAAAAGCTGTGTATGAACCAGTGTTGAAAAAGTGATGATCCAAAATGTAGTTATGGTGAATAAAGGTGGGTCCACTATAGACATGAGGTTTCCATATGACTTTATTTTCTCCTGATTGACTTTGATTTTTTATAGACAGTACATTACAGGTGAATGCTCTGAGGCTGAGGATAGTGGCTCTCTTTTCATAAAGTTTCTCTACATGGCTTTGATGTACGGTGGCATGGTGGTTAGCTCACCTGCCTCACAGCAAGAAGGTCTTGAGTTTGATTCCTGGACTTTGTGGGGCCTCTCTGTGTGGAGTTTGCATGTTCTGCCTGTGTGTGTAGGTCTACGCCGGGTGCTACGGTTTCCCCTACCTCCAAAAACATGTACAATAGACCTTTTTCACAAAAAACAGAAGTAGTTACTCGTTGTGTTATCCCACTTCTGGTTAGCACTGGTCTAAGGCAAAATGTAGTGAGTGTTTTCAACATTCTTATTCAATTTTACGTTTGCAGATGTAGTGACAGTTACAGAGGCAAAGACACCCACAAATAAGATAGACACAGGCTACTTTTTTCCATAAAGAGCTTATTCACAATTACAGGAATTACAGGAAAGTAAAGAAGAAAGCGGTCAACATTAGCATTAGCTAACTACAGATGACAGCAGATAAACAGTATACTGTATTTTCCAGAGAATAAGCATTGGTCAAAAAATGTGTTATAAAGAGGAAAAAAATGTATATAAGCCACACTGGACTATAAGTCGCATTTATTTACATAGCTATCATGACGCAGGGAAACCTTACGCCATGCGCCCTCGATGTGCGCTTTTTATTCCCCCATTATATTCCCTGTGCGCATGGGACATAGATCCACAGCAGTTTGTTCTTTTTTGTTTGTTCAAAAGCATCTGTAAGCTCGAGCTAACGCGCTGAGGGTCACAGAGCCTGGAGCCTGTGAAACGCCATTACACAGAGAAGACTGCGCTCCACTGCAGTCACTAAAAAGAAGCGAAAGCAAAAGGAGAGACATGATTAGGCTGAAAGCTTACTGCTGCTGTGTGCTCCCTTTCCTAGTCTAGACTTTGTTTACAGACCACAGCTGCATGAGTCTGTGTTCTTGCTTCAGACTGGTGGCCACACAGTCGGTCTATGACAGAGCGAGTCTACAAAAGCGCAGTAATTATGTGTAGCAGCTGATTTCTCGATCAGCTGAGCAATCAAACAAACGCACACTGACACATTACACTGAAGTGAAACGCTACAATGTATAATAATATTAACAACTATGTTAAAATATAATTTAAAATTGAGTATAAATGAGCAGTTGCTTGGTATTTTGGCATGTGTGCGCCTAAGCATTGTGTTGTGTACGTTCCAGGATCAGTGTTGGCCTTGTGGACTCTGGTGTCAAAGCGCAATTTTTGTTCCAGCATAGTTTGATTTACACATTAAGCCCTGCCAAGAACTGACATTTAATCTGAAAAGGCAAGTTATTCAACTACACAAAAGCATAGAGAACATACCTGGGAGGCTGCATAGGCTAAATTAACATAACAAGCCAGCAAGCCCAACAAGCAAGTTACCAATAAGCAGGTTCACCAAGCTCTCGATCTCATTCTACATCACTGAAAACTACTGACAGTAGTTGACACAAGCCTAGCGCGCCCTCTCACGGCTGTAGACGGTAATGTTTACTCCTTGGTTCATGTTAAATTAAATATACAGGGTTCTAGAATAACTTTTTCACATTTCAAGAGCTACAGCTGCTGATGTGGAGGAGAGCAGCCCCGAACACAGAAGGCACCGTGTCCAATGAAAAGTTCATTACTATAACAGTGCACCTTTACATCACTGCTCACTCGCAAAAATGCGGCCGCTTCAAAATTTTGTTCATGCTCTCTTAAAGAGTAGTTGCATATGCAACCATTTTGGTCACAGTCCAGAGCCCTGATATATTTTTTGATATATAAGTTGCACCTGACTATAAGCAGGACCAGCCAACCTATGAAAAAAAGTGCGACTTATAGTTCAGAAAATACAGTAGAATTAAATTATTTTAGACGGGAATTCTAAAACAGCACAGACAAGTAGTTTATGTATTTCCTGCTTATTTTTATGCCGATGTTTTGTTAATTAAAACATGCCCATCTGTGTAAATGGAGATAACCTATTTTAAGTAATAATATGTAACAAGCTGTATCTTTTGTTCATCTGTATATGATGAAATGTAGTCAAGGGGCTGGCAGATGTCAAAGCAAAAACTTATTTTTTATTACCTATTTTTGGGCTCTGCTATTTTACGCCACTTGCAACCACAACCGGAAGTATCACGACATGACTTCCAGTTGAAAAAGGCCTATAGGTCCCCAATGGGACCAGGACTCCCCTGGAAAAGAGATTCTGAATCTTAGTGGGACTTTCCTGGTTCAATAAAGGACAAATAAAAAAAAAAAGTAAAAAAATAAAAAAAATACAATATTGCCACAGAAGGTGTGGCTCTGGTGAAAGTGTCCAAGTGCTAACTGAACTGGGAGGTAAATAGCTGCTCGAGAGTTCTTTGTCAGTTTAATCAGCTCATATATGCAACTGCATTTCTTGTTTTTGTAACCTATATATTAGGGGTTTAAGAAAATATCAATTCTGCAAAATCAGTACAGTATTTTATAATATACAGTATTTTATTGGCAATACTGTGTCAACATCAACAATGGCTGAATACATTTTTTGGGTATATTTTATAATTTATTTTTTCTAAATCCAGCAAGCACTTTCTTGTTGTTGCTTATTTGGAATAAGGCGCCTGCACTTGGAAAAGAGTACAGTGTGTTCAGTTCGAGACAGATAAATGTGTTGACCACAGAATCCTCAAAGCCTTAAACACGACGGCAGCGCGTGGTGAAGCCAAGCCACAGTCCAACCAGATGAGACACACATACCAACCCTTAGCCTGCTATTTACCCCAAAACTCTAGACTCAGAAGTACAGATTCAAAATGTCCCACCTTTACCCACCATCCTCAGTACTGGGCTGCTTTATGGGTGTCATGGTTTTCTTATATACAATGTGAGCTGTTCATGCTGTATAGAAAAATACAAAAAGAATCATATCCAGTCCACTATTCTCCTGATGTGGTCGGGCTGCTGTCGACTGGTGCTAAATGTAAATAATATTTTCGATGTCCTTTTTGATCTGATTTTGATTATTTCTGCCATTCTTCTGTGAGTGAAGAAATGAGCAAAATATTTGTATTGCCTTTTTGAGCTTTTAGGGCCATGAGAAGGGGATTCGGGCTGTTTCCTGCAGTGTAAAACCCAACTGTTTGGAAACAGCAGCACGCCCTCTGCTGGACAAATAGCAGAAGGCCATCATTTGCAAGTAAACAGGTCTTATTCCAGCACACAGTAAAAAAAGTACTGTTTATATCGGTGGATATCGGCCAGATTTCGGCCAATAACCGATATTTTTCTTGATGGGCTATATCGGCTGATAATATCGGCCGGCCGATATATTGGTCGGGCTTTATAACAAACCCACAGATGTAACAAACCCACTCATGTAATAAACCACTAATGTAACAAACCCAAAAATGTAACAAACTCACAAATAAGTAAGAAAAGTAGCTTACTTTATTGATTCCGTAGGGAAATTTGTTTTCTGCATTTGACCCATCGCCCAATGCTGCTGGGGCAACCTGTCAGGAGCAGTGGGCAGCCACGGGGCAGCGCGAGGGGATCTTTCTCCAGATCTTGACCCAGGATCCTGGTCAGAAGTATCTAGCTGTAGGATTAGCCTGTTGTGCATGTTTTGAGGTTGATGGGGGAAACCGGAGCACCCGGAGGAAACCCACCCAGACACGGAGAGAGTATGCAGACTCCACACAGAAAGGCCCCACAAATGAACCACACGTGTCATAAACCCACAAATGACACACACACAAATGTAACAAACCCACAAATGTAACAAACCTGCAAATATAAATAACCCACTCAGGTAACAAACCCAAAAATGAAATAAACTGCACATGTAATAAACCCACAAATGTAACAAACAGACATGTGTAACAAACCCACACATTTAATAACATTTGTGGGTTTATTACATTTGTGAGTTGGCAGTTTTTATCACATTTGTTGGTTGTGAGGAGGTATTACATTAATCCATGTAACACACCTGTTGACTGGCGCTGCTTTCTCCTCTGGGCCATGTCTGCGTTGTTACAGATACCTCTGAGACATTCTGAACATTTTTTCTGTTGCCACTCATTATCATTGTCTGCTTTTTGCAGTTCGGAGGAGCTTAAGGACAAATGGCTGGGCCTCATTCAAAGGTAAATCACAACACAACATCAGCTTCAACTAGGAATCAACATCTGCTCTGGATTTATTTATTCAGTTAAATCATTTTTAACTTACAGCTAACTGTGAATCATCCCTTAATTCTGATCTCTCTGTCATAGCCGAATAAGTGAGGAAAAGGGGAAAGATGACCCTAAGACAGTTCCTCTGAAGATTTTTGCAAAAGATATTGGAAACTGTGCATATGTAAGACTTTACAGTGTATGTTATAGGCCTTTTCTAGATTCATATTTAGTGCAACTGTTCTTAAATTACAATGTTTGTTTCAGGCTAAGACTCTAGTGGTGAGTAACATGGACAGCACTGCGGACGTCATTCACATGGCTTTACAGCACTTTGGCAGTTCCGTAAGTATAAAACTGACCTCTGACCTTGAATCAGACTGTGATCTTTTTGCTGTAACTCTGTGTGTATTTTTTGATATAGTCCCTTTAAGGGGCCATTCTCACCAGCTCTGTTTGGTCCACTTTAATCTAACTCTGCTTTGTTTGCTCAGAAAGTCTAGTTTGTTTGGGGATGTGTGAATGCTGATGCGGACTGAAAAAGTGAACTCTAATCTGTCTGAGGTTTTGGCTTGGTTGAAGTGAATCCTGGTGCGGTTGAATAGGATATGTGAATGCAAGTAGACTGAACAGTGAACTAAAACCAGGAAGAGACCTGTTAATGCTAGTAGTAAATTATCTACATTAATACAATAGTATATGTAAAATAAAATGTATTCTGATTGGTGTAGATAGTGTTTTTGATTCCATAACAATGTAATTGTGAAGTGAGCACTTAAATAATTTAATGACTACATACAAAGAGGCAGGGGTGTTGCCAGGTATTCTGGGCCCCCTGAAAAGATATAACATGGTCCCTATTGTTGCAAAAATAGCTTATCTTATATAATTATTGATATTCCAGGGGCCCTGTCAGTCATGGGCCATGATATTCAAAAGATTTAGTTAATTTGACAAAGTTCAGTGAGAAAGCGAACCGCACCAGCAGGAAAATGTAACAGTGTTGCAACTTTACTCCCCAGTCGAACCAAGTCTACCGGACTATTAGATGTGAAAATGCCTTTATTTACTTCTGTGTAGAATGTTGGCCCTTGAAACAGCTGTTTTCAATGTTTAGGGCTGTGTCAAAGACCATCGCCTATGGGTAAGTTGGTGTAAGGATGACCCGCCGTACCCTCTGATCGGTGAGTCCATGCCATAAACATCTCATTTCATGCGTCACTCATTATCTGGGAGAGTCACCTGAAAGACCTCCGTCCTCTTTCAGGACACGAGTTCCCCTTCAGCATTAAGATGAGCCACATTCGGGACAGCAGCGCCGGAGTGGGCCGGGACTCCTCCAGCCCCACGGACTGTCCCGGGGTGCTGCTGCTGGACCAGTGCCTCCCTCCAGAAACTCAGTGCCACTTTATCCTCCGGCCCAGCAGAGTGGCCCCGGGACAGGCCCCTTACATAGGTAACTAATGTCCTCTCTGCCTAAACCTGGTAGACCTGTCTGGACTGAGACAGGACACTGTTGGGAGAGATGCTGAAGAGGCTTGTACAGTGTTCAGAGTACTGGAGGTCAGAGGCATTCATATAGTGGTCACAAAAAATACAAATATAGTATTGAGAAATATCACAAAAAAGGTTTAAAAAGAGGTCATCTGGACTTGCTTTTTAAAGTTGAAGATGTTTCACCTTCATCCAAGAGGCTTTCTAAATTCTGAAATTGAGCTGGTAAGAGAGCTGGTTTATATGCTTCTAGGAAGGAAGAGTGTTAAACCTGAAACTATATTCTGTTGGTTTAGAAGACTTGAAAGGGGCTCAGTGCTTTCGAGCTGTTGCGAGTCCTTTGTCCTCAGCTGGAGTGAGAGTGGTTAACCATCCCCAGCCTGGTCAGCTCCTTCAGATGTGAATGACCTGAGTGAAACTGGTTAGTTTTTTTGGGGTTCAGGAGACTGTTGTAGACAGATGGAAGGTTGTATATGAGCCCACCATTTCTGTTCAGAGAAGGTTTTTCTTCTTTGACTCCTTGCTTAAACCATCCTTTCTCTCTGGTTAAGTTTTGGACCTCACTGTCCTCCAAGAAGTGGTCTGTGTCCTTCCTAGGTGGAGGTGTACTGCAGACTCTGGTCCTGGTGTTGGTATACCCACCTGTGCAGAGGTTTCATTGTAATTGCTGTTCATTTCAGTTCTCACTGCTGTGGATGGAGTACACATCATTGCTCTGTTTTAGAGTTGGGCGATATGCATTTTTTCATACCGTTTTACCGTCTCTAAATTATAGCAGTATAATTGTCTATCAACTTAATTAAGGCTAAACTTGCCTTTAAAATTGAGTTAAAACAGTACTTTGAAAATGTAGGGACATCTGTTGTTTTTTTGGGCAAAAAAGAGGTGTGGTAAATACAAAAAATGTGTTTCTGAAGTGTTTATTTGTAAAAACACGACATATAAGAAGTTATTTTGAAACTGGTCAAACCCAGCACGTCAGTTTATCCTCCAACACATCCGCGTCTCCTGCGACCCTCGCTCCAGGTCTCACTCTTTCTTCTTTAACCATCTGGGAACACACGATGATTTGTTAAAATATGGCCATACAATGCGCTGGAGGGTTGTGGATGTCATTGTTCAAATAATTGTCCGAGGAAGTTTATTTATTTTCCATTTTGCAGGACGTGGCGTGGCTTCAGCCCCGCGCTCTGCTTCTGTGGCTGCGCTGACTACAGCAGCGACAGTCACAGCAGAAAACTACCGTGGCTGCTGTAAACCACTGTTAGAGGACTTACTTAACACACGTCAACACTTGTTAAAATAATTTGTTGGTCCTTAATCAAAATAACGTGGCTTTCCGCCGTCTGCCTTTGCATTTTTTAACTGTAACATAACACTGAGGTAACATAACTTCAAACAATTCTGTTTTCTCATAATCCCCACTTATTTGGGCAGTTTATTAATGTTATTCTACTTGGTTCACCTGAATCAGTGCTGTTCAGGATGCGCTTCCTCTCATGTAATTAATTAAAGTATAATATTGGTGTTGCTGTTAATTTGAAAATATATGCTTATATTACACATCAAGATTTACATTTATCCCCACTATATTGGCATGAACCTTGATACACATTTTAGGTATTTAAAAACAAACCAACTACAATTTCCCAGGGATTTAAACCACAGTATTGAAAGTGATACCGTCATGATTTTTACATACCCCGGTATACAGTAATATTGTTATATTGCCCAACTCTACTCTGTTTATAACTGGGAGTTTTGTCCTTGGGATGAACCAGTTTTTGTCTAAGCGTATTATTCATCCATTTTCTTCCACTTATTCCCATTAGGGGTTGAGGATGACAGGAGCCTATCCCAGTAACTTTGGGCCTTAGGCGGTGTACACCCTGGTCAGGGGCCAGTTTGTTGCAGGGCTGACACAGAGACATACACAGACAGATGACCATTCACTCTCACGTTCATTCACTAGGGTCAATTTAGAATCACCAATTCACCAACACATGCATGTCTTTGGATGGTGGGAGAAAGCCAAAAACCCAGAGAGAACCCACAGTAACACGGGGAGGACATGCAGACTCCACCCAGAGAGACTGTGTATCAAACTCACAATCTCATTGCTGGGAGGTGAGAACACTAACCGTACTGCCACCGTGCCCCCACTGATCATATTAACAGGTTTGAAATGAACCGGGATGTTGTGTTGGCTAAAAATCCTTTTGAGATTCTCAGAGAGACCAGATACGTAAGGAATAACTATGTTGCTCTTTTTTGGCTCTGGTTCTTTCCTGTCCTGTTTTCCTCTTTTTTGGGAAGCTGTAGAGCTTTCAGGCGCCTTGTATCCACAGCCTTAAAAAAAAAAAGAAGCCTTAAAACTGCTATAGGTTACCTATTTTTTTGCTGCGGGTATACAGACTGGCTTTTTTTTTTACTGCTTTTTTACTCTCTCCCTGTTCACGCCCTATAATTCCCTGTTACCTTTGTACTGTCAGGTTTAATAAAGCTTTGGAAAAAAAAGAAAAATAAAGTTAACTTTATAATAATCCCATACAAATCTATCAAGATACCAAATGCTTCGTTTTTACTGACAAATCAAGATGCAGAATCGCTCTAATGTGGAAACATCTGTTTATAACATGCTGGAGTTTATTTGGACAAGACAAACTTTGTCTGAGGAAATGTTGACATGTTGCATGTTTCTTGTTGAGGTCCACTTTTGTCAGGGTAGCAGATGTTATTAGAACAGAACGCATGCACTGATGGTTAATTTACCAGTGTTTTAGTGCTAATATCTAAGACCTTTTGGATTTCTGGTTACCACGCTGAAATTTGGTCTTGGTTTTGCCCACAGTCCAAGATCGTCCTAGTTTAGTCTTTCCTGGTTTATTTGTAGAAAATTGGGACCAAAAGGAATGAATTACCTAAACAACACAGACAGTGACAGTGATGTGTTGGAAAACAAAGTGCTGTGGACAGAGAGGCTCCATAGGCTGTTCTTCAGAGGCTGTGTACTAGAGCCTTTGAACCAGAGGCTGTGCTCCAGAGACTATGTAATTCCAGATCAGCACTTATACAGCAACTCTGTGGAAATGAAAATTATTACAATGGCACTAAAATAATTGTATTCAATATAAAACTAGGAGAATCTCTGTGTCTTTGGTTTGAGCCCATGAAGAGGTCACATGTGGAACTTGCTGATTTGCTGATGATGCAGCGATGAGAGTTCTTATCCCACACATGTCCCATCCAGCCTGTTGTGATCATTGCACATTTGGCTGTGTATCTGATGCACAATGTTCTGCCTTCTGCAGGCCTGGATTTGGCCCTTCAGTAGACGGTGTGTTTCTGACGCTATGGTGATGCAAGGCCAGTCTCACTAAGAACTGCTGTCTTATTGAGAAATTCCTGATCCAGGCTTTGGGAGCCTGCTCCAAGGCATATTTGGGCAGAAGGCCAGGCAGATTGTTGATTAAATAATGCTCTTTGTGGTATGTTTTATGTTTCCTTGGGCTTTTATTTGCCTGTGTGCTCCACCCGCTTTAAGAATCTCATACTTGTTTAGAAAGTCACACCCAGCATATAAAGTTGAATAATGAAATCTATAATTTCACATCAGACATGCGTGCCACAAGGTCAACAACCAGTACAGAAGAAAGAATCAAGAATGTGTCCCTGTTCAAGGCAGCATAGTCCATGAAGAAGACTTTTGATGTTCCCTTTTGTTCTCTGAAGACTAAGACGTCAGTGTAGAATATGGAGTAGGTCTTTCCTGAGGAGAGGACGTGTGAAGGTTCTAATTCATCCATGTCACAAGACTACTCGGGTTTAGAAGCTTCAATAGGATTCACTTTCAAACAGTTGATAGTTCTCAAAAATGAGGATTAGATTGAGAACGGAAACTCAGTAGCTATCACCTGACACACACACACACACACACACACAGATGATCATATACCGACAACAAAATATGCTGCTAAAAACATAATAAACAGATTGATTGTATTCATTAAAAAATACAATACAATACAATATAAGTTTCTAAGGAGCTCGGTGGAATGACCATCACCATCATGCCATTAAAGGAGTCCATTACAAACACAGGTAGTGCACAGAACATATTTCAGTTCAGTCCTCCCGGTCATTTCCAGGACACATTCATTTCAGTTTTGCTTTTTTTCTATAGCACAGTATAACAACAAAAGTCTCCTCAAAGGGCTTCACAAACAGTTAGTCAAACATAACCACAATCAAACATAAACAATAACTACACTAAACTAAACTCTCCCAGGACATCCCCTGTCCTTAGACCCTCCTTCTCAGTAAGGAAAAACTCCTAAAAAATACAGCTGTGGGGAAAAAAAAGGAAGAAACCTTCTGGAGAACACATTGAAGGAGAGACGGGCACGCAAAATGTGTCTAGGATTGTTAAACAATTGCATTAGCTCATCGATAGTATCATACACACATGGATTATTACCAGACTTTCAAAAACCTGCCTTTAAAACTAAGGAGGACCTGTCCTTTTAAACAGTAGCCCCCAGATTGTGGAACACATCTCATCTCCCTCTGTGTGGCCGACTCTGTTGATTCTTTTAAAAAGCAGCTGAAGACACTTTTATTTAGACAAGCTTTCAGTTGACTGGGTTTGATGCTTTATTGTTTTATTATTTTTGCCTGTGTTATGATGTCCTTTTCTGGACTTTGTGAAGCACTTTGTAATTTTTATCTGTGAAGCTTACTTACTAACTTACGTACTGAATGTCTTATGTGCATTCGCTGACCCCTCTGTACTGTTCTTTGCAGAAGCAGGTCACCAGAAGTCCTTCAAAAGGAAGCGTTCTCTGATCAATTGGCCATTCTGGAGGGGGTCCAACAGTCAGCTCGACGGGGCGCCCCTGTCCCCCTTATTGTCCCCCACTCAGGGACGCCTGTTCGGGCAGCCTCTGACCTCGGTGTGCCTGTCGGACCACAGTCTGCCCAAGCCCATCATGGTGAGTGTTCCGGTGTGATTACCAGGTGTACTGCCCTCATGCCCAAAGCAGCAGCATCCATTATTTTCTTTACCATGTCAGCCTGTATTGTTGCTCCTGTTGTAGGACATGCTGGTGTTCCTGTACCTGGAGGGGCCCTACACGAGGGGAGTGTTCCGGCGCTCTGCGGGGGCCAAAGCCTGCCGGGAGCTCCGGGAGCGGCTGGACTCAGGGGCCCAGGAGCTGGAGGTTTGCCGCCAGTCTGCCTTTGTCATCGCAGCAGTGCTCAAGGTCAGCACCACCACACACGTCCACAGCACCACCACACACGTCCACAGCACCACCACACACGTCCACAGCACCACACACGTCCACAGCACCACCACACACGTCCACAGCACCACACACGTCCACAGCACCACCACACACGTCCACAGCACCACCACACACGTCCACAGCACCACACACGTCCACAGCACCACCACACACATCCACAGCACCACACACGTCCACAGCACCACCACACACGTCCACAGCACCACAACACATGTCCACAGCACCACACACGTCCACAGCACCACCACACACGTCCACAGCACCACCACACACGTCCACAGCACCACCACACACGTCCACAGCACCACACACGTCCACAGCACCACCACACACGTCCACAGCACCACACACGTCCACAGCACCACCACACACGTCCACAGCACCACACACGTCCACAGCACCACACACGTCCACAGCACCACAACACATGTCCACAGCACCACACACGTCCACAGCACCACCACACACGTCCACAGCACCACCACACACGTCCACAGCACCACACACGTCCACAGCACCACCACACACGTCCACAGCACCACCACACACGTCCACAGCACCACAACACATGTCCACAGCACCACACACGTCCACAGCACCACCACACACGTCCACAGCACCACCACACACGTCCACAGCACCACCACACACGTCCACAGCACCACACACGTCCACAGCACCACCACACACGTCCACAGCACCACTACACACGTCCACAGCACCACACACGTCCACAGCACCACTACACACGTCCACAGCACCACACACGTCCACAGCACCACCACACACGTCCACAGCACCACAACACATGTCCACAGCACCACACACGTCCACAGCACCACCACACACGTCCACAGCACCACAACACACGTCCACAGCACCACACACGTCCACAGCACCACTACACACGTCCACAGCACCACCACACACGTCCACAGCACCACAACACACGTCCACAGCACCACCACACACGTCCACAGCACCACACACGTCCACAGCACCACTACACACGTCCACAGCACCACAACACACGTCCACAGCACCACCACACACGTCCACAGCACCACACACGTCCACAGCACCACTACACACGTCCACAGCACCACACACGTCCACAGCACCACAACACACGTCCACAGCACCACACACGTCCACAGCACCACTACACACGTCCACAGCACCACACACGTCCACAGCACCACAACACACGTCCACAGCACCACCACACACGTCCACAGCACCACACACGTCCACAGCACCACACACGTCCACAGCACCACCACACACGTCCACAGCACCACTACACACGTCCACAGCACCACACACGTCCACAGCACCACAACACACGTCCACAGCACCACCACACACGTCCACAGCACCACACACGTCCACAGCACCACACACGTCCACAGCACCACACACGTCCACAGTACCACCACACACGTCCACAGCACCACCACACATTATTTATTGTTTGGATTAAGAGTCTTCTGTGTGACACATTCTTTGACAGCTTAACTCAGAAGGATGAAGTCTAGATGTTTTATGTGCAGGACTTCCTGCGGAACATCCCCGGCAGCCTGCTGTGTGTGTGTCTGTTCGAGCAGTGGATGGAGGTGATGCAGGGGGACGGAGGGGAGCACAGGATCCAGGCGGTCAACAGGTATGGCCCTGCTTACACAAAATTATATCACACTTCATGTGCCTTTTTGATACAGCCCTAGACATTTTGTGTACAGACTTCAGTAAAATTCCAAATATACCAAATATGTTTTTTGTTAAAATGTCTTGTTCAGGCTGCTGTGCCTCCTGCCCAGCGGGAACCTGCTGCTTCTCCGTCATGTGATCTCTGTGCTCCACTGTATACACCTTAACGCTCAGGAAAACCAGATGAATGCCTTCAACTTGTCTGTGTGCATCGCTCCCAGCATGCTTTGGGCTCCAGCACCCACCTCTCCAGAGAGGGAGGGAGAAGGGACCAAAAAGGTACCACCACACACCACAAACAATATCTGCTCAGCTGCTTATGAAACGCATTTGTGCTTTCATGCTAACGTTTCACAAGCAACTTCTCCCTGATAAGGCTGAATGTATGGTCAGCCACAGGTTGACTGGAAATAACAATGGAAGAGAGCTTTCTGAATGGGAAATATAAGGCTGACTGCAGACTGAGCTGTGTTCCAGTAAAGACTGACGTTTCTGTGTAAATAAGCAGCTGTTACTCACCCAGTGTGTCATTTACTGCTTACTTTTACTGGACTTGCATCACCTCATTGTGTTTTAGAGCCCAGTTTATCTGGATAATTAGAAGAGGCTTGATGAGGGCTGTGGCTATAGCTGGAAGCAGAGCTGAGCAGGCAGTCATAGGTTTACTCTGGGACACTCTGAGGAATGCAGCACTGTTCTGAGGTGCTGCTGAGGCCTGCGTGTGTGGAAGTATGTGAGGTCACTCTCATGTACAGTAAGATATATGAGACATGTATGTGCACAGGAACACGCTGCATGTACCAGCTTCAGCTGTCTATCATCACATGTTCAGACATGGCACAAGATATGTCCCATAGGTTTGTTCAGACTGTTGGCTTTTCTGGCATAAAAATGGCATTAATAAACTAGCCAAAAGATTTATATCTGATTCTGATGTGTAGTCACATGTACACATTTTCATTCCCACATTCAGATTATTGAATACACGTGTACAGATTGTGGTATACACACTAAACTGCTTTGACATACAGTTAGGTTCATAAGTATTTGGACACTGACAAAAATTTTGTTATTTATTTTATATATTTTAATGTGCTTTACATGCAGACTCTCAGTTGTAATTTGAGAGTATTCACATTCAAATTGGAAGAAGGGTTTAGGAATGACAGCCTTTTAATGTGTAGCAGTCTCTTTTTCAGGGACTCCAAAGTAATGTACATTGTATGTTGTCATAATATGCTGTGATTGCAAGAAAATATCTCTTTTTGGTCAGCTGTGAGGGGTCCATCCCCAGTGTGCAAACCACAAAAACCAGGCCAAAGTGGTGATCAGTGACTTCACATATAGACTATAGTTTTAAAATACACAAACATCAAAAATATGTAGTACTTTTCTTAGATTTCTTTATGGAGCCTCTACAGACCAATATTCCCTTTTCTTCATTTTTCTGTAATGGAATAACATACTCTTTGTTCATGTTTTGATTTGGAATGAGCTTTGCTTTTTTTTTATACACTGCTATTATTTTGAACACAACTGTACACGTAAAAGCAGTTGTGTTCCTGTAAATAGCACAGAGTGAGAATGAGAAACTGTTTTTAACCAACAGAGCAAGGACAATTTTTCAAAGTGAGGACATATTGGGCTGTGGCAAGAATGTGTGTGTATGTGTGTATGTGTGTGTGTGTGTGTGTGTGTGTGCGCGTGTGTGTGTGTGTGTGTATGTGTGTGTATGTATGTAAAAGCAGTTTATTGTTGAAGTTATTGTTAAAATTCCAGAAAGATATATTTTCTTGAAGAACTCAGGTACAGGAGTACAGGATAACTGAAGTGTGTGGACGGTGTTTGAAGTGAGCTGATGCAGACAACACTCTGACCTTTGACCTCTGCACAGCTCATGCTCTGTGCCTCTAAACACCACCTCTTTGTCCCTCCAACCAAATGCTCCAAATACTTGGACTTGCGCCATAAATCCACTCCACTCTTATTCATACCTACAATGGAATTTATTTTTATAGTAGCTTTAACCAAAAACTCTACTTATACTTTGAATCCATAAAGTAATGTACAGCAGCTGGGACAGGGTCTGCTCAGGTTTAGAGCAGACCTAACACAGAAGTGTTGAGCAGGGTGATGCACACACAGACAGGACCACCTGCCTCATATATATCATATATGACTCAATATAAAAATTTGTTTCAGCCAAACTGTCTCAAAGTTGTCATTCTTTGACAGGTTGTTAAATGGGCTGTAATAATACAGTGTCTGCTCTTGTATTTTAATGTTTTTTATAAATATATAGTGGTATTGGTAAAGAAACTCTGCACTCTGGACACTCAAGCTTCTGTCCCTGGAGCTGGACAAGCAGCAGTATGTCCAATATGAAACATGGATAATTATTTGACTTTCTCACAGACATGGGACCTGTGACATTAATTTAGCATTTTGATGCATTTATGGATGTTAAAAATGTTTGTAAGTTGTTTTTTTTTTTTTTTTTTTTTTTTAAATCTGAGCGGGTCAGGTCCTGGCCTACATGTAGACTGGCCTCTGTTGTTCTCCAGTATGCTCCTGTTACTCTTTTCATAGAGTATACCCATACAGGGACAGAACTTATAAGGATGTGTATGTGTCTCTGCGGCTGTGGTGGTCAGAGCCAGGCCTGCTGGCCCCAAAACACCAGGGTTCCAGCCCTTTCTGACGACACTTGAATGCACCACTTAGCAGTTTAGTCTGTCTCACTCTCTCACTGTTGCAGCCTGTAATTTCAATATTTTTGGTTGCTGTTCCACACATGGACCTGATATGATTCAAACTTTAGCGTTTAAAAGACCAGAAACCTAAAATACAACATAGTCAACCTTTTACCTTTAGTAGAGACTTGTATGCAGGCGCTGCTGAGGTGAGCTGCTGCTCAGACTGGTTTTGTTGGAGATGACGGAGCTGAAAGGCAGTGTGTGAATGGGCCAGTGATGGATGAGTGACTGGTGGCTCCAGCTCCAACTATGCACAGTGTCACGTCGTCTCTTTGACTGACACAGAGGAATGTAAGTGAGCTGGTGGGCCAGGAGCTGCTATATGGATATGATTATTATGTTTTTTGAATCTAAGTAGCACTTCATCAGAAATGGACCATACCATACTAAGCCAGGTTCAGTCTATATGAAAAGTCCACTAGTTTGGAATACTTTGCAATAATATTTGTATATGGGGCTATTGTTGTATCAAAAAGATTTGTGTGCCTGTATCTAGATTTATCTGTTTTAAAATATGTGCGTATCAAGTTTTGTGTGCGCGTATTAAGATTTCTGTGTGTAATAACATCAAGAGGGGCCATCTGAGGTGGCTTGGGCATCTGTTCCAGTCGGATGCCTTCTGGACACCTCCACCTGGGGAGGCATGTTCCACTGGGAGGAAGCCCCGGAGAAGACCTAGGACACGCTAGAGACTATGTCTCCCTGCTGGCCTGGGGACACCTTGGGGTTCATCCGGGCAAGCTGGAGGAAGGGTCCGGGTTGAGGAAAGTCGGGGCATCCCTGCTTAGACTGCTGCCCCCGCGATGGATGGATGTGTAATAAGATTTGTGTGTGTGTATCAAGTTTTGTGTGTGCGTAATTAGATCTGGGTGTGTATAATACAATCTCTGTGTGCGTATGCCAATTTGTGCGTGCGTAATACGATTTACACGTGTGTAATATGATTTGTTTGTGCGTTTTAAAGTTTTTGTGTGCGTAATACAATTTGTGTGTGCGTAAAACTATTTGTGTGTGTGTAAAATTATTTGTGTGTGTAACACGTTTTGTGTGTGCGTAACAGTATTTGTGTGTGCATAATATGATTTGTGCATGCGTAATACATTTTGTGAGTGCGTAATACATTTTGTGCATGGGTATTTCAATTTGTATGTGCGTAATACTACTACTGCCATCTATTGGTGTGTCGGCTGATCCACAGCCTGTAAGTCTAAACCCAGGGTAAAAGACACACAGATGTGACATGGCAGGACTGTAACAAAAATATGTGTGTAATTAGAGCCTTCAGCACTTTTGCATTCACATATATCTCATTTTACACATACACCAATTGTTTTATGCACACACAAATCTTAATAAGCACACACAAAACTTGATACGCACTCATCTTGCTACAATATTATCCCCATATTGTACATAGGTGCTTATAAGGGCATGCGGCGAGGTGGGGATGGGTAGTTTGTTTCTGAAGTTCCCCTCTACGCATTGTGTCCTGATATGTTTTAAAGGAGCGGGCTTTACCAACTTTGTCCATGCCAACAGCTCTGGGAGTAACAAAGGTGCGAGTGTTTTATAAAGTGAGGTGTTTGTTGAACGGCTGCTGAAGTGCTCTCACCTGTTTGAGACGTGCCAGACTCACTCTTTAATGGCTCTATTTATTTACATTGGCTGTAAAGGAGCTGTGTCCATCCATGTGTGTGAGCGTGTGCATGTGCCATACACAGGACTGAGCTGTTCTCTGCACAACTGACACACGCTCTTTCACTTTAGTAAGTTACGTAAGTGCAAAATTGTGCTTGATTTCACAGTCTAGCACCAAGCAATGCAGGCAATACTAAAGCAGAGGTGGACGTGATAAACATGTAGCTCATGAGGGCAGCATATACCATATATTTACATTACTGTGCTAATGTGGTCACTGATAAAATAACACAGTGACCCCTCTCTGCAACAATACTACACACCCAGTGGACACTTGCACTGTGAGCACTTTTGTCCCATAGAAATGTCTTGTGCTCTTCTCCTCTTTTGGAACTAACCTACCTGATTTCCCCCCTGTAGTCCTGGGAGCAAACAATAGAATCTGTTGCTGTAGACATTGAGACATTGAGATTTGGAGCTTACCTTAAACTTCTAGCCCTGACTTCAGCGCTGTCCCAGTGCGAGTGAGCCATTATCTCCTTAAACACCACGCCTTGCACTTTTTGTCTGTATTTTACGTTCCTTCCCTTTTTTCCAATATACTGTCCCCTTTTAGCACTCTTCGTCAGTGTAAGAACACACCTAACCCTAAAAGACTTTCTCTAAGTCCCTCTGGCAGCCCCTTTCATCCAACATTTTCACTGATGATTCCTATTACAACATTCTTAGATTACACAGCTATCAAGGGAACATCAGGTAGTTCATGTTTAATTAAATCAAAAGCACTGACAGAGTGTTTTCTGGATGTCTTGTGACTTCTGCAACCATTTTTTCCTCCTGTCTGTTATCCCATAGGCTCATGGCACCTCCCTGTGGTGAGATTTGTGTTTACTCTCATGTTCTTTGGAATGTGATTAAGTGTATTTACAAGCCTTATTTAGTAAACATTACTGCCACGCTCCCTCTCACTGCGTTCACTCTTCTCAAAGTATTTAGCACTCAGCCAACTCCTGCGCTCATGTGTCATCATCAGGACCTGTTCCAGCAGAGCATGAAGGCAATGCACTCACAAACTTTACAGAAAATAAAAGATATATCATTACTAATTCTTTAGAAATGAGACAAAACATGTCCTGTAGCTGTAACATCTCCTAAATCTAACAATTACATTGTTTTAAAAATTGTTATTGTTGTTGTTGAGGGGTAATAATGATAAAATAATTCAACAAAATAAACCACTAAATTAACTTAAGTTGTATATTTATTAAATTTGTGATGGTTTCTGGCTCTGACAAGTTTTCACTGTAATGAACAATTACTTAAATAAAAATGAACTCATTCATTCATTCATTTTCTTCCGTTTATTCCCGTTAGGGGTCGTGGGTGACAGGAGCCTATCCCAGTAACTTTGGGCCGTAGGCGGGGTACTCCCTGGACAGGGGCCAGCTTGTCACAGAATGTAAAAATGTAACTATTGTATGTAAAAGTCCTTATTAGATCAAAGTAAATCCTTCACATTGTCGCATTTCAGTGATCCACCATGTTTTTATTAAGTTTTATAGTTGTGTCCTTGTTTTTTGTCAACTCCATCAGACTTTTATGAAAATCCCATAAAATCCTGTAATATTAGTAGAGATAGTAATCTTAGCAGGAGTCTGGTAATATTCAGATACTGTTACATGTATCCATGTCTCACAAAGTCAAACAAGTTGTACAGTTTTTCTGTATTTTTGATGTGATTGTTAATATTGTATTTGTCACATCTAGGATTGTCAAATACTTTAGAATATTGCGTTATTTTCAGTCTCCTACAATAACTTCTGTTGTCATCTAGTATATCATTTAAACTAAAGTTACTGCTACAGGTCCTTCTTATGTTTTTGGAACAAAATACCTTCCTATGACAACATCATATTTTTTTGGTCTGATGGAGTTGTCAGATTAAATAAGTAATTTTAAGTTGTACAGTAAACCTTTTTGGTAGCAACAAACTTTTTATTTTGAGGGTTTATTTGTTTTGTTTATTGTCTGCATCAAATTCATCTGCGAGAAAAATAACACACAAAAACATGTTTTTCTCATCTCCATCTGATATGAATCAACAGCTCAGTGTAACGTCCATATAAACTCTACAGATTTTTTTTTTCTTTTCAAAAAAGAAGAGAAGTTGGGAGGTTGTATCAATGCAGCAAAAGCTCAGCAAAAGAGAAACACATTCAAATAGTTCAATTTTTCTTCATTATTGGTTCCTGTTTTGTCCCATTTCTGAAGAATTAGGTCTGAAACTGTAAGTGTAGAGTCAGATCTAAACGTGACCAGAATACCATTTAAAAAAAAGGACATTCCAAACGTCTTAACAGGCCTATCCTCATTTCACCCCTAGCCCTCTTTTGCCTTCACTGAAACCTAGTTGTGAGCAGTCAGTGTCCTGAGCCAGTTTTAGTCCATAACAGGGGTCTACAGCTGTGCATTAATGCTGTTTGTGTGTCCTGTTGCAGGTCTGTGAGCTGGTGCACTTTATTATAGAGAACTGTACTGGTGTTATGGGAGAAGATGTCACCACACTTTTCAAAAACTTCAGCCACAAACGCAGCAGTGACCACGGATCAGGTAAACAAATGGACCGGCTGCACCCCAGTGTGACTGTGTGTTAAGAGTTTGTTATTGGCAAATACTTGAATTAATAGGTGGTTGGCGTTTGGAGGTGAAACACTTTTTTTTCTTCTTTTTTTTTTTGTCCAGCAGTGTGACACAACTTTGTAATTTCAAATATGGCTCAGTTTTATAAAAAGTGTAAAGAGAGGGAAAAAGTCATGCTGCAGGACATTGGTTTAACATGTAGAAATAAGCTGTCACATCACAGGACATTCACTACAATTTGCCCGTTTGAATTCTTGTCATAAAATATTTTACATGGCTGTTGTGCTAACCTAATAAATATACCTCTGTCACATCATAAAAAAATATTTTTAACATTCAGAATTTTATTTTGTGAAAAATACGTCTGTCACAATGCAGGAAAGCAAGAAGGCACATGTTAAAGCTGCACTACCTGATTTTGTGACTGTAAAAGTGATGTGTCTAAAAAAAAGTTGAGTTTGAATGATACACTCCCCTTTCCTAATTCCTCTCCTTCGCGATGCTCTGTCACAGTCTCACACAAACCTGGAAGCATGTACACAAGCCAGGAGCTATCACAATAACACAGCACAGATCTGGAGTTTGCTTTTAATTCTTTAAAATTAAAAATAAAAATACTGTGAATAAGCCGTGAATTTTGAAATAAAACAATAGCTCCTTCACATTATTCCTGATAGATTCTAGTTGTGGATAGATAAAGGATGTATTGACCAATCAGATTGCTCCTGTCCTATGAAAGCGTGTGATTGGTTAAACTGTTCCTTCCTTCGCTCTAAAAAAAAAAAAAAAAAAAAAAAAAAACTTATAATACAGCCCACAGGTGACCTCAAAGTCAATTTTTTTCTCAGGTGACTTCTGCTATGCTGTACTAATAACTAAATAATTATCTTTGCCAAAATACAACAAAAAAATAAATCAGGTCGTGCCGCTTTAACAGTTTTTGAAAAAAATTGTATTTTACTAAAATTAATAATAAAATACCAGTTCCTTTTCCCCTTCAGCTCACAGCTTTAACTCCAGAGGTCTGTCTGGTAGAATTTCCGAGGAGGAAAAACATTATTTAGCAAAACTTTTCAAATGATTACAGAAAAAATGAGTGTCACGTCATGAAGTGAAGCCCCGTACCTGAGTCCGTGTCAGTGCTCTACCAGTGTCTAAACTTTAAACATACGATATTTGGATGGACAATTATAGTATGAATCATAATTATGAGGCAGGTTTGACATTTGAAAAGCTCCTCGTTATTATCTGGTAGAGATAAAGTCATTAACAAGTACAGTCAATATAAAATCTCAAACATAGCTGGGTAACAGAGATACACAGATGAAGAACAGCTGCGTCCCTGGTTGGGTGTGGCTGAGAACATGGCGCCTGTGTGGTCTGATGGAGGCCACTCTGCAGGTCACACATGCTGCTTCTAATGCCACTGAATTTCCAGGTTCATCGGTTTATGTTATAAATTCAACAGTGAGTTCAGCCCACTATACAGATCCATCCAGAAAAGCCCTCTCCATCAACAAGACCTCACCATTCATATTGGACTTTTTCAAATTTTGATTCCTCTGTCCATAGAGCAGGTTTCTATTCTGCCTCATTCTGTTTTAAAAGAGCTTTGGTCTGGAGTTGGGCGATATCCATTTTTTCATACCGTCTTACTGTCCCCAAATTATACCGGGTCTATCAATTTAATTAAGGCTAAACGTGCCTTTAAAATTAAGTTAAAAAGGTGCTTTGAAAATGTAAGGACATCTTTTGTTTTGGGGAAAAAAAGAGGTGCAGTAAATCCAAAAAATGTATAAGAAGTTAGGTTTGAGATTGGCAGATCATTACATCCTGTTTTTATTACATTTCACACTAAACTTTTTTCCAACTTTTTCTATTGTGGATCTTTTGCAAAAGGTTTATCCTTCCAGATGAATGACTCGTCCTACGACAGTCTGGAGAACGAGCTGAATGATGATCCAGAATCTCCAGACCAGGAACTGCCTCTGAGGCCCAAGACCCAGTCCGAGAGCTGCAGCCGGGACTCGGTGCTTACTCTGAGTGACACAGAGACAGACCTGCTGCAGGTCCCCCCTCCCACCAGACCCAGGAGGTTCAGCCCGGCCGTCCGCCCCCCGCGCAGCCGACAAACCAGCGGCCAATCACAGGGCCAGAGGAGGCTGAGGCGGAGCTCCGAGCCTGCACTGGCTCTGGCTACTGCTCCTTCATCCACGGTGAGTGACACACGTGTGATTTGGTGGGACAAGGAGGGACAGATACGAGAAATAAAAGCTTTGATCAGAGTTTCAGCGGAGTCTTAAAAAGTCTAAAAAAGTCTTAAATTGTAAAGTCTGAATGTAAGGCTTTAACAAGTCTTAAATTAGCCGAGATGCAGACTGTTATGTCGTAAATACATTTAAACAGGACTCAAATATGTCACGTACATTAGATGCAATGACCTAAAATGTCCAGCTGAATGCTCAAAGGCATTTACCGGCACCAATGCAAGAGCTTAGTGAGATTTTGCTGCACTCACTTTTTTTTACACTTGAACAGAATGAACATGCTTTGTTGTTATTTAACAGAAAACTCTGAGACCCCACACTCTGAGGAAGGCCAGCTACGACGCTGCAATGAGAGGAGAGGAGGAGGACGATGAGGTGTTTGTTCAGGAGATAAACCATCTGCAGCTAACAGACCCGGCTAATAGCACAGATAAACTCCAAAATGGCAGTCATCGAAAACTCCAGTCCAGTCTGGCTCCTCCTCCGTGCCTGAACACCAGCTACTCCAGTCTGTCGTCCGCCGCCACGTCCCCCACTGGGTCCTCTCTGAGCTCTCTGGACTCGGCCTTCTCTCAGTACTCGGACTTCACCGGGATTAATGCCTGTGACACGTCTCCGCCCGCTCTCCCTCTGAGCGTACGCCCGCCGCAGTCACCTAAAGGCTCCCCTTCTCAGAGAGAAGTCCCACCTCCCACACCTCCACTGAGCAGCGGCCAGCTTGAACCAAAGGTCCCTCACACCGGGCTCAGGACGGCCCGGCACCTGTCACTCAAACTGACCCCCCACGGACACTTGGATAAAGATCCCACAAACGGGACAGCAGAAGGTAAGGACTACACACACAGGGACCACCTGCCAACCTGCCCCAGCATCCAGCCATAAAAACACTCAGTTTGGGAAGGAGATGAATTACTGTTTAATTAGGTTTTAATTAGGTTTTGGATCCTTCACATCCCTGGTCCTGACAATATCCCCCTCTCACTTTTTACTCTGAAGTCACCTCGGTTGATCTGAAATGCTGCATGGAAACACTTTGCATAGTGTTGGACTGAAGTCAACAGTCTCAACTGAGGGAACCTTTAATTAGTTATATATTAACTCTCAAGCCCTCCTTTAAAACAATCACATTCTTAAAGCCCTTTTAGGTCACTTGTTCAAATTAAAAAGTATAAAACATGGAGAAAAAAACTTGTTTTTGTTTTTTATTCATTAACCCTTGTCCTCATCATACATAGCAAAAGCTAATTCATTTTTATATTTTTAACTCCCTTAATTCCAGTTTTTCACACATTTCCACATAACAAAACATAAATGACTTACTATTTAAAGATGCAACATGTTTTTTGTTTGTGCAGGGATTATCAGTCCTGAATAGGTCACTGATTAGTCCTAACACTGATTTTAATACATTTTTATTTTTTGCCATTACAAAAACCCAGAGGGACACAGAAAATTGGCTGAAACTCACACTCTTCCTCTTAAAACCATAAGAAGCTGGGCTACAGTCACTTCTATCTAATGGAATTGTAAGGAAATTATTTCCCACAATGCAATAAAATAATTGTGGATCTGGTGGTGATGTTTTTGTTTGCATATTTTTTAGCCTCTGACTTTTTTTGAAAGTCATGAATGTTAAATCATGTTACAGAGGAATTAACATGATTTAACATTTCTGTATTGCAATCGCAGTAGAGCGTAAATAAGTGATTTTAAAGTGAGTCAGTGGGAACAAAAAGGGCTTTAAGACGAAGAGTGTGACTTTTTTATCTAGACAGTAGAATATTCTTTTTTTTTTTTCAGCTGTGACTCTGAAATTCTAAAATTAATTTATTAATGAACATTATTGTCAACTATCAGCTATCAGTCAACTATCCCAGCTTAAGAAATCCCAAAATGAGAGCAAAAAATTCATCCTTAAAGGGTGCCAGGGGAGGTTAAGGGATAAATAACATACTGTATGTGTTAAGGAGTTGTGTGGGGGTCATTTAAGAAATGAGAATGAGAAAGTCTCTGTTGTGTTGGCAGCTGGGGTCGACGTGTGCCAGCGCAGGTCCAGCAGTCCGCCCTCATACCAGCAGGCTCTGCTCCAGCTCCAGCGCCAACGCTCGCCTTTCTACACGTCTGCAGACAGGGCTCTGACGGTGCAAGAGTTTAGGCAGCTCCAGGACAACACACCCTCCTCTCTAACAGGAAGTGATGTCAAAAAGACAGAAAGTGACTGCGTCCATCCTCCGAAGGGTGTCTTCTATGGACAGAACAGCACTTCTCTGATCCTTCAGAGACAGAAGTGCCACTCTCTAACCCCACTGATGGACATGTACAGAGATGCGCGGACTCTGCCCCGCCGCACCTCAGGACCAGCCCACACCAAACCTTCCTCTCGGGACAGACCTGGGAGAGAGACAAAGCCAAAGCACTCCTCTACCAGCCTCTGCCTGTCTCCTTCCGCCACACGCACTGTAAGGGACTACTTTTCATCACAGAGTGAGGCAGATGAGGACACCTGCCACAGGAGAAGCCGTGAGGTGGCACAGGCCATAGTGCAGGGGAAAAGGGAGTGGCGGAGGCGGAGGTGCAGCGACCCGCGGGTGGACGATTTCGAACAGCTGTTTTTTGCAGAGGAGTCTTATGTTTAACAGTGATTTATGTACAAAAAAGACAGTTATCGTCACATGGCAGTTATCATTATATTTATATATGTTTTATAACTCATATTTGTTGCCTGGGATTATGTGCTATTCGGTGAGGTTTCATATGACAGCCCGTGTTTGTTTTTTGTTGTGCCCTAATACCACAGTTTCTGACAGTATATGGATATGTATTTGTGTCTAATAGTATTTATGTATTGGAAATTTTCCTGATGAAGTGTTTTTTAACAGTGGGATGTATTTATTCTGTAGTTAGTAGGGATGTAACAATGCATTGAGAACTGGTTAAACAGAGTGATGAGTAAAGATTTGAATCCACAGAGATTAAAATGAATCGTAAAGCCATTTTAAAACAAGGTCTAGCAAGGCACCACAAGCTAAACACCATATGCTGATTTTCTTTCAGAAAAACATACATTCCAATCATGTTATTTGTTTTAATATCCACTATAATGTATAATTATTATTAAATTTTTGTTTATAAAATAATTAAGATATTTTCAGCTGATGTTTAAATGGTCACATTTATATAGTGCCTTTCTACCTCTATCAGTACTCAAAGCGCTTTCCATCAAGGAACCATTCACCCATTCACACTCACATTCATACACCAGTGTACGCAGACACGCACACATGTTTGAATAATCCTGTATGCTGAGGCACTGCCCTTATCAAGAGCTGAAAACACTCTCCACGTGAAACCAGGAAGTGCTCCTGCTTGTTTCTAAAGCCCATACATGGTCACTGGACTCATTCTGATCATTTCAGCACTTAAACCACTGTCAGTCAGCTCCGGGGCCAACAGAAATCTAATCCTAGCGTTCACTGCAAAGTCAAAGTAACAGCTCCCCAAAACAAGAGGTTTTCCATTCATATAAATTATTTTAAGTTAGAAAAGATGATGTACTAATGCCAGTCCTATGTATTTGGGGGCCAGGGCTCTCCGTCATTTTGTACACTAAGTAAAGATTAGCACAGTATGCCTTTATGTTTATTTATGAATGCTTCACTTTTTACTTGCAAACATTACTAACTCAACAAGAGGGGCCCCAGGTAAACAGTAAATTGCCTTATTGGCCCCCAGTTTCAGATTACCTGATTTACAAGAAGGTAGGAAGCTAGAAAAAAATTACATTCAGGCAACCAAAATAAAAATCATAAAAACATCAACAAACATCATAGCAGAATCAGTCAAAACAATGCTAAAGTATGAGGGGACCCTAATGCTTGTCCGGCCCTATGCAGTTGCTTACTTTACTTATATGAAGGGCCGACCCTGATACTAATGCAAAGGAGTCAAACATTATTTCAGAAAGATTGAATAAAAGTGGAATATAGACCTTTAAATAAAAAATATGACTCTAGCTTGTTCTGTTATTTAAAAAAAACTTGTGAACTTTAAATAGTGAATGGCATCGACTTGTGACTTGAGTGCATGGTTACATCCCTAGTTGTCAGTGGTTGGGATGAGGGGATCGGGGGCTCAGGGTGGTATAAGAAGATGACAACTCAACTGGGATGTGAGAACTTTCTTGTGTGTGAAGCCCTGTGACAGTGTAAATAAGAGCTGAATTTTATTTTATATGATTCAAATGTATTTTATATTATTTTGATCCATAATCTAAACTGGACATATGCCACTCTGCTGTTGCTGCAGATCAGACTGCATTACTGTTCTGCCTACACTATTTATGCTTGTATGTACAGTATATGTAAATATATGAAACTTCAGTATGTGATTAAACCAAAGTATTTTTGTACACAATCCTCCTGCTGCCTGCTAGAGAAAATATATTTGCTACAAACTGTATCACCTGTATATGCTGTACGTTCACAGACAGGGATTTGAATAAATGTTGCTCTTGTGAAACAGCTGTATTGTTCTTTAAAAAATGAAAATTACTTGAAACAGGAAAGGAACTGAAGCGAGAGAGAGGTCATGACTTTATTGTGTGTCATTCATTCATTCAACTTCTTCCACTTATTCCTGTTAGGGGTCACAGGTGCTACCAACTAGCACCGTTAGTGGCTAAGCTAATGGGGTTTAGCGCGACCCCGGTCGTTGCGGTGATACGATTGGCTATGGGCTACTTACAGACGCATATGATAGACATTCATAGTGTCCAATAAACGGCTCTGGACAATTGTAAATCATGCCTCCACTATGAAAAAATGAATAGGTGGTTCCCAGACTAATCTAACTTGTGATTAGGCTGGCGTTAGCCGGGCTACCCTGGACAGGGGCCAGTGAGTCTCACAGAGACAAACACAGACAGCCATTAACTGGCAATTTAGAGTCACCAGTTCATCGAACATTGGATGCTGAGAGGGCGCTTGGAGAGAATTGTATGGTGGTCGATCTCACTATGCACTAACCACTCTGCCACCTTACCCCCACATTAATGTCTCATTATATAAATGTATTTAACCATGCCATGCTTGGGTTGGTTGTTTTCTAAGCCACACTGTGACTTTTGATTCATATGATTGAATTAATTGAATATCCTTAGCAAGGCCCAACAAAACATTTCACCAACATTTGAGCCAAACCATGAGCTCTTCAATCTCCCCATAACAGAAGAGCAAAAGATACAAAAGCCCCCAAAGCCAGAGGAAGGATCCATCTCCAGTCCCAAGTCCTGTCCTGATCATACACAGCTGCACAGCAAAGGGCTTCTGACAGAATGAGGCTGTGGCACTGATGGTCCCAGAGAGCATCTTGAGCCCATTATGTAAATGTCTGAGCAGCATGTAAAAGGATTAGGCCACAGTGAGGAGCCCTGACCCCTGACCTCTGACCCTCCAGGAGCAAATAATGTCACCTGTGTCAGGGCTTTTAGGGACAAATTTACCTCACATCCCAGTGAACAGACCTGTTCATACAATAGTGACTCCATTTTACCTTCACATTTTTTTTTATTTTTATTTTTTTCACAAAATCAAAACCAAACTAAAGGAATTTGCCAACAGCAACAACTGCAAAACAGTCAGCCCTGATGCAACTGTATCATTTGAAATAAAAAGACACAGCACTCGGGTGAGTATGTGAAGCCAGGTCATTAAAAGTAACTTATTTTGTTTTCTCCTGTGACACTTCCCTGAAGATCATACCCCTAGAGCTGAGCTATTACTCAACACAACACAACAAATACACTGAACAAAAATATAAACACAACACTTTTGTTTTTGCTCCCATTTTTCATCAGCTGAACTCAGAGATCTAAGATTTTTTCTATACACAAAAGGCCTATTTCTCTCAAATATTGCTCACAAATCTGTTGGAATCTGTTAGTGAGCACTTCTCCTTTACTGAGATAATCCATCCACCTCACAAGTGTGGTATCAAGATGCTGATCAGACAGCATGAATATTGCACAGGTTTGCCTTAGGTTGTCCACAATAAAAGGCCACTCGAAAATGTGCAGTTTTATCACAGCACAATGCCACAGATGTTGCAAGTTTTGAGGGAGCGTGCAGTTGGCTGCTGACTGCAGGAATGTCCACCACAGCTGTTGCCCAACAACTGAATGTTCATTTGTTGCCATTTTTAAAAATAAAATCAAACGTACTCCTGCCCCTTACAACATTTTACTTCATTTGAGCTCCTGTGTTTTATCATGTCATGTAAAGATCCTGTGTTTGTTTTAGTTATAGACCTCCTAAACTCAATAATGCTTTTATTTACAAGTTCTTTGATCTTTTATCCCAGGGTATGGCTCTGTACAAAAAAGTTTTGATCCCAGCTAATTTTAATATTCATGTCTGTTGCCCTCCTCAACCTTTTACCTCTGATTTTAGGGAAATTATTGATTCTTTTAATTTATCACAAGCAGTACACTTTCCTACTCAAGCAAAGGGCCATCCATTAGTAAGAATGTTTGTTTTCTGGTGTAAGCATCAAAGAGGATGATGATTCCGAAGTGTAGTCACATCAGAAGGTTTAATGAGTTCTCACAGGTAAGGTTACAGCGTAGCTACAGACTCTGCAGAAAGGATAGGGAAAGAGCCCTGAGAGAGGAGTGTCCTAAGTTTTATATTTCTGTATGACAATCTCACCATAGCGTCCTTAAGAAGCTCATCTGCATGCTCGTCGTCCTCATCAGGGTCTTGACCTGATTCCATTTTGCTGTTGAATAAAAGTTGTTGACTTGAGTGGGCAAATGCTCACATTCGATTGGTGTCTGGCACTCTGGAGAGAGTTACATGTATGGGAGGAGACCTACTCGATGATCATGTATGGCAATCATAGTGTGGTGTTCTAAATATACCTATTTAAATCTGTCCACTCCACAGTGTGGCTCCTGATGTTAGAATTGCCTTGAGCAGATTTAGGATAACGGTCATGTGAGTACTGGGTTGTGAGCTGACACAGTTGTTTGTATTTTAGGTAAATAGAAGGGGAGAGCTAATGGTTTCTCGAGGCACCCCTGTGATACATGTTGTTTCCTCAGAGAACACTTAGCCTGTTATAAAACACATCACAAAGTCTTGGCGTTGTCTGCAGCAGGCTCCTCTGATGTGAAATGGCAAAGTGACTGTAGAGCTTATGTAACAAATTAAACACTCCTCAAATAGAAGCACACGTGCAGAGTGGATCCCAGGACATGACAGGACCAGTGTGGGACATTCAGAGAGGGACATCAGAGGGGGACATCAGAGGGGGACCCATGAGTGGGGATATGTTGGGTGTGGGCCGCGGGCTGCTTCATGTCCTCAGTGTGAGTCATAGGTCAGCCTCTCATGTTGAGCCCCTGCCCCAAACTCCTCCACAGTGAGGCCAGTGAGTCTCAGCCAGTCTTCTGTCACATCTCCAGACTCGGAGGATAGATATAAAGTATTAGAAGTTGCATAATACACACTTGTACTGTAATCCTGTTTTTAAGATTCCTTTATTGTGATTCAGCAGACCACACATACAGACACATAAAAGTAAAAACACTGATGACTGTAAAAATCTACAATAAATGGCAAAAAAAGTTGTTGAATAAATACATTTGTAATGCATATTAAATAGATAATTGTTGTCTGCAGATATTGACATAACTTGTATAATAAACACTCAGTCACGTGACTTTTATTTGTTCATCAGTCTATCAGCAGCCAGAGAAAAAGTGTTCCTAAAGTGGCAGGATCATTGTTTGAAAAAGGTACAGTGCTTCAGGAGGCTGATGTTATCGCCAAAAGGCTTCTGGAGCCAGGTCTTCAATAGATGGCAGTGTGACCTCAGTAAGCTTTTCCACTGCTAAATGTAAAGGGTAAAAGAAGCAGGAAGTTGGTGGGAGGGGCAAAAGTTTGAAAAAGCAGTGAATGGGAAATCTGGGCCTTCAGTTTTTTCCTACAGCTGTGAGCAGAGAGCAGTCAAACCATGAGAGCTCAGAACCCTGACCTTGGTGTGCAGACTGAACTGAGAATAAGAGAAATAATATTCTAAAAACTACTCAAATAGACAGAAAAGTAGAACAAATGAATAATCACTCCATATTCACTGAAGTCTCAGCCATCTGCAGGCCTCCAGCTTTGGCGAAATTGTTATTGTCCTGTGACTGGATTAAGGTATTTTATTCACTGTCTTTTTAAAGAATGTAATCAATTGATGTGTTTTGTATTTTGAGTTATTCTTTTGTTGTTTTAGTGTTAAACCTTCTGCGACCAAGCTGCCAGCCACTGTTTTATTCCTTGGGTTAAAGATTAAAATTACTGCTTTGGCCTATATTATACCTAATAGGTTTGTGTGAGATAATATCAAGTTTAGAGTTGCCAGTTGCATGTTTTTGTTTGCTTTAGCCTCATTTACTGGTCATTCTTTTTATTTGTTGTGGGTGAATTGTAAAGATTATTTGCACAACTCTGATCATGTAAATGTTTGCACAAAGCTGTTTTAATATAGTCCAATGGATTGAGCTTACCTTGCTGTCAGCAATTTTAACATTTTGATGACATGTGATGAATTTTTATGGTTGCTGGTAAATAAATGCTACTGTTTGGTAAATCTAGACCCTAGTGTCTGGTTAAGATTATTAATTGTGACTTGGTCACATTTATACAGCTTTTTTCTAAGTCCAGGGGCCTCAAAGTGCTTTACATCAAGGAACCATTCACTCTTTCATACACCAGTGTATGCAGATACTGGAGGTAAGGAGGGTGAAGTGTCTTGCCCAAGGACATAACAGTATGCAACAGTGGGAATGGGGTTTGAACCACCAACCTTCCAGTTAGAAGATGGAGAGCTCTGCCATCTGAGCTACTACTGCTCCCATCACTGGCCTCAGGACTTTTCTGTCTAGGATGGAGGGGTGGGGGCATGGAAAAGAAAGGGTGCTGTGCCCACGACAGATTCTTAGTCCCTGAAGCCCCTGAACTTGGGGTCCTGTACTGTCCTCACAGCAGTTTCACAGACAGAGGTGCCCCCCCCACACACACACACAGTCCGATGCCCCTGTTCACAGATGTAGATGAGATCATGAGAGGTCTGTTTCTTCTTTTGATTTTTGACATTCAGGTCTGTAAAAAGCTCCACCTCTTGTGAGCTCTCTCCTGGTTGTCTGCATCAGGCCCACCACTGTGGAGTCATCAGCCCACTGTTCCACATGGTCATTTGGGATTCATACAGCCATAGTCATATGCGTAACTCCTTTTCTCACTGATCCAGTTGCATCAAAACTATTGTTGGGTGAGATTTCTTTGATTATTTTATTTCTTCTCCATGTCTTTATTGCTACCACCAGTGGAAGATGTACTAAATTTCTTGAGTAATTTTTTTCTCCTTTACCTGTACTTTTACTCAAGTAAAAGTATCACCTTAAAATTTCTACTTAAGTAAAAGTATAAAAGTATTTACTATAAAATGTACTTGCAAGAAGAAAAGTAAACGTATTTTGACAACTCATGAAAGTGTTAAATGTGAGGGATTTTGCAGCAGAAGAGACTCAATCTGTCACTGAGGTCTTCTGTCTTTATTATTCTGATGTTTCTAAAGTACTTTTGTACTGTATATTTTATATTTAAGTACTATGTGTCTACAATGAGGACACAACAAAAAACACATTTTAAACCACCAACCATTAAAATACTTCAAACCAACTTAGAAATGTAGTGGAGTAAAAGGTACAGATACTTGCTCTACAATGTAGTGAAGTAAAAGTACCCCTTGTAAAATTTACTCAAGTACAGATACATGAAAAATGTACTTAAGTAAAGTACTTTTACTTTGTTACATTCCGCCACTGGCTACACGCTGTTGTGACAAAATGAAATCTTTGTCACATAATCCAAAGAATTTCTCTTGTTTGCTTTGCTGAAGGAGGCCAAACTGGGCAGATGGACTGGTATTACATCTCCCTATTTGTACTTTTCACATTTCACTCTTTACAACATTCAATAATTTTGCTTTATTATTATAACCTGTATGATCCAAGGCTCTGAAAGTTACTCTGCAAGTATTGACAATGAAGTCAGCTTTGACTTTAACTATAATGAATAAAGAATGCTTCATGAGATTTAAAAACCATTGGATTTTACGTGGTCCTAACTAATCAGAACTGGGGTGATAATCCCTGTTGCAGACAAGTGACTTTTGTGTTCAGTTAGTTTGCCAGCACTGATGTACAACTAATGGAGATAAGTTCAGTTATCTATAGTTAAAGAGGACCACACACCTGAAACTTCCTGTCTCACTCCTATAATAACATCCTTTCTGATCCGATCCAATCTGCCTTAAGTACCTGAGGGTGAACGTGTTCTATGCCCAAGAGCATGTCCTCCTCAAGAAGCCCCAAACTGTCTCAGCTCTGTCTTTTTTCTCATCCTTAAATTGTTTCGTATTTCAGGTTGTGGTCTATAGGATAGCAAGTTAAACAGTTTTCAGACTTTCAGCAGTTAAGAGTAAAATAATAAAGTGATTTTATCAAAGGTCCCTGTTCTTTTTATAGTGTCAATAGACTTATCCATTCCACTGAAGTTAGCTAAAGTATTTAAGTATTAAAAAGAAAGACAACCACAACACGTTTTTTTTTTTTTTTTTTTTTTAAGAGTTTACTGAATATGAAATCTGACCATGGAAAATGTACTGACATGTATCACATGCTTTGTGAGAAGAGAAATCTGCCCCCATCCTGGAGCGTCCTGGAGCTGAAGGCTGGACAGAGGGGGAAGGCCACAGCAGGGCCTGGGTCTGCTACGCTTCAGCCAGGCCCAGAGCTATCATTATTACTTCACATTTTAAATACATCCTACTTTTTATGAGTTATGGATTTTGACCAGACACGTTTTCTTCATCTCCACTGGTTTAGTATCTTGGTTCTAGACATACAGTATATCAACCATCTAGATGGGTTTGAAATATTTTATCCTATTTTTGACAGTCTCAGCATTTACAAGCAGTCCAATGAAGTGTCTAGTATGTACACAAGTGTATATCAAAACCAGTACAAACAGTAGAAAATACAAATAAATAGAATACAGTCCAACATATGGAAAAAGTGCACATAGAAAGGTACTCCATATTCAAAATAAAACTGAAATAAACAGGTTCTCAGTTTGTCATAAGGCTTACTCAAAAATGCTTTTATTCATAGAGTTTTTACTGAAGTGTCATAACATTTACATTTTTATAGGATAAGTGGGATTCATAATGCACACAAGGAAACACTCTGAAGGCTCTAACGTCAAACTATGCTCGCTGTATTTTCAGTGCAGGAGAATGCTCACCTCAGGACCTCAACCAAGCTGTCACATGGAACATTATTTAATGCAGCTAAATAACATAGTAGTTGAATATTACAGAAGCAAACCAGTAAGAAAGATGAGTTTAGATGACTCAGAGGGAGGAGTTTAGCCTGAAACCTAATGCTATTGGTCTAAAGTGAATGAACCCACCCCTAACTCAAATTATGTTGCGTTCATGATACATTGGAATCTCAAAACTTTCGATCTCTGACTCAGAAAAACAGCCTTGAACACCGTTTCGGGTTGGGGTTTTTGCTCGGAAACTCATGCGGAAGTGTTGGACTCCAAGTTCCCAAGTTGACGTCACAATCCTGAGGACTCTCTTTGTGAACAGGAGGAAAGTGTGGTTACTAAAGATGCTTTTCCACTAGGTCGGAACAGGGCAGGACGGGTCGGTTTGGGGGTATTTCCACTTTCCAAAGCACTCCAAGGTGTTCCCAAAAAGTGTTCCAAACCGCTCTACTTTTGGCCCTGATGGGGTCCAGCTTGGTTAACTGTCTGGAACGGTTAGAGGTGGGCACTGCTGTGAGCTGACTGGATGAGAGAGAATTCTCACTCAGGCAAAAACAACAAGCCAAAGAACAGAAATAAAAGGGGAAATGTTATTTATAATCAAATGCGCACTTGTCCTTGTGATAAAAAGCCATATTCCAAGAGAGGATGAGCTAATGTTGAGGAGACTTTTTCTAAAAATAAACCTAGTGTACATTAGAAACAGCTGTTTCTGGTTTAGTGAAGTACGCTTTGAGAATCTAAACGTTTATTTTTTAGTTTAGACTAGATTAAACATGAGTTAAATTTGTGGTTATATGTTCAGATGTTAAAATGTGTTAAAGTGGTGTAGTGAAGTGAATTTAATGCACTAAAGGCCGGCGGTAAACCTGAAGTAGTCTCCTCTTTACTCAAGCTAATACAGCTTTAGCTCCAGCCTCACACAGACACACACCAGCCTCACACAGTCACACACCAGCATTTACACTTGTCTTTTTATTAAATGTTGCCAGCGCCTTTATGTTTTAAAAGTGAGCATAACATTTTTATCTCATTTATTAACACAACTTTTGTTGCACTTGTGTGACGTCAGTGTTTATGTAACAGACGTGGGTCTCCTGGATCCAGAGTCATGGAAACACCTGCAGGTTTTGGGGCTATCCATTCAAAGGCGTCCTGTACTGACACATTCTGTACCGTTCTGCCTAGTGGAAAAGTGCCTTAAGAGTACGGATCTATGATCCTATAGATGAGCTAATGGACTAACAGTCCTGGACACATTGCCTGTCCGTCCTGGGAGAGGATCTCTCCTTCAGCATGGGCTCCATAAGGTTTCTTCTTTTTTCCCAACAGCTGGGTTTTTTGGAGTTTTTCCTTACCGAGAAGGAGGGTCTAAGGACAGGAGTGTCCTGGGTCTGTTTAGTTTAGTGCAGTTATTGTTTGTGTTGATTGTGTGTTAAGTCTGATTGTGTGTTTATGTTTGATCAGCTGTTTGTGAAGCCCTTTGAGGTGACTTTTGTTGTGATACTGGGCTATACAAATAAAACTCAATTGAAAATTGAATTGAATAGTCAGGTCCAGCCCTGCCTATAGGCAAAGTAAGCGAATGCATAGGGCCACACAGGCATTGAAGGGCCCACATATTCTAGCAATATCTACATATTTCAATGGGGGGGGGGGGGTAATTTATTTGGGACCCTATAAGTTTGTAGTCAAAAATTAAACCATAAACCTACTCTACAAAATAATGGGGAGGATTGGCCCCCTAACCTATCTTACTTAGGGCCCCCAAATGTGTAGAACCAGCACTGCTAGTGCAAATAGTGAAATAGTTGCTTAAACAGGAGATCTCACATTGCAAAATGTACTTATCTTTATGTAATGAATGCAGTTATCACTGCTACAGCTCTGCAAACACATCTTTGAATGTTCATTTATCACAGAATTATTAAACTAGAAATAGAACCCTGCCCTGATATAACTCGGTACCACACAAAACAGTTCTAATGGTGTATTTATTTGTTTACTAAAAACAACAACATGGAAATGCAACTATTGTTATGTTGTTATTGTGGTGATCTGTGTGTGTTTTCCACGCTGATCTCATAAATGGACATGTTTCAGAAGTCTGCTTTTTTAAGTCGGGACTTCCGCGATTCTGATGTATTATGACACTGCCACTCAGAGTAAGCCCCCGATCTTCTCCCATCTTCATTCATGTGTTTACTCAAAGCTAATTTAGAGGCTAGCCAAAGACATGGCTCTTTAGTGAGAGACTTAGATGCATGCTACCTAGCTACTGCGCTTGGCTTAGGCTGACGAAGTGAAGTGAGCGTGGTCAGTTGGGTAAGAGAGAGTCTTAAAGGGGAACAATGCAACTTTTTCACCTTAAATAAATAGTTTTGGAGTGTGTGTGATGGCTAAATGAGTTGTTGCAGCGTGAAGCTTCCTTGACATCACCCTAGCTCAGGGGTCTGCAACCTATGGTTTTAAAGCTACATGCAGCTCTTTAGGCCTGCTCTTGCGGCTCTTTAGGAAACTGACATCTGGTTATGTAATAAAGGAACAAATAGACTGATTAGAAGAGCTACACACAAGCACCAAGACATAGTTACAGAATGTAACTCTAGTTCTCTGAGTGAGATAGTCAGTGCCGTATTTAACAGTTCTTTGTTAGTTTGCAATTACAACCCAAATTACATAAATGTTGGGATGTTTTTAAACTTTGAAAAAAAAAAAAAAAAAAAACTTTCAAATCACGAGTCAGTATTTTATTCACAATAGAACATAGATAACACAACAAATGTTTACACTGAGAAATTTGAGACATTTATGCACAAAATGAGCTCATTTAAAATTTGATGCCTGCTACAGGTCTCAAAATATTTGGGACAGAGCAACAAATGGCCACAAAAACAAGAAATTTTAAAAAGATTCAGCTAGGAGCAGATCTAGCAAAGTTTATAAAGTTAATTGCTATCAGGTCTTTAACATAATTAACTATAAAAGGGATGTCTTAGAGAGGCAGAGTCTCTCAGAAGTAAAGACCTTTATTGGAGCCCGTGGTCTTGGGGCCCTCAGACGACACTGCATCACTCATCATGATTGTGTCAATGACATTACTAAATGGGCCCAGGAATACTTCCAGAAACCACTGCGAGTAAACACAATCCACCGTGCCATCTGCAGAGGCCAACTAAAGCTTTATCATGCAAAAAGGAAGCCATATGTGAACATGGTCCAGAAGCACCATCATGTCCTGGGCCAAGGCTTATTTAAAATGGACTGTTTCAATGTGGGACAGTGTTCTATGGTCAGACCAGTCCAAATTTGACATTATTTTTGGAAATCACAGACACCGTGTCCTCCGAGCTAAAGAGGAGGTGACCTTCCTGTGTTTTATCAGCGTTCTGCTCAGCAGCAGCATCTCTGATGGGATGGGGAGCATAAGTGCAGACGGGATGGGCCTGCTGTGTGTTTTGGAAGGACCTATAAATGCTGAAAGGTATATAAAGGTTTTAGAGCAACATCTGCTCTAAAACCCAGCTTCTCTTCAGCTGGAAACCTATATCAGGCAAGAATGGGACCAAATTCCAACTCCAAAACTCCAGAAGCTCATAACCTCGATGCCCAGATGTCTTCAAACTGTTCTGAAAAGAAGAGATGCAACCTCATGGTAAACCTGCCCCTGTCCCAACTATTGTGAGACCTGTAGCAGGGATCAAATTTTAAATGAGCTAATTTTTGCTCATTTGTTATGTTAGCTATGTTCTATTGTGAATAAAATATCGGCTCATGTGTTTTAAAAGTCATTTAGTTTTCCTTTTTTTTAAATCCAGAATTAGGGTAGTATGAATGACCACCTATATGCTATATTTCAGGATGAGCAACATTTGTGCATTAAAATTGGTTGTGGCTCTTTAAAGATTCAAATTTTGTATTTTTGGGAACAACTGGCTCTTTGGATCTGAAGTTTGCTGACCCCTGCACTAGTGTATCTTGATGAAAACAATAATGACCACCAATAATAAAGGCGGTCATAATATTATGCTTGATCAGTGTAGTACTAATGACTACAATTCATTTCAAACTACTTGGTACAAACTGTAAAGACATTAGAGTGGGTGGGGTCCTACATCTCATGGAAGACAAAGAGGTAGAGCTATTTTAGAAAGGGAAATTTTTTTAAACCAATCAGAAACTTGTCACTCCGTCCGGCTCTGAGGTGGCAGTGGCTGTAGCCCCGCCTCCAACAAGAAACACTGCCATGCTGGACTTGGACTGGTTTATTTTGGAGGTGTTAAAGGGAGACTTGAAGTCAGTGGAAGCCTCGGCCGGGAGCACCCATGAAGCCGGGCGCCACTTCTTCACAGTGTACGGCGTTTTCACTCGCCGCTTTATCTTCTCCCCCGAAGCACTCAGGCCGGTGTCTGTCAGAGGAGCGCCATCTGCAGGCCACAGAAAGACAGTCATTATTTCATATTTTTCAATAAATTCCAGTATATTTTACCTACTGATACAACGATAAAAAAGCAGGGGCACATTGCGTAATACCACTACAACAAGCCCTATGTACTGGAATAAAAAATCAGCCACTTAAATATTTTCTATATGCAGTTAAAACCACTTTACATACACTGTGTAAAATGACACAAAACAATTTTTTTCCTCACCATCTGTTATGTTCTAAGTCAGTAAGAATGACCAAAACTATTTCTATTTGCTTGAAGTAATGAGAGAGATGTTTTTTTTTTAGAGATTTTTTATTATTATTTTAGTTTACACTCATCTCCTCAGTATTTGGTTGCATTGCCTTTAAACTGTATGAGCTGAGTCAAACGTTTTAGGAAACCTTCCCCAAACCTCACACAATAATTTGTTGGAATTTTGGCCCATTCCTCCTGACAGAACTGGAGTAACTGAGTCAGGTTTGTGGCCTTTTCAGCTCTGCCCACAAATTTTCTATTGGGTTGAGATCAGGGCTTTGTGATTTTGTTGTCCTTAAGCCACTTAGTAACTCATCTGGATGTGTGCTCAGGGTCATTGTCCATTTTGAGACCCATCTGAGCCCAAGCTTTAACTTCCTGCTGATGTCTTCAGATGTTGATTCAGTATTATTATTACATCTATTTTGTGAAGTGCACCAGTCCCACTTGCAACAGAACACCCACACAACATGATGCTACCCCCATACTTCACAGTTGGGACGGTGTTCCCAGGCTTATAAGCTTCCCCTTTTCCCCAACAAATGTAATGGTGGTCATTATGACCAAACAGTTCACTTGGTTGATTTCTTCTGATTTTCCCAATTTGTCACAATTTGAGGTGTGCCTTATAATACATCCACAAGTGTGCGTCCAATTAACTCCGTGACTGTCAGTTAGCCTATCAGAAGCTTTCAGAGCATGACATCATCATCTGGTCTTCCCTAGATTGTTAAAAGCAGGTTTCACCTGTAGTTAATGGTTTGTCACTTCAGGGCAACACACAAGACTGAACTCACTGTCAATAGGCCTGCTTTAAACTAACAAGTGTGACAGTCAGACTTTTGTGTCTCCAGCCTCCAGACATTTCCCATATTTTTAGTTGGAAGTGAGGGACATTGCGATACACAAACTCAAATGTCTGAATGTTTATAGTGGTGAAAGTAACCTTTAGCTATCAAGTTTGTAAAGGTGGAAAAGTAGAGATGTCCGAAAGGCATTAAATAATGACTTTACTGCCAGTGACTTACCTGGAAAAGCAGACGGGGAGGACAAGTCCAGAGAGCAGGGGCGCGCAGGGCGTCTGGGTTTGCCTGGGTCTGCTGTGGTTTGGGCCAAATCTGAAAGAAACTCACATTTTCTGAGAACATCTGGAGCAGAGGCTGCTGCATTGGCTGGGAGGTCTGCAGCTGTGTCAGGAGACTGAGAGACTCCAGCTGAATGCTCAGAGGACTTCTGAGCTCTTTTGGACAGAGAGTCTGAGCCCAGTGATGAAAACCAGGAAAGAGCTTGGACAGGATCTGGAGTGACTTCTGCTTCTTCCTTCTCGACACAGGCAGTATTTGGGCTTTTTGTAAAGTTGATGTCTTCAGAGGATTGCAGATCATTACTTTCATATTCCAGTGTTTGTCTGAATGACTGCTCTCTGCTCGGCTAGTGCTACATGTTTGTGATGGCTGCTGTGTTGGGTCAGAAATGGGATTTAAAACCACAGATGATTCTTGACTTTTAAATGTTGGCTTTTGGACTTTGTCTCTGCAGCTCTGGGTCAGTTCACTGTGATCTGACTGGACCCAGGGAGCTTTCCAGTGTTGTATAAGTTCACCAGTTGTTTTATTGTTCAAGAGTTTGTGAGGAGGAGCCTCTCTATCTGCGTTTTCGTTTGTGATCTCGTCAAATGGGTGCGTTGGCTGACAGAGGGACAGTGTCTCTGTGGGCTCTGCATCAGACCACTGCTTTATCACCGGGGCAGAGTTGTGGCTTGTACTTTCTAAACCTGTCTTGTTAAAAAGGCCAGTCTTATGGGCTGTGCTGTTTCGGTTGTTGTTGTTGTTGGAGTTGGAGCGCTGGGCTGACAGGAAGTGTGCTCTGGCTGGGGGCAGTTCATTCCTCAGTAACGGCTGGTGCTCATCTGGACTTGAGATAAGGTTCAGCCCTAATTCCTGATCCACTGTGGCCATATTATCACAATCTCTGGAAAACAATATGAAGAAGGACGGCACATATTAATTTGTAAGCATCTGTATTTCATGTAATAAGCCTCTTTTGTGTGGTACCCCGCCCCACACTGACCTACTGGAGAGGTGCTCTTCCGGCAGTGGCCCCGCCCGATTGGTCTGTCCTCGTACAATCAGACTGTTGGTCACCAGAGTGGGCACCCCAGCACTGGAACCATTCGCAACCAGCATTACAGCACTTCTGTTGGTTACCATGGCAGCGGTAAATGGTTCTGGAGCTGTCAGAACTGCAACAGCATTCATCTTAGCGACACCCGTCTCTACCTGTAACGTACAAGTCCAAACAAAGGGGCTGTGATTTCAAAAGTCCCTGGAATGGAAACAAACCGATTAGTGACCACTTGTTCCACCTTTGGTTGCACTGCACAGCCATTTAGGGATCTGTCCCCCCATCCCACTTATTAGGATAATGTCCCACTTTTTCATTGGTGCTCAGTGGGTCTTATAAAAAGTATGATTAAAGTTAAGAACAGCAAGGTAGGATCATTGGGCCTCATTTATGAATGTTCTCTTTGAAAAGTTACTGAAGTACCCCTGCTTAAAAGAACTCTAAGTCAGATTCATGACAGGTTCTCAGGCTCCCAGATTCTTTCTCAGCGGAGCACATGGGGGGCCATGGTACAATTCAAGCCACAGTAATACAGTACTGTATACAGAGGCGACTGAGGCAGAGACAGGAGACCGAGGTGGGATTGGTCACTGCTCAAAGCTGCACTGTAGCAGCAAGTCTGAGGTCTGTTTTTTGCTTATACCTGGTCTATAGCACCACTGATCACAGTTTTTCTTTTAAATAATATTATTTTAATATGGAATAATTTGTAAAAAACTGTAATCTACAACTAGCCTGAAATTAATATTTTTGTTTCATCAGGGGTCTGATAAAATTATAAAACAACTGAATTTCCATGTGTAAGAGTCCTCAGACCTGTTCTTAGATTTGTTCTTCCAGAAGAACTTTTTTCAGTTAATAAAAAATTGGTGAATGCCAAAAATCTTTGTAAAAATGGCAAAAATGTACAAATTTGCTCGTAAGAAGGGTTCATGAAGGAGGGCCAATGTTCCTTGTGTGAAATGCAGGATAAATAACCCAACTGGCTTGGTTAGAATATATACATGTAGTTGGTGTGGCCCCTGTGTTTCAGGACGGCCTGGTGTTGGGCCAGTGTTGGAAAAAATGAGACTGGTGGATTTCATTTTAGAGTTTAGATTAGATCAGTTCCACCTTTTTATTCTAGGGCTGCAACTAATGATTATTTTGATAATCAATGAATCTGTCAATTACTTTTTCGATTAGTCGATTTATAATTGGATAGAGAAGCACGAGTTAAGTGGTTAAAAACTTGAGGTGTTTTATAGTTTTTGGTAAAAGTTGGTGATAATACTACCAAAAATCACTACACAATTAAATCAGACAAAGCTACAAGCTTCTTGAGGATGTTTATAAAGAGCATATATACATAAAATATCATATGTTATACATGATATTTTTAGTCAAAAACACAAAATGTACATTGTTTTTTAACTGTTTACTGTTCTATCGTGGTATTAAAACCTCCTCTCTCAGCACATGACATGTTTCTTATGTAGTCTATTAAATAACCCAGTTAGTGATTATTCGATTACTAAATTAGTCGTCAATTATTTCAATAAGCGATTATAATCAATTAATACGATTAATTGTAGCAGCCCGATTTTATTCCATGTAGCAACTGTAGCAGGTATCTTTAGCTAAATGAGGTTTAGACGCAGTAAGTTAGATATGTATATCATTGAACAGGGTTTCTGCAGGCTTCAATAAGGTTCATTTAAGACATTTTTAGACTTTTTTAAGACCATTGTTTAAGAAAAATAAAACCTATTTTGTAAGCATGCAGTGTACAAAAAGCTGAGACCATTTGTGACAGTGAGTGCTGCAAAATCTCACTAAAGTCTTATATTGGCGCCGGATAAAATGCCTTTGAGTAGTCAAGTGGACATTTTAGGTCATTGCATCTAGTGTACGTGACATATTTGAGACCTGTTTAAATGTATTTACGACCTAACAGTCTGCATCTCGGCTAATTTAAGACTTTTTAAGACCTTACAGTCAGACTTTACAATTTAAGACTTTGTTTTTTATTTTTTTAAGACCCCACAGAAACTCTGATCAAAGCTTTTATTTCTCGCGTCTGTCCCTCCTTGTCCCACCAAATCACACATGTCCCACTTTTTACACTTTTTGAGGTGGTCACCCTAAAACCCTGCCAGTCTGAGAAAGAGCTGAGGTGGTACCTGTGTGCTGCTGGCCTGCTGCCTCCCCTGCCTCACTCTGGGTGGGGCAGGTCTGTGCTCTGAGCCTGTCGACAGGAGCTGGAGACTGGAGGGCCTCTGAGGTAGGACCTGGACACCTCCAGCAGCTCCTCTTGAACCAACCTGCCCTGCAGACACCTGTGAATACACAGAGTCTGTCTCACTTTACGTCCTCTTTCCACACAGACTATAAACGTCTAGAACAGGTTCCTGTCAATACTGAACAGAGGTGGAAGATGTACTCAAAATCTGTACTCAAGTAAAAGTACTGTTACTTCAAAGTATTAAGAAGTAATAATTCTCAAGTTGAAGTAAAAGTGCTAAACAAAAGTATCACTTGAGGAAATGTAAAAAGTGCATAGTGTAAAGTTTATTTAGGTGCAAAGTACTAGAAAGTACTAGAAAACGTACTCAGAAAGTACTTCAAAAATATACCTGATGTAAACTTGAGTGAACGTATCTAGTCACACCTCTAGTACTGAAGGGTTAAGAAGAAGGTATGGCGTTAGCCAGCTTAACTTTGCTTTGTATTCCTAAATGGTTAGGCAATCATTTTAGAATTCATCTTTTACATTCTTTTAACTAGACCCAAAACCTTTTGCATTTTTATTTTTGAAACAACATACACTATATTTCCAAAAGTATTCCCTCACCCACCCAAACAACTGAATCGAGATAATGGTGTGGAGTTATTTTTAGGAGCTTAGTTCCAGTGAAAGGAACTCTGAATGCTTCAGCACCTAGAGATTTTGGATAATTCCATGCTCCCAGCTTTGTGGGAACAATTTGGGGATGGCTCCTTCTTGTTCCAACATGACTGCACCAGTGCACAAAGCACAGTCCATAAAGACACGGATGAGTGAGTCTGGTGTGGAAGAACTTAACTGGGCTTCACAGAGTCCTGACCTCAACCCAATAGAACACATTTGGTATAAATTAAAGTGAAGACCTTCTCGTCCAACATTAGTGTCTGATGTTGGACAAGAACGTCTGATACGTAGATGTCGAAGATGCCGGAGTAGATCAGATGTGAGAGGACAAAGAGGCTAGGGATAGATGTGTGCACCAAAATGACATCCTTTCCATTTAACAAACAGAAACTAGTTTCTACTGTACTCATGTATTTGACTGCTGACCCTAGGGTTGCAAAGGGCCAGAAAATGTCCAGTAAATTTCCGGAAATCTTCTGGAAACTTTCCATGGGAACTTAAGCTTGGAAATTTTGGGAATTTTCAAATATGGAAACCACATATAAATAAATAAAAAATAATGACTGATGAAGCATAAGATACAGTACTTTTTTTCAAGTATTGACTTTTGCAATATTTTCTGCTATTTAATTTTAAAGTAATGTTGATTTATGCACCAAGGTCTTAGCTTGGCTTTTAGGTATTAGCATTTAGCATATCATAGCAGCTATATTGCTAATAAGCAAATTCAACTTTTGGTACAAAGGTCAATACAATTCTGCAATTATATTTCAATTCAAACTACAACAGAGTTGTCCTCAGTACACAGCAAACAGCCACCTGTTTTATAGAGGCACAGTCAAACAGAATGTAAATTGCTCAAAAGAGAGAACATGTGCTGAGCTGACACAGTTTAATGAGTGGAAAAACACCATATTACATTAATCTGCTCAAAAAACGGCACCACCCCCAGTGGCCAGCCTGGGAACTGCAGTCAAACTAGTGTTGATAGGCCTGCCACCATAACAGATGTAGCTCATTAATTATGCACGATGTTGTCACAAATGTATTGATACCTATAAAGAATTATGATGCTTAATATTGTGCCCAAAAAATATCACAATATACTACAAAACACATTTTTACAACCCTAATAGTTGAGCTAACCAGAAATATGGAGTCTGCATGTGATAGGGGGATTCAGAGTGTATAGAAGCAGGTCACTACATGTACCACATGTACATGTGACTGAGGAGTAACAGAGATATTGAAGCGTGTTTGTGTTTTTTATGCCATAGTATATTGCTCTGTCATGGGACAGCTTTGATTTGTGTAAGTTCCCAATTTATTCCCATAAATTCCCATTAATTCTCGTTTATTCCCATGGAAAATGTCCAACTTTGAAAATTTCCAGAACTTTGCAACCCTAGCTGACACTGGCTCTGCAACAGCTCCTACAGGTGACACTGGAGCAGAACTGAAGTAAGAGAAAACACTGACCTCTGCTGGATCCAGAGACAGACAACCTGAGACACCAGGCACAGTGCCACCTGCAGGACAGCACACAAATATACACATTTAAACAGAGGTGTAAAACATCTAATTAATTCCTTAAGTGCATTTTAGTTCAAGTGCAATGTTTTGTTTTGTTTTTTTGTATTTATTTTTATGTTGTAATATTTCCTTGCCTACACACAGCAGAGAGCAGTGTCAGTATGTAAGCTGCCCAGGACTTGACACAATGAACAGTGCAGTGCTTGTAGTAAGATATTTCTGTTCAATTTGAAGATTAAGTTTTTAACATTGTTTAAAATTAAAAACTTAATTTATTGCCCAACAATACAGAAGAGTGGTTCATTAAACATCAACACACGAGCCTCTGGAGCCTGTCAAACTTTGACAGTTGAAAGAAAAAGTATTGGTACCCCTTGGAAATACTAGGATTTCTGCATGATTTGGTCATAAAATGTGATCTTATCTTCATCTAAGTCACAACAATAGACAAACACAGTCTGCTTAAACTAATGCTGCAAAAAAATGAATTTTTTTCATGTTTTTATTGAGCATTTATGTAAACATTCACAGTACAGGGTAGAAAAATTATTGTAATCCCTAGGCTAGTGACCTCTTCAAGAGCTAATCGGAGTTAGGTGTCAGCCAACCTGGAGAAGATTGGAGGAGTGGCTTAAAGTGACCCTGACCAATAGAAAACACCACCCAATTTTGAGTTTGCCATTCTGAAGAAGCATTGCTTGATGTGAACCATGCTTTGCAAAAGAATATATAAAAGAGCTCTCAGAAGACCTACGAGTAAGAATTGTTGACTTGCAAAGCTGGAAAGGGTTACAAAAGTATCTCTAAGAGCACTGATGTTCATAAGTTCACGGTACAAGTGACTATAAATGGAGAAGGTTCAATACTGTGACCACACTGCCTAGGAGTGGCCGTCCTGTAAAGATGACTGCAAGAGCACAGTGCAGAATGCTCAGTGAGGTGAAGAAGAATCCTAGAGTGTCAGCTAAAGACTTACAGAAATCTCTGGCACAAGCTAACATCTTTGTTCACAAATCTACAATGGGTAAAACATTAAACAAGAATGGACTTCATGGAAGGACACCATTGAGGAAGCCACTGCTGTCCAACAAAATATTGCTGCATGTTTAAAGTTTGCAAAGGAGCACCTGGATGTTCCACAGCACTACTGGCAAAATATTCTGTGGACAGATGAAACCAATGTTGAGTTGTTTGGAAGGAACCCGCAACGCTATGTGTGGAGAAAAAAAGGCACAGCAGACCAACATCAAAACCTCATCCCCACTGTGAAGTCTGGGTGAGGGAGCATCATGGTTTGGGGCTGCTTTGCTGCCTCAGGGCCTGGACAACTTGCTATCATCAACAGTAAAATGAATTCCCAAGTTTATCCAAACATTTTGCAGGAAAACTTAAGACCATCTGTCCACCAGCTGAAGCTCAACAGAGGATGGGTGATGCAACAGAACCATGATCCAAAACATAGAAGCAAATCAACAACAGAATGGCTTCAACAGAAGAAAATACGCCTTCTGGAGTGGCCCAGAGTCCTGACCTCAATCCTATTGAGCTGCTGTGGCATGACCTCAAAGCTCCCTGGTGTCCTGAGTTGTGACATAAAGATCAAGTTTTTAAACAGGCAGTTACACCAGAACCTACAGGAGCTATCTGTCCGTTGCAGACCAGAGAGACTTCTGGAGAAAAGACTGTGAGCTGAAGTTTATTTATTATTAATATTAGTAAAACCCTAATCCTAATCCTATGAGACTATTAACATGTACATGTTTTGTGTCCTGTAATGTGACAGCTGTATTTCAAAAAATAAAATTCTGAATGTTAAAAATTATTTTATGAGGTGAAAAGAGTTGTATTAATTTAGTTTAGCACAACAGACCTGACGAGTAATTTATGACAAGAATTCAAAATGGCCAAATTGTAGTGAGTCCTGAGGTGTGACAGAAAAGTCCACTTTTCCATGACCACTGACACTTGCATGCATCAAGTACCCAGGTAAACGTATAACAGTAAGCACCTGTGGGTTGAGACGCAGAGCAGAGGACACTTCCCCGTGCTGGCCGGATGATGTTCTCTGAAGAACACTTCTGGAACATAAGGTCAAAACACTCACATACTAACTCACACACACAGCTTTGGAAGTGCATCAGAACAATGTGAAACCTGAAGCTGCTGCTGTTCCAAGTCAATGCACTTCCCCTGTGCTCCCTCTGCTCTTCTGCTGCTTGTCACTGATTGGTCCTGGAAATCTTTGGTCACACCCCCTATCACATTCTCAGTGATGGAGGGGGTGGGGCCAATTGGAAGCCAACCCCCATTAGACACATTTCTGAAAAAAGAAACAAGCATCAGGACAAGTGTTAGCACTGAAGCTGCTGCTGAAGAGTAAGTCTGCAGATGTTTGTGTGGTGTAGGGCAGAAGTTCGGCCCTCTAGAGCCACCTGTGCTTGTGCAGCGCATGGACGCTGAGCAGCGACAGTTCGGACAGCCGCTCCTCTGCACACTGAGCGCTGAGCCTGGCCTCTGCGTCCTGGTCCCAACAGTCCTCCACAGTCTCCTTCAGCAAACGCAGCGCCTGCACACATGACACGTGAAAGAAGAAGGACTGCAATTATGACCGCCTGAAAATACGTGCGTGTGAAGTGTGTGAGACTGCGACTGACCAGGCTGTTGTCCCTCCAGCTCGGTGGGAAGCATGGCCGGTACTTCTCCCTGACCACCAGCACCTGCAAGTCCTCAAAGCTGGGCTGCTTTCCCAGCTCCATCTGGAAGGGCAGCTGGTAGTCCGGCACCTCCTCACCTGCAACCAGAGGACAACAAACTAGGTTAGCTTCCACAAAAGGCTGTTCTTTCAAGGTCCCCCATTCTGCTAAATTTACTTTTTTGAGCTTTTAACCATGTTATATTGTTGTTTCCTCCTCTAAAACATACCTGGAATAGTATTTTGTTTCATTCACAGATGCTTGAGTAATCTTGTATGCTGAGGCAGTCTCTTTTCCAAGAGCTGAAAACGCTTGGTCTCACAGCGCTACGTAGACACATGAAACCAGGAAGTGCTCCTGTGCATTTCTGAAGCCCATACAAGGTCACTGGACTCTTTCTGATCATTTCAGTGCTTAAACCGCTGTTACTACGAAGCAGTCAGCTCATTTATCTGTTTGCAACATGTTTCTAAGAGCCATGTTAATTAGCCATTTTATTCTTTCTCCAGTACCCACTGTTGCCAGCAGGGGGCATCAGACACCTAATCCATGTGTTCTCTGCAAAGTCACAGCAACAGCTTCCCAACAGAACAAGTTTTCCACAAATACACTATTTCAGAAAGCCTAAAAGAAGCAGAAGACACTAAAACAGCTGGAGAATATAGATAATGCAATGAATATGTTTTTGATATTTGAAAATAGGGAAACTGCACAATGGTATAGCTCGGTTTGTACAGAGCTGTGCAGAGCAGCTACAGCTGGCTGTCTGAGGGACTGTATTTGCACTGTGGACAAGAATAGGTGAGCACAGACACTACGTGTGTTAGGAGAAGGCTAAATAACATTTATTTAATATTAGGGTCGGGATTCGATAAAAAAAAATTAACAAATTAATTGCAAATCTGAAAAAAATTAATTGCGCATGATTAATCACAATTAATCGCATTATGAATTCACGTACAAACACAAAATTGTAAATTTAGAAAGTTTATTTTGAATTAACCTTCACATACTTTACTGTAAACTTGTGCAATGCAAACAAAACTTGCAAAGAAAATAAATTAATAGTCTCTTTGAGACCTTTAACTTGACTTCATTGACAAAGTTTGCCTAAATAAGGTACAACCAACAAATACACAAAACTTACCTAAAAAAACATGTGTAATCTCTTAGAACTTTAACAAAAAGTTAAAATTTGAGATGATAAGTTAGGGATGAGTTACTCTGGTTGTAATTGAACTCACCCTTGCATAGACTGCAAATAATGTTTGTTTTGTCTATATTGCCATCTGGTGACTTTGAAGTGATTTGAAGTGGAATTGTCCATTTAGTAATGTGACTTTTTGTTGCTTTAGCTTGCTCGTTTGCTTGTTGCACTGTTGTTACCCACAGGAAATGGAAATGTGTCTTCTTCTATGCTCATGCGGTACAATTCTTCAATGTGTCAATTTAAATTAACACAATTAAGTCAATAAATTGACCCACTGCGTTAACGCGATCATTTTTCCAGCCCTATTTAATATAGATCACCTAAGTCACTCCCTGCACTGTAGGAGCTAAAAAGGTTATAGGAACTATGCTCCCAGTCCCCGGTTCCTACTATATACAAACAGGATAGTTTCTCAAAAGGTTATAGGAGCTGCAAAAAGTTCCTACAGCAAGAAGAGGCCTTCTGTCACTCAGGTCAGAGCCTAAACCAGAACCACACTTCACTGATGTTCAGTCTGCTTCAGATCAGTTCAGTATAGATCAGTTCAAGTTAGTTCTGGTTTGATCTGGTTTAGTCCGATTTTGTCTGGTTCAGTCTGAATTAGTCTGGTTTAATCCAGTTTAGTCCAGCTAAGCTCAGTCCTCACCGGGGAACAGGTCCGGGCATCTCCTGAAGCTCTCCCAGTAGAGCAGTCCCAGGGCATAGACATCCACCTGCTTCAGCGCCGTCTGGTACTCTCTGAGGTTCAGGGCCCCTCCGAGGACCTCAGGGGCCATGTACCGCACCGTCCCCACCTGCGGCACATCACATAGGCTGCGTCAGAGCATTCAGCCAAATACAAACACTTTTTAAAATTTTATTCTTTAATTACTTTACTTTACTTTACTTTAATGTGGGACTTCAACGCTCACGTGGGCAGCAACAGTGATACCTGGAGATTGGGAGGAACGGCCTCCCTGATCTGACTTCTGTGCTAGTCACAGCTTGTCCATAACAAACACTATCTTCAAGAAAAAAGGGTGCCCATCAGTGCACGTGGCACCAGGACACCATAGTATGAAGGTCGATGATCAACTTTGTTGTCGTGTCATCTGACCTTCGGCCGTGTGTTTTGGACACTCGGGGGAAGAGAGGGGCAGAGCTGTCAACTGATCACCATCTGGTGGTGAATTGGTTCCGCTGGCGGAGGAGGAGGCCGGACAGACTTAGCAGACCCATACGTATTGTGAGGGTCTGTTGGGAACGTCTGACTGAGACCTGTGTCAGAGGGGTCTTCAACTCCCACCCCTGGGAGAGCTTTGACCAAACCCTGAGGGAGGCTGAAGACATGGAGTCCAAGTGAACCATGTTCTCCACCTCCATTGCTGATGCAGCCATTTGGAGCTGTGGCCGTAAGGTCTTCAGTGCCTGTCTTGGCAGCAACCCCCGAACCTGGTGGTGGGCACCGGAATTAAGGGATGCCGTCAGACTGAAGAAGGAGTCCTATCAAGCCTGGCTGGCTTGTGGGACTTATGAGGCAGCTGACAGGTCAGGCAGGCCAAGCGTGCTGCAGCCTGGGCGGTTGTGGAGGCAAAAACTCGGGTCTGGGAGGAGTTTGGAGAGACCATGGAGAAGGACTATCGGTTGGCCTCGAAGAAATTCTGGTATACAGTCTGCTGCCTCAGGAGAGAGAAACAACGCTTCACCAACAGTGTTTACAGTGGAGGTGGGGAGCTGTTGACCTTGACTGGGGATGTTGTTGGGCGGTGGAAGGAATACTTCGAGGATCTCCTTAATCCCACCAACATGCCTTCTGTTGAGGAAGCAGAGGAAAGTGGACTCATCCATTACATTTCATTTCCGCTTGAGCCCATCACAATAATGCGTTTCAACATAGACTGTGCCCGGGCTGTAATTCGTGTCTATAGAGTGTAAAGGGAATCCGGTGGAAAAGACCTTCACGTCAAACTGAAAGATTCACCACTGTTAACACCAGTGGTGTCTGCAGGTGTACAGCAGTACGCACTGTGCATACCTTGAGATGTCCCTGACCCTGCCCAATTCCTGCTGCATCCACAGAGCTGCACAGAGCCACAGTAGGCTGTGTGTTTTTACAAACATGAGTGCAGCTACAGCTGACTGCTGCTCTTTAAGTCAAAAGTGATGTGTTTGCTAACAGCTAGGAGACAGTAAATCTGTTGAGGTTTGTCCTGACTTTGGTTACGCGGAGGGGACCTACGTGATGCGCTTTGGATGTGCCACGTTATTTCCCCACTGGCCCCAAGAGTGCACGGGACATGGCAGTGCCAAGTCAGTTTGTTTTTTTACTCAAATGCATATAGAAGCTAGAAGCTAATGCACTGATTGTGGGTCACAGGATCAGACCCGGTGCCAGTTAAACGCCAGTGTCACTCCATTATATTCCCTATGCGCACGGGACATAGATCCACAGCAGTTTGTTCTTTTTTTGTTTGTTCAAATTCATCTGTAAGCTCAAGCTAACACACTGAAGGTCACAGAGCCTGAAGCCGTGAAACACCATTACACAGAGAAGACTTGCGCGCTCCACAGCAGTCACTAAAAAGAAGCGAAAGCAAAAGGAGAGACATAGGCTGAGAGCTTACTGCTGCTGTGTGCTCCCTTTCCTAGTCTAGACTTTGTTTACAGACCACAGCTGCATGAGTCTGTGTTCTTGCTTCAGACTGGTGGCCACACAGCAGGTCTATGACAGAGCGAGTCTACAAAAGCACAGTAATTATGTGTAGCAGCTGATTTCTCCATCAGCTGAGCAATCAAACAAACATACACTGACACATTACACTGAAGTGAAACATTATAATGTATAATAATGTTAACAAATATGTTAAAATAAAATTTAAATTGAGTATAAATGAGCAGTTGCTTGGTATTTTGGCATGTGTGTGTGCTTAAGCATTGTGTTGTGTACGTTCCAGTATCAGTGTTGGCCTTGTGGACTCGCATTTTTTGTTCCGGCATCATTCGATTTACAAATTAAAGCCCAATTCACACTGAATCCGTTGCGTGTCCCGTATGACTCCCGCAAGAAATAGACGCAATGCATGTCAATGCGTGAGTTCACACCGGCTGCGTTGCAGTACGCCTCCATGTCCGGTGCTCCGATAGAAATATGTATCAAGTCTATTTTTGCCAGATGCCGGATCTGTCAGGTATAAAGTTGAACAGAGCAGATCGAGCCAGACAGGAAGTCAGACCCGGGTCCAGTGAAGAGGATACGGTAAATTTCAAAATAAAAATGCTTGTGCAGGCTCTCGCTCACATCGCTGTAAACATTAGGCCTTAACTGAGGACACGGGGTCACAGACGACATCGGACAGCATTAAGCGTGAGTACAATTAAAGTATTTACATACGTAGCGTCCTTACACAGGGTTGAAATATATATTTCTGTGACTTTGGGCTTCAACCGTGGTTAAATCGCCAAATACTCTCTAAATGTACAAGAGATCGTGGTCAGAGGAAAACATGGCTTTTTACCATACTTTTTACATGCAGTTCCCTGTATACATGGTTATTATCGCGTAAACTCATAACTTCCAGCATAAACTTGCTCTTCTCCCGTGAACTCGTGGTCTCCCAGCTGGCTCTGGTCGGAGACGTACCGCACGTGTATTGGGGTCTGTCAGAAAACTGCACCGGAGACCTACTGCACATGCTACGCGTTCAGTGTGAATCTGGCTTAAGCCCTGAATTCAACCAATAGTTGAACCTCGGTTTCAGGAGGAACAATGCGGTTTTTGCCCTGGTTGTGGACCAACTCTACACTCTCTATTGAGTGCTCAAGGGTTCATGGGAGTTCGCCCAACCTGTCCACATGTGTTTTGTGGATTTGGAGAAGGCGTTTCGACCCTGTCCCTCGCCGTGTCCTGTGGGGGGTGCTCTGGGAGTATGGGGTCCGAGGCCCTCTGCTAAGGGCTGTTCAGTCTCTGTACAACCAGAGCAGGAGCTTGATCCGCATTGCCAGCAGTAAGTTGCATCTGTTTCCGGTGCATGTTGGACTCCGGCACGGCCCTTTGTCACTGGTTCTGTTTATTATTTTTATGGAGAGAATTTCTAGGCACAGCCAGGGGCCAGAGGTAGTCCGGTTTGGGGACCACAGAATTTCATCTCTGCTTTTTGCAGATGATGTTGTCCTGTTGGCTTCCTCGAACCAGGACCTTCAGTGTGCACTGGGGCGGTTTGCAGCCGAGTGTGAAGCAGCTGGGATGAGAATCAGCTCCTCCAAGTCCGAGGCCATGGTTCTCGACCAGAAAAGGGTGGCTTTGCCCTCTCCAGGTTGGAGGAGAGTTCCTGCCTCAAGTGGAGGAGTTCAAGTATCCTGGGGTCTTGTTCACGAGTGAGTGAAGGATGAAGCGTGAGATTGACAGGAGGATTGGTGCAGCGTCTGCAGTAATGCAGCCGCTGTATCAATTGGTTGTGGTGAAGGAGGAGCTGACCCAAAAGGCAAGGCTCTCGCTTTACCGGTCGATCTATGTTCCTACTCTCACCTATGGTCATGAGCTTTGGGTCATGACCGAAAGAACAAGATCCTGGATACAAGCGGCCGAAATGAGTTTCCTCCGCAGGGTGGCTGGGCACTGCCATAGAGATCGGGTGAGAAGCTCGGTCACTTGGAAGGATTGCGGAGTAGAGCCCTGGGGAGGTGTTCCAGCCATGTCCCAGCAGGAGGAGGCTCCAGGGATGACCTAGGACACGCTGGAGGGACTATGTCTCCAGGTTCACCTGGGAATGCTTTGGAGTCCCTCTGGGGGAGCTAGAAGTGTCTGTGGAGAGGGAAGTCTGGGCATCCCTGCTTAGATTGCTGCCCCCGCGACCCGGCCCCGGATGAAGTGGAAGAGGATGAACACTTTACTCATGAGTTTGAAAACGTAATTGTTGTAAATACTTCCTTTGTCACTTGGGGTTGCTAAAATAAAACAGTAAAAAAACAAAACAGAAAAAACAAAAAACAAATACATGTCCTCAGATCAAGCTCCTAGATGAAGAAGTTCTCTGTGGACTGTGGAACTCACCTCAGAGATGGCAATGTTGTCCTCATCTCCATGTCGACAGCTCCGGTTTCCTGTCAGCTTCATGGAGAGACCAAAGTCGGCCAGAACACAGGACAAATCTGAGCGGACCAAGACGTTTCTGCTGCTGATATCTCTGTGGGCCACTGCCGGTTTGTACTCATCTAAAACAATTAGAAAAGTGTACAGGCTGGTGCAGGAGAAGTTGATCCAAACTTTGTAATTTTTTTACAAATTCACGTTGAGGTTTTGGGGCATTCTCAAACACACAGATCTCATAAGGTCCCACCATATAATTATGAAAAAAACAGGACTAAGCTTTAGCAGTGGGACAGATGAGCCTCTGTGGTTTAAGGAGGACCCAACACTGACTGCAGCAGCTGAAGCCCAAGCAAAGGACTACACCAGCAACAACAACAGGACTACCTCCGGCTTGAATCTCTGAGTGCAGGAAGGCCAGTCCTCTGGTGACTCCATGCATCATTCTGCAGCAGGACGTCCAGTCCACAGAGGAGTGGGACAGGAAGTTTGACAGACAGCCCTGAACAGAGGCAGAGAGGAGCAAATCTGAAAAACACTGGAATAGAACAGTAGTCACTGCACAGGATACACTGTTCACCAACCAAATGTACAATGGAATATTAAAGGCAATACAACACAACTTCACACAAAAAATATGGCCTCTATGGAACAACATCATGTCCAGAGTGGAGGGGTAACCACCACAAAAATTATGAAAAGTGGGACCAGTTGTGTGACACAGTTGACACAAACAGTTGATGTGCTGTTTTCACCCAAAAACAACCACATTTTGCAAAGTAATGTCTGAATTTTCACAACACGCTCTTTAGCAGCAGCTTCACCAGATCACAGCCCCATGACAGCCCTGTCCTGAAACACAGGGACTATATATTCAACCTAGCAAGACAGGACGCCACCCACAAATATTTATTCTACATTTTACACAAGGAATACTTTTCTTACCTTGTTGTTCCGTAACTTTCTTCTTAAGTACACTAACAGTATCTCACTTTTTATAAGATTCACTGAGCACCAATGAAAACGTGTGGCAATATTTTAAAAAGTGGGACAAACCACTTGAATGGTTGTGCAGTACAACCGAAAGCGGGACAGGTGATCACTGTAGGAACTGAGGTTCACAGTACAGTCAGAAACATGCTTTCGTCTCATGAAATTAGTCATTTTATATTTTGGTACATTCATTTCTGTGCTCTGGACACAGTGCTGTGCTCCTGTACTAAAACTTCTGTCCGAGTAACAAGTGGTTATTTCTGGCAAATTCCGAAGGGGAATGTGATTTTGTTTCTGGTGTGTTTACATGGCTCTTTCTCTAAGATCAACGCCAATGTCAAGCTTTTCAACTGTCAATATATCAGTCATCTGAGAAGTTACACTATAAGCAATATGTATATATATAGCTATATGAGCAAACAGGGCTGAAGAGAGGGAGACGGGAGTGACAGACGCCTGTATTTTTGTGGATTATAATGAATTCATGTGGTCCTTAGAAACTCGGGAAAATGTTTCTTCAAGTTAAAAGATGCACAAGTTGGAAAAGGAACTTGGCAACTTAGGTCAAAACCTGCTGCCCGACTTATTCTGGACATCATCTGCTTCATGGGCAGACAAGTAGCTGATTTATTATATTATTATATACATAAGTTTTTTGACTAAACGCTGCAAATGATAGGTTTACTATAACCTGTCGCTCACTTGGAAGTAACAGAATTGCTTTATTTGCAAAATGTATTAACATTTAGCTTTTTAGTAGTGAGGAATCTAACATTAAATCTGATTAGTTAGCTGTGTTACTGACCAATAATTTTGTTGGTCAATTTTGTTGACATGAATATCCCAACTTTCTGAGAATAATGCTGCATTCATGTGGTTTGTGGAATTCCAGAGTTTTTTTTCCGACTTGTGCAGGCATTCAAGTGCATTTTTTAACTCGGAATTTTTTTTTTTTTTTTTTGAAAGCACCAAAAAGCACATGAACATAAACAAGTCGGGAAAAGAACGTCTCATCTCGGAAGGAGGAGCACCCGCGGAGCACATGATTGCAGCATTAGGCTAGCGCTGCCTGAGGTTTAGCTGTATACTGTATATGTAAAAATGTCATGCTCCATTTGCATATACTGTACTGTGTGTGTAAAAAACCAACACAGAGGTCCTTACATGAGGGTAGTAATCCATGACAATTAGGAACTCTGTGCAGCCATCATTATTGGTCCGCTCGTCCGCCAACAGGAAGTGTGCGATGTTGTGCTGTTGCTGTAGTAACGGCAGGCTGTAGATGGAGTGTTCATTAGCGTAGTTCTGTCGGTTTGCTGAGCTGAACACCTTCACAGCCACACTCTGCTCGTTCAGACTCCCGCGGTAAACAGAGCCATACCGGCCCTGGCCAATCAGCTGCGAGGACACAGAGGTTAGTGTGCTGAACGTCATGTCCTTTCTACTTGTTTGGATGTGTCACTTTAGCATTTCATGTGGCATTATATCCTTTCTCTAGTCATCTAGTGTTTTTTAAGCAATAAAGCCAATTTAACTGTAAATGATGTCAGAAATAAGTATGAGTGTGACACAAATCCCACGAGAAGAGACAAGACACAAGATTGGGCTCATGAGATTGAGACGAGATTTTTACACTATTGAAAAAAAAATCTATTCATTAATTCAAACATTTTATCTTTATTTTAAATAACTGAATATTACAAATCTTTTCTGGTGCATTTTGATAGCAATAACTTTATTTTTAATAATTATATGCAGTAAACAAACAAATAATGCTAATGGTTTTATCACAAATGTTTTTTTCTTCCACTGGAAAACCAAAATGCTGCCAGGGGGCTAAACAAAATAAATACTTTGGGGCCCATTCTGAAAACCTGCCCTTAGGCCCCAGATTACCAAGTTATGCCACTGTAGACAAGCCTATTACTGATGGACTACCTTTTCACGAAAAGTGTATGTTCAAGAAAGAAAAATTTTCACCATTAAGATTTTATGATTGGGATTTTTTTTTTTTTAATATATAAAAGTCTAATGCCCCTGAACCTCTCACATGTGATGCCCTGTCTCCTCTCTCCACTGCCTTCTCATCCCTCATCCCATCCCACCATTAAAAGGTTGTACTAAATAAGTAAATATGTCTTTTCTGATGATTTTTGAGAAAACATTGGAGACACAATCTGAAAATGTTGGGCAGGTTTCACCAACATTGCCGTTTATTAGATCAGCACGCAGCGTGTCTTTTATTAAAACCTCTTAAACTGTTTTAAAGCTTTAACAAATGATATCTCTGCAATCCCTGCACCTAGATTCCTGAAACAAAGAGAAGTTAGAAAGATTAAAATGTTCCCAATCAGCACAATGTCACTGCATATCTCTATGTGTTTTGAGTTCTGTAAATACATCTGCTCAAAGCCACCGTGTCAGTCCAGCAGCTGGTGCCCTACACACAGCGGGTGATAAATGTAATGGGAGCTGTATAAGTAAATTCACACTCCACAGTGACAAAAATCACATGACATTTTGATCTCGTCACACCCCTAGTAGTAAGAAAAAAGGTCAACACAGCTTGTCAGTGCTACTGTAGACAAACTGGTGTGTATGCTTCCATTGGTAAAGATCTCACCTCCAACAGTTTGAGGTTGTCCATGTCAACAAATGATGCGTTTGTTGTCTCCATCACATTTAGAGTCGACAGGCTCAGCTTCTGTTTCCCTGAACGCAACATGCAATTATTAACTACAAGACGATGTCCCTGTACACAGCACAAATGATATAAGTACTTACACAGACATCCGACGCATTTGACAGTGTTTAGGGAGGGTGAGAGGTATTACTCATATAAATCTTTTTAAAGGTTCTTGCTTTTTTTCAGCCATTTGTTGCCCCTGTCCCAACTATTGAGACCTGTAGCAGGCATCAAATTTGAAATGAGCTCATTTTGTGCAATAAAAGTGTAAAATTTCTCAATGTAAACATTTGTTATGTTATCTAAGTATGTTCTGTACAAACAGAGACTGAGGCACTCAATGGGATTTCAAAAATATTAAAAAGCCTTTATTACATGGGCAGTATTTAGTTTAAAAACGCCAACATGTTTCAGCCTCTCAGGGCCTTCATCAGGGCATGTGCATCATTAAAAGAAACAAAATGGCTACCAGAACTCTTTTATACATAGAGATCATGTGACCTGTTCACATGACCAATCCAAAGAGTAAATCCATAACAAGATAATCACACCACATTGTAGAATATTGTAGAAACCACAAATAAGAAAAGTAAATCATTTCAATATACACAGGTCCGGCACTGATGCAGAAAGAATTCCACTGTTATTTAAACAACACTAGCAGCAATGTGAAGCTTAGCCTAGAATTTTCTTCATCTGAAATACATTTCCTTGACATAAATATCTTCAAGGATGACAATGGAGATTTACATACATCTATGTTTAGGAAGCCAACTGACCGAAATACCCTTCTTAGGGCGGACAGTTTTCACCCGCCCTGGCTAATCAACAATATACCTTATGGTCAGTTCCAGAGGTTAAAACGTATTTGTGACTCAGAAGAAGATTTTGAACTAAATGCCAGAGATATGACCAAAAAATTTAGAGAAAGGGGCTATAAACATCACAGTGTGTCACAAGCATATCAAAAAGCCAAAGGTTTAAAAAGAGAACAGTTGTTAATCCATAAAGAGAAACCACTGTACGATTATAATCAAGTCCATTTTGTCACACAATACAGTGATAAAGCCAATGCAATTAAACAAATCATAAAGAGAAATTAAAATATACTAAAATGGGACAGCGTACTTAGAGAAGTACCAGAAACACCAACAATTTGTTTCAGAAGAGCTCCTACTCTAAGTGATAAGCTGGTAAAAAGTCATCTTATTCCTTTACAGCAAAAAACATGGCTCGGGCCAAAAGCTGGAAGCTTTAAGTGTGGCAACTGCAACCACTGTGACAATCTGGTGAATACAAATCATTTTAAAAATATAAACACAGGTCGAAAATATGATATCAAATCATTCATTAACTGCAACACCTCTTATGTAATCTACAGGCTGGAGTGCCCATGTGGATGTTTCTACATTGGAAGGACTAAGCGTAAATTGAAAGTTAGGCTTGCAGAACATAAACATGCTGTTAGAACAAGTGATCTCCAGTACAGTATGGCATCACATTATAAAGAAGCAGGTCATGGCAAGAGCTGCAACAGTTTGAAAATTTGTGGCATTGAACACATTAAACTGTCAACAAGGGGTGGGGATAGACTAAAGCAACTTCTTCAAAGAGAATCCTATTGGATATATTCTCTAAAGGCAACACAATATCCAGGCCTAAATGAAGAACTTGACTTTACTCCTTTTTTGTGAATTACTTTTCATTGTGATTCCATAGTTATGTGCCATGTTTTTTGATTATTTTTTGTGATTATGCTCTGTATATATTGAAATGATTTACTTTTCTTATTTGTGGTTTCTACAATATTCTACAATGTGGTGTGATTATCTTGTTATGGATTTACTCTTTGGATTGGTCATGTGAACAGGTCACATGATCTCTATGTATAAAAGAGTTCTGGCAGCCATTTTGTTTCTTTTAATGATGCACATGCCCTGATGAAGGCCCTGAGAGGCTGAAATGCGTTGGTGTTTTTAAACTAAATACTGCCCATGTAATAAAGGCTTTTTAATATTTTTGCATGGTGGCAGAGCGGTTAGCGTTCTCGCCTCCCAGCAAGAGGTCGTGGGTTCGAGCCCCGGGCCGACCAATACACACCATCACACGAACTCTCTGGGTGGAGTCTGCATGTCCTCCCCGTGTTACCGTGGGTTCTCCGGCTTCCTCCCACCGTCCAAAGACATGCATGTGTTTGGTGAATTGGTGACTCTAAATTGCCCCTAGTGAATGAATGTGAGAGTGAATGGTTGTCTGTCTGTGTTCGTCTCTGTGTCAGCCCTGCGACAAGCTGGCCCCTGTCCAGGCTGTACCCCGCCTTCGGCCCAAAGTTACTGGGATAGGCTCCAGTCACCCGCGACCCCTAACGGGAAAAGCGGTAGAAAATGAATGAATGAATGAATGAATTGAGTGCCTCAGTCTCTGCTTGTATCCTATGTGATCCCCAACCTGAAGAGCACCTGGGTAAAACCTTTGTAATCTTCAGACTCAAGTAGCATTCTAGTAGCCAAGTAATTTTGAACAGTGTATGTTCTATTGTGAATAAATGTGAATTGAAAGTCTTCATCTTCATTCAAAGTTTTCATTTTACTCAAATTTTAAAACAACATTTCTGGAATTAGGGCTGTAATACTTATGGTTTATTTCCTGTATTATTATTATTATTATTTTTTTTTTTTTTAAGGTGACACTTCACTTCATCAACACTGTCAAACACATGAATACAGTCGGAACAGAGCCACTGCAGAAGAGAAGCACCACGCCCTGGGTCTGAGTGAGCCTGACCCTGCTCAGCTCAGAGTCAGGTCTTCACACAGCTGTACAAGGCCACTGGCAGCTTTTCTCCAGGTTACACTGGAAACTCTGTACAAACCTCTGATAACACGGTATCCAAAGAACAACAGAGCGATGAGGACGGCTGCCACAGTGACAGTCACTATAGCGATGACTGCAGTCTCCTGACGAAGCAGAGGATGGCCATCTGCAAAAACAAGAGCACCTCACATGACTCAGAGGTTTTCACTGTAGCTCAGGTTCTGGCCAGCACTGAATATTCTAAAAGCCTCTGTCTAATGCCACACTTAACAGCTGCTGCAGGAGGTGAACACTGTCACTAACTCACCCAGCACTGAGGCCTCCAAAATATTTTTATTCATTAAGTGGTTGTGGTGACAACGCAACCACTTGTAGTGTTTCAAATTCTTCATTATTCTTCCACTTCTTTTTCTTCTTCTACCTTTCTTCTCCCCTAAATTTGGAACTCTTTCAACTCAAAAACTATTCTACGTATTCACATCATTCAGCTTTTAAACTGTGGCTCTTTTCAGGACTTAAGTAGCTCAATAAAGATTTCCATTTTTTAAATAGGAGTTCAAGTACTTTTTCTTCAACTTCTTCCTACGGTGGCCCTGAGGTGCGACATCAAAATTGTTTTTGTCCACTACAAAAATAAAAGCAGTTGTAGATTTTTTTTAAATATTGCCTTAAAAATAAACCCATGTCTCAAGTTTAAAAAAATATACAAAAAATGTAAATACATGTCTATTTATTTAAATTATTTATTTAAATAAATGTATTTATTTAAATAAATGTCTATTTAGAGGAAGATTTTTAAATGTGTTCCCTCAAACATGAAACCTGCCTCTAAAAGTTAAAAAAAAGTCTATTAAAATAAAGCCATCTCTCTTAAAAAAAAAAAAAAAGATTCTTTAAAAACCCTCACTCATCAAAAAAAATTAACATGTCTAAAAATAAAAAAGCATGTCACAAAATAAAAAACAAATGAGTCTTCCCACTATTTAAATAAAGTTCATCTAAAAATAAAAACACACAGCCTCAAATTACTTACTTCTTTAGCATTAGCCACATTAGCTGAACCCTTTTAAAATTTCAGGCAGGATTTTGTTTTTGTGGCAGCCTTAATTTAAAAGTGGCAGACATTTTGTGGGAAACAGCACTCTCTTTTAATTTGAGGCTGTGTGTTTTTATTTTTAGATTAACATTATTTAAATAGTGGAAAGTCTTATGTTTTTAATAAAAGAATGTTTTTTTTTATTTTGATGAGAGCTTTTTAGTTTTAGACAAGTTTATTTTTTATAATTGAGTTTTGTTTTTTTAAAGAAGCTTTTTAAAAATTGAGACATGGCTTTATTTTCATGGACTGTTTTTAATTTTTAGAGACAGGTTTTATTTTTGAGGGAACACATTTAAAAATCTTCCTCTACTTTTATTTTTCTAGTGGACAAAAACTATTTTGTTTATGCTACTGTTTAAAATAGACATTTATTTTTCTTTTTCGTATATTAATTTTTAAACTTGAGAGATGGGTTTATTTTTAAGGTGATATTTTAAAAAAAATCTACAACTGCTTTTATTTTTCTAGTGGACAAATACAATTTTTAAGTTGCACCTCCACCGTATCTTCCACCTCTTCTTCCACCTTTTCTTTAACTTCATCAAGTAATTTAAATCTTGCAGTACTACAGTATTTAAAGTACTTTTACTTGTAGTACTTATATTTGTAGTAGTGATACTAACACAGTACTTATACTATTAGTAGTAATACTAGTTATAATCATTAGTTTTTGATGTCTTTCAAGTCTTTTCAAGTTTAGTTTACAATTCTACAGTGACTCGTCATACAGCTTTTAGTGGTTGTAGTAATATTCTTAGTAGTTGCAGTAGAAGTACACATAATACTATCTTCACAATAAAAGCTCAATAAAACATGTAATTAATTTTAATAGGAGTGCATTTACATCTTTTTTCAACTCTTTGAACTCCTTTAACTTAGTCAAATCCTACAACTATGTCTGTACTGCAGTATTCAAAGTACTTTCAGTTGTAATGGTGACATTTCTAGTAGTAGTACTCCATAGTACTTCAACCAGTAGTATTAACAGTAGTAGTTGTTATAGTCTTTAGTTTTCAGTGTTCTTTTTTTAAATATTTGAGTAACTCAGTATAACACATCGTCAATAGGTTGTAGTGATATCTGTAGTACTTGCAGTAGTGTATAGTATAAAAAGTATAAAAGTATAAAAAGTGCTACCTTCAAAATAAAAGCCAAACAAAACCTTTCAGTTCAGAGGTTTTCACTTCAATCATTGTACTTCATTGTAGATTTTCACAACAAAAGCACTTTAAAATGCAATAGTAGGTGTTTTCACACAAAAAAAGCACTGTAAAAGAATAAAATAGGGATTTTCACAAAACTGTAAAACATTATACTACTACTACTACTCCAACAACTACTACTGTACTGCTAGCAGTACTACTGTGCTGCTACTACTGTATGACTACTACTTCAACTTCTTTACTACTGCTACTCCTACTACTACCACTACTAGAACTATTTCAGCCACTGCAACCACTTGCAATGGCTTCAGCCAACATAGAATGTATTCTCTTGAAATAGCAGCACGCCTGCCATGCAGAGTGACTTAATAAGACAATAGTGCAGCATAGCGGGACTCACCTGTGTGTCTGAGGACAGGTGGGGGGGCTGTGGGCGGGGCCTCTCTGAAGTTAGCATTGCAGAGGTCACGGCTACAGCAGCAGAAACGGTAGCTGCCATTTTGGATGTGAGCTGGGGTATCTGTGACCACACAGCGTTCGGAAAGGCACTCGGGCTGGGACGTCCAGCAGCCTGAGCACAAAGAAGAGACAAAGATGAGCCCATTGACGGTTTAACGGGACCACACTACAGAGGTAATCACTCACCTTGTTTAACTAGAACTACTTCTCCATCAGACTTCTTCTCCCACAATCCAAAGCAGAGAGAGCCATGGCTACAGTGAATAGTCCCATTTTCTCTAACAATTCCTCGCAGCTCATTGGCTGACTCCACCCCCTGAGGCTGTAGGTGGTCGAAGAAGGCACACTCTCGCACCCCAGACTGGGTCCCTACAGACATCAGCAGAGGTAAGGTTTTAGAAAACTGTCTTTAATGCCACACTGGGACTAACAATACACAGAAAATGATACTTTTCAAAAGCATTAACACTGGAGGCCACTGTGGAGCAGCTTAGGCTGGTGCTTTAACAGTGTTTCCCAACCAGGGGTACGGGGACCCCTAGGGTACACAAGCACTCTGCAGGCAGTACTTTTTATCATTTGATAGGGGAATATTTGCAATCTTTTCATACTGAACTATTAAAAAGAAGCAGACTCGAGTGTCTCTGATGGAAAGGAGGTGCTGAAAATTCATTTAATTGGCCTATTATATGTTGTTAATTTTTAATTTAATTGCTTGTTTCAAAGGGGAGTTATTCAAATTATGGTGTATTTTTACTTATTTATTATGAGTGTAAGATTATGTTTTCATTTTATTTTTATTTTTAAACATGAAATTTATAGGAAAATAAGTGAATTTAAAGTATCTTTTTATTATATTTATTTATATTTATTGGTATTTATTGGTAAAGATTTTTTTTATCTTTGCCCTAAAATTGGTATTAACAATAAAGTATAAAATTGCACACTGTACTCCTAAACAGATGTTTTCTATGACCACTTTTTGAAAAAATTAACATGAATATGAGTGAGGGGGTATGGTGTTTGGCTGTGTTTGGTTATTTGGTCACAACACGTCAAGGGGAAACCACATCCATCATCACAAGCAACACTACTACCAGCACTGTGTGGACAGTACTATGCTGTGCTAGACAGGCTGATGGCAATTTGAAATGCGGCACATCATCCATCTCCATCTTCCTGGACTACTCCCAGTGTGGTGCGAGCAAGTTCTGCATCCAAAGAGGTAAACAACTTCTGAGAGGCCGGCCGGGCGTTCGTTATAGAGTCATTCACCAGCGAAGTTGTGCATCTCACATAATGAAATCAAAAAAGACTTTTTGGATCCAGATAAAACAATGTCCGCAAGTCTCAAGTCGCCGCACCATGGGTGACAGAGCTTTCCAGGCAGCTGCCCCACGTCTCTGGAATGCCCTTCCAATTCATCTAAGGGCACCTTCAGACTGTTGACTCTTTTAAAAAGCAACTAAAGACTTTTTTATTCAAATAATTTTATGGTTGATTTTTACTTGTTTTACTGTGCTGTTTTTACCAATTTTATTTTATTGTAGCACTTGGAGATTTGTTGGACAAATGTAAAGTGCATTATAAATAAAAGCTATTATTATTATTATTATTATTATGTCCTACATCATGTTGAGCATCATTACTGCAAGTTCCACTAATAATTGTGACTGAGAGCCCACGTTCTTTTTCTCCATTGTTATTTTGTGGTGAGTAAGAGAGGACTTCAAACATAAGTTAAATTTAGACAGTAAAAGCAAGTAACTGAGTATGTTTTTTTTTTTTTTTTTTTTTTGTTAAAACTAGAACCTGATGGGGTATTGTTATTTGAGAATGTTTATTAGCACCATTTTTCTATAGTACAGCTCAAGTGGAGCACCCTGTTTGAACTGAAGTTCCCTTTTATAAGCACACCACCACCACACCACGTTCCTATGATTGGTGACATGGGGAGGGATGCAACTGTTCCAGTTTTGTTTGAGAGTCAATTTGTCTGCTGGAGGACCTTTTTTTCCCCTTTTTTTTTGGTATGTCTCCATGCGTATAATTTTTGCCAGATAAATTTTGTGAGCTGGAAAGTTAAATCTTTAAATCATCCTGTAAAGCAGAAAAAGGTGCTTACACACATTAACCAGCTCAGTGTAGGTATTCCTGGCCCCATGGGGGACCTATTGTACACGTTTTTAGTGGTAGTGGAAACCGGAGCACCAATTTGCACACACTTGATCATTTCAGATTGAGAGGGGGATAGCTAGGCCAATCATATCACTCCAATTTTAACAGTAAGTCGAGGGGAACGGCTATCTTAGTTAATAAAAATGTTCCATTTACAATGTCTAAAATGGAGGCAGGTTTATTATTGTCACAGGTGGATTATATGAAACTCCAGTCATTTTAGCAAACATATAAACACCTAATTGGGATGACCATGCTTGTTTTACTATTTTCTTCTCCCGTTTTCCAGATATGGACACACACTCGCTTATATTGGCAGGGGACTTGCCAATATACTACTACTCTGGACAGTAGTTCATCCAGTTCTATGCCCTTATCTAAAGCTGCCCAGACAGTTGAGTTGTTTCTTCATACATACAGTGGATGTGATGTCTGGCGTATTCTAAATCACACTTCTAGGTCGTATTACTTTTTCTCATCAGTCCATAAAACATATTTGCAAATAGACAATTTTTTCATTGATAAAAATCTTATTCAGTGCAATAGTAATCTCTGGCCATGCTCCACTATCCTTGAAGTTACAGATGCTGTTTCACAAGTTGCTTATCATCCATGGTGTTTGAATAATCAGTGGCTTTCTGATGAAAGATTTGTTCAATTTATTTGAAATAGAAACATTCTTAGAACATAATAAGACACCAGGAATGCCATTTTCAACAATAAGGGATGATGAAAACCATACCACCATCAATAAAACCATATGTAAGGGGACAAATTATATCATACTGCGCCCGAAAAAACAAAATTGAATTTGAACTCCTGATGAGACTAACAGATGACATATTACACTGAACAAAAATATAAATGCAACACTTTTGCTTTTGCTCCCATTTTTCATGAGATGAACTCAAAGATCTGAAACTTTTTCTACATACACAAAATAACCATATCTCTCAAATATTGTTCACAAATCTGTCAAATCTGTGATAGTGAGCACTTCTCCTTTGCCGAGATAATTCATGCCTCCTCACAGGTGTGCCATATCCAGATGCTGATGAGACAGCATGATTATTGCACAGGTGTGCCTCAGACTGGCCACAATAAAAGGCCACTCTGAAATGTGCAGTTTAATCACACAGCACAATGCCACAACGTGTCTCAACATGCCTTCTCTTTTACCGATATGTCAAAATATGCCCCATTAGTCAGGAATAATGTTTGTGCCCTCCATTGCAGACAATGCCTTTAAAATTTGAACCGATCTCAGAGTGAAGATGGCCAAAGGTATGTATGAGAATGGCACTGTAGGAGTATTGGACCACTGCTGAGATTAAAAAAAAAGAAAAAAAAGAAAAGGGGGACATTCCTTTAGGAGACGAAAAGTCTCTATCTTATCCACCAAGGATGCAAACAAAGACATATATCTATCCTGCACAACTGCATGACCGGTTTTACTGACCTGCACCAATAAATATGCCAGAACAGGCCTCTCTTCTTGTGCTAGGAAGCAGAAATCTGGTACGGGATGGCACCACAGTTTCAGGGACCAGATAATTAACCTACGCCTATCGTTCATCCCAACAAAGTTATGCATATTAAAGACTTTATCACTCATCTGTTCAAGAGACAGATTTCATGCATTAACATGTTACTTTACAGGAAATTGTCATAAATATGTTTTGTGTAAACTGTTGAAATCACCATGTTCATTATTGGTTGCATATATGTTTATTCAATATCATTGTTCATCATTATTGTTTATGTTGCTACAAAACGTTCCACTGTTCCAGTGTAAATGTAAAATGCCTTAAAATCTACTTAAATTGAAGTGGAGTAAACACATTTCCTTTTATGACATGTACTTTGTGTCTAGCAGAGGTAATTCGATCTCTCCACTATCAGTACTGAGGGCCGTACCAGTTTGACAGACCCTAAAAGACACACCCAGACTCTTTGTTCTAGAGTTCTTAGTCTTGTCTTTGTCTTGTCTTGGTCTCTCCTTCGTCTTCTGCATCTTCTAAGTCTAAGTTTTTCCCCTTTCTTCTCGTCTCATTTTTGTTGCGTTAAGTTTACTTAGCCGGTGATAAAATCTTTTCATGATAAGTCGTCTAGACTTGTATTTGATCATTTCAAGTATCAATTTTTGTAGTTTATTTTGAAAAGCCTCGCGCCGCACAACATCCGCCAGCTTTAACAATCGCTGCCTTGACCAAAGCGGCTATTTTAAGAAGTTATACTTTTAAAGTTTTTGAGTCGCTGTGAAAGGATTTTTATTAAATTTTTCATTTGCCATTAAAAGGACATTTGCCATACTCTGAGACTTTGACGCTGCCTTACGCTAGCTCGCGCCTATCATGCCTGCTGTTTAACGGGATCTGATCTGGCGACTGGCTGTGGAGCTTTTGGAGGATAAACCCTACGAACCGCGGCTTGGAGTGGGAACATCTGCGCCACCCTGCGGATCCAAAAGGACAAGGACCAACATCTGAGTTCCTGGCTGAACCTGGAGGCTGGCTGTCGTCACCGTCCCCTCCTGCACCGAGTACAGTAAGCCAGTGTTCTGTAACAGAGTTGGCGCTAGTCTCAGAGTCTATTTCCACTTTTATTCCCTAAATCTCCAATAATTTAATAAGTCATACCATAACTTACTCCACTGCAATTCATCATTAATTAATCAGTAATTCTGCTCGGTTCTGTTCAAAATTACATTCTTTCAATATTTACCTGTGCCTCAGTACACTATTCTGCCTAGTTGTGTAAATAAACGTTATACTTAATCCAAATTAAGTTGAGTTTGGTGGTCTTTATCTATTAAACTGGGTCCCTCCTGGTTAACCTTTCCCTCTTAGACATTAGTTTAGGTGTTTTAATCTGCAAGTTAGCGCAAGGCTAACTGGTACCAATGTGGAATTATTACTCTTAACCTTTGTCTTAATTAAGTGTATATATATTTTATAAATTTATGCTACAGCACTTTTGCATCGTCTGAATATCCAGTAACACACTTTGGGATCCCCCAATCACACTTTTTTAGATTTTTTTTTTTTAAAGGAGACGATTGGTAATGTATATTTTTTACTTACTATAGAGAATCTAAAACCCTTGACAATAATAAAGGGTAAATGAGAGGAGGAACTTGATATTGAAATCCCAGATGAAGTGTGGCAGACCGTTTTTGATAGAACACACTCATCCTCAATCTGTCAACGGCATAAGATTATTCAGTTTAAAATTGTCTGACGCTTACACTGGTCAAAGATAAAGCTTGCTCAAATAAAACCTGACGTTGATGATGTATGTATCCGCTGCTGCACACTCTGTCACATATGTTTTGGAGCTGTTGGGTACATTTTGGAAGTCAATCTTAAATCTTTTATGCAAAGTAAATGCGTTGGGTAAAACAATTATATCATTTGCAACTCTCTTGGCCAGGCAGATTGTCCTCATAAAATGGAAGGACAAGTTTCCACCTACATTCAAGCATTGGATTAATGATTTGATGCAATATCTGACTCTGGAACAAATATTACATCTACTCAGTGCAGGGCATTAGTCTCAAATTTTATGCTACCTGGCAACCCATTTTCAAACTGATTGAAAAGATGGACTCTGATTATGTTGTGATTACTGGCCTCCTATATTCTTATTTTTTGTTGGCTTCCAACTTCACTGAAATGACAAGAAGGTCCCACTGGAGATGTTTTCTATATCTTAGAACAGTGGAGGAGGCTCCATCACCATTATCCTTCAGTGGACCAGTGGAACTTTAGGTTGTGCATGGGCGTCAAACAGCACCTGGCTGTGTGGAGATGATGCACAGAGCACCCCTCAGGACTGAGGCCCTCGTCTGTGTGGTGATGACTGGGTCTGTCAACAGGACACTGCTGCAGTTCACAGCTCCAGCCTGACCAAGGACTTCTTCAGAAGAAAAATGTTGCTCTTTTAGACCATCCTGCATGTTCCCTGATCTGAATCTAATTGGGAAGATTTGGGGATGGAGAGGTTTACACAAATAGACATCATTTTCAGACAGTGGATGCCCTTTGTGAAGCCATCTTCACCAGTTGGAGCAACATTCCCCCAGCCTCCTGGAAACACTTGCAAGCAAATATTTAAAGTAATCAGCAACAATTGTAGGGCTACCCACTACTGAGTTCTGTTTTGACACTTTTTAGTTATGTTTTTTACTTTTAAAGGCTGTGGTACTAAGATGTCCATCAGCTGCTAAACAGCTTTTTTCAGTTTAAATGAAATAATCATAAATTACCAACTAAAAATTGTTGCTGTCTTGCTCTTGTTTCTTCTTATTGCATTTTGAAGCTGGTCATGATCCATAGCAAAATTGAAATACTTGTAATGGTCCTAAGATTTGGATCAGGAATGGATGTAGGGTAGAGCGTGTGTAGAGGGGCTGTAGTCAAAATGTCACAAATGTTTTGAGAACAGCAAAGTCAAAGTTTAATGCTGAGAGGATTGTCTCCTCAGGCTATTGTTACTCTACTGTTAGAGCTCCCTTTCTCCGATGTCCCTCTGTCACATCAGCTCTGACTGACGAGCTACATCTCTGAGCTTTATTAACTCCATCACACCACACAGGGAGTTCAGGGAATGTTTCATGTCCAAAGCCAACATGTGCCCAGTGAGAATCACGAACGCACTTCTCCTTCAGTGGTGCTCCGTTTGTCACTTTTGGTCAGTTCCTATCATTTCTCAGTTTGTGTCAGTTATTTTGCATCACTTATCTGTTAGCCAGACAATATTATTAGAATCAGTTTGTGTTCCTCTCAGTGTTGCCAGTATAGTACTAATACATGTGTTATAAAAACACACAAGACTAATCTCAGACGTCCAGCCATCACACAGACGTCTCCAACCATCAAACAGACGTCTCTGACCATCACACAGATGTCCAACCATCACACAGACGTCTCCAACCATCACACAGACGTCTTCAACCATCACACAGACGTCTTCAACCATCACACAGACGTCTTCAACCATCACACACATGTCAAACCTCCACACAGATGTCCAACCATCACACAGACGTCTTCAACCATCACACACATGTCAAACCTCCACACAGATGTCCAACCATCACACAGACGTCTCCAACCATCACACAGATGTCAAACCTCCACACAGACGTCCAACCATCACACAGACGTCTCCGACCATCGCTCAAATGTCTCCAACCATCACACAGACATCCAACCATCGCGCAGACGTCTTCAACCATCACACAGATGTCTCCAACCATCACACAGACGTCCAACCATCACACAGATGTCTCCAACCATCACACAGACGTCCAACCATCACACAGATGTCTCCAACCATCACACAGACATCCAACCATCACACAGATGTCTCCAACCATCACACAGATGTCTCCAACCATCACACAGATGTCTCCAACCATCACACAGACGTCCAACCATCACACAGATGTCTCCAACCATCACACAGACGTCCAACCATCACACAGATGTCTCCAACCATCACACAGACGTCCAACCATCACACAGATGTCTCCAACCATCACACAGACGTCCAACCATCACACAGACGTCTTCAACCATCACACAGATGTCTCCAACCATCACACAGATGTCTCCAACCATCACACAGACGTCTCTAACCATCACACAGATGTCAAACCTCCACACAGACGTCCAACCTCCACACAAACATCTCTAACCATCACAAAGACATCTCCATCAGACAGATGTCTCCAACCATTACATAGATGTCTCCAACCTCCACAAAGACGTCTCCAACATCACATAGATTTCTACAACCTCCACCCAGACATCTTCAATGATCAGACAGACTTCTCCAACCATCACACAGATGTCTTCAACCATCCCACAGACGTCTCCAACCAACTCAGACATCTCCAATCATCACACAGACATCTCCTACTATTGCACAGATGTCCAACCACTACACAGATGTCCAAGTGTCACACAGACATCTCCAACCATCACACATACATCTCCAACCATCACATAGACATCTCCAACTATTGCACAGATGTCCAAGTGTCACACAGACGTCTCCAACAATCACACAGATGTCTCTAACTATCGCACAAATGTGCAACCATTACACAGATGTCCAAGTGTCACACAGACATCTTCAACCATCACAAAATGTCCATCACACAGACGTCTCCAACCATCACACAAATGTCCAACCATCAGAGATGTCTCCAATCATCACATAAATGTCCAATGATTGCACAGATGTCTCCAACCTCCACACAGATATTTCCAACCATCACACAGACGGCCAACACAGATATTATTATTATAATCCACAGTGGCAGTGACTGGCTCCAAACAGTATGCATATAAACATAAACAAAAAGGCTCAGTATATTTATGGGTTTAAGGATAAATAATGAGAGAGAACTGACCAATCACAGCAGGCAGCAACAGTACACAAAGGGTCAGCACTGGAGAGGCTCTTCCCACAGCAGTCATGTTGGACCCACACTTACGCCAAAATGTGGACAAGCTGCATCTCCTGTGGGACAAAATAAAGGCAGAAAAGGATGAGACCCACCAAGGGTAAACTAGACCTAAACCAGAAATGTAAAAAATTTCAACTCAAATATTTTAGCAGGTCTAAAAGAGGACCAGGACTAAACCAGATCTAAACCAGGACTGGGCAGGACTACCTAACTGTAAACCAGCTCCAAACGAGACTGATAGGACTTTACATTCAGTGTTATAATTAGAATTAAACACACACAAAACAGGCAAACCAGGTCTAAACCAGGGCTAAACCTGGACTAAATCAGGCCTAAACCAGGTCTAAACCAGGGCTAAACCTGGACTAAATCAGGCCTAAACCAGGTCTAAACCAGGGCTAAACCTGAACTAAATCAGGCCTAAACCAGGGCTAAACCAAGTCTAAACCGACTCTAAACCAGGGCTAAACCAGGTCTAACCGCCTCAGGCCTGTTCACGCGCATCTCATTATGACCTTCATGTGTGATGTCCGGTCGCGCGCGTATGATGGGTCAGAGCGCGCATCTGTGTCTGTCAGGTGAGCGCGTGCATCAGTAGGGAGTGGCGCGGATGCGAGACCATCGGGGTTGTGCGCGTGCTTACCGATGAGGATGAGTCTCGTGCTCATGCGGCCGCAGACCCTGAGCCTGGTTCGGTTCGGCCGTGTTACGATCTGCTCGGCTCGGTGCGCGATGAACCCAGACTCCGCAGAAGAGAGGCGGCTCCTGCAGCGGCGGCGCACAGTCAACGCGCCGAACACGCGCACACGCAGCTTCCGGTCTCGAGATTCACAATAAACCACCGAGATTGAGTGGTACCAGTGCACTGAAGTGAACAGGACGCGCTTTATGTTGAAGGGAAGTGCGCTTCTCTGTGGCTACAAACACGGGCTTCATGAGTCTCGTCCCCGGTCCACCCAAAATTACACCCGGAGAGAGAAAGAGAGAGGAGGAAAGAGCAGAGGCAGGGCACGCGTGTGTGTGTGCGTAAAGGAGAAAAGGCATGATTATTCTGTAGGGTTAACCCTCCTACACCCTTAAGACATTTTTTGATGTTTTGCAACTGTTTTTTTGTGAATGACTTTGGCTTTGTTGATTCAAATGGCATAGGTTTTGCCTCAGGTGTGTGTTTTGGCATGAATTTTCACATTTCAGGATTTTTTAAATTTTGTTTTTTATCCTCTTAAAATGCTCTCAAAAAATTGTCACGCCTTTACCCCCAAGACATTTTTTTGTGCCATTGACTCCCATTCAAACATTTTTATCATGCACTGTCATTGCAATATAATTTCACATTTTTATCAAGTATTCCATGGATTCATGATAGTGAAGGATTGGAATTTTAGTTTTTATTGTTTTCTACTAGGTGGTGCCCATTAGTGTTTGTATTGTGCCTGCAAGGCAAAAAAAAAAAAAAAACTGAACTAAAACTATTTTAGATGTGTTTTAGAGTTGTCATAAATTGGTGTGAAAGTGTGTGTTGAGGAATGAGTGTATTTGTGTTTGCGTGTGCACACATCCAACACATCCAAAATGTAGTCTTTACTGAGATCTGCATCAGTGCACTGTAGAAACTGTGTCCAGACTGAGCAGAGGCCTCTGTGTGTGTTGGATGTGTGTGGGCCACCAAAACTGGAATTTAAGGGTTTAAATTTCATAAACATTAATTTTCACCATGCATGGTGAGTACTGAAGTTAATCATTGTAACCATGAAAAAAAAACTTTATTGGTGCATTTTTTATTTTTTTATTTTTTTAGTGTGCGTTAAGGCAAAAGGTGTACGTAAAAAGTTAAGGGTGCAGGAGGGTTAAAGGTGCTATGAGGAGTATATATATTTGTATATTTTATACAGTGCTTCTGAACTTATAGGGGCCCTAAGCAGGGTAGGATAGGTTTGGGATCTTCATTTATTCTCATTTTTGAGACCATTTCAATTTTATAACATTTTAATTTCTTTGAAATGCTGACTGACTTTTTTTTTAATGGTGATGAATGCTTTGAGACATTTTTTTATTTACAAACTTAGCACATGGGGCCTAGGTAAACAGAAAGTAAAACACATTAACATGTATAGACTGCATTGGCCCACACTTTCAGATAGACCCTCTCAAAATTGACAGCAATAGCAAGCAGAATATTATAATCACAATATTCATCAAATAGTTAAAATAAACAAATCTGAAGAAAAAAACAAACAAACAAAAAAAAAAAAACAGCTAAAGCTGGGGATCCTCTACTGTCTGTGGGGCCCTATGCAGGTGCTTAGTTTGCCTATAGGAAGGGCCCTGATTTTATAAAAAAAAATACCCACGTGTCCTAACATAAACATGTAAACATGTTTAAATCAAATATTAGTTTTACTGATGACAATAGTACAGCTGATTTATTCACAATTTAAAAAATATTGAATGTTATTCCTAAGTTGTTTTTGTTTACATTTTTTGTTTTGGTTCTAAACCCTGCATTCCGATCGTCCAATCAGAAAAGCAGAAAGATTTGCAACTCAGTCCATTGTTTTGATTTAGACTGCAGTACCATTTTCAAACCAGTAACTTCTGCATGACGTACCTGGTAACATAGAACATTCATGTCACTCAGGTCATTAACACCTGTAGGAGCTGCCCAGGCTGGGGAGAGTTAACCACTCTGCCACTCCAGCTGAGGACAAAGGACTCCTAACAACCCGATACCACTCAGGCTATTCATGGTCACATTGACCAATAGAATTTAGTTTCAGGTCAAAACTCCTCCTTCCTAGGAGAATATAAACCAGCTCTCTTACCAGTTCATTTTCAGAATTGAGAAAGCCTCTTGGATAAGAGGTGAAACGTCTTCAACTTTAACAATCCAATCCAGATGACTGCTTTTTTTTTTTTACTTTTTGTTGCGATGCAATTACCCTGGACGAGTGAGAGTCTTCACAGACACGATTAAAATGTATGTTAAAATACAAAGAGAAAATACATTTGTTTGTCTTTTAGACATTTAGTTCACCAGCCTGATCACGTACAGCCTGGGCTCTGGAATCCAACTCTTTTCCCAGGTTGGGAGGTGGCGGGCTGGTGTGGTCTTGCTTATAGCTCTCTAGCTGAGCTGCCACACTATGTAGATCATCTCTGCTTTTTGCAGATGATGTTGTCCTGTTGGCTTCATCGAAGCAGGACCTTCAGTGTGCACTGGGGTGGTTTGCAGCTGAGTGTAAAGTAGCCGGGATCAGCACCTCCAAGTGCAAGGCCATGGTTCTCATGCAGTAAAGGTGGGCTTGCCCTCTCCATGTTAGAGAAAACCTCCTGGCTAAAGGGGAGGAGTTTGAGTAGCAGAGTCTGACAGATGGATCAGGGGTACATCATAATCGATCTATGTTCTTGCTCTCAGCTACAGTTGTGAGCTGTGGATCATGACCAAAAGGACACGATCTCAGATACAATTAGCCTGTTTCTCTCCACAAGGTGGCTGGGGTGAGGAGCTCGGTCCCTCCAGAGGAGGTCAGAGTAGAGCCACTGCCCCTTCATTTCAAGAGGAGCCAGCTGAGGTGGCCCGGGCATCAGTGTTGAACCCTGGATGCCTCCCTAGAGAGCTGTAGATGGATGAATACTGCTGTGTTTAACAAAGTTTAAGAGCCTCATGTTGAACCAGTCATGTATGTCTGCATCTAAAGGTGGGGGCACAGAATTGAATAAAAACACAAAAGTGTGTTTATCTTTATGCTTTTTGAAAGAAAAAAAAAAAAAACACGCGTCATACAGAGTTTTATTAATGCTGATGTAAGAACTGGGGAGGAAATAAAACTTGAAACAATAAAAAACTTGAAATGAGAATGGCTCCAACAGCAGTTAGTATTTGACCTTTTTCCTGCTGAGAAAGAGAAATGTACAGTTTGCTTTGTTTGTAGCAGCACGTCAAGAAGCATTTCTATTAGAAAATGGGCCAAATGTCCCAAATAAAAGCTGATTTAAAATGTGTTTGGCTTGATCACTCAACAAAGAACCATCACAGACTAAAACAGAAAGAAAAAATAAAGCTTACTGCCTATATATAGAACAGCTCTCATGGCTCTTATAGTCCTTGCTTTCATGTCTTGAGGTGTTCTTTGGTTGGTCCCCCTCTTTGGTTTGACTCATTACAATTGGCTGAGGGACATTTGGAGCTCCTCCTCCCTGAGGGTTTGGTCCAGTCTCTGTGTCTCCAGCTGGAGGACGGTGGGTGTGGCCTGTCGCGACACCACACTCAGTGAAGCAGCCAGGTCACTGTGTAACGACTGCAGATGCTGACTGTTTCTGGACGACTGCTCAATAAACTCCGCCTTCTGCTGATGGTCCAGTGACACGGAGAGGCGGAGCTTATCCACCTGACAACAGTGAGGTCATTTCAGTTAAGGTCACCTGCTCAATATTAAACAAAACAATATTAAACATGCATGTTTCTGCGCTGGCGTCAGTCTGACCTGGTCCTCCAGAGTCCGCACCATGGCCCTCAGCCGCTCCTCCTCTGTGGGCTGTGGAGAGCTTAGGGAGGAAACCCCCTGTCCCTCTTGGTTCTGGGAGCTGCTGACCTCATCTCTGTGACTGTACCCCCAAAACCGCTGCTGCTCCACCTCAAACAGACAATCATTATGGGATGCAAAATCTTAAAAAATATAAACAAGAACAAAAAACAAAACAAAAAAACAAAAGTGGACGAACAGTACAGGGTCCAGTGGAATTGTCTGGTGGAATGTTGAACAGAGCTTTGTACCAACGTTACTTCCAAACCAATACACCTGACTTTAATTTAATACTTACAAGCTGACCTGGGTGTAGATTTTAAAAATCAAATATATATACTATTTGTTTGAGTTTTAATGCGGGTCGGTGTGCCTTTCTCCAAAGATTCCATATACGTATTTAACAAAGGGCCAGCAAAGTTTAAACCCATCCGGGCCTGGAGTCCTCCCACCCTGTAAGGATTTATTAGCCTGTAGAACGTCCTGGGCTCCGACAGGTCTACACAAATCTAATTTGCTTTCTTTAGATAACACAAGGAAGTTATTTCTATCAACAAAGTCTTTCCTGTGAAAGTGAATACAACAGGAGGGGGTTATTTATTTATTTATTTATTTATATATATTTTTGTAATGATAAATCTACAAATGCACAATTCTTACCAGTGGTACCTTGTTGTAAAAGTGATTAATCAGGCTTTTTAAGGATATAAAATAAAAACCTTTTGGCACTATTGAAGGGGAGATTTTTTGATTTTTGAGTTTATTTTATAAATATGGGATCACTAAGAAGACAAGGGTTCATATACCAGTGCCTGGACAGGCAATCCTAACAGGGAGCTGGTACCTGTCTCAGAGTGTCTCTTAGAGCTGTCCTCTGGTCTCTTAGCCTCTGGTTTTGGTTTTGCAGCCGTGTGATCTTCTGCGTCAGTCGTTTCTGCTCCAGTTCCAGTTCCGCCACCAGCCGCTGAAGGACAATCAGTCTCTCCGCTGGGCCCTGGGGGACCAGAAAGTCACTTGAGTGAGTCACATTTATTGAACTAGTCAAATGCTTCCAGCATTACTGGCAGCTCCACAAAGACAGAAAGCCTTTTCTTGCATTTGCCATCAGTAGGTCATGAATGTCTGACAGAAAATGACATAACAGGCAAATTCTTGTGCAAACTCAGTTCAAATGCAGTTTTCAATAAATTGCCTACTTTTTAATTGTGGCCTCTTGATTTCCTGTTTCTGTTTTTTGCATTCTGAAGCTCTACCAATAACCTGGTTATGATCCAAAGTGTGAAATACAAATACTTTTCATTTTTCCTACTCACTGGATCTGTCCTCAGTCCATCCGTTTGCTGTGAATCCCTCAGTCGGTCTGCCTCCGCCTGCACCTGTTCCAGCCGGGACCTCGACAGTTCAGCCTCCTTTTCACTGGAGTGTTTTAGCTCCTGTATCTGTTGCTGGGAGTCCTCCAGCTGGTCCAGCAGCTCTGCTCTGCGTGTCTCCAGAGCATGCACCCTGGCCCTCAGCTGTTCCACCTCAGCCCTGTCACGCTCCTGGTTCCTGTCCTGGTCTGCGTGGCTCTGAAGCCTCAGTCTCTGCAGCTCCTCACTGTGTTCACTCAAAGCACTTTTCAGATGCTCGCCCTCAGAATGGCTCTCCTGAAACACAACCAGACTGAGTTCTGCTTTAGCTCTGAGGTTAGTCTTGGTTTAGTCGTGGAATATCTTGACTGCTGAATCCTAACAAGACCAGTGTTACCTGCAGCAGTAGTTTAAGGGCAGAGATCTCCTCTAGTCCTGACTTCAGTCCCTCCTTCACCTGCTGTCGCTGATCCTCAGCTCTCTGCTTTCCCAGCTGCAGTTCTGACACCTGAAGGAACCACACCCCATTACAATTTAATGGAACAGGAAAACAAATGTAATTCATTTGAATGAATCAAGGACCCCTCCCTAATGCACTAACCTGAGATTCAAGTTTGTGTGTCAATTCTTTTACTTCTCGCTCCGCCATTTCTCTCTGCCTCACTTCCTGTTCCAGTTCCTGTTTCATATGGGTCATATGGCACTCCATTTCCTCCAGCTTCCTGTGAAAATCCCTTGCTTCCTCTTCAAGTGTCCTTCGTGTTTCCTGCTCCTTTACCATCTCCTTTCTGATTTCCCTCAACTGAATACTGATCCTTTCTCGTTCGATTGTCTCTTCTTCCATCTCTCTCTCCTTCTCTTTCAGTCTCTCCTCTAGCTTCCTTTCCTCCTGCCTCTCCTCTAGCTCCTCCTCCAACCTTCTTTGTTTCCTTGCTTGCTTTATTTGTCTTAGCTCATGTTGTTTCTTTTCTTCCTCCAACTGTTCTCGAATTTCTATAATTTCTTGATTCAGGTCTCTTACTTTTAACTTGAGTTGAACATGCTCATCCTCCTTCCTTCCTGTTTGCTCCATTGCTTCTTTTGCCTCATCTCTCAGCCTATTGTACATTTCCTCTAGCTCCTGAAATCTTCGGGACACTTCCTGTTTCTGCTCCAAGGCTGCCTTCAGCTCTGATTGACTCTTCTGTAAAAAAAAAAAAAAAAAAAGTCAAAACTTTGTCCTGACCTAAGCCTGGACTAAAACAACATTTTGCTGCCATTAATACAATGTTTTCACTGAAGAGACAAATACTGTTGAGCCTTTCCTATTTGTTCACACATTCACACATTTCAATTTTCAAATCCTAAAAACGTTGAAAATGACCTCCACTTGTGTTGTTGTGTATAACAGTGTCCTCCGTTGTTGGCCACACACAAAACAGAAAGTGCTTTTCTTCAGAAACTCACATTGTATGTATTCATAACAGTGTAAAGGTCCTATATTATGCTCTTTTTCAGGCTTTTTGAAATAGTTTTCAGACAGCTTAGCATCAATATTTCAGGTTTTATAACTTAAAATAATGTATATGTGGAAAACATCTTTTTTGGAGCTATTACTTTGAATTTGCACATAACGCTTGGATTAGGTGTCTGTCGCCCCCTGCTGGCAACAGTAAGGACTGGACAGAGCATCAAATGGCTGTTTAGCATGGCAATTAGCAACATGATGCTAACAGATAGATAAATGAGCTGACAGCTTTGTAGTGACGGTGGTTTAAGCTCTGAAATGATCAGAACAAGTCCAGTGACATTGTTTGACAGTATATGGCTTTAGAAATGCACAGGAGCACTTCCCAGTTTCACGTGTCAACATAGAGCTGTGAGACCGAGCGTTTCCAGATTGCTGAAAGAGGACGGGTTCAGCATACAGGATTACTCAAACGTGTGAATGAGACAAAATACTACTCCAGGGGCCTCATTTCTAAAAGGTTGCATAGGATCTCTACTATGCAAGGGCGTACGCCTAGTGGCCAAAGCTGGCGCATGCAAACCAAAATTCTGATTTATGAAACCATGCGTACGCACACCTGCACACAATTTCCCCTTCACAGATCCCACCTGGAGTATAAAGGTGTGCACGTAAACCCACCTTGCGTCACTCCCTCTCCACGCCTCGAATGCACCAAAGGAGGACAATGCAAAGTGACTTCTGAATGACATTTACTTAAACATGAGCTGGTAATGAGAGGGTTTCACCAAGAAACACGGAAGAGAGGGAGGCACGAGACGCTCCACCCAGCACTATGTACACACAGGCATCTGTGTTGGAAAGAGAATGTGCTTTTCTGATTAAAAAATAAATAAAAATAATGATTGCAATGACACAATAAACTCTTCCTGCCTCAGAATATAATTGAAATAATAATTAAAAATAAGTTCAAAACATAACAAATGTTTTATTTGGCTTGTTGTAGAGCTTTTTTTAGGATTTCCCTGTGCTGTATTTGAAACATAAAAGACGTGCAGGACACATTGCAGTGCACGTGGAGGTTGTGTGTAAAGGGAGGGAGCAGAGCCGCGGTGCAGGTGTCTGTCATCCGTAAAGACAAATACAGAACATGTCCATTCAGTCTCTTTTTGACACTGTGCTTCATTAAAACCACACAGCTCTGATATAAACTGTCCATGGGAGTTGTTTATGTTCATGCTGGATCATTACAGATTCATCAGGGATCGTCTCTGCTTTCATTCCATGACAGAGAACATGCAGCACTCTGTGGCTACGAACTGCTTTGTCAAAAATACTGAACAAAATGATAAGAAATCAAATAGCTTACCCTAAATTTTACACACTACTGCTTAAAGCTGCACTACCTGTTTTCTTTTTCCTTGTATCTTGGTAAAGATAATTATTTAGTTATTAGTACAGCATAACAAAAGTGATATGAAAAAAAAAAAGAGATTTTGAGGTCACCTGTGGGCTGTATTATAAGGGTTTTTGTTTTAGAGCGAGGGAAGGAACAGTTTAACCAATCACACGCTTTCATAGGACAGGAGCAATCTGATTGGTCAATACATCCTTCATCTATCCAGAACTAGAATCTATCAGGAATAATGTGAAGGAGCTATTGTTTTATTTCAAAAGTCATAGCTTATTCACAGTATTTTTATTTTTTAGTTTAAAGAATTAAAAGCAAACTCCAGATGTGTGCTGTGTTATTGTGATAGCTCCTGGCTTGTGGACAGACTTCCAGGTTTGTGTGAGACTGTGACAGAGCATCGCGAAGGAGAGGAATTAGGAAAGGGGAGTGTATCATTCCAACTCAACTTTTTTTTAGACACATCACTTTTACAGTCACAAAATCAGGTAGTGCAGAGTTAAATGATGATGCCTGAATCAAATCCTTTGTTTTTTTTTCTTAGATATAAAGTGAAAGTCAGCTGTATCAAACGTGTGCCAAGCATGAATTTGTTGAACCTGCTTCACTTCAGCACTTCGCCGTGAGGGTTGCCTTTGTGCATCGTCTCCAAAATGTGCACACGCCAGGGTCAAAGCTGGTGTAGGGATACGCAAGCTTTCACGCCTATTTGGGTTTTTATAGATCCCACATTTGGCGCAGAGAGTGGATGCCAGTTTCAGCCTCGTTTTGGCTGTATGCAAGCTTTATAAATGAAGCCCCAGATCTATTTTTGAGGAGGAGACCACATTATAACATAGTTAACTAACCACTAACCCAAAGGTTGGCTGTTTGATCCCCTCTGCCAGCAATGCATAATGTTGTTGTGTCTTTGGGCAAGACATTTCACCCACCTTGCCGTTATGAATGTGTCACTGTGACTGTGTCTGTGCTGGTTGCCCGAAGTACCGTAGGCGCAGAATGGCAGCCACACTTTAGTCAGCGAGTGTGACTGAGGAGTGAATGAATAATGCACCAAATTGTAAAGAGAATTTGAGTGCCTAGAAAAGCGCTATATAAGACTAATGCATTATTATTATTATTATTATTATTATTATTATTAAAAGCTCAAAAAAGGCATTTTTGCAGAATAGGGGACTTTTTTGTGTTGTGTGAAGAGGGATGGAACCACATTGAAAACATATCAATCAGGACATTACCAGGTCAGTACAGGCATAAACCTGAAGTGGATTTAAACCAGGGCTAACCTGGAACTGTTGATTCATTTCTGCTAACTCTGCTGTCATTGCATCATGTTTTTCTTCTGTTTCTCTGAGTCGTCTTTCTAGATGTCTTTCATTTTCCTCCATTTTTGTTAATTTCTCCTCCACGTCCCATTTCTGTAGCTCCTCCCTGTGTTGTAACTCCTCCCACTTCCTGGCCTCGGCCCTGTGAAGCTCCACCTCCTGCTCTAGATCTCGGACAGCACTCATCTGTCGCTCCAGACGATTCTGCAGACGCTCCACGTCTTTCTCCACCTGCGTCATGAGACAACAGTAACAGTACTTCAAAGCTGTGTGTGTTGAAGTTGTTGAAATAAATCTACATCACATTTGATTCATTCTGATGGAAGTTCATGTCTGCAACTAACATGTACAAGGACCAACTGCATTTGTCATCTGGCTATTGTTTTTTCTGCTGCTCTAAGAACTGCTGAACAAACTTAGTTTTAATATAAAGATCCAGATTTTGAATAATGACTGTTTTAATGTCCTTTTCAAGATTTAAACTGGTCAAATACACAGCTATGAGCCACACACATTTCTAATAAAGGGTATCAAATGTGTATTAATAAATGATTTATTAAGTTTAAGTTTATTTACTTGGGTATGAGACTGTCAGCAGTACAAATTGCAATTCAAAGTAATTTTGACCACAGGATGACCTTAACAGTTGGTTTGACCACTGTCATGGATTGAGAGAATACATCTGATTAAAATGTCCTTGCGCACATACAGTATCCCATCCAAATACAACCTCTCAAGAACAACAGAAAAACAATCTCAGAAACTGAAGGATTTCTTTCAACATGTACAGTTAGGTCCATAAGTATTTGGACACTGACTCAAGTTTTGTTATTTTAGCTGTTAACCAAAAGAGTACAGTTATAAATATAATTCATATATGCGTAAAGTGCACACTCTCATCTGTAATCTGAGATATTCACGTCTAAATCAGAGAAAGGGTTTAGAAATTACAGTTCTTTAATGTGTAGCAGCCTTTTTTTCAGGGGCTCAAAAGTAATTGGACAGATGAACATTACCATGAATAAAATGTTCATTTTTAATACTTTGGGAGAAATCCTTTGCATGAAACACTGAGTTTCCTCCTTTGTGATGCTCTGAGGCCTCTACTGGAGTTGTTGCTTGCTTGTGGATCTCACTGCCTTCTGTTTTGTCTTAAACAAGTAAAATGCAGCTTGTGAAGCGCTCCATTGGAAGTTCTGCAGCTCATGCGTCACACTGCTCCACCATGTTTTACAGAAGATGTGGTGTGCTGTGGATCACGAGCCGATCCAAGCTTTCTCCAGACTTTTGAGTCTCATCTGTCCAAAGAATGCTTTTTAAAACCTGGGCTGGCTTCTTTAAATGTTTTTGGCCAAGTCTAGTGTGGCCTTTCTGTTGTTGAGGCTGATGAATGGTCTGCACCTTGTAGTGAACCCTCTGTATTTTCTCTCATGAAGTCTTCTGGTTATGGTGGACCTCAGCTCTGAAAGATATTATCTGGAGAGTTCTACACTAAGGTGGATGTTGTGAAGGGGTTTTTCATTTCACCATTTTTTGATCCAGCCTAAGGATGGTCTGGTTCACTTCCAGTGAGAGACTGCATTTTGTGATTTCACAAAAAACAGCTTTCAAATGCAAATGTAACATCTGGAATCAGGTCCAGACCTTTTACCTCAGTTTATAATGAATTAATGAGGGAAAAGCCCATGCAGCTCAAGAAATAACTTTTGAAGCAACTGTCCAATTACTTTTGAGCCCTTGAAAAAGAGGCAGCTTCACATTAAAGTTAGGTAATTCCTAAACCCTTTCTCCAATTTGGACGTAATACTCTCAAATTGCAGCTAAGAGTCTGCACTTTAAGCACATTTGCTTTTATAAATGTATTTTTAATAGTTTTGGTGAAAATGGTAAAATAACAAAACTTGTGTCAGTCTCCAAATACTTATGAACCTAAATATATATGGCATGGAAGAAATCTAGGCTAAAGATAAAGACAACAACAACTACCGACAGAAAGAGAGGGTCAGGTACTTCCTAATTTCCTTTACTATAACTAGACTTGTCACACACAGATAATATCACTGCGGCCACATTCTTTTCCACCTGTGGAACACTGGGGTGGTTCTCTCTAGGGGTCAAAAATAATATTATGCTCTGTACACTGGTCTGGAGTAACACAGTATTGTTGTTCACACTGTCTGAACTGTACCCCATGCAGAATTGGGCTTTCCCTACAGACACTGATTGATTGATTCATTCATTTATTCCAGTTAGGGGTCGTGGGTGACTGGAGCCTATCCCAGTAACTTTGGCGGGGTACACCCTGGACAGGGGCCAGCTTGTCGCAGGGCTGACACAGAGACGAACACAGACAGACAACCATTCTCTCTCACATTCATTCACTAGGATCAGTTTAGAGTCACCAGTTCACCTAACACATGCATGTCTTTGGACTGTGGGAGGAAGCCAGAGAACCCGGAGAGAACCTACGGTAACACGGGAAGGACATGCAGACTCCACCCAGAGAGTTCACGTGATGGTGTGTTGGTCGGCCCGGGGCTCGAACCCACAATCTCCTTGCTGGGAGGTGAGAACGCTAACTGCTCTGCCACCGTGCACCCCCACCCCCTCCCCCCTACAGACATAGTATAGTATATTTGATAATTGGTGTTTTAGTTCTATGTAAAAATGGGGATTTTAGGTCCTTTAAAAATATTCAAAGTACATCTGACCAACCTGTCTAGCGCGCTATAGAAATGTTTCTTCTGCTCTTAATTTTAATAAAAATCTTTTTTCTAAAAATAAATTAATCGCACTCTTACAGAAAACATTTCACTTTACTTTAACTTTCACATTTTACAACTGAAAGGACCAGGATCCAGTGGGAAACATACAAAGCCCGGGAGGGGACATGGAGAGAAAAAAAAAAGATGAGAGAGAAAAGAAAAAAAAAGCGAGATCTGGAGAAACTATTGCAAGATCCTGAAAAAGTTTTGCGAGATCTCTGAATAATTCTGCAAGGTCCTGAGAAAGTAGAGCACGGCCGCACCAGGAGTCTGTTTGAAGCTCAGATAACACTATAAGCCAGCAGTGAGGCAGATGTATTTTTGCAAATAAATGCATTAAAATTATTTGTGATAACTTTCCTGTTTATGACACTGACTCCAGTATTTTATTGCCCATTCAGCACTGGTTCTTGGGCTTTATGTCCACATCAACACATTACAAAGCTAAACAAACTGCAAATACACAATCTTTTTTTTTTTTTTTTTTATATAATACTACGCTTCACAGTGAGCAGCAAGGCAAAAAGTCAAAACTGTTGCATAGAGCAAAGGGGTAGAGGCTGGAGGAGAAGGGCTCAGCTCTGGATGGAGGTGTTCTGTGTGACTCACCTGTTCTTTCTGCTCCTCTGTGACGCTCAGCTCCACCTTCATGAGCTCCAGCTGCCTCTTCATCTGACATCGCTCTTCTTCCATTCTCTCCATCAACTCCTTAACCTCTTTTTCCTTTTTATGTTTTTCTTCTTCAGCTGCTTTTTGTTGCTTAATCGTCCTTTTTAATTGCTCCTCCATTTTGTCTCGTTCCGTCTGTAATCTGTCCATTTTTTCCTGAGTATCTTTGTTTTTATTGTTCACTTCTTCTAGTCTGTCTCGTTCTTCTTTTTTATTTTGTTTGAACAATTCTTCTTGTTCAGCTCTAAATAGTTTTGTTGCTTCTTGTTCTTTGTGTTTCTCTTCTTCTATTTTTTTATTTTGGCATCTGGCTGTTTCTAAGTCTGCTGCCATCTTATCTCCTTCTTTCCGTAATTGCTGCATTTGTAGTTCTAGCACTTCCTTTACTTTTTTCATACTTTTTATTTGATCCAATAACCTTTCCTCACTCTCCCTCAGTTCATGAATTTCTTTTTCCTGTTCACATTTTTCTTCTTCTACAGTTTTAATTTGGTTGATCATCTCATGTAATTTCTGTTCCATTTCAGTTCGCTCTTTCTGTAAACTCTCCAGTTGTAGCTCTTTCTCTTCATTTATTTTACCTAAGTTTTTTATTTTGTTCAACAGTTTTTCTACTTCTTCCTGTGATTCTTCTTGTTCTTTTTGCATTTTCTCAGTTTGTTCAAGAAGTTCTTTGCATTTTTGTTCTTCTGCAGTTTTCATTTGGTCAAGACTTGCTTTTAAATCCTCCTCTCTTTTCCATTCTTTCTGTAACCACTCTATCTCTTCTTCTTTTTGTGTGTTCTGTGTTTCCAAACTCTTGAGTTGATCCAACAGTTGTTTCAGTTCTTCTTGATGCTTTTTTCGTTCTTTTTCTATCCTTTCCACCTGTACTTTTGCTTCTTCAGCTCTAAATATTCTTGCTGCTTCTTGCTCCCTGCACTTTTCTTCTTCTACCTTCACAATCTGGTCAGATGTTGATAACAACTGCTCCTCCATTTGATCAAGTTCTTTGTGTAATCTCTGCATTTCTGCTTCTTTGTCTTCGTTCAGTTTTTCCAGTTTGTCCATCTGATCTAGCAGCTGTTCTAGTTCTTTTTCTCGTTCTCGGTGTCTGTTTTCCATTGTGTTTATTTTTTCACAAAGTTCTTTTTCTTGTTTACTCTTTTCTTCTTCTATTGATTTAATTCGGTCAAATGAAACCTCTAAATGTTTCTCCTTTTTAAAACATTCTTTCTGTAATCTCTGCATTTCTAATACTTTGTCCTCATTCATTTTTTCCAATATTTGTATTTGATGGCGTAGTTTATCCTGTTGTTCTTGTTTTTCTTCGTCTTCTTTTTCCATTCTATTAATGCGTTTGAGCAGTTCTTTCTCCTCATCAACCCTGATTAGTCGCACTGCTTCTTCCTCTGTACATTTCTGCTCTAACGTTTGAATCTGTTGGAGCGCTGCCTCTAGCTCGTGCTTGGTTTGGCCCTGGTCTGAGCGTGTCCCCAGCAGTTCCTCCTTCAGAGTTTGCAGTTCCTTGTTTGTGCCTTGTTTCTCCAGCTCCAGAGTGTCTACATGTCTCCTCAGCACCTCCACCTCTCCATCTCTCACTCCCAGCTTTAAGTTCAGCTCCTCTTGCTCCCTCTGCCACAATTCCTTCTCTTCTTTCCTTTGCTCTGCTTGCTTTCTCAGTGCTTCCTTCATTCCTTCTGCCCTTTCATTGTGTTCTCTAATTGACCTCTCCAGCTCTTCCCTCAAACACCCAATCTCTCCTGCAAAAAAAAAGTGTTTATATATTATATAAATAAATATATATTTATATCATCATACATGTGATGATGAATTTGTGTCACAGTGACTACATAACTATGGAATACCAAACTGATCAATAGAAAACATAATATTGTGGAAAAAATAACCTCAAGAATAAACAGAGACTATGTATAATAAATAGAGATCATGTGAAATGAAAAATGTGTACTTTATAATACTAATAATACAGACTCCTTTGATTCACAGACACCACACTAAAATGTTTAAAATTAATTAAATTAGTTGCAAAATGTTTCATCTGCTATTTTTTTGTTAGTAGTAAAAAAAAAATTCCAGCATTTTGTTGTATTTTTTTAGATGTGTTGCTGGCATCAAATTGAAAATATGCCATTATTTTTCATAAAATGGTAGAATATCTTCTGATATGTTGTATATGTCCTATTGTGAAGGAAATATAATCATATTTGTAGGTCACTACATTCTGTTTGTATTTACATCTTACATAACTCTTTGTGAATTTGGGTTGTAAACATAACATTTTTTTTAGAATAATGGTATACTTTTAATAATATGTTAAAGCAATGTTAAACATGAGACACAATGTCGCAGGAGAGTCCCACATCTGTCTCTCTATCATCTACTCCTCACTCAGTGTGAGACTGAAGCTGTTGTGGCAGTGAGGTGTTGAGGAGTTCTGACCTTGTAAGGTGCTCTTGGTGTGCTGCAGGGTCTGGAGGTGGGCCTGGAGCTGGGAACGTTCCACTTCGGATTCTACCAACTCCTTCTCGGCCTGGCTAAGCTGCTGCCTCAAGGACACACACAGAGACCTGCCCAGAAGCAAAAATAAAATTTGAAAAGTGGAGTACCTGAGCTCCAGCAGTAAGGTTGAGTACTTGAGCTTCACCAGTAGTGTGGAGTACCTGAGCTCCAGCAGCTCCTGGTGCAGGTGCTCGCTCTGCCTCCTCTCACGGTCCTGCTGCTCCTGGATCCTCCTGGTTTCTCGGCGCTGTTCGTCCTGAGAGTGTTCCGTCCTCCTCACCTCGTCTCCCCTCAGCCTGAGCAGTTCCTGGGCCTCCTGAAGCTCCTTCTGCAGCAGGGCATTCTGGGAACTCATCTACACACATACATACGATGATAAAATTATGTCCATGGAATGTATTATAATTGAACAAAATAACTGTGTATTTAATCAGAGTCCCTAGATAACCTACACAAATAATAACTATAGTATTAACTTGAAAACGTGGGGCTTGCCTTGCGGCATATGAATATTAGGACATCATACGATAAAAACAAAACAATTTAGCCAAAATATTATGTCCCGAAGGAGTTTATAGGCTTTTAGACAAACTTTAGACAGACATTATTACGTAACCATAACATACTGTTAATGCTAAAATTTTAAGAAAATTAACAATACCCAGCCCTATGCTCTAGCATCTATGCCTGTGAATGTTTTAGTGTTTAGGGCTTCATTTTTTAGGAAAAGTCTAGTCAAAAATGTTCCTTTTTGCTTCTCCTCTAAAGCAGAATGTTACTTATGCCCTTTAGATTCTCAGCTCTAGATAATTTCTTTGGTGGTGCCTTTTTATTATCATCTTATTACCCTGCGACCAATGCACAGTATTGAATGTTTTACATAGGATTTCTTTAATTCTCAAATGTTTAATATCTTAGCAGTGCCTGGGTGCTGCTGACCTGCTCCAGCTGCTGCTGCTCCCTTTGCCGCTCCTCCTGAAGACCACTCAGTGCTCGGTCTTTGTCCTCCAGCGCTCGCTGGCTCTCAGCCTGCTCTGCCCTGAGCTGCTGTAGGAGCTCGTTGTCTGCCTCCTGCTGAGCTCTAAAAAACACAAGAGTCACAAGCAAACAGCAAAAGAAACTTTTCATAAAGAGGTTGTACATCCATTAAGAAACTTGAGTTGTATTTTTTAAGTTCCATTATGAATTGACATCACAAGTACATTAATAATTCAATTCATTCAATTTCATTTATACGGCCCAATGACACACAGACACCCTAGGCCAGAGACCTTTGGCTGTATGTCTTGGACACTCAAATCAAGAGAGGGGCTGAGATGTCAACCACCACCTGGTGGTGAGTTGGATCTGCTGGCAGGGGAGGAAGCCAGGCAGACAGGGCAGACCCAAACGTATTATGAGGGTCTGTTAGAACCATCTGGCTGAGCCCTCTGACAAATATTCAATCCCATCTCAGAAGACCTTCAACCAGATCCTGAGGGAGGCCTTGTGGACATTGTCTTCAGCAGCCTCTCCATCTCCATTGTCAATACGTCCACTCGAAGCTGTGGCTGCAAGGTGTCTGGTGCTTGTGCTTTTGTCTTTACCAAGAGAGAGGGTCTAAAGGCTGGGACACATCAACCCAACGCCCAACCACCGTCAGAAGAGCCCATTGCTTGTGTGGGACAATGCGTTGCAGGCTGGTCTTGGAGGATGTACTTGTCTGTAGTTGAGGTGAGGCCTACCTGAGCTCATCGCTGTGCATTTCCACAGCCTTCAACTCCCTTTGCAGAGCGCTGACTTCTGACCTCAGGGCCTGCAGTTGTGACTGGCTGTTGGTCAGCTCTGCCTCCACCTGAAACACAGCCCACCAATCAGCTTTTTCCCCTAACCTCCATCATAACCATCACTTCTCACTGCATTTCACCTCAAACCAATTCAATTCATATTAAGATTGCTCTACACAAAGGGTGCACCGGTCATGATTATTAAGGCAAATTTATCAAAGAAATATATTATTAATAATTTCACTTCTCTTAAAATACAACATTCATCCATCCATCTTCTTCCGGGGCTGGGTCACAGAGGCAGCAGTCTAAGCAAAGATGCCCAGACTTACATCTCCACAGACACTGCCTCCAGCTCTACCGGGGGGACCCCAAGGCATTCCCAGGCCAGCCAGGAGACATAGTCCCTCCAGCATGTCCTAGGTCTTCCCTGGGGCCTCCGCCCGGTGGGACATGCCCGGAACACCTCCCCAGGGAGATGTCCAGGAGGCATCCGGAACAGATGCCTGAGCCACCTCAACTGACTCCTCTCGATGTGGACGAGCAGTGGTTCTACTACGAGCTCCTCCCGGGTGACAGAGCTCCTCACCTTATCTCTAAGGGAGCACCCAGCCACCCTGTGGAGGAAACTCATTACGGCCGCTTGTATTCGGGATCTTGTCCTTTCAGTCATGACCCAAAGCTCATGACCATAGGTGAGATTAGGAACGTAGATCTACTGGTAAATCTTCACCACGACAGAACGATACAATGACCGCATTACTGCAGATGCTGCACCAATCCGCCTGCTGATCTCACGCTCCATCCTTCCCTCACTCGTGAACAAGACCCCCGAGATACTTAAACTCCTCCACTTGAGGCAGAAACTCCCCTCCGACCTGGAGAGGGCAAGCCACCCTTTTCTGGTCGAGAACCATGGCCTCGGACTTGGAGGTGCTGATTCTCATCCCAGCCGCTTCACACTCGGCTGCAAACCGCCCCAGTGCACACTGAAGGTTCCGGTTTGAGGAAGCCAACAGAGCTCATCTGCAAAAAGCAGAGATGAAATCCTATGGTTCCCAAACCGGACTCTCTCCGGCCCCTGGCTGTGCCTAGAAATTCTGTCCATAAAAATAATGAACAGAACCAGTGACAAAGGGCAGCCCTGCCGGAGTCCAACATGCACCGGGAACAGGTCTGACTTACAACCAGCAATGCGGACCAAGCTCCTGCTCCAGTCATACAGGGACCGGACAACCCTTAGCAAAGGGCCCCGGACCCCATACTCCCAGAGCACCCCCCACAAGACACTACGAGGGACATGGTTGAATGCTTTCTCCAAATCCACAAAATACCTTTGAACTGGATGGGTGAACTCCCATGAACCATCGAGCCCCCGATAGAGGGTGTAGAGCTGGTCCACTGTTCCACGGCCAGGACGAAAACCGCATTGTTCCTCCTGAATCTGAGGTTTGACTATCGGCCAAATTCTCCTCTTCAGTACCCTGGAATAGACTTTCCCGGGGAGGCTGAGGAGTGTGATCAGAGACGTGTCAGCCACGACAGCCCCACAACATCCAGGACTTCAAGGTACTCAGGACGGATCTCATTCACCCCCGGAGCCTTGCCACTGAGGAGCTTTCCAACCACCTCAGTGACTTCAGCTTGAGTGATGGACGAGTCCACCTCTGAGTCCCTAGCCCCTGCTTCCTCAATGGAAGGCGTGTTGGTGGGATTGAGGAGATCCTCAAAGATCCTTCCACCGCCCGACAACATCCCCAGTCAAGGTCAACAGCTCCCCACCTCCACTGTAAAGAGTGTTGGTGAAGCACTGCTTCCCCCTCCTGAGGCGGCGGACGATTTGCCAGAATTTCTTTGAGGCCAATCGATAGTTCTCCTCCATGGCCTCCCTAAACTCCTCCCACCCGAGTTTTTGCCTCAACAACCACCAAGGCTGCAGCACGCTTGGCTTGCCAGTACCCGTCAGCTGCCTTAGGAGTCCCACAAGCCAGCCAGGCTCGATAGGACTCCTTCTTCAGCCTGATGGCATCCCTTACTTCCGGTGTCCACCACCAGGTTCGGGGGTTGCCCTCACAACAAGCACCAGAGGCCTTACGGCCACAGCTCCAAACGGCCGCATAGACAATAGAGGTGGAGAACATGGTCCACTCGGACTCCATGTCTCCAACCTCCCTGGGATCTGGTCAAAGCTCTCCTGGAGGTGGGAGTTGAAGACCCCTCTGACAGAGGGCTCAGCCAGATGTTCCCAACAGACCCTCACAACATGTTTGGGCCTGCCGAGTCTGTCCGGCCTCCTTCCCCGCCAGCGGATCCAACTCACCACCAGGTGGTGATCAGTTGACAGCTCAGCCCCTCTCTTCACCTGAGTGTCCAAGACACACGGCCGAAGGTCAGACGACACGACTACAAAGTCGATCATCGACCTCTGGCCTAGGGTGTCCTGGTGCCACGTGCACTGATGGACACCCTTGTGCTCAAACATGATGTTTGTTATGGACAAACTGTGTATAGCACAGAAGTCCAATAACAAGACACCATTCGGGTTCAGATCGGGGAGGTCGTTCTTCCCAATCACACCCGTCCAGGTGTCACTGTCGCTGCCCACATGGGCGTTGAAGTCTCCCAGCAAAACAATGGAGTCTCCAGTCGGTGCACCTTCCAGTACCCCTTCCAGGGACTCCAAGAAGGCCAGGTACTCTATACTGCTATTTGGCCCATAGGCACAAACAACAGTAAGAGACCTGTCCCCAACCCGAAGGCGCAGGGACGCGACCCTCTCGTTTACTGGGGTAAACTCCAATACATGGCGGCTGAGCTGGGGGGCTATGAGCAAGCCCACACCGGCCCGCCGCCTCTCACCGCAGGCAACGCCAGAGTGGTGGAGAGTCCAACCTCACTCAAGCAGCTGGGTTTCAGAGCCCAAGCTGTGCGTGGAGGTGAGCCCGACTATATCTAGCCGGTATCTCTCAACCTCCTGCACAAGATGGCCCGTCACCTAGGACCTGTTTGCCATGGGAGACCCTACCAGGGGCATAATGTCCCAGGCAACATAGCTCCTAGTATCAATCGGGCACTCAAACTCCCCCACCACGATAAGGTGCCAGTTCAAGGGGGAGTAAAATACAACAGCCATTTGTAAACTTGGAGATGATAATAAGGTGATGAACCAACTGTTTGAGGTTACACTGTGGAGAGAGATGTTGTGTCTTTTAAATGAAGAAAAGCCAGCTTTTTTAGGAATGTAGATGTAATTTTTAGTAATCATTGGATGATCCATTGGTACACTCTTAAGCTGTAGCCCTCTATACACCAACACAAGCTTTTCAACTGACCTGACAAAGCTGAGAGTTGATGTCCTGTTTGTCTGAGGCCAAAGCTGAGTTGAGGGCAGACATTTTGTCCAGAGCATCCTGTGTTTCATCAAGTTGTCTCTTCAGAATCGTTTCAGAGGAGGACAGACGGAGCTCACACTCCCTGGACTGGGACGAGGACACAGACACACACACGTTATCAATTAGTATTAGGGCCATAAAAAATTGGACTGGAAAAGTTTTGTTTTTTAGCTGTTTCCCAAAACATATTCAAAATACAGTACATGGTTTCAAATTAATTTCTATGGGCGGAAAAATCACAGGTGGAGTAACCAATCAGAGAGACTAAGGGCAGGACGTAGGCAGTGCACCACTGACCTGTAACCCAAATAAACATGGCTGATTGTTGCTGGTTTTGCCTTAAAATACCAGAATATGACAATTTATGAGCAGCTCTGTACATATTTCTGAATGGGGACAGGAGCAGAAGTCAGTTGTATGAAGACTTGTAGAAAAAGTGAGTTTGTTTGACTGTGGTCATTACATCGGACTTAAAGATATTAGGGAGAATTTTTTTCGACTGCTGAGAAACCAGCGACTGTTTGTCCTTTTTTGAATAACGCGCATTCGTCAGGCTCCCCAGCCCTTCACTGTTCCTTTCCAAGGAACTCCTCCACAGCGACGTGCACGAGCGTTGGAACACGAGTGTTTGTTTACAGCCGGCATCAGCAGAGATTCACCTAAACCTAGACCTGCATTGTTTGTTTGCGCGACCTTTGACCTAGTTCCCCACACAGACCCAGTCACATGCACAGTCCCTAAATGTGAGCAAAAATATATCCTCCTGCTATTGGTAGCATTAGCAAACTGACGTTGCTGTACAGTTGAAAAGGTTCAACAGATAAAGAAAAAAGGCATTTTTTTCAAACGATAAGATAAACGAACCTGTCCAGCAGAAACTTGGCGTCCAGTGCATCGTCTGAAGCCCTTTCTGTTCCTACAGCGCACGCCGTCCTTTGAAGGAATCGCCAATAACTACACAGGTTTTATTCTGCTCTTCTACAGTTTTTCTCCTCCTCCTCTGGTACACTTCAAAAACAGTTTTCCTTTTGTGACTGCCCGGTTCACAGTTTTCCTCAGCCATTGTGCTCTTCGAAGTCAGGCTGTCCGCGCTACGATGTTAACGCCGCTAACGCGGCGCTAATGCCGGACTGCATAAACATTGTGTATACGCATGCGCAGGCACAAGAACGCGCACTATCACTGAAACCAGGAAGGCAGAATGATTGGCGAGTCCACGGAACAATGGTTAACGTACTCATGACGAAAACGATTGGATGAGGTTTTTTAAGTCCCACAGAGTCCACAGTTTATTATTATTATTATTATATTTTCTAATACACCAATTTATAAGCCTTATACAGGGCAATGAAGGTAGTTTTAATAAATATTGCAAAAAAATAATTTATAAAGATCCTCCCTAATACCTTTAACTGTTGTTAAAATGGAAACAAGATGGGAAAAAAAATCCCTCAGAGGACCGAACCATGAGGACTTCAGCAAAACCAACAGGTGACAAAGTAACGCACTAAACACCATTAATCAGGTCAGAGAAGGGATCTTGGTTACTTTTGATAGATTATCTTCTGCATTTGTAAGACGTGCTGCACAGAGCTCTAATTCCTAAACCCTTCTGATTTGAATGTGAATACTCTCAAATTATAGCAGAGCTCATGCACTTTAAGCCCATATTAATTATATAACTCTGTACTGAGCCCTTGTGGTGGTTGCTCACTTTTACATCAAACATGTAAGAAGTGTGTCACATTAGCCCCTGTTCTGTATCTCAGCTCTGGTTTAGTAAAAACATTAATCACACTAACCCAATTTTTGACATTTCTGTTTGAAAAGACTCTGTGGTATACATAATTAAAAATCATTCTGTTGTCCAGTTAGAAAAAAAATGTGTGGCTTTACCTTTGTGAGGGCATCTTGAGCGTCTGTAGCAATTTCCTCTGCTCTTTCTCTATCCATCTGCTCCCGCTCCAGCGCCACCTACAGGAGCCACATGAACACAGCACATATGAGCATTAGAATATACAGACAACTGCTAAACCAGTGCAAAACCAGTAGCAGACCTTGAGGCTGTGGATCTCCAGTCTCTGCTGGCTTTCTCTCTCTGTTACCTGGACATTCTCCAAAAGCTCCTGCTCTACTCTGAAAAACAGCTCAGTTTTTAATTTCCATAGTGATAGACCATAATAACAAACAGGAAGCTGACATGTGAATGTGCCGGTACCTCCGGTGGGCCTGCTCCTCCAGACGCCGGTTTCTTTCCTGCTCCCGTTCTGTCTCTCTTCTCAGTCTGTCCCGCTCCCTCCTCAGCTCTTCCTCTCGGACCTGCAGCTCCTGGACCTGAGAGCGCAGGGCTGCACCAGCCTCCTGCTCCCTGGAACACATAAGACTTTTACAGACATGCACTGTCCTCTGAACCCTCTCCAGACTTTGGCATCAGCGCCTGATTGTGCCGAGTTTGTTTCTCTGATTGTATGACACAGCTCTATTAATAAACAGTGGAACTAACACGTTTTACAAGTGTCCTATTTGCCCCTACTTTGAGATGTGGTGTACCTATGTTTCCTGGACATAGAGCTGGCTACCTTTAAAGTACTGACCAAAAAGCTTCGGTAGGAGGTAGTGGTATTAAAAAAATAATTATATTTTTGTTCCAGGATTTGATACCAGGCAGGTCTTGTGATACAACAGTGTTTTTTACAGAAGGCTACACACAGCTGCATTTGACTTCATGTTTGAGCAGAGCAGAGTTTAGCCCTGAATACAACTGAGACATGGGCGCTCTCTATTAGAGCGCACCCCGGGACAGAATACCTGTATATCCTCACAAGTGTGTTCATTTACTCAAACACTAATTCTCACTAGGGTAGCTTCATGAATGTCATGTGAAATTTAAGACCCTTTTAATGCAACTTAGAGTGAAATTTAATGCCAGCATTGTCAACAACAAAACAATAATCTGTTTGCATTTTACACTAAGAAATTATCTGTGATCTACTCGTTGAAACTCAAGTGTTTTATTTTAAAAGTCTAATACAGATGAAAGAACTCCAATGCGGCATAAAAAAAACACTGAATAAATGAATCGAACATTTCTCCAATAAATATTTTGTGTTTTTTTGCAGTGATTCTACTTTTTTGTAATATTAAACATAATGTTTTGACAAATTTTAAGACCTAGATGAACAAAATTTAACACCTACTGATTATATTAAATACTTTTAAGTGCCTTGATTTCGACAAGATCAAATGTATTACCTTTTTAATGCTTTTAAGACCTGTCGGGCTACCCTGCTAACTATGCTACGCTAACTAAGAATTACTCACTAACAACAGCTGAACTGATAAGCTGAAACTTAATATTTATTTGTTGCAGCTATGGTAAAAGAACTGAAATAGCATTCTCGCAAAAAGTAAAGTTTAGAAACCGGAACGGACAACCTATTATTGAAAAACACCCAACCCTGTGGGCAGATGTGATGAACAGGTGTGTTGAACAGGTGTGTTGAACAGGTGTGATGAACAGGTGTGATGAACAGGTGTGTTGAACAGGTGTGTTGAACAGGTGTGATGAACAGGTGTGTTGAACAGGTGTGTTGAACAGGCGTGATGAACAGGTGTGTTGAACAGGTGTGATGAACAGGTGTGTTGAACAGGTGTGTTGAACAGGTGTGATGAACAGGTGTGATGAACAGGTGTGTTGAACAGGTGTGATGAACAGGTGTGTTGAACAGGTGTGTTGAACAGGTCTGTTGAACAGGTGTTTTGAACAGGTGTGATGAACAGGTGTGATGAACAGGTGTGATGAACAGGTGTGTTGAACAGGTGTGTTGAACAGGTGTGATGAACAGGTGTTTTGAACAGGTGTGTTGAACAGGTGTGTTGAACAGGTGTGTTGAACAGGTGTGATGAACAGGTGTTTTGAACAGGTGTGTTGAACAGGTGTTTTGAACAGGTGTGTTGAACAGGTGTGATGAACAGGTGTGATGAACAGGTGTGTTGAACAGGTGTGTTGAACAGGTGTGTTGAACAGGTGTGTTGAACAGGTGTGTTGAACAGGTGTGATGAACAGGTGTTTTGAACAGGTGTGTTGAACAGGTGTTTTGAACAGGTGTGATGAACAGGTGTGATGAACAGGTGTGTTGAACAGGTGTTTTGAACAGGTGTGATGAACAGGTGTGTTGAACAGGTGTGTTGAACAGGTGTGATGAACAGGTGTTTTGAACAGGTGTGTTGAACAGGTGTGTTGAACAGGTGTGTTGAACAGGTGTGATGAACAGGTGTTTTGAACAGGTGTGTTGAACAGGTGTTTTGAACAGGTGTGTTGAACAGGTGTGATGAACAGGTGTGATGAACAGGTGTGATGAACAGGTGTGTTGAACAGGTGTGTTGAACAGGTGTGTTGAACAGGTGTGATGAACAGGTGTTTTGAACAGGTGTGTTGAACAGGTGTTTTGAACAGGTGTGATGAACAGGTGTGATGAACAGGTGTGTTGAACAGGTGTGTTGAACAGGTGTGATGAACAGGTGTGTTGAACAGGTGTGTTGAACAGGTGTGTAACCTGTGGAGTGTGTCCTGGGTAAGTGTGAGCTCCTGGAGGCTGTGGACCCTCTCCTGCTCTGAGTGGTGCTGCTCTGTCTCCAGTTGCACCAGTGAATGCTCCAGAGCTGTCTTCTCCTCACTTAGACCCCGTACGGACTGCTCCAGTTCCTGCAGAACACAACAACATTTATGTATCAATGCAGCTTATTAAAGTGTATTATTACTTTTACTTTGTGTTATTTTTGTCAGCTATCTGCCAATGAAAAAACTGTGTTTGATTTACTTGGCCTCTTTTATAAAATACAAAAAAAAGTGGTGCTTTCTTTAAACTGTACAATAGCTGAACAATATCATGTAAAATCTATCAGACACAATCCTATTCAGGCTGGGGTGGTGACGTGTTTCCTAAAGGACATAGGGTGTTGGCTAAGATTGTTTAAGAAGTTGGTTTAAACCTCAGCGGTTTTCGGGGAGTAAGTCTGACCTGCAGTTGGTGGTGGTTCCTCTGGAGGGCGCTCTCTGTCTGACTGATGATCCCCAGCAGCAAAGACAGGTCTGGACTGAGGACACCCTCAGAGGAAACAGGCGGTGATGGGCAGCTCAGGAGCCGGGGCTAAAAACAACAGCAGTGTCAGTGTGAGGACTGTGTGACATTAGCAGATTCTGGCCTGGACAGTCATACAGACACTTCGCAAAGTGTTTCCACATTAATGCAAGTAACCTAAAGTTTCTTTTAAATGCTGTTACAAGGCTTCTGTAATGCAAGGGTGCATATCATTTAGTGAGACATCAAAACAAATTGGTATGAAATAGAACTAAATTATATAGATAAAGGCATCAAAACTAAGACCAAAACACACATAGATTTTACGCTTTTAAGTGCAATTGATGTAGAAAACATTTACCACAACTAATTAAATATTAGTCAGATTATGCCCAAATCCATAATTTGACAGAACTGATGTTCTGAGTAAAGGCCTGGTGGGACTCACCAGTCTGAGCAGCGCCTCGCTCATGGAGTGCAGTTTGGAGTCGGCCTCTCTCAGTCTGTCACACTCCTTTTTCTGCTCGGACAGAGAGAGGGACAAACTCTGGAGCCTTCAGAGTAGAAAAAGAGAAAACATATAAAACAGGAGAATGGCACAACACTGAGGATGTGACTTTAGCTTAAAATGTATAAAAATAATAGAGTAAAAGACTTTTTGAGTGCCATCAGAACGTGTTTTGCACATGAAAGCATTATGAGACCAGAATGCTGAATGAAATCATGGCTGACATTATTTCAATTGGAGGGGCGCATTGGCACATATGCCCAAAAGGTTTCTGGCTGCCTAGTATTTTTCCAGCCGATAGAGCAGGCACACAACGGCCCCTCAGTTATTTAGTCTATAATGAACACAAAAAGACATTAAACACTACAAAATCCAGTGGTAGTGGTTGTATTTGTCCTGTATTTGACCAGAACTTTCTCTTTACCTTGTGTTTTGAAGAAAATCCTTTTCTGGACCACTATTGAGGTTTTAAAGCAGTTTCCAAATTGAGTGATGGGCTATTTATCTATGTGCACTCCCAGTTCTTTACTGTGAAGGTTGTTTTGTGTCTTTATTACGAAAGCTTTTTGCTTTTTTTTTTAGACAATTTATGAATTTAACTTTTTTTGCAATCGCATAAGCCAGATACAGTGTTTTAAACCCAGTGTATTAATACAATATAAAAAATTTCAGTGTAAAAAAATACATTCTCTAAAAATTCAGTGTAATAAAATTCAGTGTCTCAAACTCCATTGGCAGCTTGCCACAACAAATTAAAGCCTGATTGGCTGGCTTAGTTTGAGGTGAGACAGGACCGATTGCTATAGTCTTCCTTACGGATGTAGGTTCTGCGTTTGGGACACAGAATTTTATTACACTGATTTTTTTACATTGTATTTTTATACACTATATTTGGCTCATAAAATTTTATTCAAATTTTCATCAGAATTTGAAGTAAATAAATTCAGTTCACAAAACTCAATTGCAAAAATGCTTTTACATAAATTTATTGTCTAAAAAAAGATTTCTTAATTAAGACTCAAAACAACCTTCATATTTACTCCCCCTGCTGGAGAGAACTGAAATGTGTTTTATATCATCAAAGCACTTACTCCTCCTTTAGCTGCAGCACTTGAGACTCTTCAGAAATCTGTCTGCTTTCCTCATGATCCAGTTCATCCAAGTGGAAAGTTCCCAGCGAGACAGAGGACACAAGTGCAAGAGACATAGGAGGGTAAGGAGGTGTGGCAGGAGACACCGAGGCAAGAGACGGTGGATCAGAAGTGGAGGGGGCCATCGTGGAGGACGGGGGAGGTGGAGACAGCAGGGTGCGCAGAGAGGACAGAGGAGGGTTAGGAGGAGGAGACAAGGAGGAAGCAGCAGGTTCAGAGGCAGTTTTAGAGCGTGTGAGGCCGAGGGAGCTGCAGTTGGACAGCACAGATGTGGACAGACGAGAGAAGTCTGCTCGGAGCTGCCACAGGTCCCTGAAAACATGCAGAGAGGCACTCAGATACACAGACAGAACATAAATGACACCTTGGTTTTTGCTTGTTTATTGTTCACTTTGTTGATTAGCTCCTGGAAGTAGCACTCTCCTGAGGATCAATACAGTCACCCATTAATAGTTTATAATAATTAAACTACATATGATTGCACAAGTAGGACTTTTATTTGCATTTAGCATTTTAGGCTGAGATTGGTTTTGATTTAGCAGTTCTGCTCTGGCATTATAGTAATCATCATCATGTTAAACCCTTCAGCTAATCTCCTGACAGGGCTACATGGTCTGTTAAATACAGTGACCCTGAGGTGCAACATCAAAAAAAATTTTTTTGTCCACTAGAAAAATAAAAGTGGCGGTTCATTTTTAAAAATTCTTGCCTTAAAAAGAAACCCATCCCTCAAATTTTAAGAAAGTATACACTAAAAATTTAAATAAAGGTCTATATTTAAAAGCCATCAAAATTGTTTTTGTCCACTAGAAAAATAAAAACAGAAGATTTTTTAAATGTGTTACTTAAAAAAATAAACCCACCTCTAAAAATTAAAAGGAGTAAAATAAAGCTATGCCTTTGTCAATTTTTAAAAGCTTGTTTAAAAATCTCACTCATCAAAAAAGAAAAAAAACTAAAAATAAAATGTGCTCCTCAAATTAAAAAAGAATGTCACAAAATAAAAAACATTAAAAAAATAAGGCAATCCACTGTTTAAATAAAATTCATCTAAAAATAAAACCACACAGTTTCAAATTAAAAGAGGGCGCTGTTTCTCCAAAATGTCTCTCCATTTTAATATAGGGCTGGACAAAAAGAAAACCCTGCCTCAAATTTTTAAAGGGTTCGGCTAATGTGGATTTTTTGAGTGCTTTTCCACAGCTGCTCATGTGAATCCTTGTGTGTGTGTGGAGTGGCACCTGTCGGAGGCGGTCTTAAGGGTGTAACAGTGGCGTTTTAGCAGCACCACGGCCCTCCACAGGGACAGGAGAGTGGCCTGCTGCTGGCTCCTCACAGCTTCACAGCTCTGCGTCACAAACAACAAAAGAGAGTGAGGAGAGAATACATGGAAGGAAATCTGAAGGAATACCAGCCCTCTTCTGAATAGTTTGAAAAATACCTCCTTCCTCCTTGTACTTTATCTTTAAGAGCTACGTCATGAGATCAACAGTAAGAACACAGGAGGTTCCTTTTGGAGTAAGGAAAAGGCGCTTCAGCTGTGTTTAGAATATCTGACCACCCTAACCCAGCAGTAACCTCCCACTGATTAACAAAATCTACAACACCTAGAAAATGGAATACAAGAACCACAACTTATCCTGCCCCAGAGTTTTAATTTTAATGAGCTTTGAAACATGACACTGTACAGAAATATTCTGAATGTATCCACACAACTTAAACAGACTCTAGAATTATCACTAAGGGTTTTAACATGATTCACAATGAACACCACTATTAATCCAAATATTCCTCCTACCTAATCTATGCCCTTTTTTATTAGCATCTTCGGATGCTAGTTGCTAGTTAGCCATGTGGTTTTAACTTTGTATCTTTAAAATGTAAACAAAAGTACACAAAGCAACATACAGTATTTCATAGCACTGCACAGTAATCAGTTGTAAAAAGTCTATCATTAGACAGTGTGGTGGCTCCAGAATGTTCTCTTTTATAAAGTGGGGTTTATGCAGATCATTTTATGGAAAAAAGACTGAGGCAGTGAATCTATTCTAAACTCATCACACGGACAACAGCCTTAAATGAATCTGGTTAGTCCTTACTATGGCTGACGATGACATACATTTTCTAAGCAAATCTGCTGTATTGGGAAGAAGACCAGAAAAACTACAGACCTCTCTCTCCAGCTGCCAGTCAGCCTCCCGGTGCTCTGCCTCCTCCACAGCTCTGGTCCAATCGGCTGTGAGCTTCTGGAGGTCTTCCTTCAGCATGACGTTGATCTGCTCTGATTGGCTGAGTTGCTCCCGGAGGAGACCATTAGTGTGAGCCAAAGCCCCAGACCTGAAACAGAGTTACTAAGTGTTCACACTGGGCTCCCATATGAACACTACACTACACAACACATAGTGGCTATCACTGAGCCCTGCAGCACCACCTGAACTTTATCAGGATAGCTCTATGTTTTGACTTGTGAAATTTAAGACCTTTTTGAGACTTTTTGATGCCACTTAGAGTGAATTTTAATGTCAGGATCGTCAACAACAGAACAATAATCTGTATAAATTTTACACTAAAGAATTATCTGTACTACTCTCTGAAACTCAAGGGTTTTATTTTAAAAGTCTAATACAGATGAAAGGATTCCAGTGATAAAAAAATCATGAAAAATGAACAATGCATTTCAATGATAATGTTTCTTAAATAAATATATTTTATTATTGCGGCGACTCAACATTTTTGTAATATTAAGAGAATGTTTAATTTTAAGACCTACATGAACAAAATTTATTTTAAAATTTGGGGCGATGGTGGCGCAGTGGATTAAGCATTCGCCCAGCAACCAGAGGGTAGCCAGTTCGAATCCCATCTGAAGCGCATACTGTCGTTGTGTCCCTGGGCAAGACACTTCACAAGACACTGCCCCAGGGCAGTCTTTCAGGGAGAATAATAGATCAAAAATTGTAAAGCGACTTTGAGTTGTGTGAAAAGCGCTATATAAAATTGATGTATTAATACCTATTCAATATTTAATACTTTTAAGGCCTTGATTTTGAAAAGATCCAATTTATTACTTATTTAATTCTTTTAAGACCTTGGAGCTACCCTGTTTATGTTAAGCAACAGAAACAGAAAGAAAATGAGGTCAGAAAACGTTCAAGTCAAAAAACTGAATAATTTGTAACATTTATGATAACATGTATGTATGACACAAACCTTTGCTGTTCCTCCTCCAGTTTGATGAGGGTGCTCTCTAGAGAGTCACTGTGTTCATCTCTGAGCCTCTCCTGCAGGACACAGCACAGAGTTACAGAAGTCAAAATATGTGTTACACATATGGATGTATTCCATCCATGGTTACACAGTGCTTTCTCTGCCCTCTGGCCAGGCTTGATCTGTGAGAGCTCTGTCTCATGCGTTCAGAGGGTTTCCTAAACTGCTGAGACCTTCTCTATGGGAGGCGGCAGCATTCATTTTCTATTGGTATGTTTATGTAACAAAAGCCATTATCCTTTTTCTGAACAACAGGCCGGTTTGCATCCAAGCCTTGTTAATTTGTCAGAGAGTGACTACTCTTTTGAGGTCTATGGCAATCCAGGCAGGAACGTTAGCATGTCCCTTTTTAGAATAATTCACCTGGTATTTAATAAAAGGTGCAGGCACTCAGAGGATCAACCTGTACTGTGGGCAGCAGCAGTGAGCAGTGCTGGGAGCAGTGTCCAACCTCTGTGCAGATGTGCAGGGAGTGCTCCTCTTGGACCTGGATCTCCAGGCGCTGGACTCGGTTTCGGTACTCCATCACCTGGGGAACGCACAGGTCAGAGGGTTAGACTCACCATCTGGTCCAGAACCTACAGTCATCACATCACTCTAACCCAGAGGTAGATTTATAATTATAGGCACTGCACAACAAGGTGTGAAAGATGGACTAAGACAGACCTTGTTCTGGAGCCGGTGGATGAGCAGAGCCTGTCGCGCCTCCCTCTCCCGGGCCGCCCTCATCTTCTTTTTCCAGTCCCTCTGCTCCTCCTCAAGCGGGCCAAGCGACACGGCCTGGACCAGCTGAACAGCACATGCACAAGACATCAATACTACTTAAGATAGGCATTTAATTAAAGCTCAGATTCTGTAAAGTTCTCGCTGTTTCAGTTTTTGCATTTCCAGCAGATCTGTTAACAGATTTAACACAATACACAGTAACATGTTTATGAGACAGTAATAAATCAACACTAAGACCAAAAGAGGTCACAAACCACTGTACTCTTTGTGCCAGTCCCAAGTCCAGATAAATACAGGCTTTTGTCAGGAAATGCACCTGATATAAAACCTATACCAAATTGAACCAGGGTAGCTCCAGGGTTTGTCTTGTAAAATTTAAGAGCTTTTTAAGACTTTTTAATGCCACTTAGAGTGAAATTTAGGATGCTGTGTTTTTCTAGATGTGAGGGAGTGGTGATTGGTGCAGATTTAAACTGGCATTCAAGGGAACAGAGGTGACAATAAAGTGATGGACAGGTTTAATCTTACGGATAGGAATGCAGGACAGATAGTGGGAGATTTTTGTGAAAAAATAGGAGCAAAGAGTATGTAATTTGAAGGAAGTCAGCGACTGGTAGGAAGTGATAGTGGAGAGTGTAGCCAGAGAACAGAGGATGGTGGTGTGTAGGAGGACAATGGTGGTGAGGAAGATGAAGAGGACGAAGGCTGAGCAGAGGACCAAGTGGTGGAAGCTGAAAATAGGAAGAGTGTTGTGTCATTTTCAGGGAGAAGTAGCCAGATGCCTGGCTGCTGGCAGATGTCCCAGTGATGATTGGATCTTATCTGACCCCATCTGTGCTCCTGTCCCGACCTGTGGGCCCTCAACCTCACCTCTATGGATTTCCCAGATCTACCTCACCCCACTCACTGGATGAGGCCCCTGCTGCATCCTGAATTTCCCGGACCTATCACCTGTCCAGATGAAGCCCACTTGCTGCATCCTATGGACTTATCTCACCCCTACTCCCATCTGGATGAATCCTTACAGAGCTGATCTATGATCCTATAGATGAGCTAATTTTTTTTAGGAGTTTTTCCTAACCGAAAAGGAGGGTCTAAGGACAGGAGTGTCCTGGGTCTGTTTAGTTTAGCGTAGTTATTGTTTGTGTTGATTGTGTGTTTATGTTTGATCAACTGTTTGTGAAGCCCTTTGAGGCGACTTTTGTTGTGATACTGGGCTATACAAACAAAACAGAATTGAATTGAACTACTTCAGTAGACTGCTTCTGCGGTTTAAGGCTGAAATGATTAGAACAAGTCCGGTGACGGTGTATGGACTTTAGAAATGCGCAGGAGCACTTCCTGGTTTCACATGTCTATGTACAGCCATGAGACCAAATGTTTTTAGCTCTTGAGAAAGGCAGCGCCTCAGCATACAGGATTAGACAAACAAGGATTAAATAAACAAAATACTACTACAGGTCTGTTTTTGAGATGCAAACAACAATATAACATGGTTAAAAAAAGAGGAAAAGTCGATTTAGCAGAATAGAGGACCTTTCAGGACCTGGTTGACACTGAGAGGACTGTAGAGCGTGCACACCTCGTCCCTGGACAGGCCCATTTCTGCTACTTTTTTTATGCACGCTGAGGGACGAGAGGAAACGCATCCTGAACAGTACTGATCCTGTTAGGTGAACCAAGTAAATAACATTAATAAACTGTCCAACTGAGCGAGGATTCTGAGAAAAGTCCCCCAGTGTTACGTTACAGTTAAAAATGCAAAGGTAGATGGCGGAAAGCCAGGTTATTCTGATTAGGGAGCATCAAATTATTTTAACAAGTGTTCACGTGCACTAAGTAAGTCCTCAGACAGTGGTTTACAGCATCCATAGTAGTTTTCTGCTGTGACTGTCGCTGCTGTAGTCAGAGCAGCCACAGAAGCAGAGCGGAGAGCACAGAACTGAAGCCCCGCTGCGTCCCCGCAAATGAGAAAAACAAATAAACGTCCTCGGACAATTATTTGAACAGTGACGTCCACCACCCTCCAGCGCATTGTACAGACACATTTTAACAGATTTTCGCGTGTTCCCAGTTGTTTAAATAAAGCAGAGGAGAGAGTGAGACCTGGAGGGCAGAGGGGCACAGGTGGATGCAGTGGAAAGAGATGTGGACGTGTTGTAACTCAAATTTAAAGGGAAGTTTAGTTTCAATTAAGTGGATAGACGATTATACCATATACCCTGGTATAATTTGGGGATGGTGAGACAGTATAAAAAAAACAGATATCGCCCAACTCTAGTGGACAGGAGTACAAGAGGCAGATGATGACCTGTATTCTTGGCAAGACAATGAAGAGAAGGAAGTTGATTTATACAGGTTGGCAAGGCAGAGAGATAGAGATGATAAAAATGTGCAGCAGGTGATTTAGAATGGATGTACTGACAGGTGCCTGGAGTTAAGGATTAGACGTTAGTTGGTGTGAGAGAAGAGGATGCAGAGGATGCAGAAGATAGGGGTGAACTGAGGCAAAAAATCCGCTGTGGCAACCCCTGATGTAAATAGCTAAAAAGGAAAAGACAAAATAAGCTTAGGTGACATCTAACACCTACTTATAGGCCTGTGTTCAGAAAACTTTTTTGATCCTTCTAGAGCAGGTCAGAGAATGTATATCTATAGACTGTCATAGAATTAGGTCTCCACATTCAATAAGGCTACGTTATTAAAAAAGACACATCACCCGTTGGGTCAGAGCCCTGGTCCTGGACTCCAGCTGGGCTTTCTGGGCCCGGGTCTCAGCCAACTCCTCCTGAAGATGACACACCTCCATCTGGAGCCCCGCCCTCTCCTGCTGGCACCCAATCACAGCTTCTGACTCCATCTTCACTACTCTGGTCAGACTGTCAAGATATTAAAAGAGATGGGAAACAAGAAGCATTTAATCAAGTACTTTCCTTATTCTTAAATGGGCTATATTATGCTTTAATTTATATTTTTAAATCAATCTTTGCATTGCACATTTTACAACCTTTCAAAACATTATTTCCCTAAAAGAATTTTTTTCCAATATTACTTTAGTGATAAATAAACAGGTCAAATGACCAGCAGAGGGCAGAAGAGTGTAGTAGTTCTGTTAAGGCCTCGATACACCAAGGCAACTCCCAGACTGCCACCAAAAAGACGGAGTGACAGCTCGTCTCTTCTCGTCTCCTCTCGTTCCCTCCCGTTTCCTCACGTCGGATGACCTTTTTCCCTCTTCATACACCAAAGCGACAACCGACCTAAAGACCGTGTCTTGCGCATGCGCGTGAAGTAATTACCCCCCCAAAGCGGCAGATGGCGCTAGCCAGTGAACAAAGATAAACAGAAGTGACACAATGTTTGTGGAGTACATATGCATGTAGCGCGCCTTGGTCTGCCACTGTTCTCAGCTTGTTTGAACATTTGAGAAGCGTGATAATGGCCGGTTTGGACATTGTTTTGTGTGGATTAGGTGCCGCTGCTCTGTTACTTGAAGAAGAACAGAGGCCAACAAGGAGAAGAAAGCGCTTCCGCTAAAATTCCCGTGAGCTGATTGGCGCGGCAGCTGTAGAGCTAGGCCGATCAGAGCGCTTCGTGCCAAAGACCAAAGACGCCGATTCAACAAGGCCAATCGTCAGAAAACTGGTCAGACGGCCTCTGTCCTGGAGCGATGAGGGCTGACGGCGCATACATATCAAAAGGACGGAAATGAGCGACGTGGAAGAACCGTTAAGACGGCTTCAGATGGGCGATCGTTGCCTTGGTGTATGGAGGCCTTTACATCTTTTGAACACTAAGAGAGAAAAAAAACTTTTTGTCTGATGCCATTTTACTTCAAAATGAAAAATGTCTGTGAAACATCAGTGGAAACAGAGCTGTACACAGTTTTTAAGATTAATGAATGAGAGCAGACTGGATGTAGAGGCCCTGATGACAGATGGTCAGTGCTTCCTAGAATGGGCTGGGGTTTGTGGGGTTTGAGAGGGGGAGGTTTGGGCAACTGTGCGTTCTGAGGCCTCAGAAACTCAGCATCAGAGAATACAAAGTTACATAAACAGGCGTGAAAGAAACAAAACACAACCCCAGGTATGTTTTGATGAGGGAACAACATTAAAACATGAGAGAAAGCCAGTTTTGCAGAACATATCTCCTTTAAGTCCAGGACCCCTTGCACTGTGCAGTTGAACAACACTTACAGGCTAAGTCAAGGTTAATATTAAGGTTATCTAATGCATGATATAACTCACTAGCATTATTGTCAGTCATGTAAAATTCCATCTAGTGTTAAGTGAAAGAATATATTAAGTTATTCAAGTTATTCTGTTATTCTTTCCACAGCGTCTGCAAGTGAAGGCTGTTGGATTGTTAGATGCTGTCTAACCAGGAAAATCTGCATAAGGTAAGAACTAATGACTTAATATGTATTATTACATTGCAAGATTACATTGGCACTTTTTTTTGTTTGTACACAGAAAATCAGAGGTGTGGACTTGAAAGTCATGACTTGGACTTGAGTCGGACTCGATTCACAAATTTGATGACTTTAGACTCGACTTGATGAAATGGACTAAGACTTGAGACTTGACTTGGACTTGACTCGGACTTGAGCCCTGTGACTTGAGAAGACTTGATGCTTCTCAAAGAAATAAAAGTATGATTTTTTTTAAGCGTGCGAGAAACAATTAGTCTAATTAAACTCCACAGTGCAGTAATGGGCGCTTTCTTCCCCGCGCATGTTACTAGTGCGTGTTTTCTGATGCACATTTCAAAGTGTATTCAGCTGTAGCACCACATGACATTTTGACATAACAGCAAAGGAGATTTTAAGCTTTGTGTCAGTCTTTGTTTCGTGTTGATAGACTCAGAAATCACAGAGATACGGAGCGTTAAAGTTTTACAACCATTAATGATATCAAATACACGCGCCCCTAATTATAACGCTCTATCGTCGAGAACTCGCGGACTTTTCACACAGTTCCTCCGAAGTTTTACTCCAAACACAATCATAAAAGAGTTATTTAATCACCAGAACTTAGTTTTAATGTCAGAGGGACGCGGACGGAGCTGCTGCCTCTGTGACCCTCCCTCTCCTCACAGCTGAGAGCAGCTCACCCCAGACACAGACATGAGGCGTTCAGGGGCAGACATGAGGCGTTCAGGTGCAGATTACACTTAATAAAAACTAAAACAAAATCAACAAATAATAAAAACTAAAAGTAATAAATAATCATTTGCAATAGAGGTCTAACGGCGAATATGTGGAGTCTGAGAGAGACTTCGTGAATCACGTGACGCACACTCAGCTTTATGTGGTTACACAGAGGAGAATTTACCTGTGCAGGTGAGCTCAGACAGTAAACAGTGAAAAATGAACAGCAGCTGGAGCTTTCTGCAGTGTTGTCTCTGTGTTGGAGCTGGAGCTCATGGCTCTGACCATACATCATGAACCTGCAGTACCCCTTTTGCCCACAGGTGTCGCTATTCAGTAAACTGTATAGTGAGAAGTATTCACTTTGTAAATCTTCAAATGTGAGGAGAATTCGGCCGATAGTCGAACCTCGGATTCAGGAGGAACAATGCGGTTTTCGTCCTGGCCGTGGAACAGTGGACCAGTGGACCAGCTCTACACCCTCTATCGGGTGCTCGAGGGTTCATGGGAGTTCGCCCAACCTGTCCACATGTGCTTTGTGGACCTGGAGAAGGCGTTCGACCGTGTCCCTCGTAGTGTCCTTTGGGGGGTGCTCTGGGAGTACGGGGTCCGAGGCCCTTTGTTAAGGGCTGTCCAGTCCCTGTATGACCTGAGCAGGAGTTTGGCTCGCATTGCCGGTTGTAAGTCGGACCTGTTCCCAGTGCATGTTGGACTCCGGCAGGGCTGCCCTTTGTCACTGGTTCTGTTCATAATTTTTATGGACAGAATTTCTAGGTGCAGCCAGGGGCCGGAGGGTGTCAGGTTTGGGGACCACAGGATTTCATCTCTGCTTTTTGCGGATGATGTTGTCCTGTTGGATTCATCAAACCAGGACCTTCAGTGTGCACTGGGGCGGTTTGCAGCCGAGTGTGAAGTGGCTGGGATGAGAATCAGCACCTCCAAGTCCGAGGCCATGGTTCTCGACCGGAAAAGGGTGGTTTGCCCTCTCCAGGTTGGAGGAGAGTTCCTGCCTCAAGTGGAGGAGTTCAAGTATCTTGGGGTCTTGTTCACGAGTGAGGGAAGGATGGAGCGTGAGATCGACAGGCGGATCAGTGCAGCGTCTGCAGTAATGCGGTCGAATACAAGCGGCCGAAATGAGTTTCCTCCGCAGGGTGGCTGGGCGCTCCCTTAGAGGGTGAGGAGCTCGGTTACCCGGGAGGAGCTCGGAGTAGAGCCGCTGCTCCTCCACATCGAGAGGAGCCAGCTGAGGTGGCTTGGGCATCTGTTCCAGGTGCCTCCCGGACCCCTCCCTGGGGAGGTGTTCCGGGCATGTCCCACCGGGAGGAGGCCCCGGGGAAGACCTAGGACACGCTGGAGGGACTATGTCTCTCGGCTGGCCTGGGAACGCCTTGGGGTTCCTCCTGAGGAGCTGGAGGAAGTGTCCGGGGAGAGGGATGTCTGGGTGTCCCTGCTTAGACTGCTGCCTCCGCGACCCGGCCCCAGATAAAGCGGAAGAAGAAGATGGAAATCTTCAAATGTGAGAGAATGGCTCTTATTTGAAGCCTGTGAACATCTGGCAAGGCCAGAAGAGTACAGTTTATTGGTATTGAATATACACTGCTCAAAAAAATATGTCCTTAAAACAAGTCAAAATGAGGCTCAGTAGTGTGTGTGGCCTCCACGCCTGTATGACCTCCCTACAACGCCTGGGCATGCTCCTGATGAGGTGGCGGATGATCTCCTGAGGGATCTCCTCCCAGACCTGGACTAAAGCATCCACCAACTCCTGGACAGTCTGTGGTGCAACGTGGCGTTGGTGGATGGAGCGAGACATGATGTCCCAGATGTGCTCAGTTGGATTCAGGTCTGGGGAACGGGCGGCCAGTCCATAGCATCAATGCCTTCGTCTTGCAGGAACTGCTGACACACTCCAGCCACATGAGGTCTAGGCACTGTCTTGAGTTAGGAGGAACCCAGGGCCAACCGCACCAACATATGGTCTCACAAGGGCTCTGAGGATCTCATCTCAGTACCTAATGGCAGTCAGGCTACCTCTGGAGAGCACATGGAGGGCTGTGCGGCCCCCAAAGAAATGCCACCTCACACTGTTACTGACCCACTGACTTCAAAGAAATCAGTTAGAAACAACAGTAGGAATTTACTCTATATACCTAAACTGTGGACTATTCTGTGATTTAACCCCTCATGTTCATAAGCTTTAGATGTCTTCTAAAGTCCAGCAAGCATTACTGACTTTGTTAACAAGAGTATGTGAATTTTGTGTCTTTGGTGCCTCCTGTTTACAGATTGGTAAGTCTAGACCAGTCTAATCATTTGTATATAATGACTGTGTTATTTTCTAATGTCAAATTTTATTATAATGTCCTGAAAAATGTATCTTTGTTTGTGTCAACCTTGTCACAATCCGGATTATTTCCAGCACTTGTACAATGCTCTGTCTCTGTATGCTTTTCTTACTTTGAGTCAATACAATTTTGTGGAAAAGTTATTGTTGTCTCTTTTTGTAAGGCTTTATCTTAATACCAATACACTTATGTCACATGTACTGCAGCACTAGTCTTAGCTGTAATTGTGCATTTACATTGAATCAACAAAAATAAATTGCACAGGCTACAATATTTAAAGAAATGATTTAGATTTTACACAAAATAATGAAATATGAAAAAGGTTGTTTTTGTTGTTATTGTAACATATGTAAAATATGTGCATTTAACATGATTTGATCACACTTTATTAACATGAAATATTTACGTTTGTATTTTTAAAATGATATGCGGAATCATATAATTATGTTTAAAAGCCTAAACATAATTAAATTACATGCAACCGATGAACATAATTTTATTGTGTAAATCCAACGACTTTTTTTTTTTTTTTTTTTTTTTTTTTTAGTGTGGGTTCAGTAGTCTTGGTTTTGTTGGTTGGTTTGCTTCTGCTTCAATCCTCGTCTGACACATGTGATTTGATCAAGACTCAACTCACCTCACTCTGGAGCCACTGGGTCCTCACAGGCTCTGAGAAAGCTATCTCAACAGTGAGATAACAGGATTACAGCCAGCTCTTAACTAGGACTAAAGCTGAACCATGAATATATTAAAACTAAACCAGGTTAAAAAAACAAAACAAACAGACAAACAAAAAAACCAAACAAAACCGGAGTAAACCAGGACTAGACCAGGACCAAGCCATGAGAGCTGTTGTAAAACCTCGCCTAGACTAACAGTGAGTATAAACTTTAGTGAGTTAATCTGATCATCTTTAATCCCGTTATGAACTGCTGAGCTAGCAATGAACCACAGTGCTTCTCCCTCTCCAGTCCAGACTGAACCCAGAGCCCACAGAGCAATAGAAATAAATAAAGGTTAGTATTAATCAAGGTAGCTCCAGGTTTTGTCTTGTGAAATTTAACACCTTTTTAAGACTTTTTAATGCCACTTAGAATTAAATTTAATGCCCAGGACCGACAGCAAAAAAACAATAATTTGTATGAATTTTACATTTAAATGTTCATACTACTCTGACACTCATGTGTTTTATTTTTAAGCCTAATACAGAGGAAATAACAGTTCTGCATTAAAAAAAATCTTAAAACTGAATCATACATTTCATTGATAAAGTTCTTCAGTGTGTATTGCAATACTTTTGCAGCATTATGCAGCCCAAATAAACAGGAGACCTGTATCAAAAGCTTTCAGAAACTTGTGATAAAACTTATGATACAATATAATAAGCACACAGGCGCATTCACTGTGGTCCGAGGGCTAGCATTTTTCCTTTATTGTTGCCTTACAACCAGGAATTTAAATGGATCATTGAGAGTTTTATGTCAGTCACTTTACATCACATGACAACAACTATGGAGATGCAAAATATTTTTTATTGTGAAGCAAATTAGAAATATGACAGAAAAATAGAAAACTTGAGTGTGAAAAAGTATTCACCCCCTTTTTAAAGAGGCCCCTAAATGAGACCCGGTGTTACTCAGAAGTTACAGAAACAGATAAGGTTGGCCTGACTGCAATTCAACTGTGACAATGCCACAAAACACAATTTAATTCATCATTACTAGGGATGTAACAATTCACTGAAGTCACAATTCGATTCGATTCACAATTTTCTGTTCACGATTATGATTTTTTTTAATTTTTATTAGCAGACTTAGTTGCAGTATAATTATGACCAAAATATATTGTTTTTATATAGCCTATTTGTGTCTCCTTATCAAACTTAAATTGTTGTACATTTCATAATTACTGAGATGAAATTTAAAAAGTAGATATTAAAACAATAACGTAAAAAATTACAAAAATATATAACATAATTTGTTAGTGACTTTTATTAACATCTTTCTACTCTCCTCCAAAAACAGATGCACTTTAGTAGCAAGCAATGCACAGAGGAGCAGCTTGTCATAAATCCATCCCTCAATAAATATAAAATGGGCCCAATATAAGTCAAATCTTTAAAAATATCAGTGAGGAAAGACACATCCTTAGTTAAAAATCTGATCTCCATGGAAACACTTCGGGGGAGGGGCCTCTGAAACTTCAGATAAACTTTAGGCTGTTGTTAGCCACTTAGCTTTCCTTTAGCGCGCTGCTAACAACAAGCTACTTTCTGAAGGATGAGGCAAACAGGTATGAGCTGCCTAAATAATACCTTCAGAGGTCTCTCTGTCCGCCCTGGGTTTGTTGTTGTTCTCCTGTGACTGAGGGCGCTGTGCGCGCTCCTCCTCTGTGTGAGATGTACCGAGGAGAGAAAATACACTCGCTCCGAGTTATTAGTAAAAAGTGCAGCCTTTTCACGTTCCCAGCACGTCGGGCTAGTGATTTCACGAGTTGTGTAAACTAAAACGTGATATAAATGCTTATAAATGTTTCTTTTAAGTAAAATGGCCAAGTAATGATGTCTAGCGCCAAACAAGTGAGCCAGATTACGCACCAGTGGCCTGCACGCTGTATTAAAGGGGCATCGCGATTCATTTTTTCCCACACCGATTCAAAATGTTTTTCTTTTGCATCGAGTTTTAGCCGATTTACAAAGAATTGTTACATCCCTAATCATTACAACATGTAAAAGATAAGGAACCACGCCAAACCTGCCTAGAGAGGACCATCTGAAACCGGGCAAGGAGTGCATTCATCAGAGAGGCAACATTAAGACCAAAGGTGACCCTGAAAGAGCTGCAGAGCTCCACAGCAGAGACTGTTGTATCTGTCCCAGGACCACTCTGAACCATACACTCCACAGAGCTGGGCTGTGTGGAAGAGTGGCCAGAAGATAGCACAAACCTAGCACCTGACTGTGGCCCCTGACTGTGGCCCCTCTCTAAAGTGAAGCCTGGTGATGGCAGTGTCCTGCTGTGGGGATATTTGTCATTGGTGGACACTGGGAAACTGCTCAGAACTGAAGGAATGAAGGATGGAGCTAAACACAGGACAATTCTTAAAGAAAACGATTCAAACTGTGCTGCACAATGCATCCCACCTGAAGGCGCTTGAGCTGTTTTTACATAAAGAGTGAGCGCAAATCCCAGTGATTTTATGAACCATGCTCATAAACACTGCACGGTGGCAGAGCGGTTAGTGTTCTCGCCTCCCAGCAAGGAAATCGTGGGTTCGAGCCAACCAACACACCATCACGTGATCTCTCTGGGTGGAATCTGCAGGTCCTCCCCCTGTTACTGTGGGGCACTGAATGGTTGTCTGTCTGTGTTTGTCAGCCCTGTGACAAGCTGGCCCCTGTCCAGGGTGTACCCCACCTAAGACCCAAAGTTACTGATAGGCTCCTGTCACCCGTTACCCCTAACGGGAATAAGTGGTAGAAAATGAATGCTCATAAACACTTAACCTAGAAAAGTTGGAGCTGAAAGTCCTTCAGAAGGTGGTTCTACAGAGGACTACTTTGAGGGGGTACATACTTTTGCACACTCAAGTTTTCTTTTTTTCTTTTTTTATATATATATATTTCTTATTTGCTTCACAATAAAATATATTTAGCATTTTCATAGTTGTTGTCATGTGATGTAAAGTGACTGACATGAACATCTCAATGATCCATTTAAATTCCAGGTTGTAAGGCAACAATAAAGGCAAAATGTTAAGGGGGTATATATTTTTGCTTGTCACTGTGTATATTACCAACTGAAAATACCTTTTTTAAATTCAAGAGCAAGATGAGCAGAATTGAATACCTGCCCATAAGACTTAATAATTAAGAGGCCTTGATTTTGACCACATCAAATGTAATACCTTTGTTAATACTTTTAAGACTTTGGGGCTGCCCTGTTAATGTCTATGATCAGAACGGTTACATAGACGTTAGCGCTGAGGAGATGAAAACAAATCACTGATACTAAACGAACATTAGCCAACTAGCACGCTAAAGCCCTTACACTTATTACACCAGTTAAACAAAGTGTATACTGCGGTAATACACAAACCAGCCCAAACCCAAGCTATCAGGGAACCAAAACAAGGAACTAAACGATGCTTAAAAAGACTAAACCCAGCTAAAATAGTCCCTATAAACACACACACAACACTGGGGCCCCCTCGTACCTGTGAGCGAGCGGCTGGGGCCCGGTCCACACGCTCCAAAAATACTTCGATCAACTTCCAAATATATAAATATACTCCAGCAGCAGCTCCACTGGACGAGAATTCAAACTCACGTTTCACCCCTCTACCGGATGTGACGTCACATACGCGACTGTAGTTTTTTGCCGTAGCGACTTCAGGTCTTATATAAATTGTATACCCAATAAAGTACACTTTCATTTCCACATTTGCAGACATTGATAAACATTGTTCCTTTTGAAAAACACATGACGAAACTCTAGAACACTTATTTTTTTCTCTGTCATGCCAATGTAAAGATATTTTGGACAGAAATTAGTAAATTTAGAAATTGTAGAGTGAGTCACTGTTTCGCATTAAAAGATATAATATGTTAGTTTAAAAGCAATACCATTGACAAAAAGTAACCCTTTCACTATATTGTCCATTTTTATCTTAAATTTTTGATACATAAACAAAGTTTTTAAAATTGCAACCCTCTTGTCCCCTCTTTCTAAAAGATGTTAATAATATACTCAATTGCTTATCACGCATAAATAATAAAAAATGTACATGCACCCAAGAGTTTCAGAGAAACCCCCTGAAATTAATACCATCTATTTTCTATTTTTATTTATTGTCATATATATATATATATATATATATATATATATATATATATATATATATATATATATATATATATATATATATATATATATATATATATAGTTCATCATTGAGGCTGCTTGCCTCAACCAGCCCAGAACATTCACCTGAGGGGATCCTTGAGGAGGTTGAGAGATACATGAGGGAGGCTGTCATTGACAGAAAAAAAGGGAACCCACTGGAGTGGTGGAAGAACAACTGCAGCCGCTTTAAGAGACTGTCAAGCCTGGCTAGGAAGTACCTTTCCTGTCCACCCTCTTCTGTACCAAGCGAGAGAGTGTTCAGCACTATTGGTAACATTTATGATGAGAAGCGCAGATCCCTCAAAGGGGACAATGCAGAAAAGCTGTGCTTCCTGCACTATAACCTACAACTGCTGAATTGGCAGTATTAAGAGGGACTCACAGTTGTAGGGACCTGTAAAAAAAATGTTGTGTTATTAATAATTATGTTCTAATGCAGTTTGTATGTTAGAACTGTTCATATATTGGACAACTTTATACTTTTGAAAATAAAAGTATTTGAAAATGTTACAATTTTATTTCTATCTTTGTAACATCTGTTTGAACTATGTTTATGGGATCAAAAGCAGCTATTTATGTGCTAAAAGTATCGGCCGATACATCGGATATCAGTATTTTTAACGCCCCTAATATAGGCATCGGCCCCAAAAATTCCATATCGGTCGGGCTCTAGTATAAACCAGTTCAAAATCATATCTTTGCATTTTCATCATTAAACACTGGATCCGTGGGGACATCTCGTGTAGGTTATTTTTGATAATGGAGACAAGTGGGCGGTGGTCAGTTTCCACAGTGAAAGACGGTAGTCAGTAGATGTAACTGTGAAACCGCTCCAAACCGTAGGCCACACCCAGGGCTTAATTTGAGCCTGATCTTGCCGGAACAGGATCCGGAAACTCCTATATTTTGACGCGGTCCGATCCGGCAGCTGTTTGCTTGGATCCGGTAACTCATACACAACTAGGTTGGAGGTGTAATTACACAGAAATGCATATGTTTTAAACATAAAAGCCACGCTTCATTTCCGCGTGAGCGCTTCAACATAAACTGCCCCTGCGCTGTAATTCGTGTCTATAGAGTGTACAGGGAATCCGGTGGAAAAGTCAAACTGAAAGATCTGTTCACCACTGTTAACACCAGTGGTGTCTGCAGGTGTACAGCAGTACGCACTGTGCGTACCTTGAGATCTCCCCCGACCCCGCCCAATCCCTGCTGCATCCACAGAGCTGCACAGAGCCATAGTAGGCGGTGTGTTTTTACAAACGCGAGTGAAGCTACAGCTGACTGCTGCTCTTTAAGTCAAAAGTGATGTGTTTGCTAACAGCTAGGAGACAGTAAATCTGTTGAGGTTTGTCCTGACTTTGGTTACGCGGAGGGTACCTACGTGATTTGGATGTGCCGCGTTATTTCCCCAATGCGCCAGAGAGCACACGGGACATGGCAGTGCCACGTCAGTTTGTTCTTTTACTCAAATGCATATGGAAGCTGGAGCTAACGCACTGACCGTGCGTCACAGGATGAGACCCAGGGCCAGTTAAACGCCAGTGTCACTGTTACATGGCCAGGGTAACATTATGCCACGCGCCCTCGATGTGCTATATTCCATGTGCGCACGGGGCATGGATCCACAGCAGTTTGTTCTTTTTTGTTTGTTCAAATGCATCTGTAAGCTCGAGCTAACGCACTGAGGGTCACAGAGCCTGGAGCCGTGAAACGCCATTACGCGGAGAAGACTGCGCGCTCCACGGCAGTCACTAAAAAGAAACGAAAGCAAAAGGAGAGACATAGTTAGGCTACTGAGAGCTTACTGCTGCTGTGTGCTCCCTTTCCTAGTCTAGACTTTGTTTACAGATCACAGCTGCATGAGTCTGTGTTCTTGCTTCAGACTGGTGGCCACACAGTCGGTCTATGACAGAGCGAGTCTACAAAAGCGCAGTAATTATGTGTAGCAGCTGATTTCTCGATCAGCTGAGCAATCAAACAAACGCACACTGACACATTACACTGAAGTGAAACATTATAATGTATAATAATGTTAACAAATATGTTAAAATAAAATTTAAAACTGAGTATAAATGAGCAGTTGCTTGGTATTTTGGCATGTGTGTGCGCCTAAGCATTGTGTTGTGTGTACGTTCCGGGATCAGTCTTGGCCTTGTGGACTCCGGTGTCAAAGCGCAATTTTTGTTCTGGCATCGTTTGATTTACAAATTAAGCCCTGCCCACACCTAAACACTCTTTTTCAATCTGGGCATATTTGGATTCACACTTTGTCATCATTGGTAATACTGTTGACTTGTTCTCCTTCATTTTCGTAGTTAACGAGGCCAATAAAGAAAGTGTCACTTAGATCTGTGGTCCACTACATTTACATTTTTGCCTTTCTTTCTTTCTTTCTTTCTTTCTTTCTTTCTTTCTGTGCCTTTAGTGAAACACTGTTTGGCAAAGTGATTTTTTTCCGTGGCAGTTAGAGCATACTTTACCAAACGCGGGACATTGCTTTGGCTTGTGTTGTAATCCGCAGCGCTTGCAGAAGAACGTAGCTCACTCGCTTGGCATATTTTAATAGACAAATCAAGCGTCAAATCGGACTCGCGAAGAAGTCTCTCTCTTAACTTTTTGTCTTCAACGCCAAAAACTATCTGGTCCCTTACCATCGAGTGCTTCAGAGTCCCAAAATTGCAGGACTGCGCCTTCAAACGCAGGGCGCATATAGCCACTGATCATACCATCCCCTGACTCTTTATTTTTTTATTTTTTTATTTTTTAATACAGACTAAAGTTACAGTTTTGACCTAAACGTTGTGCCCCACTGCTCAGTGTGAAGTAGAATATTATTAAAAAGATTGTGCACAATATCTGCTGTTATAGAAGGCTGTTTAACATTTAAAATGTGTAAATTTAGACATAAAAGCTAAGAACCACTGCTGAGTGTGCCTCATGTTGTGAGCTCCAAAAGAGCGTCTGGTGCCATAAAGTGAAGAGACCAGCAGAGGGCAGCAGCATGCCATTTTACATCAAAATGAAATGCGTGAGGAATCAGTAAAAACAGCTGCTCACCGTTTTTAAGATAAAGAGCATCTGTACTGTTTACTCCACTACATTTATGAGTTGTTTGAAGTACAAAGTATTTTGAGTTTTGGTTTAAAATCGTGTTTTTGTTGTGTCCTCATTGTAGACACACAGTACTTAAATATAACAGATGCAGTAAAGTAGTACTCATTTAGAATTATGAGAATAATAAAGACAGAAGACCTCAGCGACAGATTCAGTCTCTTCTACTGCAGCAGTTTGTTCCTTTCATCTGGAATCAGCAAAATCCCTCACATTTAACACATTCATGAGCTGTTGAGTCTGTGCCAAATACTTTTACTTTTTTTATTTGCATATACATTTAAAAATAAGTACTTTAATACTTTTACTTAAGTAGAACTTTCAAAGTGATACTTTTACTTGAGTAAAATGTTGCCCCTTTATCTGTACTTTTACTTAAGTAAAGAAATTGAGTACTTCTTCCACCACTGATATACTGTATCCGTAATCGTGGAGGTCTAGCACCACTTATGTGAATGATCCCCAGCTACAAAACATTCTAACAAAACCTGTCAAAAACACACATTGTGGGGAATTAGCGACCCACTGGTCTTTCAAATGCTGACTATAAATTGTAGTCCATTATAATTGCAATGCCAAAGGATTCAAAACAGGTTTAGATTATATTATCAAAGACAAATGGATTCATGAAAGGTCAACATTCAGTACATTAGTCTTTTTAGACTTTTACAAAATATTCCACATAACACCCCAATTTTAAAACACTGAAAATTGCATTTGAGGAAAATATATTGCACCACTACAAAACTGCTACTGTTAGTGGTTACAACATATAGGTTCCCCCACAGTAAAAATATGATTAATTTGAGCAGAATCTTCACTTGTTCATTAGATGATACTATTACATTTGAAGGGAGATATTTTTATAAAGACATTAAAGTAAAAGACATTAACCTAAAGAATAAGTTTAAATATTTCAAAATGTGAAATCATACCTTTACATACACTGTAAAAAAAAAATCTGTAAATTTTACGGTAAAAAATTGGCAGCTGTGGTTGCCAGAATTCTACCGTAAAAATTACAAGAGGCCTGTATTTCATTTTACAGTATAATTTTATCACAAATGTTGTTTTTACAGTTTTTGACTTGAGTTTTTATTATTATTTACTGCAAAATAAAGTTATCTTTCAAAAAAATGGATTAATGTATATTTTAGTTTGTGACTTACGTTTTAATCAACATTTACTGTAAAATTTAAAGTTATTATCTTTTGAAAAGGTGTTAAACTGTAATAAACACAGGACTCGATTTTTTTAACAGTGCTATACTGTATACATTACAAAAAAGAAAACTAAAAAATAAAATTTTGCCTTATTTTTAATATTACAGTTAATTACCGTAACCAAAACAGTATTTTACCGATATATCAACTACGGTCTTTTACTGTTGAGATTTTACAGATTTTTACCATGGAATCTACAGATATTTTTTACAGTGTACAACTGACATGTATATTAATGTTCTTTAAAACAAATGTTAAATGAAACAAATGTTAAATAATTAGTTATATACATGCACTTGCAATCAAATCCTTAAAATAAAGAACACAAAAATGATATTAATTGTGGCTTAAAAACTTAAAAACCTTTAGGAAAATCCAGAATCAATTTGGTTTTCTGTACCCTGTACACAAATATTTACTATTTTGAAGAGTGGTTGAGTTCTAGTCAAAACACCCACCAATCAGATCTGTAATAAATAAGTCAGATTAAATGAGCTGTTAAAAGTATTTGATGCATAAACATTAGAAGCCCAGTAACCAAAATAATCTTTGTGTCACGTATTAGAAAAACTTCATCTGACAAAGATAATGCTCCAGAGTCAAGTACAAAGACCCATTATAAAGAGAAAACAAACTGTGCCACATTTTTTAAACTAATGTCTGGAGGAGCTTCTGAGGTCCACAACAAGCTTCATGTGATTTTCCAGCTCGACACCAACAACACTAGAACCTCTAGGTCTCATATCGACCCTGAGTCCTGTGTGTAATGAAGTCCTGGGCGTCCTTGGGTGGAGTCACTGGAAGAATTGCTGGGCAGCACATATTGAACCTGATGATGCCTTTTCTCTGTCAAATGTTTGCAGCTCTGCTCTGACTGCAGCTTGACTTTCATGCAGCCTGATTTAATTTTTTCTCGTCATCATGTTGACAAGGACTGCCTTTTGGTGGGCACTGAAGTGTTAGTGTGTGTTTGAAAGTAAACATGTCAAATTTTAAATTATTTTACTTTCTTGCAAGCAGGTATGGCAAAACCAAACTAATACTGTATGTCTGAAAAAAAAAAAACATTTACACATTTTCCACAGCTATTTTTAGCTCAAATTTTGACTCAATAATAGTTCATCACATGGCCAATAACTGTGGCTCTCTTAGCATCTGAAGTCTTAGGTCTTCTCTGGATATTTTGAATTCTTCCACCACACATGCAGAGTTCCTCTGGCCACAGATATCCTCTGTTATCCATGCTTGCATGTACCAACAAAATAGCACTAATAGTGCAGAGATATCAATGAAAATGGTCCTAAATCCTTACAATTATTTAGATGTTTTTCCCAATAAAATCAATGAGGAAAATGCCAACTAAATTGTTACTATTTGCTAAGCGAAGTTTCCTTTGGCTGTATTTTTATGAACGATGAAAAGTGCCAAAAGAAAAAAAAATAAAAACATTAATTAAATGAAATGTATTAAATAATTAATTAAATGTGTCATTTTTCATTTTAAAAACAATTCATTTTATGTAAAAATATAGATTTATTTCACCATTTAAATTTTTCATGTTCCTGTGCTGCAGTGCAACATGAAGTCACTTTAGCTTTCAACCTCACCCATCTAAGCCAGTAGGTGGGTCTAACTCTTGGCTTTTCGTCCTCGATATATTGACAGATTCAACATTATGCCTAAAATCGCTTCCAATGTGTGACATTGACTTTTCCATTGCCGACACAAAGCACACACAAGACTGACCAAAACCATCATGTGTTCACATGAGACATAACAGAGTCTGGAGGACAAAATCTAAAATACAAACCTGTTATAAAATCTGAATAACCAGAAACTAAAAACATGGTAATTTGGTGGGTACAGGTCAGCAATGGCTCCTTTTATGTAAAAGAACCAAACACATAAGGAACAGAGGTTAGGCTTAAACATGCAACACCAATAAATATAACTTACACCACATCTATTTATATAAATATGAATAAGATAAACTTAGACTCTAAAAGTGAGGAAGTATATATTGTATGTATCTGAATATCAGCTGCATGATGAATAAGCTTTTAAGTCCAAAACCTTTCTGAGAACATTGACTTGAATAAGTCCCAAATATGTTCAAAATACTATGAATTCATTTTCTAAAAGTAGCTTATCATTTTCTCCACCAGCACATTAGGCTTTGAACCAAAAATGTTTTGGTTTGGAAATGTTAGCTTATATTATTATGTGCTGTAACATTTTCAAACAAATTCTGATCTTTATAAAGACATCAGTCATTTAAAGTGCAGGTTTGTCAGTAGGTCTTCAGTCGAAACACCTTGCTGAGCTTGGAGGTGGCGCTAGAGTAAACCAGGAATGACCCGTCTGTCGTCTTAAAATGCTCCCAGTCTCTGCAGCCAAAAGTGGGCAAAGTGTGGACAGGAACAAAGCCTTCATAGCCCTGCCACCTGCCACACAGGACACAAATTCAACTTTGAATATCTACACAGTATGTCACTGATTCAACCACCAATAACGCTTTTTCATTCTACTGTGTTTTCTCTAACCTTAACCCTCATCCTACAAACCTGTTTTACATAGATTACTGTACCCCACAGATACAGTTGAAAGAAAAAGTATGTGAACGCTTTGGAATTACTTGGATTTCTGCATGATTTAGTCATAAAATGTGATCTGATCTTCATCTAAGTCACAACAATAGACAAACACAGTCTGCTTTTCTGTCTTGTGTATTTATTTAAACATTTACAGTGCAGGAAAAAGTATGTGAATCTTTTTTTATTATTTATTAGTTATATATTTAATAGCTGGTTGATCCTTTGGCAGCAGTAACCTCAACCAAACATTTTCTGTAGTGAAGATCAGACCTGCACAGTGCTCAGGAGGAATTTTGGACCATTCCACTTTACAAAACTGTTTAAGTTCAGCAATATTCTTGGGATGTCTGGTGTGAATCGCTCTTCTGAGGTCATGCTTTTCTTGGTTTGTGTGTTTATATGGTTATTGTCTTGTCCTGGAGTTTATGATGTGTGTCTGATTTTTATGTTCTGCAGAGCAGGAACCTGCTGAAAAACAGTTTTAAACTGTGCCAGGCCCGATTGTTTTTAATCTTTTCCTGCTTAATAAATAAAATAAATAAATAAATAATGCCACAGCATCTCAATTGGATTGAGGTCAAGACTCTGACTGGGCCACTCCAGAAGTGTATTTTCTTCTGTTGAAGCCATTCTGTTGTTGATTTGCTTCTATGTTTTGGGTCAGTGTCCTGTTGCATCACCCATCCTCTGTTGAGCTTCAGTTGGTGAACAGATGGTCTTTAGTTTTCCTGCAAAATGTTTGGATAAATTTGGGAATTCATTTTACTGTTGATGATAGCAAGTTGTCCAGGCCCTGAGGCAGCCCCAAACCATGATGCTCCCTCCACCATACTTCACAGTGGGGATGAGGTTTTGATGTTGGTGTGCTGTGCCTTTTTTTCTCCACACACAGCGTTGTGTGTTCCTCCAAACAACTCAACTTTGGTTTCATCTGTCCACAGAATATTTTGCCAGTAGTGCTGTGGAACATCCAGGTGCTCCTTTGCAAACTTCAGATGTGTAGTGATGTTTTTTTTTTTGTTTGTTTGTTTTTTTAACAGTAGTGGTGTCCTCCCATGAAGTCCATTCTTGTTTAGTGTTTTACCCATTGTAGATTTGTGAACAAAGATGTCAGCATGTGGCATGTGCCAGAGATTTCTGTAAGTCTTTAGCTGATACTCTAGAATTCTTCTTCACCTCACTGAGCATTCTACACTGTGCTCTTGCAGTCATCTTTACAGGACGGCCACTCCTAGGGAGAGCAGCAGCAGTGCTGAACCTTCTCCATTTATAGACATATAGTCTGTTGTACCGTGGACTTATGAACATCAAGGCTTTTAGAGAAACTTTTGTAACCCTTTCCAGCTTTATGCAAGTCAACAATTCTTACTCGTAGGTCTTCTGAGAGCTCTTTTGTGCGAGGCCTGGTTCACATCAAGCAATGCTTCTTCAGAATGGCAAATTCAACACTGGGGTGTGTTTTTTATTGGGCAGGGCCACTTTAACTCACACCTCCAATCAAACCGCCACCGATCAAATCATGCAAAAATCCAAGTAATTCCAAAGTGTTCACTTACTTTTTCTTTCAACTGTGTGTGTGTGTGTTTTGTGCATATGCTTTATGTCAGGAACAATCCACAACAATACAAACAAAGGTCTTCATCCTGATGTGGTTTAGTTTAGAATAATTTACAAGAAACTTATTATTGATTAACAATTACTGATTAATTGTTATGGTTAAAAGTCCCAATAAACCTACCAAAAACAATTTAAGGTTAAACTTTTTGAAATAGACAATTGTCTATCCTTATAATTTACATAAAACTCTTGCTTTATGTATGACTTTTTATCAATAATGAGATGAATCAGTATAAAATTGATTCATAGGCTGTAGCCCCTTCATAGGCCTCAAAAATGAAGGTTAGATTCTGATTCATTAAATATTGATGTTCTGTAAATGAAAAACTAATTAAAGTAATAAAAACATAAAAAAAAATAAAATCAGTACTTTTGACTGGGGTCATTAGAGACCCTGATATGTTTCTCTTTATAAAGTTTTCCAATTAGATTATAAACCCAGAACCACTACATGAAGTCGTAGCAGCAAGTAGCCTGAAAAAGTCATGAAAAATCAGAGCAGTAAAATAAAGCAACTCTGAGATATGTCAAAAAATATATACCCTGAGTGATATTTTACCCTACTTGGTTGGATGAGGGTTAACCACAGCTTCTGATGCCTAAACATAATCTCAACACCTCTGTATTCTGCAGTTCTGCGTCTCACCTGTAAATGACACTGTTCAGAGAATACGAGCTGCCATCATGGGAGTTTCCGACAACCAGGAACCTCTCGTCTCCAACAGTGAAGTACTCCCAGTCTACTGCACTGGACACAGCACATCAGAAAATTCAGTGAGGATGTATCTGTGAGTGAGGATGTATTTGTGCGTGAGGATGTATTTGTGCGTGAGGATGTATCTGTGAGTGAGGATGTATCTGTGAGTGAGGATGTATTTGTGCATAAGGATGTATCTGTGAGTGAGGATGTATCTGTGAGTGAGGATGTATTTGTGCGTGAGGATGTATTTGTGCGTGAGGATGTATTTGTGCGTGAGGATGTATCTGTGAGTGAGGATGTATTTGTGCGTGAGGATGTATCTGTGAGTGAGGATGTATTTGTGCGTGAGGATGTATTTGTGCGTGAGGATGTATTTGTGCGTGAGGATGTATCTGTGAGTGAGGATGTATTTGTGCGTGAGGATGTATTTGTGCGTGAGGATGTACCTGTGAGTGAGGATGTATTTGTGAGTGAGGATGTATTTGTGAGTGAGGATGTATCTGTGAGTGAGGATGTATCTGTGAGTGAGGATGTATTTGTGCGTGAGGATGTATTTGTGCGTGAGGATGTATTTGTGCGTGAGGATGTATCTGTGAGTGAGGATGTATCTGTGAGTGAGGATGTATTTGTGCGTGAGGATGTATTTGTGCGTGAGGATGTACCTGTGAGTGAGGATGTATTTGTGAGTGAGGATGTATCTGTGAGTGAGGATGTATTTGTGAGTGAGGATGTATCTGTGCGTGAGGATGTACCTGTGAGTGAGGATGTATTTGTGCGTGAGGATGTATCTGTGAGTGAGGATGTATTTGTGAGTGAGGATGTATCTGTGAGTGAGGATGTACCTGTGAGTGAGGATGTATTTGTGAGTGAGGATGTATCTGTGCGTGAGGATGTACCTGTGAGTGAGGATGTATTTGTGCGTGAGGATGTATTTGTGCGTGAGGATGTATCTGTGAGTGAGGATGTATTTGTGAGTGAGGATGTATTTGTGCGTGAGGATGTATTTGTGCGTGAGGATGTATCTGTGAGTGAGGATGTATTTGTGCGTGAGGATGTATTTGTGCGTGAGGATGTATCTGTGAGTGAGGATGTATTTGTGAGTGAGGATGTATCTGTGTGTGAGGATGTATCTGTGAGTGAGGATGTACCTGTGAGTGAGGATGTATTTGTGAGTGAGGATGTATTTGTGAGTGAGGATGTATCTGTGAGTGAGGATGTACCTGTGAGTGAGGATGTATCTGTGAGTGAGGATGTACCTGTGAGTGAGGATGTATCTGTGAGTGAGGATGTATTTGTGCGTGAGGATGTACCTGTGAGTGAGGATGTACCTGTGAGTGAGGATGTATCTGTGAGTGAGGATGTATTTGTGCGTGAGGATGTATCTGTGAGTGAGGATGTATTTGTGAGTGAGGATGTATTTGTGAGTGAGGATGTATCTGTGAGTGAGGATGTATTTGTGAGTGAGGATGTATCTGTGCGTGAGGATGTATCTGTGAGTGAGGATGTATTTGTGAGTGAGGATGTATCTGTGAGTGAGGATGTAGCTGTGAGTGAGGATGTATTTGTGCGTGAGGATGTATTTGTGCGTGAGGATGTATTTGTGAGTGAGGATGTATTTGTGCGTGAGGATGTATTTGTGCGTGAGGATGTATTTGTGCGTGAGGATGTATCTGTGAGTGAGGATGTATTTGTGAGTGAGGATGTACCTGTGAGTGAGGATGTATTTGTGCGTGAGGATGTATCTGTGAGTGAGGATGTATCTGTGCGTGAGGATGTATTTGTGCGTGAGGATGTATTTGTGCGTGAGGATGTATTTGTGAGTGAGGATGTATTTGTGAGTGAGGATGTATCTGTGAGTGAGGATGTATCTGTGAGTGAGGATGTATTTGTGCGTGAGGATGTATTTGTGAGTGAGGATGTATTTGTGAGTGAGGATGTATTTGTGCGTGAGGATGTATCTGTGAGTGAGGATGTATTTGTGCGTGAGGATGTATTTGTGAGTGAGGATGTATCTGTGAGTGAGGATGTACCTGTGAGTGAGGATGTATTTGTGAGTGAGGATGTATCTGTGAGTGAGGATGTACCTGTGAGTGAGGATGTATTTGTGAGTGAGGATGTACCTGTGAGTGAGGATGTATTTGTGAGTGAGGATGCATCTGTGAGTGAGGATGTATCTGTGAGTGAGGATGTACCTGTGAGTGAGGATGTATTTGTGAGTGAGGATGTATTTGTGAGTGAGGATGTATTTGTGAGTGAGGATGTACCTGTGAGTGAGGATGTATTTGTGAGTGAGGATGCATCTGTGAGTGAGGATGTATTTGTGAGTGAGGATGTATCTGTGAGTGAGGATGTATTTGTGAGTGAGGATGTACCTGTGAGTGAGGATGTATTTGTGAGTGAGGATGTACCTGTGAGTGAGGATGTACCTGTGAGTGAGGATGTATTTGTGAGTGAGGATGTATCTGTGAGTGAGGATGTATCTGTGAGTGAGGATGTATTTGTGAGTGAGGATGTATTTGTGCGTGAGGATGTATCTGTGAGTGAGGATGTATCTGTGAGTGAGGATGTATTTGTGAGTGAGGATGTATTTGTGAGTGAGGATGTATCTGTGAGTGAGGATGTATTTGTGCGTGAGGATGTATTTGTGAGTGAGGATGTATCTGTGAGTGAGGATGTATTTGTGCGTGAGGATGTACCTGTGAGTGAGGATGTATTTGTGAGTGAGGATGTATCTGTGAGTGAGGATGTACCTGTGAGTGAGGATGTATTTGTGAGTGAGGATGTACCTGTGAGTGAGGATGTATTTGTAAGTGAGGATGCATCTGTGAGTGAGGATGTATTTGTGAGTGAGGATGTATTTGTGAGTGAGGATGTACCTGTGAGTGAGGATGTATTTGTGAGTGAGGATGCATCTGTGAGTGAGGATGTATTTGTGAGTGAGGATGTATTTGTGAGTGAGGATGTACCTGTGAGTGAGGATGTATTTGTGAGTGAGGATGTATTTGTGAGTGAGGATGTATCTGTGAGTGAGGATGTACCTGTGAGTGAGAATGTATCTGTGAGTGAGGATGTATTTGTGCGTGAGGATGTACCTGTGAGTGAGGATGTATTTGTGAGTGAGGATGTATTTGTGAGTGAGGATGTACCTGTGAGTGAGGATGTATCTGTGAGTGAGGATGTATTTGTGAGTGAGGATGTACCTGTGAGTGAGGATGTATCTGTGAGTGAGGATGTATTTGTGAGTGAGGATGTATTTGTGAGTGAGGATGTATTTGTGAGTGAGGATGTATTTGTGAGTGAGGATGTACCTGTGAGTGAGGATGTATTTGTGAGTGAGGATGTATTTGTGAGTGAGGATGTATTTGTGAGTGAGGATGTACCTGTGAGTGAGGATGTACCTGTGAGTGAGGATGTACCTGTGAGTGAGGATGTATTTGTGAGTGAGGATGTATCTGTGAGTGAGGATGTATTTGTGAGTGAGGATGTATTTGTGAGTGAGGATGTACCTGTGAGTGAGGATGTATCTGTGAGTGAGGATGTATTTGTGAGTGAGGATGTATTTGTGAGTGAGGATGTACCTGTGAGTGAGGATGTATCTGTGAGTGAGGATGTATTTGTGAGTGAGGATGTATTTGTGAGTGAGGATGTATTTGTGAGTGAGGATGTATTTGTGAGTGAGGATGTACCTGTGAGTGAGGATGTATTTGTGAGTGAGGATGTATTTGTGAGTGAGGATGTATCTGTGAGTGAGGATGTACCTGTGAGTGAGGATGTATTTGTGAGTGAGGATGTATTTGTGAGTGAGGATGTATTTGTGAGTGAGGATGTATTTGTGAGTGAGGATGTACCTGTGAGTGAGGATGTATCTGTGAGTGAGGATGTACCTGTGAGTGAGGATGTATCTGTGAGTGAGGATGTATCTGTGAGTGAGGATGTATCTGTGAGTGAGGATGTATTTGTGAGTGAGGATGTATTTGTGAGTGAGGATGTATTTGTGAGTGAGGATGTATTTGTGAGTGAGGATGTACCTGTGAGTGAGGATGTATTTGTGAGTGAGGATGTATTTGTGAGTGAGGATGTATCTGTGAGTGAGGATGTATCTGTGAGTGAGGATGTATTTGTGAGTGAGGATGTACCTGTGAGTGAGGATGTATTTGTGAGTGAGGATGTACCTGTGAGTGAGGATGTATTTGTGAGTGAGGATGTATTTGTGAGTGAGGATGTACCTGTGAGTGAGGATGTATTTGTGAGTGAGGATGTACCTGTGAGTGAGGATGTATTTGTGAGTGAGGATGTACCTGTGAGTGAGGATGTATCTGTGAGTGAGGATGTATTTGTGAGTGAGGATGTACCTGTGAGTGAGGATGTATTTGTGTGTGAGGATGTATCTGTGAGCGAGGATGTATCTGTGAGTGAGGATGTACCTGTGAGTGAGGATGTATTTGTGAGTGAGGATGTACCTGTGAGTGAGGATGTACCTGTGAGTGAGGATGTATCTGTGAGTGAGGATGTATTTGTGCGTGAGGATGTATCTGTGAGTGAGGATGTATGTGTGCATGAGGATGTATTTGTGCGTGAGGATGTATCTGTGAGTGAGGATGTATCTGTGAGTGAGGATGTATCTGTGAGTGAGGATGTATTTGTGAGTGAGGATGTACATGTGCGTGAGGATGTACCTGTGAGTGAGGATGTATCTGTGAGTGAGGATGTATTTGTGAGTGAGGATGTATCTGTGAGTGAGGATGTACCTGTGAGTGAGGATGTATCTGTGAGTGAGGATGTACCTGTGAGTGAGGATGTATTTGTGAGTGAGGATGTACCTGTGAGTGAGGATGTATCTGTGAGTGAGGATGTACCTGTGAGTGAGGATGTATTTGTGAGTGAGGATGTACCTGTGAGTGAGGATGTATTTGTGAGTGAGGATGTACCTGTGAGTGAGGATGTATCTGTGAGTGAGGATGTATCTGTGAGTGAGGATGTATCTGTGAGCGAGGATGTATCTGTGAGTGAGGATGTACCTGTGAGTGAGGATGTATTTGTGAGTGAGGATGTATCTGTGAGTGAGGATGTATTTGTGAGTGAGGATGTACCTGTGAGTGAGGATGTATTTGTGAGTGAGGATGTATCTGTGAGTGAGGATGTACCTGTGAGTGAGGATGTATCTGTGAGTGAGGATGTACCTGTGAGTGAGGATGTATTTGTGAGTGAGGATGTACCTGTGAGTGAGGATGTACCTGTGAGTGAGGATGTATCTGTGAGTGAGGATGTATTTGTGCGTGAGGATGTATCTGTGAGTGAGGATGTACCTGTGAGTGAGGATGTATCTGTGAGTGAGGATGTATCTGTGAGTGAGGATGTATTTGTGCGTGAGGATGTATCTGTGAGTGAGGATGTACCTGTGAGTGAGGATGTATCTGTGAGTGAGGATGTATCTGTGAGTGAGGATGTACATGTGAGTGAGGATGTATTTGTGCATGAGGATGTATTTGTGCGTGAGGATGTACCTGTGAGTGAGGATGTACCTGTGAGTGAGGATGTATCTGTGAGTGAGGATGTATTTGTGCGTGAGGATGTATCTGTGAGTGAGGATGTACCTGTGAGTGAGGATGTATCTGTGAGTGAGGATGTATCTGTGAGTGAGGATGTACATGTGAGTGAGGATGTATTTGTGCATGAGGATGTATCTGTGAGTGAGGATGTACCTGTGAGTGAGGATGTATCTGTGAGTGAGGATGTATCTGTGAGTGAGGATGTATCTGTGAGTGAGGATGTATTTGTGCATGAGGATGTATTTGTGCGTGAGGATGTATCTGTGAGTGAGGATGTATCTGTGAGTGAGGATGTATCTGTGAGTGAGGATGTATTTGTGAGTGAGGATGTACATGTGCGTGAGGATGTATCTGTGAGTGAGGATGTATTTGTGCGTGAGGATGTATTTGTGCGTGAGGATGTATTTGTGAGTGAGGATGTATCTGTGAGTGAGGATGTATTTGTGAGTGAGGATGTATTTGTGAGTGAGGATGTACCTGTGAGTGAGGATGTATTTGTGAGTGAGGATGTATTTGTGAGTGAGGATGTACCTGTGCGTGAGGATGTATTTGTGAGTGAGGATGTATTTGTGAGTGAGGATGTATCTGTGAGTGAGGATGTATTTGTGAGTGAGGATGTACCTGTGAGTGAGGATGTATTTGTGAGTGAGGATGTATCTGTGAGTGAGGATGTATTTGTGAGTGAGGATGTACCTGTGAGTGAGGATGTATTTGTGAGTGAGGATGTATTTGTGAGTGAGGATGTATCTGTGAGTGAGGATGTATCTGTGAGTGAGGATGTATTTGTGCGTGAGGATGTACCTGTGAGTGAGGATGTATTTGTGAGTGAGGATGTATTTGTGCGTGAGGATGTACCTGTGAGTGAGGATGTACCTCAGAGTGAGGATGTACTTGTGAGTGAGGATGTACCTCAGAGTGAGGATGTACCTCAGAGTGAGGATGTACTTGTGAGTGAGGATGTACCTCAGAGTGAGGATGTACCTGTGAGTGAGGATATATCTGTGAGTGAGCATGTATCTGTGAGTGAGGATGTACCTGTGAGCGAGGATGTACCTGTGAGCGAGGATGTACCTGTGAGCGAGGATGTACCTGTGAGTGAGGATGTATCTGTGTGTGAGGATGTACCTGTGAGTGAGGATGTACCTGTGTGTGAGGATGTACCTCAGAGTGAGGATGTACCTCAGAGTGAGGATGTACTTGTGAGTGAGGATGTATCTGTGTGTGAGGATGTACCTGTGAGTGAGGATGTACCTGTGTGTGAGGATGTACCTGTGTGTGAGGATGTACCTGTGAGTGAGGATGTACCTGTGAGTGAGGATGTATTTGTGAGTGAGGATGTATTTGTGAGTGAGGATGTACCTGTGAGTGAGGATGTACCTGTGAGTGAGGATGTATTTGTGAGTGAGGATGTATCTGTGAGCGAGGATGTACCTCAGAGTGAGGATGTACCTCAGAGTGAGGATGTACCTCAGAGTGAGGATGTACCTGTGTGTGAGGATGTCCTGGAAGCGAAGGAAGCTCTGTGTGAGTGGGTTGAGTTCATACACAGTGGAGTTGATGCTGTACTCGCTCTGGCGTTCCTCTGACACTCTCTGACTGTTGGCCACAGCCAGAAAATACCTACCATCAAACGTGAAGGCCTCCCAGTCCACAGCTCCCAGCGTCTGCACTCAGTAGCATGATCACAGAGAAACCATGAGGAAACAGCATTCAGGCAGTACACGCCACCTGGGCATTATTTGTGTATCTAGTGATACTGCATATGAGCCTCACAAGGCCCTGTCTCCTCAAGTTCTTAGAGGTGTTCTGGACATGTTTAAAAGCAGCAGGTTTGAGCTGGGGCATGAGGGACAAGAGTATTATTAGGTATTCAGGGAGTGGGCCATTTAAGCTTTTAAAAAACAATCAATAAAATTTTAATCCTGTAATTCTCTAGGTTGAACCAACTGAACCCACAAACCTCACTGTATGTAAACACGTGAAACCCCGCCTTCTCCATACAACAGACTTGTACTGATAATTTCACCACTTAAACTACTATGAGTCAGTCAGCTCATTTATCTGTCTGTTGGCTCCATGTTGCTAATAGCTGTGCTAATTAGCCATTTTATCATGCTCTCTCAATGCCCCACCATTCAGTACAAGCACTTGGAGATTCTCCTCTTATGTCTGAACTCAAATCCTTCAAAGAACTTCAAGGCTGGGTCGACTGCTTCAAATCTGTTTGTATTTTGTACAGTCCTGTGTGTTCTTTTTTGCTGTTGGATTTTTTTAAGTTGTTGAAAATTACACAATAAGGTTCACAATGGGAAAAAGGTTGAAATCTGTTTTTCTTCAAAATGAAATGCTGATGTCACAGATTGAGTGATTTTTGCCTGAAATGATGGTGAGATTCAAAAATGTGGTTTAAATGGAAGTCGAGTCTCCTGATAACCACATGGTCCTATTATATTTTACGGATAAAATTCAGTTTTATTTCTATAGCCCAGTATCACAACAACAGTCGCCCCAAAGGGCTTCACAAACAGTTAATCAAACATAAACACATACAAACAGACACAACAAACATAAACAATGATTAAACTAAACAATCCCAGGATCCCTGTCCTTAGACCCTCCTTCTCAGTAAGGAAAAACTCCTCTATTATAATGAGAAGCCTTGCCCCAGGCCCCAGCAAGCCTGTCAACAGGCCTGGTTTTACTGATAAGTTAACTTTGGTACAGCTAATTTATTCACAATAAAAAAAAATTGAGCAGTTTTGTTTTTGTTCTAAAATCCTTGTATCGCCAATTGTTCAATCAGAAAAGTGTAAAGATCACTGTGCTCAGGTTGTCACATGCGTACGTGCAGCTGTTGTGGGCACAACTAAGAGCAGAGCAACAAAACCAATTGGCAATAAACCTAAATGGGCTCTCTCTAAGTAATATAACAAAAACATATGATAGTGTTAAGTGTCGAGTAGCGTTAGTTGTATCCTGGGTCTGTTTAGTTTAGTTATTGTATTGTGTGTTAATGTTGGATTGTATGGGTTTGATTGATGTGTCTGCTGTTGTAATATTGGACTATAGGAATAAAATTGAATTGAAAGTCTGAACCAGGTCCTGACCCAGAGACTCTGCAGACCAAGTCTAAACCAGCACAAGAACCAGAACCAGCTCAAGCTTAGAGCAGAACCAGACCCGGCTCAGACCAAACCCACCCCAGAAACATGACCAGACAAGATTTTGACTCACTGGGATGTCCTGGAAGTGCTGGAAGTGTCCCTGGTTCCAGATGAAGATGGTGGAGCTGACGGAGGTCGTTCTGCCGTCAAAGGTGTTGGCTACCACCAGGAAGTGGTAAGGTCCCACCGAGAAGAACTCCCAGTCATAGGCCCCGAGAGTCCGCAGGGTCTGGTTCACCTCCAGCCGCTGGGACAGAGAACAGTGGGTCACAGGTTCAGTGTCTGTGCACAGTAAGGACTACATATCCTAGTGAATAAAGCCTAGTGTGTGCACCAAAGCATTTTCATTTCCTATAAAAAAAAATCTGTTGATTTCTGAAAAACAGTATGATTACATCTGCTGAGAACTGAGAGCAGCACTCTGAAGGTACCTTAGAGAGAGGGTTCCATCTGTAGATGACACTGTCAATGTTGTGGTTGGAGTCTCGGGCTGAATAGAAACATAGACGTTGAAGACATCATTAATAGTGTACATATATTTAATGTGTCTTCATGTTAACACATTGCTAATGTTCAGAGGCCCTCAGGCTCCTCACAGGTACATAAATGTTTCTGTGTGAGGCCAATTTGAAAATAAAATATCGCCAGCTTTAATTCTGAACTCTGACCCGGTCTGGAACCACACTGGTCCTACACTCAAACCACATTAGTCTACCCCCATCCTGACTCCCTCCTCTTCCTCCCTCTTTTCTCCTGCCTTCCTTCCTTCCTCCCCACTTTGGCGTCAGGACTCTTTAGAAGCTGATGTGGTTGCCTGTGCAGCCGCTGGAGCTGGGCCTGTGCTGTGGTTTGTGGTGTTCCTCTGCAGCTGGCATCAAACACTGATCAGAGATTAACTGAGCTCTGTGAACAAGTCTCGACACACCAAGCTGTTTGAAGCCCCGCTGCCATGCTCATTTATCTGATTTATGGACACTATCTACCCTTTAATGGAAAACATCAGCAGGGAAGAAAACTTTTTATTTTCTACTTCAACTCCACTCCACCTTCTCTCCAACCACCTCACCTATTATAAAGTAACACATAAGTAACAAATATAAGATAGTGCTGTAGGGGACAGTAAGAGCAAAGGTCTGTGTGGTATGTACCTCGTCTGTGGTTGGCCACCACCACGAAGCTGTGGTTGTGGATTTGGAAGGCCTCCCAGTCCAGCGCAGAGTGGGTCTCTATGGTCTGATGCAGTACAAAGCGCCTTCGAGCTGGGCTCCAGCGATAGAGCGCCGAGCGCTCCGGCTCCACCTCAGCGGAGTTCGCCACCACCAGGAAGTCCTGCCGCACAGAGGACACAGGGCACAGAGACAAATTCAGAATAATAACCAGCTCAGTCATATTTCATATCCTTGTTTCACAGGGCTCTCCTCCTCTCCTTTTGACCATGGCTTGTTCAAACATGAGCATATAAAAGTTAAGAGACCAAGTAGTTATGCCTAACCTGTTCAGTTTTATTTCTATAGCCTGGCGCTAAACAGAATAATCTGGCGCTAAACAGAATAGCCTGGAGCTAAACAGAATAGCCTGGTGTTAAACAGAATAGCCTGGCGCTAAACAGAATAGCCTGGTGTTAAACAGAATAGCCTGGAGCTAAACAGAATAGCCTGGTGTTAAACAGAATAGCCTGGAGCTAAACAGAATAGCCTGGTGTTAAACAGAATAGCCTGGAGCTAAACAGAATAGCCTGGAGCTAAACAGAATAGCCTGGTGTTAAACAGAATAGCCTGGTGCTAAGCAGAATAACCTTACGCTAAACAGAATAACCTGACATGAAACAGAATAACCTGATACTAATCAGAATAGTCTGACAATAAACAGAATAACCTCATACTAAAAAGAATAACCTGACGCTAAACAGAATAGCCTGATGCTAAACAGAATAACCTGATGCTAAAAAAAATAGCCTGACGCTAAACAGAATAGCCTGGCACTAATCAGAATAGTCTGGCGCTAATCAGAATAGTCTGGCGCTAAACAGAATAGCCTGGAGCTAAACAGAATAGCCTGACATGAAACAGAATAACCTGACACTAAACAGAATAACCTGTCGCTAAACAGAATAACCTGACATGAAACAGAATAACCTGATACTAAACAGAATAGTCTGACACTAAACAGAATAACCTGATGCTAAAAAGAATAACCTGACGCTAAACAGAATAACCTGATGCTAAAAAAAATAGCCTGACGCTAAACAGAATAGCCTGGCACTAATCAGAATAGTCTGGCGCTAAACAGAATAGCCTGGAGCTAAACAGAATAGCCTGGAGCTAAACAGAATAGCCTGGAGCTAAACAGAATAGCCTGGTGTTAAACAGAATAACCTGACGTTAAACAGAATAACCTGTCGCTAAACAGAATAACCTGACATGAAACAGAATAACCTGATACTAAACAGAATAGTCTGACACTAAACAGAATAACCTGATGCTAAAAAGAATAACCTGACGCTAAACAGAATAGCCTGGTGCTAAACAGAATAGCGTGATGCTAAAAAAAATAGCCCGGCGCTAAAAGTTGAAAGAGCCAGTGGTGGGACTGTGATCTGGTGGGATAAGCTCACTCCTTCTGAACAAACACAGCTTCAAACTCTTTTGTCCCAGGCCTTTATTCCAGACCTGCTTTTGACAATGACTGGCTTCAAGTGGTTTCCATTCATCTCCACATAAAGATAATTCACAAGGGACACAAGTCAATCTGAGGTCACCACATTGCCACAGTGTGTGTCAGGCAGGACTGGTCCTGTACATTTGATGGCCCTAAGCATGATAGGTTTGGGGGCAAAGCTTCTGAGTATTTTTTTAGACCAGTTAAATTTGATATTCATAACTTTAATTCTTTAAAACACTGACAGAGGCCACGGTAAAGAGTATACAGTATAACACAGATGGACCCACTCAAAAATGACTGGAAATAACATCCAGAATATCCATTAAATAGAGTTGACAAATTAATCAAATCAGCAAATGATGGGGCCCTCTAATGTCTGGGAGGCTCTATGCAGCTGCTTAGTTTGCCCTAGTGTCAGGTCCAAACTGCCAACACCACTCCCGAGGATATTCTATGTTGCAGTATGATTGGGGAATGAAGACATGGTGATTTACAAATGTCAGTTATACCTGACATTTATTTACACCTGAGCAGTAGCATGTTTAAGTCATGAGCAGGTGGAGGCTTTTTAAAAATGGGTTATCTCAAATATAGCCAAATGGTCCAATTCCTGTTTGCTGTAATAATAGCGCTTAATTGGACAGACTATACTTTTCACCAACACATGACATGACAACAAGCACTGAGTGGTTGTTGACTCCTATCTGTCAAATAACAGTGTTTCCATTAGTACATGCCCCAGCTCCTAATCACTGGTAAAAGTCAAATCATGCAGGTACAGGAAGAAAGTACGAGGTTGTCGAGCTGTGGAGTTGTATGGCCCTGTCCTGGAGTGGTGTCATATTAAGTATCCCTGTTTTGTTAGTAGCTTTAAATATTATTAGCCACAGCTCTAAATCCCACAGGTTTACGTGTGTTGGCTGTGTGGGTTCTGTGCTGGACATCAGAAGCTTTATAATGGGCTGGTCAGCATCTCAGTGAAAGAAACCTGTGGCCTGTTGCTGGAAGCGAGTTGTGGAGTAACTTCTGGGCTGATAAAACCAAACAAATCCAAACTGAGTAACTCTGGGTTCATGTGTTGCTTGAAGCTGGTACAGCTTTCTCTGTTAACTCAGAGTTAAAACCTCAACCACTGATTACTGCAGCAGCACTGATCAGGCAGACACTGGCACAGTTCAGCAAATAGGGTTCAGTCTAGAGGGAAGGGGGTGGGGCTTTCACAGCAGGGCGCAGGTGGAGCTGATTGCAGTAACCCCCCTTAAAAAAAAAGGCTAGAAAAAAAAACCCAGTAGGTTCACAATGAAGGTTACAGAAGCTGGAAGCGGCCATGGATTTTTTTTTTCTTCCTCCATCTTTTTATAACATTTTTTCTGAGATAAAAACATACTTTTCTCATTATAACAAAAAAAAAAACAAAGATCCTTTTCCTAAGATAATGACTTAATTTTCTTGTTATACCAAGAAAACAAGGCTCGTTTTCCCAAGATAACGTGTAAACACCTTGTTTTCTCATTATAACGAGAAAACAATGTTATCTTTGGAAAACCACATTCTTTTAATGTGAAAAAAGTTGAGGCCCAGAACAAAAGGTGAGGAGATGTGTCACGTGCCATTTTGCTCACAGCTGATTGGTCCATGTTGGTTTCTCAGTCTCTAAACCAGAGCCTACCCTGCTCCAGACCTGGGCAGCTGTGTGGAGTCTGTTACCATGACGTTTAAACTGCTCTAAACAAAACCTTTTTCTGTTTCCTCAAAGTTAACCTGAACTTACCTTGAACTAAAAATAAACCAGCTTCTAGCAATAGGCCTCTGAAGTCAGCCTTGGTATATGAACCTAACATGGCTGTGACTGAGCCTGGAGACAGAGGCATGATGGGACATGTAGGACTGTACCTTGCCATTGATGGTGAAGTGCTTCCAGGCGCGGGCCTCTTGAGTGCTGATGTTCTGATATTTTTGGAAGGAGCCAAAGATCCATTTGTAGATCCCAGAACCAGAGCGGGAGTTTCTGAAACAGGGACAGAAGTGTGATGCATGAAGTGGTACCACTCTCCCAGACACTGCTGCAGACGCTTGCTTTGGTTGACATGTGTCCTGGGCGTGGATCTTATTCTGTGTTTCTCCTGGTTGGACTGAGGATTAAAGCTGGACTGCTGTTGTGGCCCTAACTGGCCTGGTTCTGTTTCAGACTGAGCTCAATGAATAACATGCACACGAGCCTTCACCTGAGGGCTGCATTAAAACTGACCAGACAGGCTTGACCACCACTGCAACAACAGCTCTGACAGCACATGGAGCCTATTGAGGGTGGCTCCAGGTTTTGTCTTGTGAAATTTAAGACCTTTTTAAGACTTTTTAATGGCACTTAGAATTAAATTTAATGCCAGGATCGCCAGCAAAAAAACAATATTCTGTATACATTTTACACAAATAAAATGGTTTTATTTTTGAAAGCCTAACACAGATGACATAACTCCAGTGCTGGATTAAAAAAGTAAAACTGAATCATACATTTCAGTGATAAAGTATAGTTCTTGGCAACATTATGCAGTAAAGATATATAGTTTAAAACCCACAAATGTGAGAATTTAATGCCAAATTCACATCTAACTTGCAAAAAAAAAAATAGATACTTTACTTAGTCACAGTTCGGAAATTTAAGACCTAGATGAGCAAATTTAATACCTGACAATGGAATTTAATCCTCTTTAGGCCTTGATTTTGAAAACATCAAATTTAATACCTTTTTAATACTTTTAAGACTTTAGGACTACCCTGCTATTTGAAGATAAACTTCTCCTACCTATCTCCTGCAAGTGGCAACACAAATGTGTTTAACCCTCGTGTCACAGTGAGGACAAAAGTGTCCTTGTCAAGTTTTTTTTTTTTTTTTTCTTTTCTTTTTTTGATAGGCAATGACTTTGCAGTGGTTCTTTCCTTTTCTATGAAATTTGGCTCAGGTGTGTTTTTTTTTATCACTAATGTTGACTAATTCTAAACACAAATCTAATATTACTTCATTTTTACACTCTCTAACTAAATTTGTTACATTGCTCCTGTGAGTGACAAAAGTGTCCCTGTCAAAAAAAAAAAAAAAAAAAAAAAATATATATATATATATATAGTATACCTTATATTCATAGTTCATTCATATTTTTTTTTTTTTTTGCATACATCTTTTAATTAACTTCTGCCCTGATCGTAAATACAAACATTTATTTTCAGAATTGTATCTTTTTATGCCCATTTATGTAATAACATCTCAAAAAAAAAAAAAAAAAAAAAAAAAAAAAAAACACACACAAAATTAAATATTTTTAATATTCTCAATGCAAAGTGGATTTTTTTAGAGGGAGGTTATTACAGCCTTGTGTGTGCTAGATGGATTTGGGATTTTTTGGTAATAACAAAAAGTTAGAACCAGCTTTAATGGGTTTTAATGAGTTGGTGTTAGAATATATATAGCACAAGAACAAAATGATTCCTAAAAATAAATGTTGTTGGTGATCTTTGACATACCCAAGGCTGTAATATTAAAAATATTTCATTTTTGTGTGTGTGTGTTTTTACAAAAAAAAAAAAAAATAAATAAAAAAAAAAAATAAGACTCTATTACACATACTGGCATAAAAAGGGTTAAAAATCTGAAAATAATGAATATATGTAACATATTATAATCAAGGCACAAGTTGATTATGCAAAAAAAAAAGTAAAAAAAAATTGAGTCATGTGAGTTACCTGTTGGCTGTGGCCAGAAACAGCCCCTCATTGGCAATGGTGAACACCTCGACGTCAAAGGTCTCTGAGTTAGTGTAAAGGTCCTGGTAGTCGTCCACATAGTCCAGACGCTGCTTACCTGAAGCACACCAACACAAGTTACAGCAGTTAGACTGGTCCCAGGTGAGTCCTAAACTGTAGGTGTTCTGTGGCACCTGTTTCATCCCCAGTGTGTGGTGTGTTTGTGTGTGCACGCTCACACACACGGGCAGGGTTCACCTTCTGGGGGTCATGTGATTGAAGAAGTTCAGTGTTGTATTGGGCCTATGGTTAGTTAGTTAGTTAGTTTATTCGGTCATTAAAAGTAGACAAGACATAATGCAATACTTCCATTTGATCTGAAACAAGACCGAAAAGGTTTAGGCCAAAGTCGAAACTTCTTATGCCTAACCCAATTAACATTTAAGAAGAAATTGCCAAACAAACCTGGCTATATTTCATGACAAAACAACAAGACAGGTAAGAAAACAAACAAAACAAAACACAAATACACTATAATTTACATTCAAAAGAAGAAGAAAATATCTTTTTACTATTTACTATATCATTACTTTAAGCATTATGATTGTAACTATCCCTTCAATGAATAATTACATCCTTTAACTGGCTTTATGTTGTAATAGATAAGACTACATTCATACTAATGCTCTGTATTTTCCTATAATATTAGATTTATACATCTTTTTAAATGCACTAAGTGAAGTACATCCTTTTAGTTCATTGTGCAGACTGTTCAATAAAATGATCCCTCTAACAAAAATACATCTACTTTTTTTGTTAGTTCTTGCCTTATTTCTTTTTAAAATGCCTGTTCCTCTGAGGTTGTACAGATTCTCTGGGCTTGAACATCTCCTGGATACAGTGTGGGAGCTTATGGTTATACACCTCATACATAACAGCTGCAGTATTGAGGTCAACAAGATCATCTAATTTTAGAATATTTAATTTAATAAAAAGGGGATTTGTTGGTGCATAATAATCTACTTGATTGACAATTCTTATTGCTTTTTTTTTTTTTTTGGAGTAAAAAGATAGGATAGATATTTGTTTTATAATTATTCCCCCATATCTCCACACAATAATTAAGGTATGGAAGTATGAGAGAAGAGTACAATATGCAAAGTGAACTTTGATTTAGAAAAGTTTTCATTTTACACATTATAGCATAGTTTTGGCTATTTTATCCTGAGAAAATGTATATGTGATTTCCAGTTAAGCTTGGCATCAATATTAATAACCAAAAATGTATTTACAAACATCATTCCATCAAACATCATTTCCATTAATTCTGATTTTGACATTGTTGTTTATTTTTCTTTCACTAAAAATAATATATTTAGTTTTAGTTAAATTCATTGATAGTTTATTAATATCAAAGCATTGCTTTAATATTCATTGCTCATTTTCTACTGTATCCAGTTTGTATCCAGCAACTGTATCCAGTTGCTCCAGGTCTTTTCCTGAACAGTAGAGACTGGTATCATCAGCAAAAAGAATACACTTTAGCTCCTTTAAGACCTCACAGACATCATTTATGTACATAATAAACAATTTGGGTCCCAATACAGAGCCTTGTGGGACTCCACGTGTAATAATTTCCTCTTCAGAATTTACTTTGTTCATGTGTACGAATTGATGTCTGTCACTAAGGTAACTTTTTAACTAAGCATGTGCTGGTCCTCTGACACTATATCTTTCCAATTTTCTTAAAAGCAATGTATGGTCTATGGTGTCAAAGGCCTTGTTTAGATCCATAAAAACGCCAACTGTATACTTTTTGTCCACTGCTGTTGATATTTCCTCCACCAATTCCATGACTGCCATTGAAGTGGACCTACTTGATCTAAAACCATACTGATGAGTATTCAGCAAATCATACTTATCTATAAAGTTATCTGGTCTTACTACAAATAGTTTTTCTAAATTTTTTGCAAATTGCAAAAGAAGAGAGATGGGTCTGTAATTAGTGAACTGATGTCTGTCTCCACTTTTGAAGATGTGAATTACTTTTGCCGTTTTCATTTTACTTCACAAAATGCCAGTGAGGAAAGACTGATTGCAAATGTATGAGAATGGTGTAACAATACAACTTATTATATATTTGACTAACATCATATCTATTACAAAGCAGTCAGTTGACCTCTTACTCTTACATTTTCTTACAATTTTGATAATTTTATTTTCATCCACACTTCTTATGAATAGAGAATTTGAATTTTGTCTGATAATTCTGTCAGTTAGTCCATTTGTGTCTCTTGGTTCTACAATTTCATTAGCTAGAGTAGGTCCAATATTTACAAAATTATTACAAAAAAATTATTAAATGCATCTGCTATTTCCTTAGTTTTATCTATAATCAAATTGTCTTTTTCAAAGTACTTTGAATATTCAGTTCTCTCAGTCCCTTTAAGTATACTATTTAATATCTTCCAAATCCCTCGGATGTTCACTTCTTGCTTCTGAAGCCTGCAGACGCTTTTCTGCTTGATCCTGCTTTAACCAGTTTTACTTTGCTTTTTTAATCCTTTTACTTTTTTCCCCAGTTTCCTAGACTAACTTTTTTTTTATAATAGCCTACCATTTAAAGCTTCTAAGTTAGCCCAAAATGTTTTTTTATACTTTTACTGATTAAAAAAACGTATCTGACCGAAGCCAAGCGACTATAGTCTGGGAAACATTTTTCAACAAATATAACAAATTCTCTGTGAAAACTGACGGATTTACCTTCATGAAATCAATGTGCTACAGGCAAGGATTTTTGCTTTAGAATCAGAGAAAGGACTTCATGACACACTCCCTCTGACATTAAGTGGTAAGAAGCCAAGATTTACAGCCAGGAAAAAGAGTACTGACATTTCAATCTAAATGACACTGTGTTTTTTCCTAAACTATCAAAAGTAGGAATTGGCCAAAACACATCAAACTGGCCTAGGCTTGGTCCCAAGCCAAAGATACACCAAATGCTAAAGGAGAATGCTGGCAACAAGACAATCATGACCCAGCCTACAGCTAACATACAGCTAACAAACAGATTTCAACCACTGTCAGAGTTATATATGAATGTGAACTCTGCTGTGACTGACAGACAGAAAACTGTATGATACAACACAGAAGCCATGAAGTTGGGAGGAAAAAATCAGAAAGACAGAGAGAATGAATCTATGCCAAAGTGACATAAACAACAGTAGGATTGTTACATGCAGCTAACCAAGCGCCACAGTAACAGCACTCCACCCCCAGGTCATATCCAAACTTCAGGGAGTCAAACAGCTGATCCTGCACGCGGGTGCTGTCCACATCAGGAAGGGAGAATCAGAAGTTTTATACTATACTTTTTGAGAAACTTGATAAAGTGGCAGTCCAGTCATTTATCAGTGGACCTCTCCCGAACATTGACAGGAGGATGAATAAATTCAGTCGGCTGCTTCAACTGAACACTTGGCTGTCCAGGGTCTGTGAGTCTAGAGGAGTGCACTACATTGACAACTTCAATCTGATTTGGCAACAAGAGGACCTGTTTAAAGGAAAGGGCCCACACCTGTGCAGAGGTGGAGTGAGACGACTGACGGATAACCTCCTCCACGCTCTGAGGCATCAGAATGGGCCTGGACAGGGTCCTACGCAGCCACTGAGAGAAGAGAGGAATGACAGAAGCGCTCCTGTTTCGCCAGCCATGGACACAGCAAGGGATTCAGCTCCAGCAGCACCTCCAAAACCTCCACCAGTGCCCTCACCACAACACCTGCTGCACCCGCACCCTCTGCAGACTTTTCACTATCCATCCCATCCCCAGCTTCACCAATGGGCTTTTCCCAACCACCTTGAAAGCTTAGCGAAATCAGGAATTAAAATGGTACCCCTTAACTCCAAATATGGCAAGATCACGGGTACTATCATCAACAACGCTGAATTCTTCCCCCCACCAAACACTACCCCCTGTTCCCCCCCAGGAGCTCCACCTCGCCTCCATCCACCAAAACACCACCAGCTCCACCCCCACGACCAACATCTAGAGTTGTTACCCCTCAATGCACCCCGTCAGACCCCCCCGACCTGCTCCCAGACCAAAGATCCTGACTAAAATCAATGCTCTCAGCAACTAGGACACCCAGGGCCTCTGCAGTTCCAGGACTTTTAGTCATGATAAAGAACTTATCAACCCGAGGCCCTGGGAGAGAGCTTTTACCCATAATGCTATAGCTACTGTTAAATGTCGACGATTAGATAAGAGAGGGACAGTTAGACTGTCCAATCAGAGAAATGTAAGTCAAGTTCCTTGTAAGCAGAAAATGTCAGGTTCTACTCAGACAGATCTGAAACTTGCAGTGCTTAATGTCAGATCTTTATGCAACAAATCATATTTAATCAATAATTGTATTTCCTCCTATAACCGAGATTTTATGTTTTTAACAGAGACGTGGTTAGACAGCAAGACGGGTAATGCAGTTCTTATTGAATCCATTCTACCTAACCTCACTTTTGCATCAGAAACACGGGAAAACAAAAAGGGAGGTGGTGTTTGTGCCTTATTTAAAGATGATATAGTTACCAACAGGCTGTCATTTGGGGTGTTTCCATCATTTGAGTATGTATCTTTCAAAAAGGAGCTAAATGTATCTCCATCCATACTCTATATAATTTTACTCAGATGCTTTCAGTTGTCTGCACAGACTTTGACTGTATAGTTATTACAGGTGATTTTAATGTACATGTGGATAACGTCTGTGACAGAAATGCTAAAGAACTCTGTGCTGTCCTTGAAACCTTTGGCCTTACTCAGCAGTGAGTGAGCCCACCCACACCAGAGGCCACACTCTGGACCTGCTCATTACTAAAGGTGTTAATATTTCAAAAGTTACTGTGGCTGACGTTGCTTTGTCTGATCATTTTTGTGTCTTCTTTGACCTGTCTGTTATTCCAAACCAGCTGCTGGTCCTGCAGTTGTCCAGAGGAGACACATAAATGATAACACGGGGTCTCTGTTTTTGGAAATAATTAGGTTTGAAAATACCTCATGTTCTAATGTTGATCAGTTGTTGAACTCCTATACTTCTAGTGTTGTAAATGTTCTGGACACCATTGCACCTATTAAGGTTAAAATGGTTAGAAATTGGCAGAAGGCGCCATGGAGAAATGAGGACTCAGTCAGGGCACAGAAAAGGGAGTGCCGGAGGGCCGAACGAAAATGGCGCAAGCCAAAGCTCCATGTTCATTATGACATATACAGAAAAATGTTGAATATTTTCAATCAAATTCTGCGTAGAACAAGGGAAAGGTATTTTTCTGAAATCATTACAAACTGCAGTAACAACTCATGTGTCCTGTTTGCAACAGTAAACAGGTTAACAAACCCCCCAGCTCCATTGCCTTCACAACTCATTTCCACATCTAAGTGCAATGAGTTTGCAGGATTTTTTAATGACAATGTTCAGAGTATTAAACATGCTATAAACTCCACAACACAGATAACAACCCTGCAGCCATCCAGACTCAGAGCTGACACACTTCACCCCTGTCACTGACAAAATGTGTGGATGAGAAACAACTTTCTCCAGCTAAACTCAGACAAGACTGAAATAATCATCTTTGGCCCGCAGAAACAAAGAGAAAGTGTCTGTAGTCGCCTCAAGTCTCTTTCACTAAAACCTACAAGTCAGGTTAGAAATCTCGGGGTAATCCTGGACTCAGATTTGAACTTAAACAGTCACATTAAATCTATATCATCATCAGCATTTTAACATCTCAAAAACATTGCCAGAATCAAAGGTATACTGTCTAAACCAGAACTAGAGAGACTTATTCATGCGTTCATCTCCAGCAGGTTAGACTCCTGTAACACTGCTCACTGGACTCACTAAGCGAGCTGTAAGACAGTCCTGTCCTCAGGTCTCTGCACTCGCTTCCTGTTGCTCAGAGAATAGACTTTAAAACAGCTCTGCTTGTAGGGCTGGGTGATAAATTGATTTTTTCGATTAATTCGAATTTGTAGGGCAGGTCGACTTGTTTACATAAAAATCGTTCATTCTTTCATTCATTTTCTACCGCTTATACCCGTTAGGGAAGGCGGTATGGCCTTGTGGATGTGGAAAAACTCCACAAAGGCTGATTTATACTTCTGCGTCTTCTTGACGCCAAACTACTGCCGTTGGCTCGACGGCGTTGAAAACCCTTCATACTTCTGCGTTGCTCCTCTGCGCCGTTCCATGCACTGCCAATTCATTGCGAGACCAAGCAACCAATCACAGAAGAATCTTTGAGTTTGGCTAGATATGTGATGTTTTTAGCCTTTGCAAAAATGACCTCCTTAGCCACATTCAGCTCCACCACTAACTGTGCGTTAGCGCATTAGAGTAAGGTACAACAATGACACTCCATTTGGTGGAATCTAAACCTGGAGATTGCAGTAAGCACAAACTTTCCTTTCCTCCACAACAGATTAAAGGACATTTGGAGTCTGAGAGACTTACTGTGCAGCAGCGGGGTCCAGTCAGATCCATCACACAGGAACAGGGCTTTGAGGCCAGTGTTGAACCACAGCTGGCCCTGTTCTGTACCAGAGCAAACGGGTCGAGTCCCAGGCGTCACCCGCACCTCTGCCTCTGCAACAAGACTAGATTTAGAGTTACAAAAACAAAAATAAAGGGGTTTGAGAGTGCCGCTGACCGTAGGGGTAGGCCTGGCTGTGGTGCTGGACTGGGCTGGTCTTCAGCGGTGCAGGGACAGACAGCTCTGACACAGAGGGGTCCAAGGAGGGACACAGTCTGAGAGAGGCATCTGAGCCAGGGAGCAGCACCAGCTGCCGCAGCAGTCCCTGGAGACAAAACCCACCATCAACACATCACTGTCAAAGACCACACTTACACTACCATTTATACACTATGGAACTTTCATGATTGCACCATGTCTTAGTTTGAAATTTCCAGTGTCTTTTTTTTTTTTTTGTGCCATGTGGTGCTACAGTGTGCACTGTGGAAGAGCTAATTAGCCTCTCGCCCTCGATGCTTGATCAGTTTCGGACAGCCGTTAATGTGGCGGATCCTTCTTGTGAACACGCAAACTGAGTGAAAGTGCATAGGGTGGGGGAGTAGGGGGCCGTTTCAGAAAGGACCTATGTTTGGAGGTAAGTGCTTCAAGATTTGTTCAGCAGGAGTTCAGGATAAGGCCATAATGATCAATGGAAAAAGGTAATGCTGAGGCATGCTGCCAAATGATTCTGCAGAGGCAACAGAGGCAGGTTGGTCACCTTTTTCCACAAAATGATTCAGTTTGTTTCTATTTTAAAAATCTAGAAAAGCACTTCTTCAACTCCAACACCCTCACGGACCACAAACTGCTGCAGCGGGCCAAAGATGGAGTGGACTGGGGTTGTGGTAAGCCTTCACTGAGCTACAGAGGTTTCAATTACACGAGTCTGTTTGAAAGGAACCTTCAACAATGTGAGAGCAGTCAGTAGCAGCCATGGCAGTGAAGCCTCTGCTGAAATGGCAGCAGAAATCAGCAAGGCCATCAACAGCTCCAGCTCCTTTTTGGTAATCTGCATTGGCCAGCCAACCAGCTGGATCTAATTGTGCTAACTTCCGTTGATGAGGTGGAGATTTCCAGACAAAAAGAGAGCCACTGCTGAGCTGTGAATGCTAAATAAGTCCTGACACTCATCTTTATATTGCTAATGTCCTGCTAGTTTTTGCATCTCACATTTATTCAGCATAAGAAATAATGTAAAATAGTAATACAAATTAGTTGTGTGATTGACAAATATAGCCTCATTCATATTTATATAGTCTGAGCATATTGATTCAAACTGATTTGACAAATATTGCTCTGTCACTTTTTAAAAATAAGGTCAAATTTAAACTGTTGTTTTGATTTTATATTATATTGTAATCACTTTTAACAAATGTGTTTGAAATGAAGCTGCAGCGTAAATTCAATTAGGAAGACTGTGTTTCCCTTCCATTCATTTCAGCTCTGTGCCACAACCCTCCTCAGCAGCAGAACATCAAGCTCTATACCTCTCTATCTCCTCTTCTTCACCACCACGGTCTAAGCCCCGGAGGGAGACTTTTTTCCCTAACAATCTAACATACCTTTATTGTATCGCATGCTCTACCAACCAGGGTCTAAGCACCAAAATCATTAAATCATTCATTGCTCATTCTCTGTGTCTCTTTAAGTCTCTACTGATTGAAATGATGCAAGTACATAATAAAAGTCTAAACAGATCCATGTCACATGATTTAGAACCATGATATTTTTAATGCACAAAATGTTGTAATAATGCATGTTAGTGCTTACTACTTAAAACCTGAAAAAGACTTACAGAGAAGGATCCTCTCCAGTGCCCCCTGCTGCCCACATAAAAACAGGACCCTCTGGTGTTCAGAGAACTGGGGAATGGCTGGCTCTGCTTTCTGAACACAAAACACATGTTCAGTGAAACATCTTCTCTGCTTTTCTCTGTCAGTGATGCCAAGTGTCTTACATCTCCAGAGGCAGCCCACAGTCCACTGTCAGGGTGAAGTAGTGTCCAGTCACCTGCCAGACTGAGCGTGTGCCACCGGTTATTGTCCAAATGCACATCCTTAAATGTAACTCGCCTCCGTGTACCAGTGTCAGGATGCAAAAACAAAAAGTGCAGGTGGTCCTTGGAGACTTGCAGCCCTAGCATTAGCCTTTCAGAGCCCTCCTCCAACAAAGACAGAACAAACTCATTTCTCTGAGAAAACACAGGTAACACTTGGTCAGAAGAGGAACCACAGCTCTGTTTTAAGAGCTGGAGCACATTTCAGAATATGTCAGCTCCACTACAATTCTACAACAATATGGCTAAGAACAGCACAATTACAACTAAAGAGCAGCAGGAGAATGTGTTGCCAACAGATTGGCAACCTATCATCAACCTATCTTCTTTGCATCACATGCTAGTGACCAGTGAAGTAGTGCTGAACTGTGTGGTGAAGCAATATAATAATTTGTTGAGCCACCCACTAGGATTTCTCTGATAAACAATCTTTTCAAACTGTTGCCTAAATCCAGATTCACCTTAGTCCTGAGCCGCTGGATCTTGAAGGTGGCCACTAGAGAGAACTCCTCTGGAAAGTAATCACAGTTTGTAAAGATCTGAGAGGCAGGGAAACTTAGAGCTGCAGCCGGGGCGCCAGCCAATCGGAGACCTCGAGAACCTCTGGACTGAACCATGTGTACCTGATTGAGTGGACAAACCCAATTAAAAATTTAAAATAACTCGGAAAGTATTTTAAAATATCTTATAGCCTGGTTGAACATAAAAAGACTAAGTCACCTGTCTGGGTGGAGCTTGTCTTGGCTGGGGTAGGACTCGGGCAAACAGGTCCAAGGGCAGTAGGTCTGAAGAGAAGCACACAAGGGATTTACCGTGTGGAACTCTGGTCAGGTGTTGGTTAACTCTGGTCTGGTGTTAGTGAACTCTGGTCTGGTGTTGGTTAACTCTGGTCTGGTGTTAGTGAACTCTGGTCTGGTGTTGGTTAACTCTGGTCTGGTGTTAGTGAACTCTGGTCTGGTGTTGGTTAACTCTGGTCTGGTGTTAGTGAACTCTGGTCTGGTGTTGGTTAACTCTGGTCTGGTGTTGGTTAACTCTGGTCTGGTGTTAGTGAACTCTGGTTTGGTGTTGGTTAACTCTGGTCTGGTGTTAGTTAACTCTGGTCTGGTGTTAGTGAACTCTGGTCTGGTGTGGGTGAAGTCTGGTCTGGTGTTAGTGAACTCTGGTCTGGTGTTGATGAGGCCTGGTCTAATGTTAGTGAACTCTGGTCTAATGTTAGTGAACTCTGGTCTGGTGTTGGTGAACTCTGGTCTGGTGTTGGTGAACTCTGGTCTGGTGTGGGTGAAGTATGGTCTGGTGTTAGTGAACTCTGGTCTGGTGTTAGCGAACTCTGGTCTGGTGTTAGTGAACTCTGGTCTGGTGTTAGTGAACTCTGGTCTGGTGTTGGTTAACTCTGGTCTGATGTTAGTGAACTCTGGTCTGATGTTAGTGAACTCTGGTCTGGTGTGGGTGAAGTATGGTCTGGTGTTAGTGAACTCTGGTCTGGTGTTAGTGAACTCTGGTCTGGTGTTGGTTAACTCTGGTCTGATGTTAGTGAACTCTGGTCTGATGTTAGTGAACTCTGGTCTGGTGTGGGTGAAGTATGGTCTGGTGTTAGTGAACTCTGGTCTGGTGTTAGCAAACTCTGGTCTGGTGTTAGTGAACTCTGGTCTGGTGTTAGCGAACTCTGGTCTGGTGTTAGTGAACTATGGTCTGGTGTTAGTGAACTCTGGTCTGATGTTAGTGAACTCTGGTCTGGTGTGGGTGAAGTATGGTCTGGTGTGGGTGAACTCTGGTCTGGTGTTGGTTAACTCTGGTCTGGTGTGGGTGAAGTATGGTCTGGTGTTAGTGAACTCTGGTCTGGTGTTAGCGAACTCTGGTCTGGTGTTAGTGAACTATGGTCTGGTGTTAGTGAACTCTGGTCTGGTGTTGGTTAACTCTGGTCTGATGTTAGTGAACTCTGGTCTGATGTTAGTGAACTCTGGTCTGGTGTTAGTGAACTCTGGTCTGGTGTTAGTGAACTCTGGTCTGGTGTTGGTTAACTCTGGTCTGGTGTGGGTGAAGTCTGGTCTGGTGTTAGTGAACTCTGGTCTGGTGTTGATGAGGTCTGGTCTAATGTTAGTGAACTCTGGTCTGGTGTTGGTGAACTCTGGTCTGGTGTGGGTGAAGTATGGTCTGGTGTTAGTGAACTCTGGTCTGGTGTTGGTTAACTCTGGTCTGGTGTGGGTGAAGTCTGGTCTGGTGTTAGTGAACTCTGGTCTGGTGTTGATGAGGTCTGGTCTAATGTTAGTGAACTCTGGTCTGGTGTTGGTGAACTCTGGTCTGGTGTGGGTGAAGTATGGTCTGGTGTTAGTGAACTCTGGTCTGGTGTTAGCGAACTCTGGTCTGGTGTTAGTGAACTCTGGTCTGGTGTTAGTGAACTCTGGTCTGGTGTTAGTGAACTCTGGTCTGGTGTTGGTTAACTCTGGTCTGATGTTAGTGAACTCTGGTCTGATGTTAGTGAACTCTGGTCTGGTGTGGGTGAAGTATGGTCTGGTGTTAGTGAACTCTGGTCTGGTGTTGATGAGGCCTGGTCTAATGTTAGTGAACTCTGGTCTAATGTTAGTGAACTCTGGTCTGGTGTTGGTGAACTCTGGTCTGGTGTTGGTGAACTCTGGTCTGGTGTGGGTGAAGTATGGTCTGGTGTTAGTGAACTCTGGTCTGGTGTTAGCGAACTCTGGTCTGGTGTTAGTGAACTCTGGTCTGGTGTTAGTGAACTCTGGTCTGGTGTTGGTTAACTCTGGTCTGATGTTAGTGAACTCTGGTCTGATGTTAGTGAACTCTGGTCTGGTGTGGGTGAAGTATGGTCTGGTGTTAGTGAACTCTGGTCTGGTGTTAGTGAACTCTGGTCTGGTGTTGGTTAACTCTGGTCTGATGTTAGTGAACTCTGGTCTGATGTTAGTGAACTCTGGTCTGGTGTGGGTGAAGTATGGTCTGGTGTTAGTGAACTCTGGTCTGGTGTTAGCAAACTCTGGTCTGGTGTTAGTGAACTCTGGTCTGGTGTTAGCGAACTCTGGTCTGGTGTTAGTGAACTATGGTCTGGTGTTAGTGAACTCTGGTCTGATGTTAGTGAACTCTGGTCTGGTGTGGGTGAAGTATGGTCTGGTGTTAGTGAACTCTGGTCTGGTGTTGGTTAACTCTGGTCTGGTGTGGGTGAAGTATGGTCTGGTGTTAGTGAACTCTGGTCTGGTGTTAGCGAACTCTGGTCTGGTGTTAGTGAACTCTGGTCTGGTGTTAGTGAACTCTGGTCTGGTGTTAGTGAACTCTGGTCTGGTGTTGGTTAACTCTGGTCTGATGTTAGTGAACTCTGGTCTGATGTTAGTGAACTCTGGTCTGGTGTGGGTGAAGTATGGTCTGGTGTTAGTGAACTCTGGTCTGGTGTTGATGAGGCCTGGTCTAATGTTAGTGAACTCTGGTCTAATGTTAGTGAACTCTGGTCTGGTGTTGGTGAACTCTGGTCTGGTGTTGGTGAACTCTGGTCTGGTGTGGGTGAAGTATGGTCTGGTGTTAGTGAACTCTGGTCTGGTGTTAGCGAACTCTGGTCTGGTGTTAGTGAACTCTGGTCTGGTGTTAGTGAACTCTGGTCTGGTGTTGGTTAACTCTGGTCTGATGTTAGTGAACTCTGGTCTGATGTTAGTGAACTCTGGTCTGGTGTGGGTGAAGTATGGTCTGGTGTTAGTGAACTCTGGTCTGGTGTTAGCAAACTCTGGTCTGGTGTTAGTGAACTCTGGTCTGGTGTTAGCGAACTCTGGTCTGGTGTTAGTGAACTATGGTCTGGTGTTAGTGAACTCTGGTCTGATGTTAGTGAACTCTGGTCTGGTGTGGGTGAAGTATGGTCTGGTGTTAGTGAACTCTGGTCTGGTGTTGGTTAACTCTGGTCTGGTGTGGGTGAAGTATGGTCTGGTGTTAGTGAACTCTGGTCTGGTGTTAGCAAACTCTGGTCTGGTGTTAGTGAACTCTGGTCTGGTGTTGGTTAACTCTGGTCTGATGTTAGTGAACTCTGGTCTGATGTTAGTGAACTCTGGTCTGGTGTGGGTGAAGTATGGTCTGGTGTTAGTGAACTCTGGTCTGGTGTTAGCAAACTCTGGTCTGGTGTTAGTGAACTCTGGTCTGGTGTTAGCGAACTCTGGTCTGGTGTTAGTGAACTATGGTCTGGTGTTAGTGAACTCTGGTCTGATGTTAGTGAACTCTGGTCTGGTGTGGGTGAAGTATGGTCTGGTGTTAGTGAACTCTGGTCTGGTGTTGGTTAACTCTGGTCTGGTGTGGGTGAAGTATGGTCTGGTGTTAGTGAACTCTGGTCTGGTGTTAGCGAACTCTGGTCTGATGTTAGTGAACTATGGTCTGGTGTTAGTGAACTCTGGTCTGGTGTTGGTTAACTCTGGTCTGATGTTAGTGAACTCTGGTCTGATGTTAGTGAACTCTGGTCTGGTGTTAGTGAACTCTGGTCTGGTGTTAGTGAACTCTGGTCTGGTGTTGGTTAACTCTGGTCTGGTGTGGGTGAAGTCTGGTCTGGTGTTAGTGAACTCTGGTCTGGTGTTGATGAGGTCTGGTCTAATGTTAGTGAACTCTGGTCTGGTGTTGGTGAACTCTGGTCTGGTGTTGGTGAACTCTGGTCTGGTGTGGGTGAAGTATGGTCTGGTGTTAGTGAACTCTGGTCTGGTGTTAGCGAACTCTGGTCTGGTGTTAGTGAACTCTGGTCTGGTGTTAGTGAACTCTGGTCTGGTGTTAGTGAACTCTGGTCTGGTGTTGGTTAACTCTGGTCTGATGTTAGTGAACTCTGGTCTGATGTTAGTGAACTCTGGTCTGGTGTTAGTGAACTCTGGTCTGGTGTTAGTGAACTCTGGTCTGGTGTTAGTGAATTCTGGTCTGGTGTTAGTGAACTCTGGTCTGGTGTTGATGAGGTCTGGTCTAATGTTAGTGAACTCTGGTCTAATGTTAGTGAACTCTGGTCTGGTGTTAGTGAACTCTGGTCTGGTGTTAGTGAATTCTGGTCTGGTGTTAGTGAACTCTGGTCTGGCGTTGGTTAACTCTGGTCTGGTGTTGGTTAACTCTGGTCTGATGTTGGTGAACTCTGGTCTGGTGTTGGTTAACTCTGGTCTGGTGTTGGTTAACTCTGGTCTGGTGTTGGTGAACTCTGGTCTGGTGTGGGTGAACTTTGTCTCTGGTCTGATGTTGGTGAACTCTGGTCTGGTGTGGGTGAGCTCTGGTCTGGTGTGGGTGAACTTTGTCTCTGGTCTGAAGTTGGTGAACTCTGGTCTGGTGTGGGTGAACTCTGGTCTGGTGTGGGTGAGCTCTGGTCTGGTGTGGGTGAAGTATGGTCTGGTGTTAGTGAACTCTGGTCTGGTGTTAGCGAACTCTGGTCTGGTGTTAGTGAACTCTGGTCTGGTGTTAGTGAACTCTGGTCTGGTGTTGGTTAACTCTGGTCTGGTGTTGGTGAACTCTGGTCTGGTGTGGGTGAACTCTGGTCTGGTGTGGGTGAACTCTGGTCTGGTGTTAGTGAGCTCTGAACTAGTGTTACCCCGAAATTCCACTGCAAGCGTAAGTGCCACGCTGTGAAGCGCCAGCGGCCGAAGGCGCTGACCTGCGCCCACTGGAAGCGTTTTGTAACGGCAGCGCCGCGGAGCTCTGAGCAGCTGGGGGAGCATGTGCGGGAATTGCGAGATCACGCGATAAAGGCTTCCAATAAAGACGGGAACGTGACCAAAACAATCTTCATTCACCAGAAGAAGGACAGAAAACAACAGTTTAACTCCTCATCCATGGCTCTTTGACTGTTGTACAAACTGAGTCACTTGTGACCTGAACTGTTGGCCTCTGGTGCAACAGGATGTGACTTGAGTTAAGAACATGTGCATGTGTATATATGACAGATTAACAATACATTTACATGTATTGCACATTTTTATAACCACATAAGCATATATATTAATATCGTAATTAAAAGTTATGTACTCCATGTATGGCATAGTTTGTTTGTTTTTTTTACATTTATTGTGAAAATCCGGAAGTTACAGCCGTTCAGTATCCGGTTTGGTGCGATCTGATCTGTGTAGATTGACGTGGACTGGGAACGCCATCGCAGAAAAATAGAACTGGAGCGTATCTCCGGCGACGCGCCGCATACTTTTGAGCAGCGCCACGCACTGCGCTTCAAATACACTTCCTTTCTAGTGAATGAGAGTAATTCCACTGCCCGCGCCGCACCGCGGCTCTGGTGCGAGAGTGCGCGGCGCTTCGTCGGAGATACGCCCCAGTTCTATTTTTCTGCGATGGCGCTCCCAGTCCACGTCAATCTACACAGATCAGATCGCACCAAACCGGATACTGAACGGCTGTAACTTCCGGATTTTCACAATAAATGTAAAAAAAAAAAAAACTACGCCATACACGGAGTACATACCTTTTAATTACGAAATTAATATATATGCTTATGTGGTTATAAAAATGTGCATTACATGTAAATGTATTGTTAATCTGTCGTATATACACATGCACATGTTCTTAACTCAAGTCACATCCTGTCGCACCAGAGGCCAACAGTTCAGGTCACAAGTGACTCAGTTTGTACAACAGTCAAAGAGCCATGGATGAGGAGGTAAACTGTTGTTTTCTGTCCTTCTTCTGGTGAATGAAGATTGTTTTGGTCACGTTCCCGTCTTTATTGAAGGCCTTTATCGCGCGATCTCGCAATTCCCGCACATGCTCCCCCAGCTGCTCAGAGCTCCGCGGCGCTGCGCTGCCGTTACAAAACGCTTCCAGTGGGCGCAGGTCAGCGCCTTCGGCCGCTGGCGCTTCGCGGCGCGGCGCTTCCGCTTGGAGTGGAATTTCGGGGTCATTCACTAGAAAGGAAGTGTATTTGAAGCGCAGTGCCTTCGCAGGAAAATAGAACTGGGGCGTATCTCTGGCGAAGCGCCGCGCACTCTCGCGCCAGAGCCGCGGCGCGGGCAGTGGAATTACTCTCATTCACTAGAAAGGAAGTGTATTTGAAGCGCAGTGCGCGGCGCTTACGCTTGCAATAACGAAATTCCACTGCAAGCGGAAGCGCCAGCGGCCGAAGGCGCTGACGCGCGCCCACTGGAAGCGTTTTGTAACGGCAGCGCAGCGCCGCGGAGCTCTGAGCAGCTGGGGGGAGCATGTGCGGGAATTGCGAGCTCGCGCGATTAAAGACGGGAACATGACCAAAACAATCAAAACAAGGAAGTGTATTTGAAGCGCAAGCGCAGTGCGGCGCGGCGCTCACGCTTGCAGTGGAGTTTGGGGGTCAGTGAGCTCTGGTCTGGAGTTGGTGAACTCAGCTTTGGTCTTGGTGAACTCTGGTCTGCTGCACTGTGCTTGTGTTAGTAAATGGTAAACTCTGGGGGAATCCCCTCTTGCTGCTGTTTGCTGCAGGATGAATGAAGGGAGGCTCCCCAGCTCATATTTCAAAGACAGCGGCCTCAAAGACGTCTCTCACATAAGCACATCAGACTCTGACTGCAACCATCAAATCCTCTTTACATACAGCAGGAGTACAGCTGAGGGCCCACAGGGAGACAGACATGGAGCTGAGCAGCAGACTATCACAGCTGAGTCTAGTGGTGGACGAAGTACTCATAAGCTGTACTCAAGTAAAACTACTGTTACTTCAAAAATATTATTCAAGTATAAGTGAAAGTACCCAACACAAATTTTACTTCAGTAAAAGTAAAAAAGTATTGAGTATAAAATTAACCAAAGTAGAAAGTACATTTGAAAATATTTTTTAAAAAAAGTATTGTCCATGAAAAGTACTCAGAAAGTAATTTTTCATCAAAAAATATATTTAGTAAATTAATTGAGTAAAAGTATCTAGTTACTGCCCACCACTGGCCGAGTCTCATGATAAATATCCACAACTGTATCTGCCAAATTCAGGTATGAAACATGGAAATTAGCCATGTGCCTTTAGCTTTCGATTCCACCTGGTCCTGGCTTCCTCTCCCTTAACAATATCTCATCATCAGCTGTGTTCTTCAACTAACCCATTCTCATTTACCTGCCCCCCAATTTACAGATGCTCTCCCCAGCGCAGCCCTTCACTGTGGGCTACAAGAAAGTGTCCAGTTTAACAGTGGACACTTTCTCTCTGACTGTCCTTTCAACAAACCATCACAATGCCACAAAAAACTCAAGAGACGTGACACAGAAACATGGCTGCTGCACAAAAGAAAAGCCTGTTAATGTTCACTAAAACCAAGTACAAGTGGTTTAAGCTTGTAAAAATATATATCTGGCCAGAGTTGGTGACAAATTGGTGAGCATGTCTGGGCACGCCGAAGCTGACACATGATGATGGCTTATCACTGATCAAACATAGAGGTACAAGGGATAAGGGCTTTTGTGTTTACTGTCATTTCATAATTGGATTTAAATATGTGTGGTGCCTATCCCAGCTCGTTTACACATGAAGCGGTGTAAGTGCACTGAGCTAACACTACGCCTGATCACAATTCGCTCTCACATTCCATCTATACATGGAAGAAAACAGGCTGGACTAAGTTATATACACAGCTGAGATACACTTTAAAGAACAAACACATCCAGACAGAAAAAAAACAATGCACTGTGATGCTACCAACATATCTTCCCTATAACTATGATACTATAGATGAGCTAATGGGAGTTTATTTAATGGTCCTAGACACATCTATAGCCTGTCCGTCCTACATGTGGTTCTCCCTGAGGTTCTTTTTTTTTTTTTTGCCCCCACAGTTGCTCCTTCAGCTGTTTTTTTATTTTATTTTTTGGCCTTAACCTGCACCAAACCAGGACTACATCAAGATTTTTTGAGCCTCTTTTAGCATCTGAAAGAGTTGCCCTAGCTGTGTCAAGTCATTATAAAACAAAAAGACTGAAGATACAGAGTTTAGGACCAAATACAAAGTATATTCTGAAGGATAACACAATCTGTTAAAACTGGGCAAGCTACCAGTCACCTATTCACACACCACTGTATGTGTATAAATGTAGACCTGTACAAAAACAACAGACTCTATACTGAAAGTTTCACCTTGAAGTATATCACTTTGATCCACAGCAGTAAAGATGAGAACGTTCCGTGTTTTTAGGAGTTTTTTCCCTTATCGAGAAGGAGTATCTAAGGACAGGGGATGTTTATTTTTTTCTTTATTGTTTTTGTTTGATTGTGTGACTAATTGTTTGTGTGTCTTTTCCTGTAAAGCCCTTTGAGGTGACTGCTGCTGTGATATTGGGCTACAGAAATAAAATTGAATGAATTGGATCAGCGACACTTCTAGAAATCACTGTGTTGAGGAAAACACGGAGCACAGAGCTGAGAGTTGTGCAAATTTAAACAACTATGAAAAATAGTGTAAAAGACAGCTGTGTGTGTAAACATCCCCTGAGGGTCTGAGGGCCCTCTGCTCCGTGTCTGTTACCTGTGCATGGCCTCCAGCTCTGGCTTAGTGCCCCTGAGCTCCACAGCAGTAGCCCCAGCAGAATGGCGCAGGAAGCCCACATACTGGCTCCGACATGAGGGTCCTCAGCTGCACTTGGCTCCTGTGGCCCCCATCCTCTCTGTGTGCCTTTGGGGCCCCGTCACCATTCCCAATATATGCCACAGTATCACCTCAGGTCTGCGTCAGTGTCAAAACAAACTGAATCAAATCTAGATTAGAACAAGACAAGTTACAGAACCAGGACTAAACCTTGTTGTCTGCTAAAAGTCAAAACCATTACAATGTTTTAAAGCAATTATTTTAAGGTTATTAAAATTGAAAATATGAGAAAGTCCCACCTGCTTTGGGCTGAGTAGAAGGGCCTGGTCCAGTGAAGTTCTGCCCCTCTGTCACAAACTCCTGGTTCCAGAGAAAGCCATGGCTGCAGTGTTTCAGGTGCTCCAAAGCTCTGCCATTCACTCACAACAAAAGCACCTTTCTCACTTGTTTGCCTTTTTTTAGAAGATATACTTGGAATTTTAGCTAATTTGACCAAAAATACATATAATATATAATGTATAGTTTATATCCCAGTGTTTCCTCTGTCCTTAGAGTCAGGATTCCCAGCCTAGTCTCTGACTGGAGCCTCTGTGGTCTCTCCTTTCTGCGTGCTCAGGTGTTACCTGTCCAACTGAGCTCAGGTGAGTGCAGTGTGAGAGCAGGGAGCTGTGGCCTGCTCTAAGCCCCGCCCACTGAATCAGACACTGACTGTGGGGAGGATCTGTTCATGTGTCAAAACCCTCAGTGAATATGACTGCATTATTAAATACCTACACTGGTGGTTCCCAACCTTTTTTGTCCTGTGTACCCCCTGGGCTTTCTGTTATACCATGAGTACTCCCCTTATATGTGTTAATGATAATGATTCCAAAAGATCTTTAAAAAAACACACACAAAACAACAACCAAAGCATATTATACTTACTTTATTGTCAATGCTAATACTCCTGCAATTTACTTTTAAACTGAAATGCCTTTAAACTAAAAGTAAAGCATAACAACATGAACTCCTATTAAGTTATTTGACTGTTTTTTATTATTTAACCCTTGTTCCCTGCTTTTCCAATTTTTTTTTCTTTTCATTTTTTCCATGGTTCTTAACTGTTTTATATAACAATTGTATTATCACCAATAATAACCACTAATAATTAACCCTTAAGATGTCAGTTTTTGACATGTATGACATGTTTTTATGAGAAATACACTATAACTCCATATTATAAAAACAAATTTGACTTTTACCATTATCAGTATGACTGGTCTAACTATCTCAGTAATCAGTGAGAAGGTTGACTTGCATTATTTGTTTTTGTGTAAAGTTAGATTGAATAAAAAAGTTATGTTTGTGTTGTTAGTGGAAATTTGTGTACCATAGACTTTCATTTCAAAACACTTTTTTTACCTCACTTAAAAACAAATGCAAAAAATATTTTGTCTTTTATTTGCCATTTTCCTGTAGCAAACTGCATACAATTTTGCAAAATTAAAGTGAATTTGAAATTCACAAAATTACCATGTTTTAATCTCCTCTAAATTTCTTTCTAAAGCCAAGTTTTTTAAAGTTTTTTAAAATACACTAAAACTCAATAATATAAAAAACGATTTGACTTGAATTGTATTCAGCATGACTGGCCGACCAATCTCAATAATGTGTAAGAAGATTTACTTTGGTGGCATTATTAGTTTTGGTTTTATGTCAGGTTGAATATATAAGTTACGTTTGTACTGTTAGTGGAAATTTGTGTACCATAGACTTCCATTCAAAACATGTTTTTGACCTCTCTTAAAAAACAAATGCAAAAAAAGATTTTGTCTTGTATTATTAGTGTCGGAAGTATTGGATACTCCTGATCTTCAGGTCCTCATGTGACACAGCATTAAAAACAGACATGACTCTGTTGGGAATGACTACATATATCAGGAACTCTTCCAGAAGTCACTCTGAACACAGTTTGCACAAATCCAAGTTAAGCTGTTATTGTGCAAAGAAGATCCATTTAATACAGTGTCACATGAGGACCTAAAAAAATCAGCAGCATCCAATCGATCCAATACTAATAATACACACTGTGCCTTGTGAAAATACCCTTCATATCAGACATATGACTGAAGTGTAAACAATAAATGTATTGGTTGCAAAATGCTCCCTCAGCTGTTTTTTATTTTGTTTTATTCAACCTTTTTTCCGACTTTCGTTGCTCCATGCTAACTTTTTTGAAATGTGTTGCTGCCATCAAATTTTATTTATTTTTTTCATGAAATTATAAAAATATCTCACTTTTTTTTATTGGGGTTGTAGACTGAAACTGGGCCTAGATGAGCCTTAATCTGTATTAAACCAGGACTACATGAAGACTTTTAGCATCTAAAAGAGTTGCCCTGGCTGTGCCAATTCATTACACAACAAAAAGAGAGACCACATCTCTTGGTAGATCCACAGCAGTAAACATTCTGCTTACAGTTCAGTCCACTCTTGTCAAACAGAGCTCAGCATTTTCTTCCAATAAGGTTCAAAACTGTCAAGGTGCTTCAGATGGAGTGTTACACCTATGCAGCCCAACAGGGCCAGTGTTTTATAATGGAATGAGAAAACAAAACAAAACAGTGAAGCCTCTGTGTTGCTAAGAGACTAATTTATTAAAATCTGAAATCAAATGAAACATTTACATTTCCTCCATATGTCCACCAATCACAGCCATCTTAGACAACAAGCTCCACCCCTTGAGAGATGTAAAGTGCAATATGAGGTCCAGTAAACCCAGCGGAGCTCAGAGGTCCGTGTCCTAAGTCCCGCCTTCAGTGCTTCTAAAATAAACATCAAATCTACTCCCATCATCATTCTTTATTATTAGATCATTCACTTTGCTACAGTTGTTCTGGTTGAATCAGATCAGACCCTAGTGGACACTAGTGGTACTACCTTCCCAGACCACGCTGTGATGATACTCTTAAGGAGGGTACGCCAAAGCCAGGACAGGCTTCCGCCGAGTTCACACAACCTAGAGATAATGCTGTTCCAGGAAAGAACTATTTAGCTGAAAATAGTAGAGTCACTCATTTCAAGATGATCTGGATTCATCAGTTTACTGCAGAATGAGCAGTTATATTCCATATGGAGCTCATACCCTAAATAAAGATTTGATTTCATTAGAACTGAAAATCCAAACACTGTTCCATCTGATAAGGGGTTACGTCAACACATCCTTCCATAAAGCTAGACCTGATACAGCGGACTGGGCGGGTATTTATGTGAAATATTCATAGTTTTTGTTCGGCACTAAAGGCTAAGGGGGGTGGGAGGTTAACACAGGCTTTAGGCTCCAACTATAACTTCAGAACATACCCCACTTAAAGGGAGTGTGAAGGCTTCCTCTGTAGCACCCCCATCTGCAAAGCTGCAGAACACATCATCATCCAGAGATGAGGCGGAAGTAAAAGTGACAAAATGGTCCAGTCATTTTCTCTCAACATTTGAGCCATCTTTTAACTAACAGGAGACTGTACAGGGAGCTGGAGCTAAATGTTACTAAATAAAAGGTCTTTAGTTAGCCTAGTTAAAAAACACAGTAGTGGCCATTTTGAGATGCCTTGAGATTAAAAAGGGCATAGGTCTTTATTGTGGTTCACAGTGGGGTGTGGTGGTTGTGACTCCGCCTACGCTGTGGTCATGTGACCCAGTGATTTCTGTCCATATGTCAGTCCGTCTGTTCTTTAAAATCCCAGTGACTTGCGTACGATGTTTTGAGCCAGTTTGTAGAACTGCTCTCGATCCTCACGCCACATTTTGGAAGCGTCAACGTTGGCGCCACTCTCATCGTTGGGCTCTGCCGGAAAATCACATGGACAAACATACATAAATACATGAACACACAAAAACACAAGGCTCTAGTATAATTCTGTGTGGAGGAAAGGTTCAGCAAAGCTCACCTCACTATGAGCTGTAGTAAAGTAAATAAAGTACTGGGACTGATGGAGCCAGGTCTGACAGAGGAGTGACTGCAGTCAGGTTAATGACAGAGTCCAAGGCTCATCTGAGACCAGGAAAACACCCAACACCCAAACTGAACCAACCACACATTCTTATCCATCTGACAGAGCGGATGATGTCTAATTAGCACGGTGGTTAGCAACACTAAGCTACAAGATAAATGAGCTGACTCCTGAATTGCAGTGACTGCGCTTTAAGCTCTGAAACTATCACTACATGTATTCACTCATAATCCTCATAACTAAACAGTGAATAGTAAAGTGGTGGAGAGCAGGAGGTTTGAGTGCTTAACCAGGACCAGCCCAGGACAGCTGCTGGGTGTGTTACCTGCTAACATGCTGACCACGGAGAGCAGGATCTTCTCGACACTCTGCACTGGGCTCCAGCGCTCGGCGCTGCTCTCATAGCCCATGGGATCGTCTCCAGGAGCGTGGAGGATGGAGATGCACACACGGCCATCTGGATAGACTGAACAGAACAGGCTTCAGCATTGCCAGGACATTCAGGACAATTTTTAGCGTTGAATAAACAATATAAAACGTTTAGGGGAACCTATATGTGAGACATAATATTTTTGTTATCGTTACCAAAAAAAAAACAAAAAAAAACTCACACTCCACCTCTTAAAGCCTTAAAAAGGCCTGGGCTACAGTCACTGATATCTAATAGGAATTATAAGGAAATTATTTCCCACAATGCAACAAGAAAATGGTGGATCTGGTGGTGATTTTTTTTGTTTGTGTATTTTTTAGCCTCTGACTGACAGGGTTACAAAGGAATAAACATGCTTTCACATTTCTGTATTGCAACGGCAGTAGAGTGAAAATAAGTGATTTTAATGTAAGTCAATAGGACCAAAAAGGGCTTTAAGAGGAAGAATGAGAGTTTTTTGTCCAGACAGTAGAGTTTTTTTCAGTTGAAGGTGAAATTCTAAAATAATTTTTTTAATGAACATCTTTGCCAAATATCATCACCCTAGCATAATAAATGCCAAAATGAGAGCAAAAAATACATTTGAAAAACCCTAAAAGGAAGCCAGGGGGCCTGAAGGTTAAAATTGTATTGCAAACTGACAAACACAGGCAGAATCAGACCCTTCCTGGAGGAATGACAGGAGAAGCTGCACACAAGAACTTAGACTCATCTCTGGGGGTCCGCCTCAGTCAGACTCTTTTTACTGCAGTTATGTTTTTTAGTTAGACTTCCCCGTCCTTCTGTTAGCAGAGGTTAGTGCCACAGTCCCCAGCCTTCCTCTCTGAGTGCATAATAAGGGCCCCACGTCCTGTAATCAGCTGGGAGCATGTTCAGACCATCTCACCATGCTGACATCATCTCTGACAGCATTGTACTAATCACACGCTAACAACATGCTAACAACATGCTAAGTGTGTCAGAATCACAGGCCTGGGCGACACATTAAAGACCAGAGTAATGAGGTGTTCCAGCAGCAGTGACTCGTACAGTAGTGCAGCAGTCAGGGGCGAACTGGACTAAAAAGTCAGGTAGTGAGTATTAGTGCCAGTTGAGCTAAAAGACCTCTTTGATGGTGCTACAGTGTGTTACAGCTACACAGAGCAGCAGAGGCTGGAGACTAAAGCTCAGATGGTGCATTCATGGTCTGCTTGGATGAGTCCGGTTCTAACACAGGAAGTTGTTTCTTGACTTAAAGGAGTGAGAGCAGTATTAACAGTGCTAGTAAATGATTCAATAATTAGTGAAATATGTAGAAAAGGGGATTTGACCAAAGAAGACCCAGCCACTCAGATGTTTTTGTCTCAGGGAGAAAAAATGAGAATAGCCATGTTTACAAAACCCTCACAGACTGCAGTTTCCAGGTGAGGAGTCTGTTTTCGTCAAACTTGTACATTTTTGTCAAGTACTGAAGTCTAGTTAGACCAAGTGAACACCAAACTTAAGGTCGACCAATATGTTTGTTTTTGTTTTTTTTATGGCTGATGCCAATACCAACTTTTAAAATTCAGAGCTGCTGATGGCCGCTAAACACTGCCTATTTTTAACAAATGTGTTAGATTTAGACAGTGGTCTGCACGATATGGAGAAAACATGCAATATTCGATAACTATGTTGAAAATTGCGATAACAATATTATTGCGATATTTGAAAATAGAGCCTACTTTTTGAACATTTACTACATTTCACAAAAATGTAAGTTCCTGTATTTACAAGTCAAAACAGCGACAAAATCAAAACTTAACACAGACTAAACCAGGAATAAAACAAGGCTAAGCTGTGACTAAATCAAATTACCACTAAAACTGGACTTTTTAAACATTTTTTATTTAGTCACAACACATGTTCTTTTCAGGCTCTAGTGGAAAATGATTCTTCAGTGTAAATCTCTGTCAGATGGAAGACCATAGTGTTATTGCAATATATTTAGATTCTTGCGATCTGGATATTGTGTTTGCTGATATTGCGATAGCGATAATTTTGTGATATATTGTGCAGCCCTAACAGTGAGAATAGTTAAAAGGTTTTTGGAGAAAACCAATAAGGCAATCTCAAGCAAACTTGCTGTGTAGAGCTTGGGCAGAAGTACAAAATGCATTTTGATTTTTTGTTCTCTGAGGTTCTATTTCGGAGAAATGTGCAAAATCTTTGTATTGCCGTTTTGAGTTTTTCACGCAGAGATAAAGCAATTTTGGATGTTTCCTATGAACTGCATAGTAGGAGCCCAGACTGCTACAGGGTGGTTGGGGAAGCTGGGGTCCTTCAGTCACATGGTTGGCCGGACATTAGGGGAATCTTAAGGCATCTCACAATTAGATTTCGATTCAGAGGCCCATTATTCGATTCAAAAGTGATGCATCAGATTCCGTTCTGGTTCATGTCAGCATTAATTCTTCAACAATCATTCATTTTAATTGTATATTTTATATCTGAAACATAATTTTAAACACTTTCTACAACAAAAAACAAAACTAGAGAAGTAATAAGTAATATGTTGAAGTAGCAAATTCCGATAGCATTTGCCAGAGCTGACTCTCTGTAACCCAAGATTTGTGTTGGACATAGCCGACTTTAATTAACAAAATTCTGATTATTAGCTTTTCTGAAATGATTCAGAATCTATTTAAAGAAACAACTGATGCTTTGGAAACCTATTATTTTCCCACCTCTACCGGAAATGTGCCCAATCAAAAATCTGCATTAAAGTGCAAGAATCATTTGATTGACAATTGTCTAAAAAAAATGCAAAAATCGTCTCAAATGCACAGAAAATAATTTTCATCTGCTGCTTCTTCACACAAAACATAGTCTGTTGTGCATAATGAGAGAATCATGGAAAGTTAAGATGAATAGAGTTGCAGAGAGTGGCCACATTTAAATAAAAACATGGATACATTGAGAACTGGAGGCATACTCACTGTTGGGGTGGAACATGTCGCAGGTGAACCTCATCTTGGGTGGACTCAGGGGATAGTCTGAGGGGAAGCTGAGCACTGCCGGAAACACTCCACCTTCAAAGCATGTGTCCTGGGGCCCCCTGCAGGACACACACAGAACAGTGCTCACACAAAAGCTGCTGTTCTGTTGCCAAGAGCAGGTGTCTGTACTATGTTTTTGGCTCCATTTGTGAAGAGGGCCTCCGGCTGAACTAAAACCCAGCATCACAAACATCAAGGAGTAAACCAATGAACAGTCCCTAAGTACTGCATAAGCAGAGCCTGTGGACAACCAGACTCAGTTGGTAGAGCCGCTTGTCCACTAACCAGAAGGCTGGCGGATCAAACCCAACTCCCACCATTGCATACTGTTGTTGTGTCCTTGGGAAGACACTTAACCCACTTTGCCTCCAGTAGCTGCACACAGTGGTGTATGAATGTGTGAGTGCTTGTGAGTATGAATTGGTGAATGGTTCTTTAATGTAAAGTTCTTTGAGTCCCCATTGAGGTACTAAAGCGCTACATAAATGTGACCATTTTTATTTATTTAACTGGAGCAACAGTGCTATATCTCTGTGAACCAGGGCTAAAACCTTTCATTATGTTCCTCAAGTAACTGGATTAGTAAAAAGCTTTATTTAAAATTCTTCTAAAAGCTTAGTTTAAGTAGTGTACACAGGCTTCGTATGAGTAGCAGGGCTGATGCACAACACACTAGAGCCGAGACCCATGGGGGAGAACTGAGCCCTGTACTCTAAAGCAGGATGAGAGTTAGTGAGGGAACCTTGGGGTTAACCCTGGGTTGTACTAAGAAGCAGAGTGGGATAAGAATAAGACAAGAAGACAGTATTTGATTAATCAATGGTGAGAAAAGAGAAGCGGGGAGAGGAAAAAGAGAAGTCCACAAAGGTCACTGCTGACTGGAATAGAGACGTACAGCAAGCATTCATTTAATAAGCAGCACATAAACCTGTATGCATACTGAAGGTGGTTCTGCTCACACTGGCATTTATCAAAGTTGCGTAGAAACAGATGCAGATTTTTGCATGAAAATGTGAATATTCAGGTTCAGGCGGTCTCACCCGCAGAGTCTGTGGCATGTAGGCACAAATTTACGTTGTTTTGACATATGAAAAGTATTTTAAAGTCAGACTTTGATATGTAAAAGGACATTTGCCATTTGAAGCTCATAAATGTTTACTTAGATACACATATACAGGCTTACCAACATGGTGGACTGTAAGTCGCACTTTTTTTTCATATTTTCGCTGGTCCTGTGACTAATAGTCAGGTGCGACTTATATAACAAATTTAACATGAACCAAGGAGTAAACATTACCGTCTACAGCCGTGAGAGGGTGCTCTAGGCTTGTGACAACTACTGTCAGTAGTGATGTAGAATAAGATGGAGAGCTCGGGGAACTTTCTTACCAGTAACTTTCTTGTTGGACTCACTGGCTTCTGTTAACTTTGCCTATTCAGCCTCGCAGGTATGTTCTTTATGCTATTGTGTAGCAGCCTGGCCTGCCTGAAAAACTCTTTTCCTATTCTATACAAAGAAGTTAGTCTGGTACCTCTTCAGTAACATTTTGTTTCTAAGGCGGCACAATGACAGGGGGAGTAACCAATCAGAGAAACAAAGGGAGGGACATAAGCTGTGCACTGCTGACCCAAACCAACATAGATTCTTGCTGTTTTTTTCTTTCTTTTTTTTTTTTTTTTTTTTTTTTTAAATAAAACACCCGAATATGCCATATTATGAGCAGCTCTGTACTTATTTCTGGACGGGGACAGCAGCAGAAGCCAGTTGTACAAAGATTTGTGGAAATTGTCTTTTTTTTTTTATATGCATTTGTTACATTGGATGTCAATGAGACTTAACTGTTGTTAAAATAGGAACAAGACGAAGAAAAAAAAATCCCACAGAGGACTGATTAATACCATGGACTTCAGCAGAACCAACAGGTGACGAAGAAAAGCACAAAATGCTGTTAATAAGGTCAGAAGTTATTTATTACCTCGGTAGCTAGTTAGCTCTACGTCGTAAGACGTGCTGCAGATAAACATCTGTGATTGGCCATTTACAAATTGAACTGGAGAAATGCGCCACCCTGAGAGGGGAACCAGGCTGTCCTGCTTGTGAAAAGTAAGTAGGACAGTCTGGCTTGCCAGGCTAATTGTGTGGCTGAATAACTGTTAATGTCAGAAGTTCTGCTAGACTTTAATTTTGTTGGTCAGTTTGGTCAGCAGTGTTTGAAAATGTTGCCCATTAACAAGATCTACCGGCCATATTTTTAAATAATAGAACAACAATCATGTCCAAACTCATGACTGAATCAGTAATATAAAACATCGTCATTCTGTGCATTAGAAAGTGAATAAAACTACCAGGAAAGTCTTAATTTATACAATAAAAATACGGTAATGCTCTGTGCAAAATGGTGATTAGACAATGTACGTGAGTCCAGACACACAACAGCGCTGGGGCATGCAGGCGGAGAGAATAGCACCTATGTGCCAACTTATTCATCTCAGAGTTCATCAAATTGAACAATAACAAATGATAACAAAAGTAAATATTAATTTGTAGGCCTAATGCATAAGAACGCTGCCAAAATGGGCTATTTTCAATCCTGGGCTAGTTACTCTGAGTCTTTACACAGTGGGGCATCTCTCATGTTTGTGCAGTGTTTTAACTGAATAATGTTACACCAAAAACCAGGACGACAGTATTTGTGTTCTCATTATCATTGCTCATTTGGGCACTTTACTACTTTTTTTTGACTTTTATTTTAGTTCTGGGAAGAACGAGGTTTGAGGTATGCGCTCTGGGCACTACTGAAAGGTGACATAAATACTGATGATGGATTATCCTACAGTGCGCCAACATCAAGCTTGTTTTACAAGATGCACAAGAAGAATCAGTCTTAAAACCAACCAATACAGGCCAACTCCTGGCACAAGTTGGCGCACATGGTTCCCATGAGGAGCGACCCTGTCCAGTTCTCCGTGATTTCTTTTGTGCCATACGTTGCAGCAATGTCCGTAAGTGCTACTTTATAGCAGCGTCAGTCCTAGATTTAGCTATCAACCCATAGTAACCTGTGGTGTGTAAATGCGTATTGGAAACTGGAGGCGCATCCTCCCGAGCCGCGCACAGCACTCCATGAGCAAGAGGTGGGTTTGCTACTAAAATAATTGTTGAAGCACATAGCACTTGCTAAAGACGCTAAAAAGAACGACTCAAACCGGTGGCGCTTCACCGCGGCCCGCCGAGCCATGCTTTGGCACTTTCCTGAGCAGGTCAGGGCACAGAGAAACTCGCAGAGACACATCGTGGAGACCGCTTCAGTTTGCCTTAACTCATGTGGTTTACAGATTAATAGTAGCTCAATTATCTTCACTCATTCTTATAAAGGTAAGATGTACTTGTAGTCCACGGTTCTTTTGAAGTGTTTGGATGGAGAGAGGAAAGAGGAAAGTCAAGCATCACCAGTGTGATGGTGCTTTCAGGTGCGCTAAGTAAAAGAAATGTTCAGCTTAAGGCTTTTTATGAGCTTTTCAAGACTATCTATTATAATTTAGAAGAAAATATTCCCAACGGTGTCAATCATTGTTTCAGATGCTAAACAACTAAAATACTGGTCATGTTGGCTGGTGACCTTTAACTTGGTCATTTGCATTTCAAAATGGCCACAAGCCGACATATGCCAGCTAAATGTTCTGTTCTTGGTCTTGGTCTCATTTTGTGAAATACATTTTAAATTAAATGCAACTTAATGTCCAGAGCGACTTTTATATGTTCTTTTCCTCTTCATGACGCATTTTTTGACCGTGACGACTTATACTCCGGACTCAGGAAAATATGGTATACAGATATTTGGCAACAAATTAAGCATGTTAAATACATGAGATGTAAAAAACGATTGCCATAGCAGACCCAGACCAGGCCTGGTGCACACAAACGGGCTCAGACCAGGACCTGGCGAGCATGGACCGGGATAAGCCGCACTCACACTTCAGACTTGGTGCATCCCTGTAAATGCATGGCCAGCAACAGTTAAACTGTCCCATCCAAACTTTACTGACAGTAAAGTGACTCATGCTGCTCGATGTATGGCCCTAACAACAACAAAAAAAAAAGCAATTTTTGCTACAGTGGATTTTATTATTAAATACATTAAATGTAGCAATGCCTTTTTTGCTCTTGTTGATTTGCTGTGCAGTTTGGTGCTAACTTGAAACTGCCGTATATGTACATTACCTCGTGAGCTGGCAGGATCTGAGTGTACCAACACCGTTTTTTTGGCGTGCAGGTTTGATAAATGAGGGCCAATGAGCTTACATGTCTGCATTTAATTTAAATCCATGGATTAAACTATGATAATCATTTAGCAAACAGTCTGGTACAGGTTAAGGACCTGTAGAGTAGACAGCCAGATTGTCACAGTTGTTCTTGTTCATATACCTATGCTTTAATATAATTTAATTTCTGTTGCTTTAAATAACACAGTAAAGCAGGAATATCTCTTCCTTTACTGCATTAATCAAACTAAATAGTGGATAGATTTCTCAATGGCAGCTGGAGCCTGACTGTGAACTTACATGATAAGAGCCTCCCATTCGAAAAAGTTCTCTTCGTTGGCTGGACCTAGGATAGGGAAGCACAGGCCACAGTCACTAACACTGTTACACAGTTACAGAGGGAACTGTGTGCAGCACAAATCAGCCGAGCTGAAGATGGCCTGATAAAGTGTCTGCAGCTGGAGTGGAGTCTCACCTGCAACAATGCCCTCCGGAGGATTCAGCGTCAGCTCTGCAACACAGCACAGGACAAGCATCAGTTTACCCAACTTTAACAGACTCTCAGACATCTAGGCTGTCTTTCAGTCTCATCTAAGAGGCTTTATCCATACGTAATGTCTTCAACAAAATGTTAGCCATTACAAACATCATCAGCCACTGCGTTTTCATTTGAGTAACTCATTCTTACACTGCACACGGACAGGACAGTCTCAGATGTGTGTCTCTGAGTACAGAGTGCGGGGACCGTTCTGACTCCGGTGAGCAGCTAACGTTTACTTTACTATGACTAGTTTATCGTGGTGTTTAGCTCGACGTGACAATATTTCAATACCAAAAGGTAACGTGGAATAAATCGTGCGGTAAAGTCTAGTAAACGATGCTACAAACACAAACACAATCACACAGGACGCATGTAAACACTCATTACTCATTCATTTTCTTCCGTTTATTCCCGTTAGGGGTCGCAGGTGACTGGAGCCTATCCCAGTAACTTTGGGCCGTAGGCGGGGTACAGCCTGGACAGGGGCCAGCTTGTCGCAGGGGCACACGCTCATTACTGTTTAGTGGAATTAGCAGCATTAGCCCGTTAGCTGCTTTAGCTCTGTAGAGTTAAGTTACAGAAGTGTGTCTCTGTGGGTTTGACCACAGCGGACTTACGTTTGTATTCCGCCATGAGCCTTTTGAGCGCGGTCCCGGCCATCGCTGTCACGGCTTTGGCCTTTGGCCTCCGAAAACTCAGAAAAACACAGACACTTCACCAAACTCAGCGTCACCAGAGACAGCCGGGGCGCATGCGCAGAGCCTGTTTTTCCGGTTTGGGTCAATGGGGAAACTCCGGGACAGCGACCTCTGGTGGTAGTCGTCACCTGCTGCGAGCTCACGCCTCACGCTAGTTTTTTATTTCTATGCTCAAGACCAGTGGTGTCAAACGCAAGGCCCGCCGGATAATTTCTAATTTATATTAATAACGGCCCGCCGATATATTGCGCTCAACCAGTTTAAACTACATTTCCCATAATGCACTGCAGACACAGCCGGTGTTGAGATGTGCTGCCCGTAGCGCAAATCGACAGCTCCGCCTATCGATTCATGCTACGTTGTCGAAAAGTGCTACCGAATGGGGTGAACTTTATTTTACTTAAGAAATAACTAGATTAGATTAGATAGATTATATGGATGCTTTATTGATCCCGACTATAGCATATTGATCCTTGACCTGATCCTGACCATAGCATAGGTAGCATAACTCGACAGGTACATTTCTTCATCAAATGATGCTCCTAGTGTAATAGAATGCAATAGAGAACCTGTACACATTCATAACTCATCCAACAGACCCATCTTCTAAACTGGCTGTTTTTCACTCTCTCACATCGATATAATATAATAACATGCTGATGATCTTTATTAGATTTTTCATTTACCATTTTCACATTTTCATATTTACACTTTGCAATAGATGTCCCAACAGTTCAGTCATTTTATTAGGTATGCTTCCGAACTGCTTGACACCAATATCCACATGACAGCTTCTGCGTATGGGCAACAATACACTGTGAAGGTATCAGAATGTGGAGGAGGCTCCCTCCAAAGATTTCAAAGTGAAATGTAAAACATCCTACTGGCAAAGACTATAGAGTCTGCTAATACTCAACTATGTGTTTTTTTAGAAGATCCATCTGTAAATGGATTTCAGACAGGACACATCACTGTGTGATGTATGAACAGCTGTCCTGGCTTACACCGTCAGCTAGAAGGCAATATCACTGGCTGCATTTTATTTTTAAATGCATTTACCTTAACTATCCAAATTATTTAAAGAAGTATTTAGTGCCTTATTATTATGATAAATATGATATGAAGTCAATTTCTTGAGGATCAATACATAATAGCTCAAAACACACCCATTTGTCTATATCAACACTCATGCCATGACATGTCTCGAGTTAAAAATAGACACAGTGCACACTTGTGCCTCCTGTATGACACTATTTTGAATGCCATTATGATGTCTGGTAGGCCTCTGTGTAAAAGTAGGAACAGCACTCATATTGGTAAACTGGGATGGAACAAATTAGTTGAAGAATCGCATGCTGAAGCTCGGTGGAGATATAAGGCCTGGGTTGGAGCTGGTAGGCCAAGATATGGGCATTTGAGAAGAAAAGAAGAAAAGGGCTAAAGTTAAGTTTAAATATGCTCTTAGATATATAAAGAGGAATGAGGACACTCTAAGGGCAGACTTCCTTGCATCAAAATTGCAAAATAATAGTTACAATGACCTCTGGAAAGAGGTCAGAATGTTAAATAACTGCAAAACCTTTCTTCCAAGGGTGCACGGTGGCAGAGCGGTTAGTGTTCTCGCCTCCCAGCAAGGAGGTCATGGGTTTGAGCCCTGGGCCGACCAACACACCATCACATGAACTCTCTGGGTGGAGTCTGCATGTCCTCCCCGTGTTACTGTGGGTTGTCTCTGGGTACTCTGGCTTCCAAAGACATGCATGTGTTAGGTGAATTGGTGACTCTAAATTGACCCTAGTGAATGAATGAGTGTTTGTCTTTGTGTCAGCCCTGTGACAAGCTGGCCCCTGGCCAGGGTGTACTGGATAGGCTCCAGTCACCTGTGACCCCTAACAGGAATAAGCAGTAGAAAATAAATGAAATGAATGACCCTTCTTCCATCCAATATTAATGGAATGAGTGGTTCCACAAATATTTGTCAGCTTTGGCAGAAATTCTATTATGACCTGTTTAATAATTTAGTTTAGTTTATTTAGCTCTGCTTGTAGTTTAGTTTTTTAGTTAATTATCTTTGGCCAGACTGGTCTCTGATACACTTTATCCTCTTGTGTGATACCACTGTGTGCTACTGCTAACTGTACTTATGCTGTTGCAACAATGCAATTTCCCCACTGACGGACTAATAAAGGTTTTCTTATTCTTATTCTTATTAATTGTGTCAAGAGTAATATATCTGCTGTTGGGACCATAGAGAGCCATGCAGGAGTGATAGTTACACCCCATTCCAAGCTGAAGAATAATAAGTCATGTGGGTTAGACGATGTAACATCTGAACATCTGAAATTTGCTAGTACTAAACTGTATCCATTATTAGCCATCTGTTTTACAGGTTTTTTGGTTCATGGCCTTTTGCTGGAGTCCCTCATGTCAATGGTATTGGTTCCTGTGATTAAAGATAAAACGGGTAAACTTAGTGATATAAACAACTATCAGCTGATAGCCTTGGCCAGCTCCTTATCCAAGGAGCTTGAAAGGATTCTGTTGAATAGACTCGAACCATATCTGCACACTATGCCCAACCAATTTGGCTTTAAGCGTGAACATGGGACTGTGGGCATGCATTTTTGCGTTGAAGGAAATACTAGATAAATATCACAACCAGAATTCAACAATTTTTATGTTTTCTGGATGCTTCTAAAGCTTTTAATCAGATTAATCATGGAAAATTGTTCAATAAACTGTTAATGCGACGTGTCCCTGAATACCTGATTAGAATACTTATCTTTTGGTATTCTTATCAAACCATGCAGGTAAAATGGGGCGACTCTGTCTCGGATTCATTTAGGATTAGCAATGGGGTTCGTCAGGGTGGGATTCTGTCTCCTCTGTTATTTAATATTTATATGGATGATTTGTCTTTACAGCTTAATGATTATAAAACTGGATGTAATATTTGAGATTATTTGTCCAACCATCTGATGTACGCTGATGACTTGGTATTTTTTTGTCCTTACAGTGCAGGCCTCCAGCAGCTCTTAAATATTTGTTCTCAATGTGGTTTAGAATATGACATCAAATATAATGCTGTAAAAAGTAACATCATGATTGTAAAAACAAAGGAGGATCAAAAACTTGTATTTCCTGATTTTTATTTGAGTGGAAATGTTCTTCAAGTCACTGATGAGATTAAATCTTGGACATTATGTCACCAGTGGCCTCTCAGATGACAGAGACATGCATAGGCAGAAATGTAAACTATATGGGCAGGCAAATACGCTGGTCCCTAAGTCCAACATGTGCTCCAGGGGTGAAAGTAGATTTTTGCTTATGCAAAAGTTTTAATAGCTGAAAAAGCAGATACGCGGTTGAGAATGAATCTTGACTATAAATGAAAAATATAGACAGGGCTTATACGCGGTTTGACAAAAAATCAAACATACCCTATTAAGGCCAATACACACCGGATAATACGTCAGTCACCCGCGACCCCTAACGGGAATAAGCGGTAGAAAATAAATGAACGAATGAATGAATAATACGCCCCTATTGTTTTCTAGGAGAGCCCTCACACCGGCGCGTGGCGGTGGCTGAAAACACATGACCCCCGTACTTCTGCAGTAACAAAGATGTTTTTCTGCTCCGTGTGACACAGACACACAGCTGTAAACATCGAGGGACAGTAGCTGCTGCTCGTGGGGACACAGGCAGCAGCTCCTAACTCCTGCTGCAGTCAGAGCACGGGGAAATTCCTTTCTGCTGCTAACTCACTAATAACCTGCTATAGAACAGCCCGGTCTGTCCTCACACAGCCTGGGCGACTTTTGTCACTTTGTCCGGTTATTAACAGATAAAACACATATTTTAAACACCATATTGTTTATGTTAAAGCCCTCTCAAGTGCGGACGCGGCGCTCCCGGTGTGCGTTGGGCTTAAGACGTGCATGCTCTGTGCGTTTGTTTAAGGAAGTGAGAGAATCGGTGAATGATGAGAGGGGAAAGGGACATTCTGTGCATTAAATCACATCACGGAGCGAGCATAGGCCACTAAAAACCACACAGACACATATGTGATGAGATAAAGCACTGCCTGGTTCACATGCTTTAGCGTCAGATTTTTTAAATCTATTTATTTATTTTTTTCATATGAGCGACCATGGTCTGCAGCTGCTTTCTAATTTGTGTTAAAGCAGCAAAGACCTCCCGGACGGCTGATCTCCTTCCACCCGATACTGCGTACTCCCTCTAAATCTTATGCCGGTACGTAGTACCAGGCCGTACCGGCTTACTTTCACCCCTCTCTCTGTTGCTACAGAGTGCTCAATGCTTTCATTAACATGCACTGAACAGAGCTAAACCTGCTCCACACTGTGTCCTGCAGAGGACAGAGATGTGGACAGTGGTTTGCTCAGTTAAAGTAAAGAACAGTACTATTTGTATAAGTGCTGACACTGCGCTAATATTTATTCACATAGAGGGCATGGCATGCACCTAAATGTTTATGTTTATCTGCTGGTAGTACCCAGTCACAGTATCACCTGTCTTATGAGGAGTTATATAACTGTGGCAATAATAATAATAATAATAATAATAATAATAATAATAATAATAATAATAATACATAATTACATAATTGGTTGAAGTTGAAGTGTCTAAGTCTGTGGCCTATTTGTTGTTTGTTCAGTTCTAAGTTCTGATTCAAAACAAATAGTAAACTACAAAGCCCCTTAAAACGACAAATTTACATTTATAGTTTTGTGGGGAAGTAATATTCTCTGGTAAAAAGCCTATTGTAGCCTCACTGAGAACAAAAATACAGTAAACTGGCTTTATTATTTACTATAAATAATACTCTTATTCCCACAACCAAGTGTGTTTTTCTAATTTTGGCCTCCACTCTGACTGAGCTTGACATCCCTGCTCCAAACAGTGGTGGAATGTAACAAAGTAAAAGTACTTAGTTATTTTATTTAAGTACATTTTTAAAGTATCTGTACTTTAGTTGAGTAAATTTTACAAGGGCTACTTTTTTTTTTTTTACTTCACTACATTTTAGAGCAAGTATCTGTACTTTTTACTCCACTACACTTTTTGAGTTTGTTTGAAATATGAAGTAATTTGAGTTTTGGTTTAAAATGATGTGTTTGTGACGTGCCCTCATTGTAGACACACAGTACTTAATATAAAGATACAGTACTCCTTTAGAAACATCCAAATAATGAAGACAGAAGACCTCAGCGACAGATTCAATCTTTTCTACTGCACCAGTTTGTTCATTTCATCTGGAAATCAGCAGCATTTTTCATTGTTGTTTAGTCAGTGTGAAATACTTTTTCACTTGCAAGTACATTTAAAAGTAAGTACATTTATACTTTTACTTAAGTAGAAATTTTAAGGTGATACTTCTACTTTTACTTGAGTAAATTTTTGCTCCTTTATGTGTACTTTTACTTAAGTAAAGAAATTGAGTACTTCTTCCACCACTGGCTCCAGCCCTGTACCTGAACTGTCGTAGTTACTGTACTTATTTTAGATTGCACATCTCTAGTGTTAACTACTGCAGTCTTATAATTTGTTCCTTATTATTTGTATTACAATTATTAAACTCATGGAGATTAAGAAACTCATGTACATAAGCAGCCGGATCAAGAAGCAGCAGCAAGTATGTGATTATTGAGGTATTTGTGGAAATATGCAGGATCATAATATAGTATTTGTTCATTAGAGCAACAATAAATACACCGGAGGGCTGGTGGTTCAAACCTCGCTCAAAGCCTCATCCACATTGCCTGCTCCACTCACAGTATGTGGCTGACTGTGACAGGAAGGACATCTGGCGTAAAAACCTGCAAAATCATCATGTGAGTGGTTCACTGTGGTGACCCCTAACAAAAAAGGGAGCAGCCAAAAGATAAAAAAAAAAACAATACAGTATTTATTGACCTATTTGCAAATCATAATAGGACTCATCAGAGAAAAAAAACTAAACTTTAGTTTGTGGCACACTCCCATAAGAGCTGCTTCCTCGGTTCTTTGTCAACATTGAGGGGCCATTTAGACATCAAAAACAGAGACAACATGACTGTTGTGTGTTCCTGGACAGCGCTGTCGACTACAACAAATTAGTCGTAAATTAAGTAGTGAGTTATTGAGCACCACCTTCACCCACCTGATGAAGACCCTGAGAGGCCCATCCTTGGCCCTCTCTGCTCTGTGATGAGTACACTCCCTGCAGTTTGCACCGTGAGAGTCCTGTTTTTTGACTCCACTTCTGCAGGCACTGCTGTGAGGGAAGCTGGAGGAGGCAGGAGTGGCTGGACCACTGGCTGCATGGACCATCAACTTCCCCAACCACAAAAGGCCACAACAGGCGATAACAGGCCACAGTTTGTGAGGCTGGGTCTCTGTGTGTCTGAGGTGGTAATGTGAAGCACTGGGGCCCCTCAGGGATAACCCTCTACACTACAAGCTTCACTTACAACACCAACAGCTGTCATCTCCAGAACTTCTGCAATTACTCAGCCATTGTTGGCTGTGTGTCTAAGGGGAATGTTTATCACAAGAACAAGACATTTTTGATTAAAATAACGTTTTCTCTTTCACCAGTGTTGTTCCACCTTTTCCAAAGTGATCCAAAGTAAACCCAGACAGGGTGATACGCTTTTGGGGACACTTCAGACCACTTTGAGTAGTGAAAACACCTCTGTACTGACCCATCCTAGGCCTTACCATCCACAGTGGAAATGTGCCTTATGAAAAGCTGGACGGTTGCCAAGTAGTTTATCTGACCAACATACCTGAACTAATCTTGTGGGTAATTTAGTAAAAACCGTAATGTCTCCTGTTGGACATTTGCAGTTGTAGGTTCACTTCAGACTTGAGGTGAGGCCCTGGCGGCCAATGAGGCCCCAGGGCTGGAGCTTCTCCATGTCTATGGGCTATGATAACATTTAAGATGAGTTCAAAATGTATACAAATGAGAGGAGTAAAAATATGACAGAAAACAAGCTGATCACTGTTTTTTATTGTTTCATCTGAAACCATTTGTAAAAGACCCGTGCAGGGCTATAAAACCCTCACTAGAGGTTGTTCTGTGTTAACACTGTTTCACTGCTGCATTACAAAACAACACTACAAAAACTAACTCATGTTACAATATTTACATTATGTGCCATGAGCAGAAAAACACTAGACCTAAAACAGCAACTTCACTGGACCTGGAGGAGAGGTCTTTTTTGAAAAAGTGCTAGGTAAAAACTTTTTCAAATCTCATGAAAAACAGTTTAATTCACACAAGACCATAAAAAACTTTTCAGGTGTGGAACCAGATATTTTACCTTTGTATTACTAATAAAAGCTGTTTAATTTAATGGTAACAACACGTCTCAAAAAAGCTGGGACAAGGGTAACAAAATGCTAAAAAAGTTTTAAAAATTAAAAGAAAAAATCACTGGAGAGACATTTAGCAACATAAATTGACAACAGTAAGATGTCAAAGTTGTCGAAATAAAAAAGTGCTATTATTTTTCATAAAATGGTAAAACATCAGTTTCAACACTTGACATGTTGTTTATATTCTATTTTGAATGAAATTGTTCTGTTTTTTTTTTTTTTTTTTTTTGAGATTTACAGATTACATTGTCTTTATTTACATTTTACACAGTGCCCTGACTTCTTCGGAATTGGGATTGAACAATGGCGATCAGAAAAATGCCTCATGCATTTTCATTTATAACTACAATCTGAGTGCACATTACAGATTGAAAAATGCTAAAACAGTTACAGAATGCTAAAACAGTTCAACATTTACAGTAAAAAACAAACATAAGACTCCCTTATTTTGTACAAACAGATCTGAACGATTCCCTTTAGGCTCAGGACAAGAACACTGAGGTCAAAGGTCAGCTGACTCCACTGTGACTCATTCACACTGATGCTATGTTTGGCTCAGAATACAACCAGAGGATTCAAAAAGTTTAGACTAGATCAGTAATGTGGACGAGACCACAACCGAGACACGACCAAGACTCAGAGAAGGTCCACACAGGGGCCAGCGTGTGATCCTGGTGATGGGATATATACATTATATACATTTTGAGGTTTATCTCTGTGATGTGGACAGAACTATTAGAATCTGCCCAAAAACTCAATACTCGAGTGTAGAGAAAAGGCAGGCTGTTCAGGCAAATACACTTTAAAATCGAGTTATGTCCATTCAATAGATAGCTGTTTGAAAGTCCATACTAAATGCAGTTAAACTCCTATTCTGTAAAAGTCACTTACTCTAATGTTTGAATGTCCACACACATGAAATCAATGGTCTCTCTCTGAGAATCATAAATAAATAAACCAGCATTCACTACAGAATGAGAGCGGAGGAAGCAGGAGACAGGAGTGCACCTCAGCCTTACAGGTCCTCAGTACGACCAAACTTGTAGATCAGAGTACTGTAAGAACAAACAGCACAGTCACAACACCAACAAAAAAACAACACACTGAGAGCTCTCGCTATCAAACTCCTCAGAGAGGTGACTATGAAAACTTTATGAATATATGACAATATTTTATTTTCAGAGTTTCATTCTAGGGGTCTAGAAGAATCTGATTAAGACCGAACTCACCTGAAAAAAATGAAGGCATTTTGAAAAAACACAGCCAGTCCTGGAGCCACCTCCTCCCCTGAAAAACACCCCACTGTTAGTTTGTGATCCTGGTTTGGTCCTGGTTTAACCCTTGCTTGTTATGGTCTAGGGCTGGGAATCACAGGGTAGCTCACAATATAACACACGATACATGGCCCACAACACCGATAATATTTAGATATGGTGATGCTGAGATTGTCAATATATCACTGTATTTTAAAAATACACAAACACATAAACTCTTTCCTTGTCTGTATTAACTGAGTTTTTGTAAATTGTAAAAGAGAGGGCCAGAGGCACTGGAGTGTTTCCTCTAATTTAGGAGCACTTCACATAAACACATGCTTGATAATATTTATTTGGACTTTGGTTTATTGTTTATTGCACCCCTCTGGATATTCTTGGTGTTTTTTCCATATCACTGAATAATGTGAAGATACTATAATTGTTTGTATTTCTGGGTCAAACTTGGCTCACAGGTTATGAGTTGGACAGGTCTCTTCTACATCGACAACTAGGCAAACCCTGGCATCGGTCCAGACAAGTCTGCAGATAAACTGAAGAAATAAGGAGCTTACTGGGAATAGGAACGACGTAGGTCCCGAACAGGATCCAGATGGAGGCGATGAGGGAGCCAAACATCATCATGAAACCCAGGAACAGCCACAGACGGGCCCCTGCAGAGAGGATAGTGAGTCAGGGCTGTTCAAACACAGACCGGCCCCACCACCAAATCCACACATTTCAGCAGCATTTCCTTGATCATCTCAGATTTGCTTCAAACTTGCTGTGATTATTGTTCATATTAACTACACCATGTGTAGCAACACATTTTGCACCTCTAGTTTTAACAAAAACCGTGAGTGAAACATCGTAACCATAGTGTTGATGCTGTTAAGCTAGTCAGCAAAAATAACAAAAAGACCTTGTATCACTCCACATCTACCCAACTATGTATGATTTTACTGTTTAATTTGCTTCAACTATTACTTTAAGTGAAAGCAGTGTTAGAGAAGCCCTGTTGTTTTAGTCCGGTTCACATAATTTCAGAGAATGGCCCAAAACCTGAACCATTATCTGGTATTGTAGATAGCCTACAATAGCCTACTGCTAACAACAATGTAAAGTGAATGAAAGTGGCTGGATGAGGCGCATAGGACTGAGTGTCATAGAACGACAACATAAGTCTGGATCTGACAGAAGTGTGGCAGCACTTCAGAGGACTGTTGCTAGAAGGCGGTTAAGGTGGCTAGCACTCCTGCCTCACAGCAAGAAGGTCCTGGGTTCGATTCCCGGACGGTGTGGGGCCTTTCTGTGTGGAGTTTGCATGTTCTCCCCGTGTCTGGGTGGGTTTCCTCCGGGTACTCCGGTTTCCCCCATCAACCTCAAAACATGCAAAAACCTCCAGCCAAATGCTCCTGACCAGGATCCTGGCTCAAGATCTGGAGAAGGGTTCCCGGGCGCTGCACCGCAGCAGCAGCCCACTGCTCCTGACAGGTTGCCCCAGCGGCATTGAGGGATGGGTCAAATGCAGAGAATGAATTTCCCCTATGGGGGATCAATAAAGTATACCTTACCTTACCTTACCTTAGTTCTGGGTAAGTTCAGGTTTAGTTTGAACAAACTCAGATTTTTCAGTCTCCAGAAAAAGGTTTGGTTTTAGAGCAGTGCTACATTTACATTACATTTGCATTTTCTGTACCTGGTAGTAGGTTATAAAGCTGCAATAACCATGGTTCATATTTATATTAATGTAATTGTGTGATTTACTGGACTGAATTTGTCCCATAGTCCTCAGGTTCAAAACATAGTCCACTGTCTGTGGTTGCAGTTATTGACAGTGATGGTTTAGACACGACAGATACATGAACATAGCAGTGATCTTGTAATAATAATGTATTGTATTTATATTAGTGGTGGGACTCGATTTAAAAAAATAATCTAATTAATTACAGGCTTTGTAATTAATTAATCGTGATTAATTGCATTTTTATCAAATAGTAATATTTATATGTCAGAAATAAAATACAGGAGCTTATTTGTATGTTCTGGCATATTTTAACTTCATTTCAAACTGAGTAGTATTCAGCGTTTGTGCATCAACCTTTGCCTCCCGTGCATGTAGTAACACATGGTGCACCTCTCTCCTGTCTCTCTGTGCTCCTCGTGTGACCTCCGTGTGGACCTGTCCCCTCTCTCCCCCTCACATCTGAACCCAGAGGACTGCTGTCTCTTGTGAGCGTTAGTCAGCTGTGAGAACGATTGGAGATATGATGAAGCAGCACCTTGAAGCAGTGCGTTTGAAAGTGAAAGAAAAGGAGTGCGCTGGCTGTGGGCCGACCTTGGCCTCACAGTTACCTGTAGTGCACTCGTACATTATTCAACTGTTCACAGCCGAAATCCACTCACATTTGGCGTTTTGGCTGGTGTGGATGTCCAGCCCTGGTTACTGGTTGCCACACACTAGGTCACATAGAAAAGTTCTGTGTTGTCATAGACAAGTGCGATTGATTGCGTTAATTTTTTTTAACGTGTTAACGTGTTAATGTAATTAATCATGATAAACGCGTTAAAGTCCCAGCCCTAATTTATATACTACCTTTCTGTGCACTCAAAGTGCTTTACATTGCATTATTCATTCTCTCCTTAGTCACACTCTGTGGTGGTGAGCTCCTTCTCTAGCTACAGCTACCGACTGACAGAACGGCCCACTACCAAACTGAGTCACACAGGCAAGGTGCTCGAACCACCAACCTTTGGGTTAGTGGGTGAGCGTCCCTACCAACTGAGCTACTGCCTTTAAACAACTGTTTCGCTAACGGAAATAACCTTTTATGTCTGTCTGGAGTGTTGGAAGACTTGGGCTGAGTGAGCCCCAGTCCGGACTGTGCTCAGTCCCACAGAAACTCCCGCAGAAAATCTGCTCCGCACGTGCTGGCTCTCAAGATCTTTGAATATTTTGTAAATTGTATTTAAAGAACTGTTTTGATTGAAGAAAGTTTTCGGCTGCGCTGACACTATGCCTGTCCACCTCCAGTACTCACACACTGTGACGGAGGGGAGGGGCTGCCTCTGTGTTTCAGTGGCAGAGGTAAAGATGGCACATTAGCTATACTTTTCTAAATTAGTATCTAATTTACATATCCGTTTTAGTATTGATTAGTATCTTGGTATCAATCACAATGCTAGTGGTTATATAAACAAGCCTGAAGCAAATCTGAGGTGATCAAGGGGAAGCCATTTGTTAATTTCACATGGAATGATCCAGAAGGGGGTACTCACCTGTTCGGCCCAGACAGCCCTCTCCGTATGTGTCTCCTCTAACCTGGCCGTTAGACACCGCGTTGATCCTGCCACACAACACAGAGATGGTTCAGCGAACCCCGGCTTTGCGTGACTAAGCTTTTAGTCTCAGTTAAGAGCTCTGTGATGCATCCCTGAGCCACTGACACATATTGTACATGCAGTATATCCAGTTTACCAGACTGAAGGCATTTAGATGGAGATGATGAAGCATGACCCTGGACTGTGTGAACTGTGGTGAAGTGTGGTGGTGCTCACATGAAGAAGGCGATGGTCGAGAAGACCCCACACGTGTGGAAGGCATGGTTCATCTGCTCCTGCCTCGGGTATGTGACCGCCGCGTCGATCATGATCCACCAGCCACTGAAGAACTGAGACACACAGCAAAACCAGGACTAAGCCAGGACGGAACCTAAGACCTGTTGCTGGAAGACGGCTGAACAAACACAGAGTTGAGGAGTAACTTCTGAGTTGACAAATCCTAACAAACGCAAACTGGGTAACTTTGTGATGCTTGAAGCTGGTTAAAGTTTAAAGTAAAAGTCAGGTGACGATGTATGAAAAAGTAACATTTACTTAAATAGAGCAACAAAAGATAATAGAATTGGTTTGACATATTTATTTTTTTTTACAATCAAGGTAAGTGAAATTGGGAGCACTTTTCTACATTAATGTCCACAACAGCCCACCTACTGATCTTTAATAAAAAACTTTCACTGTGGTTAAAAGTAAAAAAAAAAAAAAGTGAGGCCCAGAATAAAAGGTTGACTTATGATGTGTCATGTGCCACTTAGCTGACAGCTGATTGGTCCATTTTGGTTTTGCAGTCTGTAAACCAGAACTAAACCTGCTCCAGAGCAGAGTAACTGTGTGGAGTCTGTTACCAGCACCATTAACACTGCTCTAAACCAGACCTCTTTATGGAGGCAAAACTAAACCTAAGCCCAGAACTGACTCAGGACTTAACCAGGTCTAAGTAAGGTCTAAACCAGGACTGAACTAGGTCTAAACCAGGACTGAACTAGGTCTAAACCAGGACTGAACTAGGACTGAACCAGATCTAAACCAGAACTGAACTAGGACGGAACCAGGTGTTGCATGATTAAACTAGTCCGGCAGCTCTGTATCGAATAGAGACTGTTGACCTCATATCAGAAACCATACAAGCCTCACCAGGACACCTGCTCCGATGGAGGCCACGGCATTCCTCCTCTCGCTCCAGTCTATGCACTCACACTCAGGCCAGCGGAAGTTATCCAGGAAGCCCGCCATCACCAGCTTCAGCTGCTATCAACTAGGGACTGTGCAGTAAAACCTCTTCTCAGAGTCACCTGAAAATGCAAAACAACAAAAAGAGTTCAAATCCGAGTGAGGTGTTTTAATGTACAGAACAAACTGTAAAATGATTCAGTGAGCCAGGTTTATGTTGGTTAGTGTGGGTAGTTTACTTTTAAACTTGGCTTTGGCCCTTGAGTGGTCTGCTACTGGAAGCAATGGAACAAACTCAGGGAAGTGGTGTAACTTTTGAGCAAATCCAAACTGGATAACTTTGGAGATAACTGGCTCCAAAATGCTGAATCGACTTTGTCTCTCAACTCAAGACTTCTACTCTGAACTAATGATCACTGGGCAATAGTGTCCAGCCTGAAGGAAAGGAGGCAGGACCATGTCTCTGCTCAGAAACAGAAAGTACCAAGACCACAGCAGCCCACAGTCAGGCAGAAAGACATACATATCTTTTTTTTGTTTTTTTAAGTTTTTTTTAAGAATTTGAAGCTTCATGCTGTAAGTGAAAACAAAAGTATTTGTTTTAATGAATGAAAAGGTAAATGTATTTCAATAGTGGAACAACAGAGAACAAGATTATTTTTAATATAACAGTGGATGTGTAAAAATGACATCTCTCACTAAGTGTCTAATGTTCACTTATTGAGCTTGCACAGATTTGAATAAAGAACTTCCATTGTTGCTAAAAAGGAAAAATAAATGTGAGACCCAGAACCAAAGGCTTGTGAGCTGTCACATGTCACTTTGCGCACAGTTTGTTTCAGAGAAAACTCTGAGTTTAATCAAACTAAACCTGGCAGCAACAAGCCTCTGGACTAAGGTCCAAACTAGGGCTGACAGACTCTGGTCGTTTAGTCGACTAATTGGTGGTGTCTTGGTTGACACAATTTTTCATTGGTCGATTATTTTTTAAATGAATAAATCTGCTTTAATCTATTTCTTGATAATGACGAGGTAACACTCTTAAAAAGTTGTTTGTTTGTTGTTGTTTTTTTTTTGCCATTTGGCAGTTAACTTTCTCTTAAGTTGTTTTTTTGAAAGAAATTACTGTATATGATGCAACGCCATGAGTTTGTATAACATTTTAAGGCAACAGTACGCAGTGGTGGCTCTCGCGGATTATTGTTCTTCGCCTACTGTATTTGGCGTCATTTGGCAAAATGTCAAAAAGCTCCTATGTCTGGCAGCATTTTGTAAAGAAAGACGACAGGACGGTGGAGTGCAAACAATGTTCGCAAAGGTTTTCATACCACACTGCTACAACCAGTATGGCGTATCACCTAAAAACGGTAAGGATGAGTAATTATTAGTCCGTTAAATAGCTAATTGAGTGTTTTAGCTTGACTAATTTATCGAGCAAACGTTTTCTTGATCTTTACTGTGGGTATTTATTTATTTATTTTTATTAATGGTAGGCGCATCCCCAAGCGACACCACAGGCCTCCGGCTGCACCCAGACAAAACTGGATGTACTAAGGCCCCTGTCAGCCAAAAGAAAAGATGATATAACAAAAGGAATAGTAGATTATATCGCACAAGATATGCGTCCAGTGAATACTGTGGAAGGAGAGGGCTTTAAAAGAATGCTTAAAGTTTTAGAGCCTGGATATTCTGTCCCAGCCAGAGAGACCATTGTGCGCGCTTTGCACACGCGTTATGACGAGGTTAAAACAAAGACTCTGCAGCTACTGCAACGCAGTGAAGCGGTATGCTTCACTACAGATTTGTGGACCTCAATAAGAATGGAGGCATACATTACTGTAACTGCCCACTTCATTGACGATGACTGGAAAATGCAGAATTTTGTCCTCGAAACGGGGCAATTACAGGAAGCGCATACAGGAGAAAACATTGCAGCGCGACTGAATGACATCGCTGATGCCTTTAAAATCCCAAGTGAAAAACGTGTAGCTGTTGTTACTGATAACGCAGCTAATATGGCCCTGTGTGTGGATTTTCTTAAAAAATCGGGACAGTGGCCAGTTGTCCAGCTGGTCAGGTGTGCTGGTCACACCCTGCAACTCTGCGTGAATGCTGCGCTGAAGCAAGACCTGGTGATTCGCACTGTGGCTGTGGCTGCGGCGCGACGTCTGGTTGGACATTTCAAAAAGGGACATAAAGCTAAGACCGGACTAAAGGAGAAACAGGAGCAGCAGAATGCACCTAAGCACGAACTTATTCAGGATGTAACTACACGTTGGAACTCCACGTGTTTCATGTTGGAGCGGCTCTTGGAGCAGAGGTGGCCAGTTACCGCTGTTCTCTCTGATCCAAACTACACGAAAAGGAGCGACAGTACCACATTAGACATGACCACAGAACAGTGGAATGCGGCGCGGGACATCACGGATATATTAAAACCCATGATAACGCTGACCGAGCTGCTGTCTGCAGAAATTAACACTTCCCTTTCTGCAACTATTCCAAATCTCTTTGTTATTCTTTCTACTAAATATTACAAATTTGTTATATTAATGTTTTGATGCTAATTAAATAAACGTTGAATAAAAAGAAACACGTCTCTTAATGTAAATTAAATAAACGAAATGCGCTGCACCGAAATTTAATTTCAGGATTGTCAACAACAGAACAATAAATTGTATGAATTACACTAAGCAATTATACTACTCTCTGAAACTCAAACTCAAGAGGTTAATTTTAAAAGTCTAATACAGATAAAAGAACTCCAGTGCTAAAAAATAAATAAATAAATAAATGAATCATGCATTTCAATAATAATATTTCTTCAATAAATATATTTTGTTAATGTGGTGACTACTTTTTTGTAACATGAACATAAAGTTAATACTTTTAAGGCCTTGATTTTGGCACAATCATATTTGTTACCTTTACAATCCTTTTAAGACCTTACGTAGGGTGACCAGATGTCCTTATTAAACAGGAACTGTCCTAGTTTAAGACTGCTTGTCCCATGTCCCAACATGTCTGTAAAAACACCCAGTTGTCTCATTTTAACTAATAGAAAAGCACAGGACACTTCAAAAATTTAATTTCATTTAATTTTATCATTATTTTATCAATAAATTAAAAAAGACCCAGCTTCATTTACGTTGAATTACATGATAGAAAATTGTATGGATTTCGTTTATTTACCTAGTCAGTTCAAATGCACCGTGATTTGTGAAAAAAAAAGTGTCTCAGTTCTTGTGTGTAGAAATCTGGTCTCATTATTTTTACAGCTCAGACCTGCAGCTAACGGCTAACAGGCTAGCTGCTAACTGAGCTAACAGAGCTGTTTACATTCCCGCTGGCATTACTACCGCCAGATCTCCTCTAGATCTGTTCAACTCAGAAGAAAGACAGAAAATATATCACTGTGATAAAGGCACACACCTTAAACAGGGCCACGACCCGCTTTCTGTTTCCATCCAGCGCTCGTGCTTCTTCTTCGCGCTTTCCGTAAGTGTAGAGCGCCATCTACTGGAAAAGGCGGAAACGTCTTCTTCTTCTTCTTCTTCTCTGTCCCCTCTCTGTCCACTTTTGTCCCCTCTCCTGTGTCCTCTCTTGTCCCCTCTCTTGTTTTCTATGTCCCCTCTTTGTCCTCTCTCTGTCCAATTCTGCTGCCTCTGTCCTCTTTTGTCCCCACTCATGTCTCCTGAGTCCCTTCTCTGTTCACTCTCTGGTCTCCTGTGTCCCCTCTCTTCTCATGTCCCCTCTCCTGTCGCCTCTGTCCTCTCTTGTTCCCTCTCCTGTGTCCCCTCTGTGTCCTCTCTTGTCTCCTGTGTCCCCTCTCCTCTCATGTCCCGTGTCCTGTCCTCGTCAGAGAACATCAGCTTGGTCCTCTAGGGGGGCGTGGCCTTTGTGTGGTGGGCGGGGTCAGAGTTGTTTTTGAGGAAGTGCCACAGCTGCCTGAGGAACATTCGAATTCGAAAACGCTGCTCGGTCCGCGTCTCTTAGACCCCAAAAGTGCGTGTGTCCCAGCGGAGACATGGTGTGACTGATTATTAACGGTGAGCTTTTACTTTAACTACTTTAAATACTCAAAAACTACTCATTACGCGCTTTCGCTTTCAGACAGGCGAACACAGACAGAGCGTTTCACAGAGACACACTGGGCAAAGGTTCAACATTTGTGAATTTTATTTTTGGATATTGCTTTTGAAAATACCTTATGCTTATAGCTATACTTAAGAAATGTTTAATTGCAATAATAGAACAATACAGAAACCATAAACAAATATTCACACATAACAAATAATACAGACAAACAAGTAACATAGACATAGCGAAGAAATAACTTCACTTTAGGACCATTGTTCTGACAAAGAAGACTTAAAACTTAATGTTAGTTTTTGTTTCATGTGGAGTGCAGTAACTGCAGAGATACAGTATTCGCCATAAACCAGGCCAAGACAGCTGCATTTTGATTTTTAGGAGCAAATTCTACCATAAAATTTTTACCTGCCCTCCAGCTTAATTTTAAACTTTAGATTTTTGACATCACGTGAATGCAACCTATAGACGCAGTTATTTCTTAAGTAGGCTACTCCACTGTGTTTTAATAGCCTACAGATCATAAATGAACTATCTGAACCAATTAAGGGTTTAGCTTATCTCTGATGTGATGCTATAAACCCCACAGCAATAACTGAAATAATAAACTAATAAAAAAAATACAGGTCCTTTAGCCTGTATAATACCACTGTAGACCTAAAATACCAAAAATGAGTCCTTACAAACATAATAATAGTGTAAAGATTTTTCTAATTTCAATTTCAATTCTCTAAATAATTAATAGTAACCAGGATACTGGCGTAAGGCGTAGGATACTTAAAAAAAACAAAAAACAATCATAACTGGGATACTCAAGTGCATGTAAGCGCACATTGTAAACGCACATTGTAAACAGAGCTGTTGGCAGGAGGACTGACTGTTGTGACGCTGCTCGTCCACTCGTCTTGAATTCCCTTGAATTCAGAGGAGGTGATCTTTTAAAAAAAACACTCAGTGAATGCTGAAACAAAGGCCACAGCTCATTCCTTTCAATTGCATCCTCCCTTCCTGGTCTCCTGTGTGTTTTTGTCCACAGAGGTGGGTGGTGTCCTGTGGGTCTCTCTCCTGTGTGTAGCCTATACACTGCAGAGAGGAAGGGAGGATGCAGTTTATGAGAAATGATGGTGGTGCTTTCTCTAAAGATAAGACAGACATTGCTCCCTGAGCTTGTTCAATGTCTGAATCCTCAGCACTAAAAACTGCAGCAGCCTAAAAAAAATCAGATTCTCTTGGAACAGAGTAGATAACTCTAGTGTGTGGTGTTGCTGCTGCAGCTGGGATTTCATCTCCTGAGGGAGAGGCTGTTTATTGTTCACTGACAAATAATGTATTAAATGCAGACAAACAGGAAATGAGTTGCCTCACCTTTGCTGGGAGATTAGAAAACATCCTTCAGAGGCGTGCCCTCTGAAGTCTAGAGTCTTTGGGACAGGCTTTGAAGTGACCGAGCTACACCAGCAAAACCCCTCCCACCATTCATATGGCACACTCTTACACCAATAACTCTTTTATTCTCAACCAGTTATATTTAATGAAACATTACCTTATTAAATAAGTGTAGGCTTTATTGTTTATGTATGTTACATGAAATATCACTGTTACTTTACTTTATGATTTGTACTTTTCTGTAGTCTGATCTAATTGCATATCTGAGGCAGATCTGTTACTCCATAGGAGCTTCAGTTGTGTTCTATTCTGAGACATTAGCAGGAACACATTTATTTTGCTAGACGAGAGCATGAGTAATTTATAAAAGATCCTGGCATTTCCTGGAACCACTCAAATCCAGCTTCCAGTCACTTTGCATGAGGAGTGTCTCACTCACCGGCCTGCTCTGTACTAAAGTAATGTATCTAAAGTGTCTAATGGAGTCTCATTTCCTCTTAGCTTTGTGGTTATTTTATGATAAATAAATGTGATGTTCAGTGTCACTGAAGTCTTTGTCCATCAGCAGCTGTGGTTCAGTACATGTCCAGTGCATTAGTGACAGTGGTGTGTTGTGTGCAGCCTGCAGGTATGTGGCGCAGAAGATCCGTGCTGCCTTCAGGGACCAACCTCAGACGGAGAAAATGAGCGCCCCATCCTGACATCAGGCTAAAGGTCAGAGAATTATTTCATGTTTAATATTTGCACTGTTTTAGGCGAGAGGGGACAAGGAGAGGGGACAAGGAGAGGGGACAAGGAGAGGGGACAAGGAGAGGGGACAAGGAGAGGGGACAAGGAGAGGGGACAAGGAGAGGGGACAAGGAGAGGGGACAAGGAGAGGGGACAAGGAGAGGGGACAAGGAGAGGGGACAAGGAGAGGGGACAAGGAGAGGGGACAAGGGTTAATATTGTCCTTCAGCATGTTCACAACCACTTGAGACCTGGTTTAGACCTCGCTTGTCTCCTCTCCTGTCTCCTCTCTCCTAGTTAAGACCTGGTTTAGATCTGGTTTTGTCCACTTTTGATCTTTATCTCAGACCTTGTTTGACATATTCTGTTTGTAGCAGTGGCAGTTAATTTGACAAAGGCTCCCCTTTTTTTTTTCTTTCCAGGTGAGAAGGAATGCATGACGACCTCTGACCTTGCAGCTGTAGACCAACCTCAGGCATGCAGCAGCTCAGAGGGAGCAGTGCAGAAGCACGGCTCCTGACAGTAAAGCTGTGGGTGGACTGTGGAGCACTGGAGACTGGTTTGTTTGTGACGTGCAGCAGAGAGAATGAAGAGCTGTTCATAAAGCCCACAAGGGACCAGAGCAGCTCGGATCAGAACCACTCTGCTGCTCTTACAGGCCACTGTCGCCAATAAACAAGTTTCTTATCCATGCATCTCTGTCCCGTGTCGCCTTCTTTCACTTTCTCATACATTGTCTTGTGGATTTGTTCATCCATGTTAAAGATTGTGGTGCTGGCAGTGCTGTCCACAGGAGGAGCTGTAGTCCCAGACAGCTCAGGCTAATTTGTTGTCATATCTGTTCCAAGATCCAGGCTTGAGGTGAGTCAGACTCAGTTACCATGGAAACTGACGCTTCAGCTGCTCCTGATGTAGCGCAGGCCAGGGGCGGCTCGTTATTAATGGGGATTGTGTGACTCACCTCTTCTGAAAACAAAATTATTGTTTTGCTGTTGTAATCTACGATGTCTAACTTATTTAACTTGAGGCCTTGTCTACCTGTAAATGTCATGTCCAATCAGTGTAAAGCCATATCGCTTTGTCCTGACCCTTTTGGTGCGATCTCAGTCTGGCTGAAAATCGCTCTGACCTCTCCCATAGACTCCAGTATAAAGTCGTCTTCTTACTCATTTCAGGCAGTACAGTGGAGTGCTTTTGTCATATGTAACATTGGCAAAGTGGAGAGACGGACCAATCAGATCACACTCCGGTTAGCATGAGTGCGTTCAGAGTAACTCTGTCGCATTATTAAGAGTATTTGAGAGTTACTCCTAGTCTATAGAGGGTATACACTGATGTCATTTATGCTAGTGACACGCTTCCTTCGTTCGGACTGAGTGGCAAAACAAGTGGCTGCGTACATTACAGAGAGTGTGAGAGCGGGAGTAAAACTGATGAGTATTTACTTAAATAAGGCAGTGATCCACACAACCTACCCAAGAACCAGTTATCCACAGACACTGATATGTGGCCACAATTTCACATTTTTACATAAATAAGACCGCTAAGGACATCAGGGTTTATATTATTTTTATATTAACATTATTTCCCCTTGAGGGAAATGCCAAGCAGTGGTAGTAACAACACTAGAAAAATATTTAAAAAATATATTGTCTATGCAGGATCTACATATTATACATACATAAACACAAATGTGTACATTAGTAAAGGAGTGGGCTTATTCCCACCCCTAAGGTCCTTTATCAGATGACAGTATAATTATAATATAGGTACGCCAACATTTCTTTACTTATCCATATAATCATGTAATTAATGACTAGTTACTATCAATATAAATTAATAGTTGTAATTAGTTGTTGATTGTTATTATAATAGTTAGACATTAGTTAATAGTTATAATAGTTTTAATAGTTCTAATAGGTATGGTGTTAATTGTAGTTATAATAATGTTCTTAACCTTTATAACTAATTTAAAAGTAGTATGGCATTTTGTCTATTTTCCATAATTTATTTTGCATCATTGTGTCAAGATTGTGATGATGAATGAAAAGGTAATAAGACTGATGGTAAAGCAGACTATGTTTAAGAGTATTTATTGTAAACCAATGATTATTTCTGTTAACTACAGTGCAATGACCTCAAATAGGGTTGCTGCCATTTTCTGGTTAGAAGTGGTATTGTTTTTTCAGTTGACCAGCTGTGTTGACCAGGACAATGAAGTCAAGTTAACTCTAATTCATAAGAGTAATGCTTTTAGTTTGTTAACTTCCTTTGTAAGCGGAAGTCTTATTGTGAAAAGAGCTTAAGCGTATGTACATTAAAGTATACTTGATGTATACGCAAAAGACGTAGCAAAAAGCAACGGTAATGAACGGAGAAAAGTTAAAAAAGACTAACTTAATCAATTTGGCGACAGTCGATAGGAGAACAAGGTTGGTTAACATACTTATGTTTCAAGAATATTCTGGAGTGACTTAATATACATATTTGATGTTTGTAATGTTATTGTGGTTAGGCTAAAGAGTAAAGAGTTATGCTAATGTATGAGGTATGGGGAATTTAATTATTTTGTGTTTGCCCAGCACTTACGTTGGTTTATGACCATGGACGGCTTCAATAAAACATCATTTAACCATCAGTTCTGGCCTTCTCAATTCGACTGGAGGCTACAGTCTCTGTGAGCTCCTCCAATAAACTTCTGCCCCACTTCAGTCCTGATTGTGAACACCAGTACAGACCTTCATTTACAGACTGAGTGTCAGAAAATAGTGAGGAGAAATGAAGTGTTTCTCCTCCAAATGAGCTAAGCGGGAAAGTGTTTGGAGCTCACTTTGAGCTGAGGATAATTGGGCTTCACACAGAGAGAAGCAGTGGGCTCTGACAGCTCATCACCTGCTTCCCTGAACACACAAACAACTGTACTGAACACATGAACACAACCGTACTGAACACATAAACACAACCGTACTGAACACATAAACACAACCGTACTGAACACATGAACACAACTGTACTGAACACATAAACACAACCGTACTGAACACATGAACACAACCGTACTGAACACATAAACACAACCGTACTGAACACATAAACACAACCGTACTGAACACATAAACACAACCGTACTGAACACATGAACACAACCGTACTGAACACATGAACACAACCGTACTGAACACATAAACACAACCGTACTGAACACATAAACACAACCGTACTGAACACATAAACACAACCGTACTGAACACATGAACACAACTGTACTGAACACATAAACACAACCGTACTGAACACATGAACACAACCGTACTGAACACATAAACACAACCGTACTGAACACATAAACACAACCGTACTGAACACATAAACACAACCGTACTGAACACATGAACACAACCGTACTGAACACATGAACACAACCGTACTGAACACATAAACACAACCGTACTGAACACATAAACACAACCGTACTGAACACATGAACACAACCGTACTGAACACATGAACCGTACTGAACACATAAACACAACCGTACTGAACACATGAACACAACCGTACTGAACACATAAACACAACCGTACTGAACACATGAACACAACGGTACTGAACACATGAACACAACCGTACTGAACACATAAACACAACCACAACCATCTACAGCCACATCCCAGGCCTGAGGGACTGAAGGGACATGATCAAAGAAATGTGCTTTTATCAGCTGAGAGGGGCACTTTTTCTGCCAAACAAGTCATGTTGAAAATTACATTCTATACTACAAATTAGTGGATTTTAGAAAGGCTTCTTGATGTGAAAAAGCATGAGAAACAGCTCGTGGTCTGAACAAGGTCAACTGCTGAGAAACTACAGGATGTAAGAGGTCACTGACATTAAAACACAAACTGTCCTGTAGTACAGTGTTTACCAACCAGGGGTACAGGGACCCATAGGAGTACGTGAGCACATTGTAGGCAGTACTTGGAATTATTTCATCATTTATTTAAGAAAATATTTTCATATTTAACTTTAAAATCTTAGCTCAAGTGTCTCATTAACTGACGAAAAGGAGGTAAAACTGCTAACGCATATTATTTGAGTACTATATTTTATAACTTTTTTTAATGTTAAAGGTACTGTAAGCAGCATGCACTTGTACTGGTTCGAAAATGGTACTACAGTCTAAATCAAAACAATGCGCTCTTTTCTGATTGGATGGTTGGGAATGCAGTTTTAGAATAAAAAATTAAAACAAAAACAACTTGGCCATTATGTAAAATATATTTCTAATTGTGAAAAAATCAGCTGTACCATTGTTATCAGTAAAACTAATATTTGATTTAAACATGTTTACATCAAATTTTGGGACATGTGGGTAATTTTTATCAAATATTAAAAATATATACTGCTCATAGTGCCTTTAAATCGCTTATATATATTAAGTTAGGGTTAAATATATATAATATATATATATATGTATATAATATACATTAACATATAGTTAAATAAATAAATTTAATAGACATTTATATTTTATTTTATATTTCTATTTTAAAGGCTGGTAGATTTTATTTAATTTTTTCTGAATTTGAGAAAAAAATACAGGAGAGTTGGCATTTACAAAACAGAATAACATGACTATGTTCTAAACAAATTTTTAATGTGACCACTTTTTTAAAAACATGTTTGGGTAAGAGGGTACTTATGGTAAAAAGCCCAGTAGGGTACACAAGACTAAAAGGGTTGGGAACCACTGCTGTAGTGCCACCATTCTCAAACAGGGGCCAGGGACTGCAAAAAAAAAACAAAAAAACAAATCGAATTAATTGATAATAATTTATAATCATTAATTTTGTTATGGAATATAATTGTAAATATTCATTAATGCTAATGGGAACCATCTGAGCAAATTATCCTCACTTATATTTAAGTTTTAGGACGTTTAAAACGAAATTATTGTGAAGCACTACTTAATTGGGAGTGGAAGATGCTATAAGGGTCCTGTAAGGAGTCCCTGGCCCCAAAAAGATTGAGATCCCCTGCTGTGGTGTATTCAAAACACTGGTCATTCATATGCATCACTCTGGAAAAACACAGAAACACACACTTGTGATTTAGTCAACACCTGGCTGTGTTTATTACATCTTTTGGACCAACTACTTCACATGTACACTCCTAATACTGTACTCTTTAGGAGCAGTTCCCATGCTACACACAGTGATGCCTTGATAGCCCGTTTGCTGTATCATTATAATATAATTATATACCAACACTGTTACTGAAGGGACTGCTGTGTACTGTGTAAACTCACAAAACCAACAAACCACTGTCTTTTAGCTGTTTTACTTTCTTTTGAGGTAGATCGAGGAAAGACAGCTATCAGCAGTCAACAATCTCTCACAGGCACAAGACTTCAGAGATAGGGACAAGTGTCTTCTTAAGTGGACAGCAAACTGTCCGAAATGTCTTTAAACTGGACTGGATAATCAAATCAGGTAATGTTCTGTTGTGTGAGCCCTATTTTTTTTCTGTGAAGATACTGTATCTCCAGCCCGATAGGTCAGTGATTGTGATGCCACTGGTCCTGGATGGTTTTGTCTGAGCTCACCCACGAAAGGTCTGCCCCGGGCCGCGCTCTGAGGCCCACGTCAGACCCCTCTCATACTGTACATATGACGCTGGTTCCTATTTGTAATCTGTGTTTGTGTCACATGATGAACAGAAGCAGATGCAAGAAGGTTTGTCAGTATACACCAACTCATTTTGGACACATTAAACTGTCAACATCTGAGACAGCGCTGGAGTCCAATCTGAACAGAACATTTCATGAGGTCAAACCAAAATGCTTTACAAACATACAGTTCATTACAGTTTAATAATTCAACCAAAGGAGTCACAATATTTCAACTAAAAATGTCTACAAAAACAGCTGCAGTCAAAATTGGTGGCACTGGCAGACAACCACACGCTGGTCAATAATCCTGGTATGTTCACAATACAGTACATGTTAAATGTTTTAGAAATTATGAGTATGATGAGTAATGAAGCGAAGCGACCATGGCGTAGGAGGTTAAGCAGGTTGCCTTCTGACCAGGAGGTTGGTAGATCACATCCCACTTGGTCCAGTGCATAATGTGGTGTCCTTTGGCAAGGTACCTTAACCCCATGGCCTACTCCAGTCACAGTATGTGGCTTGTTGTGACAGAAAGGGCATACAGTGTTAAAAAGAAAAAAAAAAACACCACATGACTGCTTCATTGTGGTAATCCCATACAGAAGCAGCAGAAAGATAACAAATTTTGATCAACAATTGGTTCATTTCCTTGCAAGAAAAGGTCTGACTGCCTCAATCTTGCTGTTAATTGATGTTACTCTGTTTGTGTATGGTCAGATGTTACTCTGTTGGACCGAGGTCAGATGTTACTCTGTTGGACCGAGGTCAGATGTTACTCTGTTGGACCGAGGTCAGATGTTACTCTGTTGGACCGAGGTCAGATGTTACTCTGTTGGACCGAGGTCAGATGTTACTCTGTTGGACCGAGGTCAGATGTTACTCTGTTGGACCGAGGTCAGATGTTACTCTGTTGTAGTACAGTTAAATGGTACTCTGTCAGACCTTTTCTTTCAAGGAAATAAACCAATTATTGATCAAGGTCTATGTTTCATTACTCATCAGTGCAGAGAAAATAAGAATTTCCACAAAACTGAAATACCTGAAACCCTTTAAAAGCACATTATTTTCCAGAGTGTGGACCAGAGTGTGAGAAAGAGCTGAAGTCATCCTGTGTACGACAGACGTGCTTCTTCAGTGCTCAAGTCCTCAGTCCCATGTTGGCACAGATAAAGAACATGGCTCTTTGAAGACGAAGCCCTGAATGTTTCTGTTAAAGCGTTCCTGCCCCTAGCTGCTCTGGGGCCTGTCTGTGGTCGTAGTGGAGTTGTTTGGTTCTCTAGACCTGTTCCTCAGCCTTGTTGCTGTCGGCGTGGGCCAGGGGGGCTATCTGGGTGGGTTTGCAACAGCCGGTGCAGATGTACCTGAGGAAGCACAGGTAGGCACTGGCTGAAACCACCACTGTGACGATGATGATGATGGTGGCTCCAAAAGCAGGGGACACGGCACTCTCCAGAACTGACTGAAGACCCCCCTCGTCCAATCCAGAGGAGCCACCGAACCCAGGTGGAGAGTCACTGCTGGCTGCACCTGCACACAGCACAGCATGAGAACACAGAGTTGAGAAGAGCATGAACATCACACAGAATATGAGTCAAATAAAAAATATAAAAGTCAACCCATGTGTTTATTCACTGGCTATCCTGAGGCCTCATATGATCTTCTTTTCCTTTTGGTTGTTCCCTTTCAGGGGTTGCCACAGCAAATCATCTGCCTCCATCTAACTCTCTCCTCTGCATTCTCTTCTCTCACACCAACTAACTTCATGTCCCCTTTCACTCATAAATCTCCTCTCTCATCTCGTCCTGTGAATTGAAATGAGTGAGACTGCTCTCACTGGGAAATGTTTGAGTGTGCAGTGTGGTGTGTGCACAGAGGTGTGAAGCATGACAGAAATGGGTGTCCATCAAACTCTTCCCCTAGATGTGAGTTGGAAGTGTATATTAAAAATGTAAATGTAATGCATAGCTGTGATGTATATTGCATGACTAAATGATGGTGATTTTGCATGGTTGTTATGTGGACGCATAAATCTGAACGTTATATAGCCCATTCCCCATGTGTTTTTTTTTTTTTTTTGTATTCTTTTTTTTTTTTTTTGTATTGTAGATTACTGTTTGTCAAAGCTGCACTACCTGATTTAGTGTAAAAATTATGTGTCTAAAAAAATGTAGAGTTTGAATGATACACTCCTCTTTCCTAATTCCTCTCCTTCGCGATGCTCTGTCACAGTCTCACACAAACCTGGAAGTCTGTCCACAGCCAGGAGCTATCACAATAACACAGCACACATCTGGAGTTTGCTTTTAATTCTTAAAAATCAAAAATAAAAATACTGTGAATAAGCTATACATTTTGAAATAAAACAATAGCTCCTTCACATTATTCCTGATAGATTCTAGTTCTGGATAGATAAAAGATGTATTGACCAATCAGATTGGTCCTATGAAAGCGTGTGATTGGTTAAACTGTTCCTTCCCTCGCTCTAAAACAAACACCCTTAGAATACAGCCCACAGGTGACCTCAAAGTTGATTTTTTTCTCAGGTGACTTCTGTTATGCTGCACTAATAACTAAATAATTATCTTTACCAACATACAAGGAAAAAGAAATCAGGTAGTGCAGCTTTAAACTGCAAAATCTTCCTCTAGATTTCCTGCCTGGCAGCTACAACCTCACCATCCCTCCTCTACATGTTCAAACCATCTCAATCTGGCCTCTCTGACTTTGTCACCAAAACATCTCACATGAGCTGTCTCTGATGTACTCATTCCTAATCCTATCCATCCTCGTCACTCCCAATGAGAACCTCTTCAGCTCTGCCCCCGTCTGTTCCTCCGAGCCACTGTCACCTCTGTCTTGTACACCTTTCCTTTCTTTCTTGCTGAAACTCTTTTAACACACAGCACACCTGACACTTTTCTCCACCCATCCCAACCTGCAGCACACACCTCTTCACCTGTGACCCACACTCTCTTTTGCTCTGGACCAATGACCCCAAGTACTTCAAATTATTAGCATTTAAAAAATCCTTTGAAAATGTAATACCTGCAGATTTTAATACAACAATACATCAATAGAACTGCATTTCTTGGAAATAAAATGTTATCTTTTTTGTTTTTATTTTAATTTTTTGCAGATTTGCTCATCATAAATAGGCTTAGTGGATGGCACAGTTAATTGATTGATGATTGTAAGAGCCAGTTTGAGAATTTTTCTTGTACAAATGTTCTGTTTAGAATATTATCAATTTGCTTAGGTTTGTCTGTGAAGACTCTTAGTCATCCAAGATATCCAAATCACAACAACAACAACAACAAAATAAATTATCTGGAATTGGTTTTGGTTTTTAGAGTTTTAGATGTTTTGAAACTTTTTATGTTTTGTAAGTGCCTCTGTTGGATGTTCCATAGTCAACGTTATTGGCTCAAAAACTCTATTAGGCTACAAGTTATTATGTTATTGGTTTATTACATTAAAAATAGCCAAAATGATTGCATTAGTGGCCATTATTACATTACACTGGTCTACAAGCAAAATGCTTCCGGAACAAAAGTAGTGACATTTTTCTTGGATTAGGTCACTAATAAAGAAAAAGTAAGTCAGAAGTGCAGATTGGCTATAGTTTCCAAGAAACAGTATTGGGTCAAAATAGGAAATTTATGCAAAATAAGGCAAAAACAGTAGTTTATCAGAAGGTACAGTGTCTACAGCAACCAGTTCTATCTGAAAGCTGTCTGCACATTCAATACATTCATTTTAATATCTGTAGAGTTTTGACATAAAATGTTTTGTTTTTATTTGCAGAAATCTCTCTCTTGGAAGTGGACAAAATGCATGCATGTAGAGAAATGAAATATTTTCAAAATATAAATATTATTTTTAAGCAAAAATGCCTAAATCTATTGTATAAACAGATGTGATTTTGATGTGAAACAATATCATTAAATATCTTGAATACATTAGCTAACCAGCACAGTTATCAATTGATTTTCAGTTCATCTTATCAAAATAAATGAGATTTAGCCACTTTTATCTCAGAAGCAGATCGAGTCCAAAAATTTGTAGACCAGTGTAATTGGTTGTTACAGCTCCTCTTTATCTTCCTCACCACCAAAGTCATCCGACACACCACCATCCTCTGCTGTCTCACTACCTTCAGATTACATCGTCTACAAAAGATGTAATCCACCTACACGCACCTGCTTCCACTCTTATATGTCCCCCTGTGTTGCCGTCTCACCTCATATGATCTCTGATACATTAATGACGCAACCACGTGGAAGAAGCGTCACATGATGCAGCCTGATGCTACATCTCTGGGTTTGAAATATTTAGTACATGACTCTGTTATAGAATAAAGTTTTTATCATAAATTTAAATAAAATTCACCAACAAAATATAAGACCAGAATTTACGTGTCTTTAAAAAAATCAAGATAATAAAAAAAATTGCCCTTTAATAAATATACATTTTATTTCATAAAATAATACCGCCTGTAGCACCTTTTTTGCAATTAATTGCAATAAAAATAGCTGGTAGATATGATATTACAGATTAGATGCCTAATGCATGAGTTTAATGTACTTCAAACCTTTAAGACCCATTCTTAAACCATGCTCTGGGGCCCATTGTTACCCATTGAGCAGGCTCATACCCAGCGGCACAATGCCCATACTACTGATCTTCCATTCCTCAGCACAATCTTCAGAATGATGTGTGTATTGTACAGTCATATCCCCGGCAGAACATAGACTCCTCTCTGTGCTGCATACAACACTGTCATCATCGCATCCCACTCTACAGACTGTCTGTTATATTTAAACAGGTTCTCCTCAAGGCTACATTACTTGCAGCTACACAGAAGGTATCATTATACATATGGTACTGCCTGAAGAATACATTTTATGCTTTCTTTACAAGCCCCTAGTACCACATCACATGATGCAGTATACATCAGCGTTTTTAGCAAGAACATTCTCTGTTCCTTTCTAAATGCTTTGCTCACATTATACAGAAGGGTATATGGGGTGCCTGGTGGTTAACGATCCTGCCACTCAACAAGGAAATCCTGCCTTTGATTGTCTGACTGACCATTCACGAGCTTTCTGAACAGAGTGTGCAGGTCCTGTGGGTTCTCTCTTCCTCCCACCGTCCAAAGACATACATGTATATCTAAAAACGCCCCCAGCGTAGTGAATGTATGAGAAAGTGAATGGTTGTCTGTCTGTAAGAGCATATCTACACCCAGGACCACCTCACATCACCCCCAGGACCACCTCACATCACCCCCAGTACCACCTCACATCACCCCCAGGACCACCTCACATCACCCCCAGTACCACCTCACATCACCCCCAGGACCACCTCACATCACCCCCAGTACCACCTCACATCAGTCCCAGTACCACCTCACATCAGTCCCAAGACCACCTCACATCACCCCCAGGACCACCTCACATCACCCACAGTACCACCTCACATCACCCCCAGGACCACCTCACATCAGCCCCAGTACCACCTCACATCAGCCCCAGTACCACCTCACATCACCCCCAGGACCACCTCACATCACCCCCAGTACCACCTCACATCAGCCCCAGTACCACCTCACATCACCCCCAGTACCACCTCACATCACCCCCAGTACCACCTCACATCACTCCCAGGACCACCTCACATCACCCCCAGGACCACCTCACATCACCCCCAGTACCACCTCACATCACCCCCAGTACCACCTCACATCACCCCCAGTACCACCTCACATCACCCCCAGGACCACCTCACATCACCCCCAGTACCACCTCACATCACCCCCAGGACCACCTCACATCACCCCCAGGACCACCTCACATCACCCCCAGTACCACCTCACATCACCCCCAGGACCACCTCACATCACCCCCAGTACCACCTCACATCACCCCCAGTACCACCTCACATCACCCCCAGTACCACCTCACATCACCCCCAGTACCACCTCACATCACCCCCAGGACCACCTCACATCACCCCCAGGACCACCTCACATCACCCCCAGTACCACCTCACATCACCCCCAGGACCACCTCACATCACCCCCAGTACCACCTCACATCACCCCCAGTACCACCTCACATCACCCCCAGGACCACCTCACATCACCCCCAGTACCACCTCACATCACCCCCAGTACCACCTCACATCACCCCCAGTACCACCTCACATCACCCCCAGGACCACCTCACATCACCCCCAGGACCACCTCACATCAGTCCCAGGACCACCTCACATCACCCCCAGTACCACCTCACATCAGCCCCAGGACCACCTCACATCACCCCCAGTACCACCTCACATCACCCCCAGTACCACCTCACATCAGTCCCAAGACCACCTCACATCACCCCCAGGACCACCTCACATCACCCCCAGGACCACCTCACATCACCCCCAGGACAACCTCACATCACCCCCAGGACCACCTCACATCACCCCCAGTACCACCTCACATCACACCCAGTACCACCTCACATCACCCCCAGTACCACCTCACATCAACCCCAGGACCACCTCACATCACCCCCAGGACCACCTCACATCACCCACAGGACCACCTCACATCAGTCCCAAGACCACCTCACATCACCCCCAGGACCACCTCACATCAGCCCCAGGACCACCTCACATCAGTCCCAAGACCACCTCACATCACCCCCAGGACCACCTCACATCAGCCCCAGGACCACCTCACATGGTTTTATTCTCTTCTCATAGAGCTAAGCCTGAGCAGCATCATGTGAACTCTAAATAAAACTCATTCCCGGCAGCGGTCAGCGGTCAGACTGAGCCGCCTCCTGTTGTCATGGTAACTGTGAAAGTGTCTCTTTGTTCCTAACATTCATCTTTATCTCGATCATAGAAGCTGCTGTGAGTAAATCAGGCCAACCACGTCTCCTCCAATGATAATGGGAACAGAGCCAGCAGGCCTCCACAGGAACTGATATAGTTACAGATTACACTGAAGTGACAGGTGACAGTCATTTTTTAAAAACATTCTCCCCTTAATTAATAAAACTATACTGAATATAAAACCTCCCTAGAAACAGGTCTCGATCCTGGCATTTTAGCCAACTATAGACCAATATCAAACCTTATTTCAAAAATCGTAGAAAGAGTTGTAGTTAAACAGTTATGTCGCCACCTACAGGACAATAGCTTATTTGAAGATTTTCAGTCAGGGTTTAGACCCCACCATAGCACAGAAACTGCATTAGTCAGAGTCACAAATGACTTGTTATTAAGTTCAGACAATGGACTGGTCTCAGTCCTGGTTCTGTTAGATCTCAGTGCAGCCTTTGACAACATTGACCACAGCATCTTACTCCAGAGATTAGACTGTGACATAGGGCTCAGAGGAGCGCCCCCTGCTGGTTTAAATCCTACTTATCTGATAGGTACCAGTTTGTCAGTGTAAATGAACATTCTTCACAATGCAGTAAAGTTAGCTATGGAGTGCCACAAGGCTCAGTACTTGGACCCATTCTGTTCATGCTTTACATGCTGCCTTTAGGAAACATAATCAGAAAACTTGGCATTAATTTTCACTGTTACACAGACGATACACAGTTGTATTTATCAATTAAACCTGATCAGAATAGAGAAACTTAGCACCTGTGTCAGAGACATAAAGACATGGATGACAATTAATCCTCCTAAACCAAGAAAAAACAGAGGTCATTATACTAGGCCCCAAAAAGCTGAGAGATGCTCTGTCTGACCAGAGTCTCCCTGGACGGTGTCCGTGTAGCCTCAAGTTCTACTGTGAGAAACTTAGGAGTTTTATTTGACCAAGATTTATCATTTAAGGCTCATATAAACCGAGCTTGTAAAACAGAGTTCTTTCACTTATGTAACATAGCCAAAATCAGAAATATTTTATCTAAAAGTGATCTGAAAAACTCATCCTTGCGTTTGTTACATCTAGGTTGGCTGCTGACTGAATTCTGCTCACAAACATCCAATCAGTGGGGTCAGACACATACTGCTGGAAAAATATCTGTTCCAGCACTGACGACATCTGCTCAAGTACTTACACGGAGAAACAGCTTAACAGTTACACATGCAGGAAGCAAAGTAAAAAAACAAAGATATTGTCAATTCATTAATGCAAAGAATAAAAAGTTAGAGATAGCAGACTGCAGAATCTGTAATATCCAAGATATAAATGCAGACTTGATTTCTGATTTTAGTAAAAAGACCATTCTGCAGCCTGTGCCGCTATAGAAATAACAAGCTTTTTTGTCACATACAGCGGGCTTAACACTAATTAGGCCATGAGTCACGCAGCTGTGTGCTTTACTGATTGCACTTAAATGAAGACTCTGGCCCTGTATTATTACCCTACAAATAGACTCAGATGTCTATTCAGTGTGCAGTGTACAGCAGATATTTATTTTTCTGCCATTAGTTTTGAGTTGTTGCTGCGGTTTGGCTGCTCTCTTTTTAAAGGCACATTTCCCACTCAGCCTTACTGGAGTTGGTGCAGGTTCCCCTCTGATCAGGCTCAAAACCAAATGCTGCTGAAAGACAAAGGATGTATTTTTAGGGGACCAACCCATAACATGACGTGCCATAGATATAGAGAACCAAAACTGCCAAATCAATCAATAAATTAATTAATAAATAAACGCTCTCACTGACAATTAATTATTTAAACAGAACAACAAATGCAGAAATAGAAATATATATTTTAAATGAAGTTTGGGTTCAACTTGCCCAGATCAACCAGTGACATCGTCAGGACACACCCCCTTCATTTGCATTTTGGTGACAGAAATCAATCAATAAATAAATGTGGGAATAAATTAAGGAGGGAAAAATAAATTATAAAATAAAGCAAAAATAAATTAAAGCAAATATAGAAATAAATACAGAAAGAGAATAATTATAGGCATTTATTTTAACCAAAACTTAGCATTTCTTGTCCTGTTTAAATAATTATTTGTCAATAAGAGCATTTATTGATTGATTGGTTTGACAGTTTTGGTCCTCCATAGATAGAGAGCACTAATTAGTTAACTTAATACAATGAAAAAAAAAAAAAAGGAAAGTGAAAAACTAGATAGACTAAAATTATAACATAACATAACAAATGCTAACACTGAGAAGTTTGACACTTTTATGCACAAAATGAGCTTATTTCAAACTTGATGTCTGTTACATGGGGGGGCTTATTTGTATGTTCTGGTGTATTTTAATCTAACACCGCGGTCAATCAGGGCAGTATTCAGCGTCTGTGCAGTGATCTCTGCCTCTGAATGGTAGTAATGTGGGAGCGTGATGCGTGCCTGTGTGCGTCAGTCAGCTGTGAGAACGAGCCGAGATATGATGAGCGGCGCATTGAAACCACACGTTTGATATAAGCTGTAGGCAGCTTATATCAAACTGACCACAGCTGGAATTACATTTACATTACATTTGGTGTTTTGGTCAGTGTGGATGTCCAGCCCTCGTTACTGAGCCAGAAACAAGGTCACAGAGAAAAGTTCTGTGTTGTCATCGACAAATGCAATTAAATACGTTCATTTTTTTAATGTGTTAATTTCTCTGTAATTAATTAATCGCGATTAACGCGTTCAATTCCCAGCCCTAACAGAAATATAAATGTACCACGACTCACCAAAGTAGACTCAGTGGGACTCCTGGACTTGCATGACCCCTGCAACACCGTTCCCTTGCTTCACTGTCGGGTCTCTCCCCTCCTTTTAAAATTCTCGAGTGATGATTATTTTTTACTCAGGTTTGCTGGGTTTAGCCTAATTTAGTGACACATGGCAAAAGTGAGGGAGTGAATCAAGTGTGTGGCAGTAAAACGCTGCAGCGGAAGTAGTAGTTTTTCAAAGTAAAACACACAGAAATCGCAGTAAACTAAAAAATAGCGATAAAACAAAAATTATATTATATATTTATATTTCCCTCTGCAGCCCAGTACCGAACGGCTCACGGCCCACTTTTGGGCCGCGGGCCTGAGGTTGGGGACCTCCCTGATACAGGTCTCACAAAAGTTAGGACAGGGGCAGGTTTACCATGAGGTAGCATCTCCTCTTCTATTCAGAACAGTCTGAAGACGTCTGGGCATCGAGGTTATGAGTTTCTGGAGTTCTGGGTTTGGAATTTGGTTCCATTCTTGCCTGATATAGGTTTCCAGCTATGTTATATGTTGTCTATGTGTTATCTATGTTCTATTGTGAATAAAAAATTGGCTTATGTAATTTAAAAGTCTTTTAGTTTTAATTTTATTCAAATTAAAAAAAATTAAATGTATTAACATTTGTGGAATTGGGGTTGTGTTATACTGTTGTTGTTTATGTGAAATGATATTCTCTAATGACCTTTATATTTATATGAACATTGCTACATGTTTCAGGAATTAAATGTAAACATGGCACATGACACATATTTCATAAAAAATACTCATGTGTGCCAAGATATTAAACATGTTCCAAACAAATATTAGTTTTAATGCTGATTTATTAACTATATATATATATATATATATATACATTTTATATTTTTTTATATATATGTTTACATGTTTTGTTTTGGTTCTAATACTGCCTCACCATTCGTCCAATCAGAAAAGCAGAAAGACTGGAAACCCAAAGACCATTGTTTTGATTTAGACAGCAGTAGTGTTTTCACACCAGTATGACTGCATGCTGCTTACGGTACGTAAACCACATAATGGAAGTGATACTATGCTATTTTTTTACACAGCACAGAATCCAGTGATATCTCAACACCTCACAACCTTTCCATGTGAGATAATGCACAGATGTGCTATAATTCCAGATGTGTGCAGATGTGTAGGGTCTGCTGAGACCGAGAATCCTGCCTCTCACAGCGACATGCAGCTGTGAACTCCTCCACAAACACTTCCTGCTGAAGGATCATTATCGCACAAAAGCACGCCACAAAACCACAGGCTGCTGTCTGCGCAATCATGTTCTCTGATCCTTTATATACACTCTTCTATATAAACCAATGATTTTAAAATATAAAAGAGGAATAGGCTGTGTTGCTGGGCTATGCTTCTTCACTGCAACATAGTCAAAAAGACAATCTGCCAAAACAAATGAATGAAATGGACATGGATGACTCCTGTTCAGCCTCAGAGAGCTTCAGCAAGGTGTCTTTATCAAGTTACTGCTGACCTTTTACACTCATCCCTTTCCAGCAGGTGTTAACCATTTACAGGCCTGACACCATCGTCACCATGGAAACTCTTGTCTCCTCAACAAGAATGTAATGAAGGGTAGGGCACACGGTCATGCAGTGGGGATTAATAAGGACGAACATCATTATGAACATCTGCTGCACTGCTTTACCAGAGGAACCAAGGAACAACATGAAATAAGAACAGACATGAGGAAAGTCTCATCAACATACGTGCACATAAGCCAGAGCAGCTATGGAGATACACCGAGCTCATAATCTGTTACTGAAAAACAAAAAACCCTAAAGCCCTTTTAGGTTACTGGGTCACATTTAAAAATATAAAACATGAAGAAAAAAAAAAACCTCTTCTCATCATACAGAGCGAAAGTTAATTCATTTTCATATTTTTAACCTTCTGAATGCCAGTTTGTTTACATAATTCCACACATTAGTAAATAATACATGAATTATTTACTACTTAAAGATAGAAACAGGGCTTGACATTAACACTCACCAACCTGGGCCAAATGTATGGAGCACCAAACCTGCCAAATCTGTTTTGCTCCTCCATACGAATGTGGATAGATTTCAATTTTGGCCAGTAACATATTCAGTCTCCCTAGCCATTTTGACTGATTGGATTATTTCTTATTTTATTTATTTGAACTATTTTAGACTTGACTTTCTGCTGCTATGCTTATAAATCCCCATAATTTAAAACTTATAGTAAATCATGAGTGGAGAGACAAAATTTAGCTCTTTAGAGAGTCTTAATTGAACACACACACACACAAAAAAGCAAAACCACAAACAAAAATACAGCAAAGCAAATATCTACAATAAATAAATAATCTACAATAATCTACAGATTTTCTGTGTCTAAAAATATAATCTGTTGTTGATAAATTACTGTTTTAAAATGGACCTTTTCAGTGGTAATTTTAAAAAGAATTGTAAAACAACAGGTTATTGTCTTATATATAATACATACATAAACATATAAATCAAAGATGAATAAATAATAAATAAAACCAATTAAACCAGTAAAAACAATAAAAGTCAACATCTCAAACTGAGGTAAAAGCCAAAGAGAAAAGGTAGGTAGAACATTTTCAGCACCGTTTGTCTGCTCTAGGTCTAATGGCAATTGAGCGAGAGCTGTTGAAAAAACTGAAGGTTGAGAGCACATTCTATGATAAAGTGACGGAGTACTTTGTGAAGAAGAACCGTCGTATTGACTTTGTGTACAAATAGGGTGTAAAATCTACAGTTTGAATACATATACATTGTAAAATAGTTAAAAATACTATGGAATTTATAATAGAGATAAACTGAAGTTATTAATTTCTACTTAAGTGGCTTTTTATTAAATGTTGCCATATACTTAAATCAGCCACTCTGCTTTCTGCTTGCCTGCTTGAAAAAGTCACCGCACGCTACTGGGATCTCCCATTGCAAACCCCTCTTTTTGTCTGAATATTGTGTTCTTGAATTGAAAACAGGTGGATTTTGCAACAAAATTATGTTTATGTTATGTTTTTGAGTTCTTGCGCCAACTGTTTTGAATTTTTGCAGTGGTATTCTGTTTGACCGCGGATAGATTTGATTATGTCCACTAAGGCTTTTGAGAGATTGTATGTGACAGAGCCAATGCTGTCCACGATGGGGCGGAGAGGAGCATCTTTCTTGTGTATTTTTGGTGTCCCAAAAATGCGTGGGGTGATGCTTGCTGTTGGTATAAAATGGTTGTATGTGTCCCGTGTTATTTTGTTTGATTCCAGTAACAGTTTCAGCAGTGATTTTAGAGCTTTCTTTGTTTTCTCTGTGGGTTTTTTCTGTAGTATTTCATACATGTTTCTGTCTCCTAAAAGGGTTTTCATTTGCGTTTCATATATTTTTGTGTCCGTGATTACAGTGGTCATTCCTTTATCTGCTGATAGGGTAGTGATGGTATTAGCGTTTCTCAGTAAGTTTATTGCTTTCCTTTCTTCTCTCATGATGTTGCTTTGTAGTAATTTGAGTATCCCTCTGTGATTTTTCATGTCAATCAAATGCCATAGGCATATGACTTTATTTAGAAAAGCAGAACTCCCCGATCGACCCGCACTGCCTTTGCAATCGACTGGTAGGTTGGAGCACTCCTGAAGGCATTCAGTTTTATTGTAAATCATTTCATCTTTTATATGTTGTGTTTCTAAGAACATGTTTTCACCCTAATGACTTGCCAGTTTTGCATTTGCACATAATGCATTTTAATGCAAAATGCTATATTTCCTGAACAAATATAATGATATGCTCTATAAGAGGTAATTAAAAACAAGTTTTGATTTGACTGCTTGTTCAGGATCATAAACATCGAGGAAATTTAAAATTCAGACCTTTGGATACAAGGTTTGAGAAGCCTTGCTCTAAATAGAATATTTTGTACAAAAAAAATTCTCTGGCTCTTACAATCAAATTTAACTATGCCATCCACTGAACCTATTTATGATGAGCAAAGTGCACAAAAATGCAACATGCATGCAAACATCTTATTCCCAAGAAATGCAGTACTATTGATGTATTATTACATTATAGGCTGCTTTTTCAAAGGATTTTTTTTTACGCTTGCCCACAAACCTGCAGGTTAGTGGTTCAAGCCCCGCTACCAGCATTGCATACTGTTGTTGTGTCCTTGGGCAAGTCACTTCACCCACCTTGCCTGTGTGCCTGTGTGTCTGCGGTGGTCTGAGGCTGTAGGCGCATGATGGCAGCCATGCTTCCCCCACAGAGTGTGACTGAGGAGTCAATGAATAATGCACCAAATTGTAAAGCGACTTTGAGTGTTTAGAAAAGCGCTATATAAAACTAATGAATTATTATTATTATTATTATTATTATTATTATTATTTAATAACCAGACAATAACATAATAACTTATTACATTATTGGCAAGTTATTACATTAGTGGCTGTATTTAGGGTTGCGGGGCAGAAAATTTCCAGTAAATTTCTGGAAACTTTCCATGAGAAGTTAAGCTAGAATATTTTGGGAATTTTCAAATTTGGAAACCATATATAAATAAATAAAACATTATAATCCAACAGATTTAAACAACTTTACTGGACATTTACAGAAGAGATTTGTCTTTGAACAATAAAACATTTGTTAAGTAAAATATTACTTCCCAAAACCAAAAAAGTAAATGAACACTCCTTTGAATTTTGCAATATTTTCTGCTACTTAATTTTAAAGTAAGGTTGATTTATGCACCGGGATCTTAGCTTGGCTTTTAGGTATTAGCATTTAGCATATCATAGCAGCTATATTGCTAATAAGCAAATTCAACTTTTGGTACAAAGGTCAATACAATTCTGCAATTATATTTCCATTCAAACTACAACAGAGTTGTCCTCAGTACACAGCAAACACCCACCTGTTTTATAGAGGCACAGTCAAACAGAATGAAAATTATTCAAAAGAGAGAACATGTGCTGAGCTGACACAGTTTAATCAGTGGAAAAACACCACATTACATTAATCTGCTCAAAAAACAGCACCACCCCCAGTGGCCAGCCTGGGAACTGCAGTCAAACTAGTGCTGATAGGCCTGCCACCATAACAGATGTAGCTCATTAATTATGCACGATGTTGTCACAAATGTATTGATACCTATAAAGAATTATGATGCTTAATATTGTGCCCAAAAAATATCACAATATACCACAAAACACATTTTTACAACCCTAATAGTTGAGATAAAATATGGAGTCTGCAATCTTGAGTTTGGTAGTGTTGTGGAGATCAGCTGTGCATGGGACAGGGGGATGCAGAGTGCATAGAAGCAGGTTACTACATGTACCACAGGTTACTACATGTACCACAGGTTACTACATGTACCACAGGTTACTACATGTACCGCAGGTTACTACATGTACCACAGGTTACTACATGTACCACAGGTTACTACATGTACCACAGGTTACTACATGTACCACAGGTTACTACATGTACCACATATACATGTGACTGAGGAATAACAGAGATGTTAAAGTGTGTTTGTGTTTTTTATGCTATAGTATATTGCTCTGTCATGGGACAGCTTTGAATTGTGTAAGTTCCCAATTTATTCCCATAAATTCCCGTTAATTCCCATAAATTCGCATTTATTCCCATGGAAAATTTCCAACTTTGAAAATTCCTGGAATTTTGCAACCCTAGCTGTATTACATTTAAAATTGTCAAAATGATTACATTATCGGCAGGTATTACATTATTGGCCATTATTACATTATCGGTTGTTACGACGTTCTGTGTGAATAAAGAGACAGAACTAGAGCCAGTCACAGATACAGAGATGATATGACAGAGGAGGAGTAATACTCACAACAGACGATGCTCGCGTGGAGCAGGACCAGGGCCACAGCCAGCAGCATGTTCCTCCTGAAACACAGCACCGTTAGGAACTGTCCACATGTGTCCCAGCACACGCAAAGACACTGGACCTCTGCTACTGAACACTGGCTTAGGAGGAGTCAATACTTGGCTTGGTGCAGTGCAGTGTCTAGTGATGAAAATACGCTGAAATTCTGTATTGGGCGTTATTGTATCAATTTCAAAAAGCCTGTATCGGCTGTATAAATATTTTGTATAAAACAAGAGCAAACACTGAGTGTTTTTGTACTTTAAATCAATTCTTGTACCACTTTCATTTTGTGGCATATTTAGGGAAAGGCGTCTTGTTGTACTCACTGTTCATGTATTTCATTACATCTCACATGTAGTTAGGTCCATGAGTAATTGGACACTGACACAAGTTTTGTTATTTTAGTATATTCAAAATACAGTTAAATAATTCATATGTGCTAAATGTACAGCCTCTAAGCTGTAATTTCAAAGTATTCACATCCAAATCGGAGAGAGGGTTTAGGAATTACATCTCTTTAAAATGTAGCTGCCTCTTTTTCAGGGGCTCAAAAGTAATTGGACAGTTGCTTCAAAAGATATGTCTTGCACTTTTCCCTCATTAATCCATCATAAACTGAGGAGGTAAAAAATTCTGGACTTGATTCCAGATATTACATTTGCATTTAAAAGCTGTTTCTGTGAACTCATGACATACAGTATTGTAGAATAAAAAATACTTTAACTTTATTCTACAATAAATAAAAGTATTTTATTTTATTGTAGCAGACGAGAGAGAGTCCAGCGCAGAAAAGTTTATTGCATGACACAACAAACGGAGCTCATGTCCGGTCCCCACAAAAGCCCCCGAGCTCATCCAGACATCATCTTTTATCATTTCTGATGACACTCATTTTCATATGTCCTGGAAAATAACCAGTTATTATTCGTCTGGACAGTTGCTACTCAAATTTAGTTTGTAAACAAACATATTGGACCATCCCCACTGAACTGAACTGAACTGAACTGAACTGAACTGAACTGAACTGAACTGCTCCTGCTGCAGACGCTCAGTTTGTCACAGACACAAAAGTTCATCAAGGTCATTATTATGGAGTTATAAAAAATCATTAAGTAGTGGAAATTTACAACCCATGATGTAATGTAAATAGTCTGTGCCACGCCCATCATTCTGAAGTCATCAACATTTAACCACACCCACTAAACTGCATCCCCTAGTGGCAGTTACACTAAACTACAATCAGGAACCAAATTAAACTCTGTCCCTCTGTGTTTTATCTTCTCTACAGTGAGGCCCAGTGTTTCCCTCACAGTTACAAAGTCACACATTTCACAAAGAATGCATGAAGATGAACACATTACATTATCATGACACTACAAACACTCACAGCACTGAAGTTTTTTTATTATAATGAATATATAAAGATTATATGAAGCTGCAGCAAAATGTGAATAACATACAGATTACTGAAAGCTTGAGTGTACCTTTAATACTTAGCATAAAAGCATAAGAAAACCAACCCTCGATGTTACCAGTCTTACAATGACCTAAAGTAACAACATTTATAGCTTTTTAACTCATTAACCTCTACAGTATCTCAATGGAAGTGAACCAGACCATCCTTAGCCTGGATATAAAAATGGTGAAACATCCCACTTCCACCTTAGAGTAGAATACTCTCCAGGAAGCAGGTCCATCAGTGTCTAGGTCCACCATAACAGACTTCATGAGAGAAAATACAGAGGGTTCACCACAAGGTGCAGACCATTCATCAGCCTCAACAACAGAAAGGCCACACTAGACTTGGCCAAAAACACCTAAAGAATCCAGCCCAGGTCTGGAACAGCATTCTTTGGACAGAAGAGACTCAGACCAACCTGTACCAGAATGATGGGCACAGAAAAGTCTGGAGAAAGCTTGGAAAGACTCATGATCTAAAGCACACCACATCTTCTGTAAAACCTGGTGGAGCAGTGTGATGCATGAGCTGCAGAACTTCCAGTGGCTCTGGGTCAGTGGTGTTTACTGATGATGTGACAGAGACAGAAGCAGAGATTAATAAGTGAATTATTCTGTGTTAGATGAATTGGTGACTCTAAAGTGCCCCTAGTGAATGAATGTGAGAGTGAATGGTTGTCTGTCTGTGTGTGTCTCTGTGTCAGCCCTGAGACAAGCTGGCCCCTGTCCAGAGTGTACCCCGCCTAAGGCCCAAAGTTACTGGGGTAGGCTCCAGTCACCTGCGACCCCTAACTGGAATAAGCGGAAGAAGAAAATGAATATTGAAAATGCACATTTTATTAATGTTCATTTGTCCAGTTACTTTTGGGTCCTCAATATGGATCTAACAATGCACTGAGGTCACAATTCAATTCACGATTACGATTTTTTACAATTTTTATTTGCAGATTTAGTTGCAGTATAATTATGACCAAATTATTTTTTTTTTACATAGCCTATATGTGTCTCCTTATCAAACTTAAATTGTTGTACATTTCTTATTCATTAACAGAAATTGAATTTAAAAAGTAGATATTAAAACAGTGACATGTAAAAATAACAAAAATATATAAAATAATTTGTTAGCCACTTTTATTAACAACTTTCTACTCTCCTCCAAAAACAGATACACTTTAGTAGCAAGCAATGCACAGAGGAGCAGCTTATCATGAATCCACGCCTCAGTAATTTATAATGGGCCTAATCTCCATGGAAACGCTTTGGGGGAGGGGCCACTGAAACTTCAAATAAACTTTAGCTGTTGTTAGCCACTTTTTGCGCACCGATTCAAAATTTCTCTCTTATGCATCAATTTTTAGTCGATTTATGAAGAATCATTACATCCCTAGTCCTCAAAAAAAGGCAGCTACACATTAAAGAATTGTACTGTAATTCTTAAACCCTTCATCTGATTTGGATGTGAATACTCTCAAATTACAGCTGAGAATCTGCACTTTAAGCTCATATAAATGATATAACTGTATTTGATTATGTTTCGGTTAACAGCTAAAAGAACAAAACGTGTGTCCGTGTCAAAATACTTCAGGACCTAACTGTATGTCCGCCAGTGTTTAGCTCACTATATAAGCTCTGAAATAAACAGAGGGGAAACGCCTGAGACTCTTTAATCTGCTGTGAGTCTGTGATTTCATCTGCAGCTGGATGAGCCTAAAACAGAATGAGTTTTTTTTCTCAATAAACTCTTCATGCTCCTGTTTCCAGCCTTGAGAATCATCACCATGTGAGATCTGAGAGGAAGTGGCTGAACACTGATGTGCTCATTAGACCCCTGTCTGTGCTGTGATTGGTGGAACTGTTACAACCATACCCAGTCCCCCAAGCTTTTATTTGTACTATTATACAGGATACATTGTCATACAGTTATAGTAACTGCAGATTTATTTGACTGTAGCCCTGGTCCACCAGACAATGTGTCCGGGTTATCCCGTTTGCCTCTTCATGTCAAGCACAGAGAAGAGACAGCAGTTGTGATACAGATACAAGGCTATATCAGAGCTATAGCACCCATAAGTTGAGTTCTAGCACTCCTACATGAAACCCAGTGGCTGTGGTTCCCCAGTATATGAGAATATACAGTATCAATATTGGCAATAGTATCATTAAATATAAGTGTACATAAGATTTACCACAAAATTTCTCCTTTCTGGTGTAGTCCGCTCTCTCTGTTCCTACCTTTACTTTTAAATGTGTGATTAGGAGTCAGAAACAAAGCCTCTGTTGTAGCCATAGTCCTACTCACACTGTAGACAGTTACATATAACATTATAAAAGCCTCCATGATTCAAGAAATTACATGTGTACAATGTTGAATACATGTGTACAATGTAGTCTAGTGAACAACAGCAACACATTCTTTAAAACCTATTAGCAAAATACTGGGAGTAGGGGAGACTGGGGATGGTTGTAACATTTTTTACTCTAGTGTAAGTTACTAATCATTTAAACATCTTACAAGAGACATTCCTATATTAAATGAAAACTTAAATTCTTGGCTCCAAGTGGGTATGTCTTTCTTTTTTCCATCTTTTTGTAATAAAAACTTATTAACCATCAAAGACACTGTCCCTATTGTTATCAATGGAGTTTCAGTGCAAAAAAATATTTTTTTAAAACCTATTTGTACAGGCTGGCCTTCAACACGTAGTGTTGTGACATTTTCTGTATTAAGGTCTGTCTACATGTACTTGTGTATTTTAATGTACTTTTTTATTTTATGTACTTATGGATTCTTTTTACAGTTTTAAATAATGTAAAGCACTTTGGACATCGCTGGTTGTTGTAAAGCGCTATATAAATAAAGGTTGATTGATTGATTGAAACATTTTTTGGAAAGAAATATCTGCAACTTTTTTTTTTTTTTTTTTTGGAATAAAAAGATAAAATAGGTTTTGAAATACATAATGATCAATGCCTGATATCTTCACACCATAACTTTGAGCTGGTGTGTGTACCCTGGGATGAGCTGAAAAATACAGCCTTTACCAAAGCTACTGTTTTATTTAAACTGAGCATCACAACAAATGAATATAACGTTGTTATAGCTTTGCCATTTATTCCTCATGTGACAGCAAACCCCTGGATCAGTGAGACACCAGCCCCATCTGACCTCCTGACAAATACTCTGAGCTCACACATGGCTTTAGCCTGCAAGCTAAAAGATGACTTCACTTAAAGCTGTGATCTTTGGCTTTTTGCTAAATGTTACATTTTTCAGAAGCTAATAACCTACAAGCTTTTAAAACAAAAACAAACATGAAAAATTACTCAGAGCCATAAAAAATACTAATTATCTCCCCAGCTCAGTGTTACTAGTTTAAATGAAAAAATGACTATTGCAAAATAAACAGGATGTTAAACCAAATCCTAACAACATAAGATGACAGCGCCCTGTAGTGTGGCTGTAATAAGCAATGAAACAACAAACCCGTGAGACAAGCAGCCCCCGTCTCCCCTAAAATAAGTAGGACTATAAAAGAGGTAAATAACCGAGGAGAAAGAGACAAAAAAGCCAAAAGCACGGGGCCACCACACACTCAGCAGCAGCAGCAGAATGCGCGCTACAGGTCTAAAGCTCACGGGAGATAAAGCTGGTCATAACGCAGTGATGAGTGCGCCCTGCTGCTCCTGTGGCGCGCACCGCTCCCTGGACACATTACCTCAGTTTGTCGGGGTTTTGCGTCGCATTTTCAGAGTTAAATTCGCTGCGAGTGGAGCCCTGGGGGGAATCCGGAAAAAGGCGCAGGAGGAGTGAGCAGCTGTGGAAGGTCCGCGCTTCGTTCAAATGAGACCACAGTCACACAGCCCAGTGATGGTCTGATCTGAGAGCGCACAATGTCGTCACTCCAGTCTCAGCCAATCAGGAGCAGGGCCCGCCCTTCCTATAGGCAAAAACTAAGCAGCTGGATAGGGCCCCACAGACATTGGAGGCCCCCAAGGCTTATTCGGCTGATTTGATTCATTTGTCATTTCTATTTAATGAATATTCTGCTTGTAACTGCCAGTCATTTTTGAGTGCTATCTGTGTTACAGGCTACTTACTGCACTGTAAAAAAAAAAAAAAAAAAATTCTCAAGGAAAGAGGATAAGGAAAGATTTTTAAGGTTTGGGGCCAACTCAAAATCAAGTTCTCAACAACATTTTTTGTTTGTTTGTTTGCCTAATTTCATGTTCATAAGTCTAAAAATTTTTTACTCACTGTCATTATTTTTTTTTAACTCATCTTACCGCCAACTGACTATCCATTGTTCAGAAAAGGTTGTTTTGGTTAAAATTTTTTGTTAAATTGTGCATATTATGTTATTATCATTATCAATAATAATACTTTTCAAGATGAGTTTTAAAAAAATTATATTATTGTTATTAATTATTGTTCAGTGATTTAAAGAAATAAGTTATATAGTAAAACTGAACTGGTCTTAAAAATGACTGATTGGTCCCTCAAATGTACAGGACCGGCCCTGATCAGGAGAGCAGCTCTAGCCCAGGTTTGGACCCCTATGGTTTGGACTTGGTTTTGACTTCAAAAGCAATGTTTTTCTTTCTCTGGGTAATAAAAAAACAGAAAACTAATTACTTTACAAAAATGCAATTTTTATTAATTTTATTTGAGAATATATAGAATGTACACACATGATTTTGACATCAAACTCCTGTAAAAACAGTTTCATTTTATTAATGAGAAGCCTAATGCATGAATTTTAAATCTTGAATCTGCTTAATAACTTTGGGGCCCATTCTGAAAACCTGCCCTGGGGCCCCACATTACTAAGTTACGCCACTGTAGACGAGTCTGTTACTGATAGACCATTTTCAAGAAATGTGTCTGTTATATATTTTTGCCATTATAAGTTTATGATTGGGATTTTTTTTTCCTAACATATAAAGGTCTGAGGCCCCTAAACATCTCACGTGTGCGCCCTCGCTCTGTGATGCTGCAGCAGTATTCTCCTCTCTCCACTGCCTCTCCCCACCATTAAAAGTCAGTAAAGTCAGTCAGATTCCTGAAACAAAAACTGTCAGAAAACTTCAAATCATCCCTAGCAGTTTACTACATAAGTTTTGTAAATACAGCTGTGCAAAGACACATTATCATTCAATCGCAGCGGCATGATCAAGGGTTTGATGCCCCCTCCAGCAGCTAGTACCCTACTAATGGGAGCACTGGTGGATCTCTGCATGAACAAACTTTAATGACAGGTCTGAATAGTGTTTTCTGAACTCCAAAGTCACTTTTACCATTTAACCAAACTTGAGAAAGACAATGGATGAGTCACTTTATATGCCCATGGAAAGGCTAAAATTTGTTAACTTTGCGGGCAGTACAGCTAAAGCCAATAGAGAAAGTAAACAGGACCAGAGCGCCCCACACACCTGTCCAAAACAGAAAGAGTGCTCTGTATGGACACAACATGATGTCAGTTTAACTTGGACGGTAAGGTTTAGAACAAGAGGAAATAGTGATTTATTCTGTATTCGCATCCAATTGCAGTCTTGGCACATATTGCCATTCTAATGTTAAATAAATCAAATACAAATTCAAGTCCAAAAAACATCAAACACACCGTAAATTATAAAAAGCAGAAAGCAATCATTTGCAAATGTTATAAAACCATATTTTATTCACTGCAGAACACCTGCTTTTTTGTTGTTCTGTGCCAACTGTTTGAGATGTGTTGCAGCCATAAAATTCTAAATTATTCATGAAAAGGTAAAATATCTCAGTTTTTAGACCTGATATGTTGATGTTTGATTGTAAATAAATAATTTTCAACCATTTTGTTGTTTTTATTTACATTTTACTCAGTGTCCCCGTTTAGAATTGAGTTTGTATATCTAGCTAGTGTGTTGTTATATGTGCAGACAAATAATTGTTTCAAAATACAGAAGTTAACATATCAAATAAAACACTTGATTTAAAACATTGATTTGTTCAGTCTATCCATCTCCATGTTCATGTGTGATTAATCTAGACCAAACATTTTGCTGCCAAGCTGAAGCTGAGCCATGGATACTGGTTTTGTGCTGAACTGTAGACACAGACTTGTAAGTCCCTGCCAAATAACGTCATGCATTTACCCGTCCTCCTCAGGCTTTGGGAGAAATTGCTGAGGATGGGAGTAAAGTAATATGTTTTTTTAAATTAAGAATCAAGTAGGAGTAGGTCACTGAGGGCTGCTTTTCACTTTAGTAAAATGGACAAACCTCAAATGCAAATAAATACCAGAGAGAAGTTTTGTGCATCACCTACCATCAGCTTTGCCTTTGCGTAATTGGCAAAAGATAAAATGGAACTTGGAAAACCACTGACTCATTTCCAATCATTACTGGCTGGAGGTTGGCTGTCCCTGATTAGAATGCAACTTTTCTGTGTCCCATTTGCAACAAAAGGCAGACATTTGTCTTTGGCTTGCCCTATACACATTTCAAAGTCACATAAACTCAGCTGACCAATGGTGGATGTCTTGATATTTCAACTCTAGTGTGCTATAGTGCCATCTACAGGTTAAAATGTATATTGCTACAAAATAAAAGGATACATTACATGGAGGTGATAAAAGGCCAGTGGTAGGGCTCTTAAGAAAACAAAAAAGTAATAAAAGTGTCACTATAGTGTGCACTAATTAACATAATGTTTTCGCTCACGTATGAAAGGCTCATTCTTGAACTGACATTGTAAAGTGGAATCTATAGATGCATAGACACAGTAGCTCCCATTATGCATACAGTATTTTGCAGGTCTTACATAAAGACAGAGAAAGACCATGACAAAAAGGTGTATACATGAAAAATCAAAACTTAAAGCACAACAACAAAGACCTCTGCCAAGCCACTGGTCCTACTTTGCAATGGGAAAGATATAGTAGAGGAGACCGAGACTGTGTGTCCGGAATTGGTATTGGCTGGAAGATAATTTGTCATTTTTATGGCTCAGTAATTTTTCATGTTGGTTTTGTTTTTGTTTTAAAAGCTTGTGGGATACTAGTTTATTAAAAATTGAACATTTAGCAAAAAGACAAAGGTCACTGGTTTAAGTTAAATCATAACAGGTATTCAGAGTGACTGTTTTGAAAGGAAGCGGAGTGTAAAGTATATATACTATTGATGTGGTCACCAGGCTTCACTCACGCCTGACTCTTTTTGAGACAAAACATAAAGACACCTGCCAGTTATGGTTTTCACTAGCCACAGTTTGATTAGTTGAAATGTTAATGTGTTTAATGTATATTAGCTAAGTGAAATGTAAATTAAATGTTTTAATATTTTACAATCAACTACTAGTGAACCTAAATACACAAAATAAAAAGTATAATTTTTGCTCATAGTGAAACAAATCTTATTTTTTTTTAGGCTGTTACTTCAGGCTGCTTTTCCCTTATGATGAATTATTGCATTACATCAGAAATTCAGGCCTTTGTCATAAAAATATAAATAAAATCCAACCAGCCACAGCGGCCAGTGGAAATCTATGTGGTACCAGCCAAAATAAAAATGTACCTACATTTGGCTGGTTGGCCAGTGTTAATGTCAAGCCCTGGCTGTTACAAAGTTTTTCACAGCTTACAGACAGAAGCATAGCTCTGCAAATATGATTCAGAAGAAAAGAGATTCTCAAGTAGAATTTGAAAAACTGAAATGAGCCATTTATTAAAAACTCACTGAAAATATTTATATCCAACATAAGGAGTACAACATAAAATACTGAATGTGTGTTTCAGAAAAAGTCGGCAGCAGTGGGCCGTGCTCTCATTCCAACCGTCTTCTTTTTCCGTACAGGGATGGGAGTAGACTTCAACACCCCACACTTCGGTTTCTGTTCCGGGTCAAAGGGCACTCGGGACGATCCGTCAGGGCTCACCAGCAGACTGCGGTCTGTCTTCTTGAACTCTGACAAAACATCAGCAGTACCGGGCAGAGGTCGTTAGGCTGGAACAATACATCTGTATTATCCAATGTAATGACAATCAAGTTACATCAAAAAACAAGTGGTGGGTCAGGTCAGCGCTGTCAGAGGCTCAGGACTAACCCTCCATCTGACCATCTACCATTTCGTTGTACATCTTGTATTTGTAATGACAAACAAAGCACGATACATTACCATTACCTTATCAATGCAAAATGTCAACATCAGTAAAATATGGTGTATACTGAGCATGTGTACAGCACCTCACACACCGGCCAATCACAGGTACCAGACAGAGGTCATGGCACACACAGATTCATAAATCCAATCCCTTTACAATAACCTCAACTTGTTTCACTTTGGTAAGTGGGGGCCACTGTGAAGGCGTTCCTCATCACTGCATTGTTACTGTTATATTTTTAAATAACTATAATGCATCGTAAGTGCAGCGCCTGTTGGAAGCACTCACCTGCTGTCTTATTGTTCTTCAAGCCGAACCTCACTTTCTTCGAGTCAGACTTTGGAGTCGCACACTTCTGAAAACACAAAGATATCACCATAAACAAGTACTACTTACAACAGTGCATGAACTGAGTGAAGGCACTCGGAGGAGGAGCCAGTGCTGTAGAGCAGCCATTCACAAGATTATTTCAGGTCGTCATGGTACAATATTTATTGTGATATTGTAGAAATGCTATGATAAAAAAAAACACATTTTCTAAAAATGCACTGACGAGCCTTTAGTGCTGTAATTATTGCCATATTTAAAAATTTTAAGTCTAAATAAGTTTCTTCTATGGTGCAGGAAAAGGAGTAACTACTGTTTCATGTTCCCTGACATCAGGGGAGGGAACTGAACAAGCAGCTATTTCAATATTATTGCAATACTGCCAATATTAAGATTCTTTTCAGACACAGAATGTAAAAAAATAGCCTAATAGGGTTAACAGGGCAGGAGCTAGGCGCCTGAATCCCCACAGCTAACCCGGGCCCAGTCTGAACGTGGCCGTTCCTCTGTGTGCACCCAGGACTACTCCCTCAGGCTGAGATAAATGAAACCACAGAGCATTTACACACAGGCTGGAGGCTACTGCTCTATAGTCATCTGTGTATCAGTTTATTAGAAAACCCAGCTGAGTTCCGCTTTAAATCTGAGCCAGCGGCCTCAGCACCTGGGCCTGTGTCCCTACACATTTTCTGAGGCTGAACCGTACCGTTTTTCCGGACAGCACTGTGTGCAGGCCCCTGGGTCGACAGAACAGAGGGGTTGGAGGGGAGGCGCTGCTCTGGAAACGCACAAAGCCTGACTCTGCGCTCTTCTTCTGATGGAGTTTGGAGCTGGGGGGAGTCTGGGGGGTGTCGTCGGCCTGCACACAAGAGAGCCGAGTCAAGTCGCTTCCTTTCAAACTCACACAGGCGGCTGTCTCACTGAGCTCTCTAGGGTTGCTCCAAGTTTTTTCTCGTGAAATTTAAGACCGTTTAGGACAGTTTATTGCCACTTAAAATAAATTTAAATGACAAGATTGCTGGAAAAACAACAATAAGCTGTATACATTTTGCACTAATAAATATCAGTATTAATCTCTAAAATTCGGTTTATTTTAAAGTCTAACACAGGCAAATTAACTCCAGTTCTGCATAAATTCTCAAAACAGAATCATAAATTTCAGTGATAGCAGCATTTACTGTACTGTGGAGATGGGTTTTTTGCAACAAATAACCCTGCAACATTACGCAGCCCATATAATCAATAGGCTTAGCTTTCAAAAAATAAAAAACACCACATTCAAGTGGGTGACTTTAAAGCAGAACTCAGTAACTTTTGTACCTTAAATAAACAGTTTCAGAGTCTGTGTGATGGTTAAATGAGTTGCTGTACGGTAAATGAATGAAAAAGTCACAACAGTGAGCGCTGTTGACCTGGCGTCAGGGAAGTGTTGTGTCTCGCGAGAAAGCGGCAAATTGCAGTTAGCAAAACAACAAGCTAGCAATGGCTTTATTTCTTGATTTTTGTTGTGGCAAAGCGGCTAAATGGCAGAAAAAAACGTTGTGCAGATACGAGGAGGGAAGAACAAAAGTAAAACCGAGCGAGGGATCACAATAGGAGTCAACTGGACTTGTGAGCATTTACATAGTGCTTTACTCTGAAATGTAAGGGGAGCGCCATAAAGGAAAATTAAACAAAACAGCAAAGAAACAGAGTTACTGAGTTCCGCTTTAAGATATCTGCAACAACCACTATTGATAAAATTTGTTGCCAAATTCACATCCAACTCGCAAAGAAGACAGACTTCTCTGTTGTTACTTACAAAGTATTGATCAACAATATATTTTTGACAAGTACAAAATTGAAAAACCTGACTTGGATGTCCCAATTTGCCAATGTAAGACCCAGATGAACAACATTTAATACCTGCCCATGCGGTTTATTACTTTTAAGGCCTTGGGGCTGCTCTACTCTCCTCACACACTACTACAGGCTTTGTTTCAAACTCATAAAAACAGAATCAACTAGGTCTTCTGATCTGTGCAACCTTCACTAATAATCCATGTTTATTTGGCCAAATGCTCTTCTTGACACAACCCTCTAAATATAACAGTTAATTTAACTAAATTTAACTTTGACTAGGGCAAAAATCACACTAGCTGGCCCCTCCTTCTGACTGGATCAGTGTGGCCTGTGTCTCTGAAGACACAATGACATCATGTTCCACTCACACAGTGGGCCAGTTTAACCTGCAGTCTGACATACTCACGGTGTCTGAGGGTGTCGCACCCTGGACCTCCTCCACCTCATACTCAAACTCCACCGGGATCTTCCTCCTCTTCTTCTTCTTCTTCTTCTCTGGTGCTGTTCCTAAGTCCGCCTCTGGGCCTGGCTGTGCCGATTTCGCCTTCTTATTCTGTGTAATATTTATAGGGAAAGTCTCTCCTACGCTTTTCCTTTTTCTTGTAGTTGTCACCCCAGTCTCTGGAGCTATCAGAACTTCTGAATCTTCATGTTTTTCTTCTTCTACTACAGTTTCAGGGACAGCTTTACTCACAGCTTTCTTTTTCTTCTTCTGCTCTGGTTGTGTGGTACTCTCAGACTGCGTGCCAGTCTCCTGTTCCTGACTGCTTGCTTTGGAGTCATCAGCTCCAACAGACAACTTTTTCTTCTTTTCTTCTTCTTCTTCTGTGTTAAATGTGCAGTGTCCTCAGCCTTTGTTTGAGTGCCTGTTTTATTCCTTTCTTCTGCTGTATTTTCTGGCAGTTTGTGTTCATTTGTTTTTATCTCGGGAACAATGTCAGTAGAAAGATCAGTTTCTACAGAACGACTGGTCTTTTTTGGTTCTAACTGTGCTGACCTGTCATGCTTCTGCTCCTCATTGAGATCTTTTTCTTCTGTGTTTTTTGTCGCAGAAATTGTCAGAGTTTCTGAAGCCTTCTGATTTTTCTCCTCTGTTAGCTGTGGAACTGTTTGACCTGTTTCCAGATTTGCCTCTGGACATGTTTCAAAGGAATTATCTTCTTTTACAGTGGCAGTTCCTTTCCTCTTCTTTTTCTTGTTCTCTGGTGGTTCAGTGCACTCTGGTTGTGGTTCCGGCAGGACTTGTGGCTGCAGGTTCTGGTGTTAAAGCTGCTTTTGGTATATCTGCCAGAACAGAGTGCAAAGGCTCAGTCTGACTATGAGGGCTCTTCTTTTTTTTTTTTTTTCTTTTCTTCTTCACCTCTTCACTGCTGATGTTTCCGTTTAGTTCTCCACTTGGCTTCAACAGCTCCTCCTTCCCTAAAACAAACATGAACAAATACATCAGTAAACAGAATAAAAAGTGGGAAGTCCCAACATGATCATGACATAAATGGATAAGTGCTGACCTGCTCCCCATCAGCAGAGTGACATGGCTGTGAAAGCTGTCTTTACAGATGCGCTCAGAACACAGGCCTGTGCCTGTCCCCCTCAGACACCATTAGAAAGACTAAATTTTTTTTTTTTTTTTTTTATCTTTGCACAATCTTAGTCTTAAAGTCGAAATGCATTTTCTGAAAAGTCTATTTAACTATTGTACCTTTCTACATGTGAAACCATAGCCATTTGCATGACAGTGCTCCATACTAAATTAATCGGATTACAGATTTTTCAATAGATGTATAACTTATATACTGTTTTATTAATGGTTTAGAACCCTACAACTTCAAATACAGCACTGCATTGTGAGTGGTACCATGTGAGAACATGCTTACATTTCAGCATTACAGTGGGCTATACCAATTTTTTAAATATGATTTAATTTATATAAATTAATTCATCTTCTTCCGCTTATTTCCGTTAGAGGTCATGGGTACTGCAGCCTACCCCAGTAACTCTGGGCCTTAGGCGGGGTACACCCTGGACAGGGGCCAGTTTGTCTCAGGGCTGACACAGAGACGAACACAGACAGACAACCATTCACTCTCACGTTCATTCACTAGGGGACATGTAGAGTCACCAATTCACCAACACATGCATGTCTTTGGACGGTGGGAGGAAGCTGGAGTACCACAGAGAACCCACAGTAACACGGGGAGGACATGCAGACTCCACCCAGAGAGTTTGTACGGTGGCCAGCCTGAGGACAATCTCCTTGCTGGGAGGCTGAGAGCCCTAACCACTCTGCCACCATGCACTTTAATTCATTAAATACATATATGATTTTTTTTTTTATCTAGTATCATTTATTTAGTTGGATTTATTTAAATGAATTATTGAAAATTCTTTTAATTAGATTTGTTTTTCTTTACTTCAAATGTTGAATTTATGAAAAAAAAAACAAAAAAACAAGCCAGGCATAGTCAGTGCAGGGGTGGGGAACACGCAACTCTTCGCCAATGGGAATGCGGCTCTTTAGTTCACATCAGATTTTTTTTTTTTTTTTTTTACTCTCTTACTCATAAAATGGAGAAAGCCTGGTATGCAGCATTGCTCCCAACTTAACTTGAGTTTTATGGCCAGGTTTGAGTCCCGCTTGTCGCAGATGAGGCAGCGACTGAGCTGGAGATGACTCAACATGTGATCAAATGACATTGTGTTGTTGCGCAGCTGTATTTACAGAACTACAAACACAGAAATATGCACTGATCTGCATGAAAATTTTAAGCTTTCTGAGAGGTTTTAACATTCAAACAGTTTAACAGGTTTTAATAAAAGGTGCGCTGGACGTGCATCTAATTACCGCAATGTCGGCAAAACCCGCCTGACATTAGAGTACCTCTAATGTTTTACTCTAATGTTTATTTATTACAGACTTGTAATGGTGTTATGGGATGAAAGATGAGAAGGCAGTGGGCAGAGTGAGCATGCTGCTGCTGCACTGCAGCTTCTCAGAGAGAAGGCAGGGCATCACATGTGAGAGGTTCAGGGGTACTAGTACTTTCATATATTTAAATAATCTCAATTATAAAATCATAATGACAAAAATATTTCTACTTGAATATATACATTTCTTGAAAAGGGTCTGTTAGTGATAGGCTTATCTACAGTGATGTAACTTGGTAATGTGGGACCCCAGGGCAGGTTTTCAGAATGGGCACTAAAGGTTTGAAGCACATTCAGTATTTCAAATGTATGCATTATGCTTCTCATTTATAAAATGCTGTTTTTATGGGCGTTTGATGCCAAAATTATGTGCTTACATGATTCATGTGCTACAAATTATTTACATTAATAAATAAAGTATTTTTGTAAAGTAATTAGATTTATGTTTTTGTTGTCTACAGAAATAAAAAAAACATTGCTTTTGGAGACCCATTCAGATAAACTCACAGATGACATTCTGCTCTTACAAGCAATTTTTCTGCTTAGGGCACCCAAATGGTTAGGGCCCAAACACACGCGTAACTGCAGCGTAGCAACAGCGTCAGGAAGCTGTTTTCACTTTGGCGCCCAGCTTAGCAGATTAGAGCAGCCTCACTGTCCGCACTGGGCTCTGAGGCAACCAGGATTTTCATTAGCCTGCATATGGCCGTTATGAAATGCAAATAACCAATAAAATGTTGTTTAGCATCTGAAACAATCATTGACACCATTGGGGGAATATTTTACTTCAAAATTATAATAGATAATCTTGAAAAGTTCATAAAAAGCCTTTAGCCAAACATTTATTTTACTTAGTGCACCTGGAAGCACCATCATGCCGGCGATGTATGGCTTTCCTCTCGCCGTCAAACTCTTCACGAGAACCGTGGACTACAAGTACATCTTACCTTTATAAGAATTAGTGAAGATTATTAGAGCTACTATTAATCTGTAAACCACATGAGTTAAGGCAAACTGAAGCGGTCTCCACGATGCAGTCTCTGGGAGTTTCTCTGTGTCCTGACCTGCTCAGGAAAGTGCCAAAGGCTGGTTAGGTGGGCCATAACGAAGTGCAACGTAAAGCACAAAAGAAATCGCGGCGAACTAGACAGGGTCGCTCCTTATGGGAACCATGCGTGCAGACTTGTGCCAGGAGTTAGCCTGTGGCCGCATCTGTTTTCTGTCAGATTCTTCTTGTGCTAAAACAAGCTCAATGTTAGCACACTGTAGGCTAATTAAACATTCATCATCAGTATCTAAGTCACCTTGCACTAGTGTCCAGAGCACACACCTCGTTCCCCCCAGGAGTAAAATAAAAGTCAAATAAAAGTAGTAAAGTGCCCAAATGAGAAGCGATAATGAGAACACAAATACTGTCGTCCTGGTCTTTGGTGTAACATTATACAGTTAAAACAATGCCTAAACATGAGAGATGCCCGAGTACGTAAATATTCAGTATCTAACCAAGGATTGAAAATAGCTCATTTTGACATTTGTTATGATTTATTATTGTTCAATTTGATGAACTCTGAGCTGAATGAGTTGGCGTAGAGACGCTTTTCTCTCCTTGTGCGTGGGGACTCATGCACATTGTCTAATCACCATTTTGTGCAGAGCATTATCATGTTTGTGTGTAAATTAAGACTTTCCCTGGTAGTTTGATTCACTCACAAATGCGCAGAATGACCATTTTATATTTCAGATGCAGTCACGAGTTTGGACATGATTGTTATTCTATTATTTAAATGTATGGCCGGAATTTTCAAACACTGCCGGCCAAACTAACAAACAAAGTGAAACCTCTGGATGTGACTATCCTAGAAAATAGCAGTCCCGCCATACTCACTGACTTGTGAATGGCTTTTCTGTGGAGAAGAAGCTGCCAGCAGTGAGCTGCTCTCACAGCCGGCGTGAACAACCTTGCATCTCTGCGGTGTGGCTCTGACGCCAGTAGACTCGCAGCTGCGGCCGACACATCGAGTGTGTTTGAGGCACACAGGTAACACTTGCAATGTGACTTTGGCTGGGCTCATGAGCTGTGGGAATTGATGATGGCCTCTTGCCGTGGAATGAAGTCAGTTTCTTTAAAACTCTGGTTGCATAGTATAGGGTTTGTAAAATGTCACAAAGCAGAGAAGTCATGGTTCATTTTTAGGATTTCATTGTGTATTTATGTTTTGGTTGTGCTCAGTGCTTGATGTGGCTCTTTGCTGTACCACAGTAAATTTATTTGACTTAGTTTTTCACCGGTTAGCCACCCCTGAACTAATGAAACTCCTTTTGACTAGATGTCTTTGTGACCCTGATCAAAAAATGACACCTGAGTTTTTGCTTTTATGGAATTGCTGCTTTAGGATAGGAATTGAAATGAAATCTAGTATACTGGCATGATTCGTGAAGCAGACCCCTGAGCAGTTTTGCGGATTCACCTTTGACTTTCTTCAGATCCGGCTCCTGCTCCTCTTCCTCTGTGTGCTTCCTCTTCATTCTCTTCCTGCTGCCAAAGTCATCATCGTCCTCATCAGTAGAGACCTCCTCTGGATACTCGTCCTGAGGGAAGCTCCCTGCGGCCACAAAACACACTTCACCAACTCTATGTCATTTTAACAGTTCAATGAGAGGTCGAATCGATACCAGTACACTACTGAAGGTCAGTAACAGCACAGTCACAGAAAGCTTACCTTGGCTGAGGTCCCGCAACCTGTGGAGAGAGCAGAGGTCAAATTCTGTCTCAGTTTGAAGGGCCCATGAGAGAAGGACAAGGTACTCACACTCGGACTATCTTGTAGAGTCTCTGTCGGTTCCGACTCGGTGTGTTTCCACGACTCGATGCCTCCAGCAGTTTATCTGCCACAGCCCCATAGTCAAACTGAAGAATACAAGACAATCACACATAAACATGGAGCTTTGGTTACTTTAAGAAAAGTTTCATTCATTCAGAAATCTTTTCTTTTCTATTCCATTCAGCTATTTAATAATTGATTAACTACTGTCAGTATCAGAAGTGTTGTTTGTTGCAGCTCTAATAATATGTAATAGAATGACAGCAGCCGCACACACCTGTAAAACTGGTCCCACGTCTTCATCACACTGCAGCTCTGACTCCGACAGTTCATCAAGTTCATCATCTTCATCTTCAGAGCGAGACTTAGTGCCTGAACAGCAGCAGGGGAGGCTCAAAGCTTAGTACAGTCAGTGGTTCACATCTATATCTGATCATGTCATAATAACTGCGAAATGTGCTGTTCTCAAGTGCAGGCTAATGAATGATTCCTATCAAAGTACTACAAGCAATATCTGAGTTAGAAAAAAAGGTTAAACAAGAAAGTCATCTGGACAAGGTTTGTTTTTTAGAGGACATTTCACTCTTTCTCCAAAGGACTTAATCATTTCAAAGGGGATCTAAGGGGACCCCTTAGAAATGATTACATGAAAAAGTTATGTTGCTGTCCAATAATCAATTATTATATGAATCTACTCAAATATTCAGTAGTTTCTCAGTCTTGTTTTGGACATACACTTGCTTTATTAACGAGGGCGCTCATTCAACATTGAGCTCTGTGAACGCACCGTTTATCTGTTTAGTCTTCTTGGCTTCTTTTCTCCTGCTTTTCAGCTCCATCTTCGGCTTGTCCTGATCATCCTGCTCATCGTCGGAAGCTTGTCCAGAGTCCGAAGCCTGGTCTGAGGACTCCATCTCCTTCAGCAGCTCCTCAATGGCAAACGGTGCCTGGTCGATGATGACGCTGAAGATGCTGTTGCAGATGGCTCTGAACAGGCAGCGGCTGAAACAGCAGACGTAAGTGAGAGAGGGGCCTTCTGTGATGGTGCTGCCCTCAATCATCTCAAACTAACTGGATGGACATACAATCAGTTTATGAAAAGCAAATATAGCACCAATTCAGACCCACTTCACTGGCCACACATGCCCACATAACAAACAAAGTTCCATATTGAGCCAAAAATGTCACTTTGAGTCACAAGAAACTGCTTTTTAGTGACATCAAAGTGCAGCATTTTCCGAGCGCCAACATGGGACCACCTAAATCTGGTTTAACAGTCTTAAAAGTCAAATCATTTTATTGTTGTATAAATGAAAAATGCCATACTCTTTGGTTTTTGCAGCTGTTTTACAGAATGGTTCAATAAAAGTCAGGTTCTGGTCTGCGCTCAGCTGGAAGACAAAACAGAAAGATTATGATCCTGGTTTGGACTTAATGTCATTATTTATAGTTCAGAAAGTGACACACATATCTAGATTCAGTACAGACACAGTAAAGCGTTTCAAAATTTTTAAAATCATTTTAATTGTGACGACATAAAGCCCTATTTGCACGGCATAAGCATTAGCCCTGAAGCTCTGATTTTTTTTGGCTTTAATCCAGATATGGATCACATAGATTTATGATAAAAATCCTTTATTTCATCTATGTTGCTAGCTCGACTTAATCTTAAGCTACTAGCATTATCTCTATTTGCTTTAAGTTAATGTATTGACAAAAAACAGTCCTTATCACCTGCTACAACACGTCATCCATTTTATCATCTTTCGAGATTTTGCTCTTTTTATGACCAGTAGGCACCCCTCTCTCTAAATCCATTCACTGTGATATGACTCTCTTGATCTAACGTTAGTCAAGAACGTGTCTAAACTTTCCAAAAGAGCCCCAAATGCTTAGATTAACATTGCCATGTTGACAGGAGTTGTGCTTCCGGGTCACATCTTCACTGTAGTTTGTTTTCTCTTTTTTTTTTTTTTTACATTTCAATTGGAGAAAAACAGTAACTGGTTCAAAGTAGGACCTATAGAGACATGTTATGAATACAGATTAGATAAAAACATAAAACTGTTAAAACACATTGATCACTATTACAATCAATAGGAAATTATTTGCTGTCAAAAACAGCTTGAAACACAGACACGAGGATTCGCACGGAATCAAAATCACAGACAACCTCTGCAATTATTGCAAATTACTGGATGTCCCTAGGTAATACTAATCCCTTGTGAATATGGCTTAAGATGGTCATGTTAAATTCTAATTTTATGAGGAACTGAATGTTGGTCTTTATTAGCTATAACCCACAGTCGTCACAATTAAAAAGAAGAAATGCGTGAGATACTTGTATGTTTTGTTCATTTAAAGTAAAAAGTGACTTCAGAAGTAGAGACCCAGAGAGGGACAGAGGTGTGGTGTTTAGTGAGCACCTGCTGGGCTCCAACTGCAGCCAGCTCCCTCAGGTACAGGTCCAACACGTGCAATTGCAGGCCTATAGGGGGCGCTCCACCATGCAGCAGCTGAGAGGACAGCAGCTCCAAGAATTTGCCAACGCAACTGAAAAGAGAACAACAGGCTTGACACAAAAACTAGTAAAAAAAAAAAAAGAAAAAAAAAGACCATTTTATGAAAAAGGATGTCTGCTGTGACTCCCGAGGTGTCCTGATCAGTGTGGAGTTACCTGGGGTCCCAGAGGCTCCTCTGCAGCACCTCAAACATCTGTCTGAACATGAGGCGGACCAGCTGCAAACAAAAAGAAAACATTTACAATTCCTCCTGAAGACCACAAACACACAACACCTCAAACAAACTTTGAAAAACACGCATCAGATTCACAATCCAGAAATCCAGATCAAATTTTCAAGCATTATGCTACACACACATTGTTTGTTAAGCCCCTACAATGTTTCCCCCAGAAATGCATCAGTCCTAATGGAACCTAAAATCAAACCCAGTTAATAATATAGTAGTCCCATTTATCTGATCACATCTGTTTGGCTCTTGGCATTTTTACATATTAATAAATTACTAATTATCTCCAAGGATCCAGATGTAACACCAAGTGTTCTGTGTTTGCATTGCTGGGCATTAACACCTTAGTGTAATGTTTACTGTGTTAGTAACAAAGTAATACAAGCATAAAATTTCCAATATTGTGTAGTTACAAGCCCAGGTTTTTATTGAATTACATAGTAGTTACAGACAGGTTTTTATTATACAGGTTTAATCTCTAGATTGTGAAAGGAGAAATACAGAAGCACCCACACATCAGTCTGAGACATACATGTACCCAAGTCCCTTAGAGTCAAGCAAAACAACCATGTTCCAAAACCACTCCCTGCTGACTGTCTGACAGTCCACAGTCTTCCACATGACTGAGGAGCCATTGAAAGCCATTTTTTATAAACAGTCTTATACAGCACTTTTTTTGAATACTCAAAGACGCTTTACAGTTGCATTATTCATTCACTCCCCACACTCAGTGGTGAGCTACTTCTGTAATCACAGTTGGGGCAGACTGACGGAAACGTGGCTGCCATTCTGCGCCAACGGCCTCTCCAACCACCCCCAATCACACACTCATTCACACAGGCAAGGTGGGTGAAGTGTCATGCACATTGGTATTGGTATGGGGAGTATTATTATGCATTATATTTATTTATTTTATTTAGCTTTAACTACATTTCTTTAACTTAAATTTAATTTAGAGCATGGGGAGAACTACAAATTGCATTTTGAATTTTTGTTATTTGAGGTTTTTTGGCAGAGAAATGAGCAAAATAGTTTTATTGCCTTTTTGAGCTTTTCAGGCCATGAGAATGTTGATGATTTGGGCAGTTTCCTATGAGTTTCCTGCAGTGTAAAAGCCCAACTGTTTGGAAACAACAGCAAGCCCTCTGCTGGACAAATAGCAGAAGGCCATCATTTGCAAGTAAACAGGTCTTATTCCAGCACACAGTAAAAATAGTACTGTTTATATCAGCGGATATTTATCTAATGGGCTATATCGATGGGCTCTAGTTTTCATCAACCATTATTATCGCAATAAAAAATTGGTCAGAGAGTAGCTTGTTTCTTGGTCAAAGTCAAGTTTACACAAAGCTCGACCTCAACAGGAAGTGAAGCAGCTTTGTAGTATCCAAAGTCTAGAGTAGGGTTAACCCCAAGTTTCTGGTCATATCGCCCAGCCCTACAGCAGTGACTCTAACATAATCCTGATGATAACCTTTAGTAATGAATGTTCCCAAAGAATGCAATATTTACTTTGGGTCAAACCCCTCTTCTCTCTTTTCTGCCACTTAACGGGACATTTTCAGATGCATATGTTGTTTATGCTGAATTTAAGTATGAAAACAGCTGAGCCTCTTTTTAAGTGCTGAGGGAAGCCTGAAGTAGAAATCAAATTTATAAGTGGTTAGTTGTGAGTGGAGACAAACCTGGAAGAACTTGTCCATCCTCAGTCGGTCGATCCCGGTCCACTCTCTCTTCACTGTCGAGAGGAAGGTGTTGAGAAACAGCAGCTCTGAAAACAAACACACAATCTCCAGATCCGGCCAACGCATCACACTGTTCATCTACCTGGTAAGAAGTATGACTCTTTTAATACTAAAATTAAGGGTGCTCCGATCGATCGGCCGCCGATCATGATCGGCCGATCATGGCTAAAAATAGAGTGATCGGTGATCGGTAAAATGGGCCGATCAGAAGGGCCGATCAAATTACAATAAACACGCGAAGCTCTCACATTTACTGTCCTGCAACTCCTGGTTTGATTAAACATTTTAGCAGTGTTTTTAAGTTAAGTCCTGGTTATAACTAACACAAACCTGCCCTGGAGGCGCTGCTTTGTGTCCCCGCTGTGTCCCCGCCTGCTCCTGCAGCACACGGCACAGAACAGAGGCGCAGCAGTGCGTGTATTTGCAAACACCAACGTAAATAGAGCTACAGCTAACCCGCTAACAGTTACGTTAAAAGGATTAAGAAAGTTCAGAGTCTGCCTGTGTCTTGTTGCGCGGAGAAAACTGTGCGTTTTGTGGCTTAAACTGCACCAAATGGCTGCTAATGGAAAGAGAAAGTAAAAAGGCAGCCCATGTGTCCCCGTGTGTCTGAGAGGAGCAGCCTTTCATCGTTGTCTTCTCTGCTCTCTTTGCACGTTTTCTTCATTCAGACGTTGTCAAAACTGGCTGCAGGAGCTGTCTGCTCTTTAGTCCACTGTTTCTCAACCTGGTTTGGCTGTGCGTTACGCGGACACAGGCGCTGCACCCGCGGACTCGCATTAAAGGACCAATTAAGAACAGCTGATTTTTACATCAGCGGAGCATTCAAACAAAGCCACAGACACTGGGCTCACATTAAAGACCAATAATGCAACAAAACCTCTTCTAAAACAAAAATAAGTAGAATTTTGTTATTCTTTTATATTTACAAAGGCTACAGTATTTTTCAAATGGAACTAATAATAGCCTGCATACAATACATTACTACATTGAAGACCACGTGATCGGTATCGGCCATGATCGGTATCGGCCGATCACAGCAGAGGCTGATCGGTGATTGGCCTCAAAAACCCTGATCGGAGCACCCTTAACTAAAATGCCTTTAAGTTTTGGCCTATAAGAACACTGGCTCACAGATTTCTCTCAGCTTAAAGACTAGCATTGTGTAGACGTCACATGCCTCTGTCGGAGCAGGAGGCAGGACTTTAGACTAACCCCTGCTCATCCTTTTACTGGAGATGTTTTTTAGCATTTCCTTTGAGCATACACAAGGGTACCACAGGTGATGGAACTTTAACAGGCACTAGTCACTAGTGTTGTAGTTGAGACCAAAATAATGGAGAACTTTTGAGATTCAAGACCGAGTCAAAACAGAGACTTTTAAGGACCAAGACTGAGTCGAGATCAAAGCCAAATCGAGACCAGGTTGAGACCAAACCCTTTTAGTTAACACTAAAATTAAGGAGTAAAGTTTAAAAAAGTGGTTCAAATACATTATTATTTAACAATCTAATACAACAAACTCCACAAACAGAAATTTTCCTGGTTCTTATAATGCTGAAAACTAATTACTTTAAAATAATAAAGTATAGTATTTCCTTATGTTTGGTAAAAAAATAAACATCCAAGACGGAGACAAGACCGAGTAAAACTGATTTTGAGACAGAGACAAAAACCAAGACCAAGTAAAACTGCAGCTGAGACTAGGACGAGACCAAGACCATAAAAAAGTTGTCTCAAGACCAAGACCGGTCTTAGGTGCTACAACAATGCATACTAGTCACTAAAATGAGCATTAGAAGGCTGTATTACTAACGATTCAATTATCAAAATATAAATCACAAATCTGTGCATTTTCTAATCAATACCCCAATCGTCTGCAGTCACATTGACCAATGGCTGCCCAGGATGGATATTCTAGTATATTTAATAATAAATGTGTCTTAAATTAATAAAAAAAAAACACAAATAGCCCCTTTAAGTGATTTTTGGTAGAATTTTTTAACGGTAACTATAAAACACCAAGTTTTTAACCACTATAACCACACATGCTTCACTATACGATTAATTGAAACAATAATCGTCAAAATATTTGATTATCAAAATTATTGTTAACTACAGACTCCCCTCACTGCTTATTGGCCTAGCACCAGCCCGACCCACCAAGAACTCTCCTGGTTAGGCATTAACACTGGCAGGTGACTGTTTGGAGGAGAGAGTCTGGAATAAGTTCAGACACTGCTCTGGTTCAGATGAAATAGTTCCATCCTTTTAATAGCAAGTCTATAATCAGGACAGATATATTCATAATGACCTAATGTGGGAAACAACACGACTGAAACTTTGTCCCACCTTGATGTAGAACAGCTTCAGAGTTAAAAGCTCAGTAAAACTCTTGCCAGGCCTTTAACAATGTGAAAATACTGTTTACATAAAGCCAAAGGTGTGGAACATGTACTCACGGCCGCTGAAGCTGTGGAAGTGATGGATGAGGCCTGAGATCTGAGTGGACAGCTCCTCCTGAAAGAGACAACAGCACAAAACTAACAAGTGGACAAAGGGAACGCTTCAGCTGCTGAGTGTGTCTCAAACTGGAAACAAACTATAACCTCAGAGTTTGTGACATTATTTGTAATTAATGACTTCATATGGCACCTACAGCAACAGTATCTGACCCACAACACTTTTACTGCCACGCCCACCTTGCAAAGCTTTTATCATAGTTAGATTTTTATGTGTGTTAGAGTTGGGTGACATACATTTTTTTTTATACCATCCCCAAATTATACCGTGGTATACGGTATAATCTTCTATCCACTTAATTGAAGTTAAATTTGCTTTTACTTTTTAAGTATGATATAAACTATTGCACAATTCCACAGGGATTTAAACCACAGTACTGGAAGTGATACAGCAGTCATTTTTACATTCCCTGGTATACAGTAATATAATTCGTGTAGTGGCAGGAGCTGAGAATATGTATCTCTTTGTTTCAGGAGTGACCAAAATGTGCTGGACTGACCTGTAGAAGGGGCTTGTCCTGCATCCACAGACAGTAGAAGAGGCCTTTCCACAGTTTGAGAAGCTCCTCCTCTGAAAACCCACCTGTAACACACGAGAGAGACATGTAAGGGGCGGGAGGCAGACACTTCGAGTTTTTACTAGGCTCGTTCCAGATGAACTGCGCCTCGCCTGGATTGTGAACGAGAGTGCACGGCCGCAACAGGAGGGAGGGAAATACACCTGTAGTGAAGTCGGACAGTTTGTGGCTCAGATCACGCACCGTCACGCCCCAAATCCACTTCTCGCGTGTGTTTGATGTGACTTTGAAAATAAATGCATTAAACTGATTTGTAAGAACTTTTCTGTCCCGTGCTTGACCACAGTCTGCGCGTAAATGAGGCGCTCCTCAGGAGCTCACAACATGAGGCACATTCAGCTTTGGTTCTTAGCTTTTGTCTAAATTTGCACAATCATTTTAATAATATTCTACTTCACACTAAGCAGTGGAGCAAAAAGTTTATCCAGGTCAAAACTGTAACTTTAGTCTGTATTTAAAAAAAAAAGGCAGGGGAGGAGGAGAGGAGGGCAGTGAAGTGTCGTGCGTTACGTTTCTGATCAGCACTAAACTCAGATCCAATCACCTGTCCGTTCACCGCTGACAGGTGTGCGTTTTCCCATCATGCACTGAGCCAAGCAGCTTTTGGTGACCATCGCACTCATGACATCAGAGCAAGTCGGGAACAAGTCGGACACAAATCTAACCGGCGTGCACTGTGCACAGACCGACACTGATCGAAACTGTGCAGGTCTGCCTCATCTTAAACGAGCCTAGTATCTGTTTAAGCACGTTTATGACATTTGTGGCCGGTGTGGCACTAACTTTACACACCAACAACACCAAGATCATACATTCAAGTCTAAAACAGCTCAGAATGTGTTCCAAAACCAAACTTCAAGTGAAAAATGTCAAAACTTTTGAAAAAAAGAGTTAGACACATTATTGTGTAAATATGACAATACATATTTGCAACAATAAGGTTGATATTGACTGGATGTTTGACTGGTCATTGGCTAATTTAGAACCATATGATTTAACCCCTTCATATCGATAAAGCAACTTTTTGACAAAAATGAAAAAAGTTTACTCTCAGCTCTACCATCGTGGCTGTGGTTGATTAGGTCCAGCAGGCAGAGAAAGAAGAAAAGTTCAATATAACATTTTGTTTCAATAAAAACAAAAATTACATCCAAAAAGATGTATCTGGATTTAACATGTGAATTTAGAATATCAATATTTACAATATTATTGATTTTATCCATGTATATTGCTATATACTACCTCTAAAATGATACGATTCGATGCAAGGTAATATGTTTCAATATAGTTGTATCGTAGGAATAAAACAATTTGATACATTAATATAGTAATTGTAACTTTACACCCCTAAATGTAGACCTACTAATAAGTAGGCCTATTTCTGTTCTTTTAAGGCATCACATTTATAACATTGTGTAAATCTGCAGCAATTTTTATGAAGCTGTTCTTTAAGTGTTCCAGCTGGGACCACAGGGTCTCTGGATCAGAGCCTGGTTCAGACTTGGACCACAGAGTCTCCGAGAGTGCGGAAGCCTGATAGAGAGCCAGTGGTTTTTCTGGGCTGTGCTCGGACCGTCCCACTGAGCCCCGTAGATAGAGGGCTGGTGGAGAGTCCTAGTCCCCTCACGTGGAGGGGTTTTAATGTTCAGGGTCTGTTTCCGGCACAGGACCATCATCTCACTCTCTACACTAACTGTCCTGCTCTCAGTGCCTATGAATGAATGGGTGAAGCGCAACATGATTTTTGACTGACGCTAACGTACAAGTTTCTCTGATGTGCCTTCACCCAGGGTCGGTCCAGTCCAGAGTCCCCGGAGTGACAGCTCTGTCTCTGTCTCGGAGTGTGTCTCTCACCTGTCTCTCTCCGGGAACGCGCGCTGATGTACTTGCGCAGTTTCCTCACGGCTTTCTTTCGGGCTGGTTTCTCGTTGGAGGCCAGTTTCTGAGCGAACTGGACCTCCGGCTCCGCCATAGACGCCATTTTCCTCTGCTCTCACGTGTGCGAGAAGTTGCTGCTGTTTCTGTCCCACGTTTCCACTGTCGCACACTAACCGCGTCATCACCTGCGGGGGCCGTGTCCTGAGCAGCACTGCCCTCTGGAGGAGGCGAGAGTACACACACGAGTGTAGTTTTGTATTTAGTTAGAAAGTCATTTTACAAACTCTCAGTGGGAGGCATTCATACTACATTAATAAAATAAAACCTAATAACATTATTATAAACATAATGAACAGTTCAAGGCCTTTCATTTGAAATTTAAAAATATCTCATGTTCATTATTTAACCCTCCAGTATACCTCCCAGAAAGTGTAAATGTATTTAATCAACTTCAGTCATGAACAAAAATATCAAATACTTCTAGTAAATACTTGAAAAAGAGAAAATGTCTGAGGCACTCTGGTTGCTGCTGCAATGACCAGATGCCTCGGACATTTTCTCTTTTTCAGGTTATTACTCATCAGCCCAGTTTTTCAGTTTTGAAGAGCAGCTGGTATGGTATGCACCTATTTCATGAAATCCAGTGAGCACTCCCAGTACCTCTTTTTCTAAACGGACTTAAAGTAAATACTTATAGTAAATGTATAGCAAATAATATATTAAATGCTGTGTTAAACAAACAATCATTATTTATTTTTAAAATCCAGTATAATAGATACAAATGTGATCACTTATTGTCTGATTTTTGCAGGCTGCATATGTCAAAGATTTACACCAACACTGGTGAATATGCAGTATTACTATTTATTATTAATATCCTATTATTATCCTCACAGCATTCTACAGAGAGGTGGAGAGTGGAGAGTGTTTATCCCAGGCATGTCCAAAGTGCGGCCCGGGGGCCATTTGTGGCACGGGATGAGATTTCAGATGGCCCTTGGCTTCTAAAAGAAAATGCATTACTTATGGCCCTCCAGTGTTTCTGTAGGTTTGTCTGTACATTTGTGCATCTTATCTACTTTTCTAATAAGTTTTTTAAAAACTTGTTTGAGAAGTAATTGTAGTTGTAGTTCAGAAAAGAAGGCAACAAAGACTGTTAGTCATTCGTAAACTCAAAGGACTTATGTTGCTCCTCATCTGTTACTACAGCTTTATCAAAGCATTATTCAGCCTTCATTGTTGTACTGTTCAACCTGCTTTTTCAATATGTTGTCCGTCAAAAACCGGACTAAACTCATAAAGGTGACTAATACTGCTGTAAAAATAATAGGGCTTCCTACACCCAATCTCACTGAGCTTAACAATAAGGCCATGATACGCATTGTGACCTCAATAGAACAGGACTCTACACATCCACTCAATGAATATCTCTCCCAACTGCCCTCAGGACGGAGGTACAGGGCACTGAGGTGCAGGAGGGCCCGCTTTGGAAGAAGCCTGATTCCCTCAGCCATCACTCACCTTAACAACAGACCCCGTTGAGTGAGACTGCTGTTTGTTTGTTGTTGTTTTTTTGTTTGTTTGTTTTTTGTCTATTGTCTATTGCTGATGTGTTTGTCTTTTGTTTGTTGTATTCTGTCAATTAAGTGCAGTGTTGTGAAAAAGAATTTCCAATAAAGTCTAAAGTCTAGTTGGATTGTTTATGTTCAAAGATGTCATTTTGTTTGGACCTGTTTTAGATTTTGCTATATAATTTATAATTATTGGGCTTTTGAAAACAAAATACTTCAAAAATAATTCAGATTGTACGTGGGTTCAGTTACTAGAAAGGAGGGACTATTGGCCCTTGAACATTTGCACATCTTCAAATCTGGCCCTTTTGGGGAAAAGTTTGGACACCCCTCGTTTACCCACATGGTACTCCAGCTGCACAGTGGTCCTGCAGAATGGCGAGGGGTGCAGAGAGGGTAAAAGAGATTCCATGCCTTTCTGAACATTGTTAAAGACTCCTCATACCCTCCACTCAAACTGTTCCAACTGCTGCCTTTGGCCAAAAGGTACTGAAGTATTCAAAGCAGGACCAACGGACGGTTTAACAGCTTCATAGCACAAGCTGTAAGGCTGCTAAACTGCTGACTTAGCATTGTACTCTACGCTGCTGCATGAGACTCTTTACCTCACTGCATTTGATAGTGTGACCACCTGTTGTGCAATTTGGTGAGACAGAAGAGAGAAATTAAAGCTTTGATACTGAGTCTAAACCTGTTTTAGATAAAGATGAAAGTTGCTACACTTTAGAGCCTATTGAACAGTTGATGTGCTGTTTTCAACCCAAAAAACAACCACAAAGCCAAGTAATGTCTGCATTTTCTCAACACGCTCTTTAACAGCAGCTGCACCAGCTCACAGCCCCATGACAGCCCTGTCCTGAAAAATGGGGCAGCAACACAAGAACTATATATTCAACCTAGCAAGATAGGATGCTGCCCATAAAAAATGTATTCAACATTTTAATACTTTTCTTACCTTGTTTTTTTTTATCAGAATAACTATCAGAATCTTATTTGTTTTTATAAGATTCACCAAGCTCCAATGAAATAGTGGGACATTATCCTAATACGTGGGACAGTGGGACAAACACCTGAAAGACTGTGCAGTACAAACAAAAGTGGGACAGGTGGTCACCCTTAGCATTTGACTTGACTTCACTTTAGACACTTTACTTATCTCACTGATTTTAACTTTTAACTTTAACTCCAATTTTAAAGAGAAAGGTGGAAATAGAATTCTAAATTCAAATGGAACAGAACACAAAGTGAGCACAAAAGCATTTTGGTCAGATATATCAAAATGGAAATAGCATCCAGAGCTGGACCTTCCTATATGCAGACTACGCAAGTTGCGTAGGGCCCCACAGCTGTGGTAGGGCCCGCTGCGCTCGCCTCCTCCTCTTGGTCAAAGCAGTGGTCACGTTTCTGTTTGTCCATCAGTGTGTGGCAAACAGGGGCCTGTCTGATCTCTCTCTAAATACCGCCCTCTGAGTGGTTTTGCTTTGTGAATGCTCAGAGAGACCATGGCGCTATGGCTCTATACTACCTTGAGCGCCACTTGTCCCTCTCCAGCAGCTCCCTGCACACCCTGTATGCACCCCTTGCCACTGTGAGGGAAACTCTTGATTTAACTCTTCTATTGCGCATGTTTCAGAAAGATTTTTCTCTCATCTCCCTCTCACCCCTCATCTTTCTCGAGTCTCAACTGCTCATATGTGCTAAATAAAGGAGAGAATTCGGGGCTATCGCCAACAGAAACTGATTTAAACTAACTCCACACTGTGTCCAGCAGAGGACAGATCTGGACATTAGTTTCCTAAATAAAAATGTACAATGTCACACTCACAAGGTGCTGTTTATCCCTGCAGAGGCTGCGTGCATAACAGTTACTAAACATAACTCTCTGAGCTCTGTGAGTGTTGATGTGCTGTTTAAAGCAAACACCATACCATACCATGTTTGGTACAACACAAATCTGTTAGGTGCAAGTTTAAGTTAGTTTAGCACAGTGGTTCTAAAATGGTGGGTCAGAGCCCTAAAGGGGGTCACAGAATGTTTCAATAGGCTACAGCAGTCATGTTAAACTTAGTTGAAGCCAATATACATCACATTACAGTTGTGTAAAATATTCACAGTACACACAGTTCACAGTACATCTGTAAAATACTAGTAGCCTAATTTGGTCAAAGCCTTAGTTCTAGGGTTTGGATAAAAAATAAAAAATCAATGGTTATTCGTTTAATTAAATAAAACCTAGCATGGATATCTCTAAGATAGACAAACACAGCTGATGGGGCCCCTGAACTGAATTTTGCTTAGGGCCCCAGAAAGGTTAGATCCGGCTCTGATAGCACAAACCTGTTTTTGACTCGCATGGAGCAATGCTAACCTGCAAAATATGAGCAGCTAGTGAGCAGATGCAGCAGCAAGGGGCGACATGGCAGCTTACTCCACCACCATCAACATGCACAAACCCCTTTGTAACAGTGAGGCAAGCGAAGTCAGTGCCCTGCTGCCTTTCCATACACTAGGTGCTCGGTGACTCCATGGACACTAGCAATGATGATTGTCTCTGATCTGAAGAGATAATCCCAACACTATGGTCAGGACAGTTCAATGGATCAGGTTTGTGGAAAGACTTTATTTACCAGTTTAAAACATGCACACAAGCTAATCACTGGAAAAAACAAAGCTATTGAACTCAGATTCAGTTTGACCGGTGCAGTTGGTGCAATTGTCCACAAAAACTCAAAGTCAGCCCAATGGAGCTATGAACACATAGAGAAAAAATGTGATGCCTCTTAATGGGCTTCAGAGCATGTTGCAGCCATAGGAATTGAACTGAGGCAGAGAGAGAGAGAAAACCAGGTGAAGCCACGCACACACTGTGCGATGACATCTATGAAAAGGTTGCCATTGTCTACTGGTGACTGCACGCACTGAGCTAGAACAAGACAGTATTGCCGTGGAGATTTTCACTTATACAATGACAGATACTGACCAGTGGCGATGGCTCATTGGCAACAAGGGAAGCTGAGGTTCCTCTAAAATTTCCTAAAATAAATGGTCCAATATGCCCTGTTAAATTTCACAAAATTAGATATTAATTTGCATTAAAAGTGTGCTAGAATGTGTATAATTTTGTGAGTTTGTCGTTCATTAATCGGCTGTTTAATCTGTTTCTCTGACACAATCCTCCTCTCACTTCAGAGCAGTGGAAGCTGTGTAAATCCCTATTGACCCTGAGCTTCAATGGATTCCTATGAGACTGCTCAGAGCATTTTTTTGTTTGTTTGTTTGTTTTTGTTTGTTTGTTTGTTTGTTTTTTATATAGCAAAAATGACACTTGATTGCATAAATGCTCTGAAATTGTCCTTCCTGTGGACGCTGAGCGTCTCTGGGAGTCAGTGGAACAGTGGGTGTGCCGTGACGATGATGATTAGTGGACAGTTTAGTCTAGTCTAGGAAATAGAGTTTATGCAGCTCATGTTCTGTCATTGTTGTTTCAACCAAGAGGCAAATAAAGCCCCGTTTGGTGTAACATTTACTACAACGTCTCCATCTACAGTTGGTGGCCTGATCCTAGAAATATAATGAGTGTGTTACCAGCTATGACGCGCTAAAACGCTGCTCAGCTTCTGCACTACAGTTAGGAGATCACTGCCAAAGGGTCTCACTCCCAAACTTGTTATAGCCACATTGGTACACATGGCAAAAAGTATCAGTGTCACAAAAACACTATGATTTTTTGTTACTCTAGCATGATTGTTTGAAACAGTCCATTTTAAATGAGCCGTGGCCCAGGACATGATGGTGCTTCTGGACCATGTTCACTTATGGCTTCCTTTTTGCATGATAGAGCTTTAGTTGGCCTCTGCAGATGGCACGGTGGATTGTGTTTACCCACAGTGATTTCTGAAAGTATTTCTGGGCCCATTTAGTAATGTCATTGTTACAATCGTGCTGATGAGTGATGCAGTGTCGTCTGAGGGCCCCAAGACCACGGGCTCCAATAAAGATCTTCGGCCTTGGCCCTATACACAGAGATTTCGCTGGTTTCTCCCTGGTTTCTCTTTTGATGACGATGCACAGTAGATGAAGCTTTTGCAATTTGACATTGAGGAACATTATTCCATAGTCTTTTTACTCTTTTTACTTATTGGAGAGCCTCTGCCCAGCTTTACTTCTGAGAGACTCTGCCTCTCTAAGACATCCCTTTCATAGCTAATTATGTTACAGACCTGATATCAATTAACTTTATAAACTTTGCTAGATCTTTTCTCCCAGCTGATTTTTTTTTTATTTCTTGCTTTTTCAACCATTTGTTGCCCCTGTCCCAACTATTTTGAGACCTGTAGCAGGCAATAAATTTGAAATGAGCTCATTTTGTGCATAAAAGTACTAAAAATTTCTCAGTGTAAACAAACATTTGTTATGATATCTATGGCCTATTGTGAATAAAATACTGGCTCATGTGAGTTGAAAGTCTTTTAGTTTTCATTTTATTCAAATTTAAAAAGCATCCCAACATTTCCAGAATTTGTGGTGTAAAAAAATAAGAAGGTTTTGCCGTTTCCTGTAATCCCCACCTCTGTAATAAACATAGCATCACCATGTGGTGAAAAAAAGAAACTAGAAACTTTTCTTTCAAAGGCTGCAAATGTAATGCTATTAAATGTCTCTTTGGGAGGAATTGTTCACGTTAGGCTATGTACAAACACGCTTGTATACAAAGGGCTGTCCACCCCAGAAAAAAAACTCCTGTGAAAACAAAAAATTTCAAATAGGAGTTGATGTTGCACAGGAACATGTAGACATCTTACTGAAGTGTTGCCAATGAACTTAACCCTTCAGCTGTTTTTATAGTGAACGTTTTTCTGCCTTTTGTTGTTCCGTACCAACTCAAAGAGCTTTTTTGTTTCATGAAATTGTAAAATGTCCTTGAACACCTGAATTGTATTTTGTGTGCGTGCATGTGTGTGTGAATAAAATGGATTAATGAGCTTTGCAGATCATATTGGGTTGGTCTGTAATTTAAAGAGTATGGTTTAGACATGCTCTAATAAAGAAGCTATATGCAAAAAAGTTAATTAGTCATGTAATTTCAGGTCCTATTGTTTAGAAAGGTTCAGTTAGTGCATCAGCCTTGACAGATGACTGTGCAGAGTGTGTAGGCCCCGCGGGCCCCTAACACTTCACACCTGGTTGCATCATGTGTGCAATCAAAGGTGAGAGGACAACAGTCACTCTTCATCTGGGGCCAATTATCATTATCTGTACAATAACAACTATGTCCCAACGAACCAGTAATGGAAATTTTCTGAGTTGTATCAAAGACATAACACACTCAAAGAACCAGGATGTTCTGAAGAGTAGAGGGCTTCCCCAACAAAACCATCACCATGCCTCTTTGTGAACAAGTGAAGTACAGGTCAACTGGCAGTGCTGTGTACTCAAGCTTCTTGCCCTGGCTGTGAGCTGCTAGACTGGGGACTATAGTTTTACTGAGGGCCTCCTGGAGCGGTGTGATTGGGAGTAAAGGCCTCCATAAACCAAGGCGACGATCGCCCATCTGAAGCTGTCTGAATGGTTCTTCCAAGTCGCTCATTTCCTTTCCTTTTGATATGTATGCGCTGTCAGCCCCCCAGGACGGAGGCTGTCTGACCAGTTTTCTGCTGATTGGCCTTGTTGTTGAATCGGCGTCTTTGGTCTTTGGCACGAAGCGCTCTGATAGGCCTAGCTCTACAGCTGCCACGCCAATCAGCTCACGGGAATTTAGCAGTAGTGATGGAGTGACGAGAGGTGAAAAACTCCAAGCGAATTGCGCTGTTGAATCCAAGACTTAACCCACTTCGTGTGCTTTCTTCTCCTTGTTGGCCTCTGTTCTTCTTCAAGTAACAGAGCAGCGGCTCCTAATCCACACAAAACAATGTCCAAACCGGCCATGATCACACTTCTCAAATGTTCAAACAAGCTGAGAACAGTGGCAGACCAAGGCGCGCTACATGCATATGTACTCCACAAACATTGTGTCACTTCTGTTTATCTTTGTTCACTGGCTAGCGCCATCTGCCGCTTTGGGGGGGTAATTACTTCACGCGCATGCGCAAGACACGGTCTTTAGGTTGGTTGTCGCTTTGGTGTATGAAGAGGGAAAAAGGTCATCCGACGTGAGGAAACGGGAGGGAACGAGAGGAGACGAGAAGAGACGAGCTGTCGCTCCATCTTTTCGGTGGCAGTCTGGGAGTCGCCTTGGTGTATCGAGGCCTTAATGGCTTCCCCTAGTTTGGTGGATGTCCCTGATGGCAGGGGGAAACTGGGCAGACCCAGATGTAAATACAATGATTTTTATTGAAACTTGATATAAGTCTTTAGAATGGACTGAAAAAATAGACACAAACTTTGATTTAGAAAACATTTATTTTTGTTACAAACTATAGCTAAAAATTATTAGATTTTAGTAACTATAAAAAAGTTGTCCAATAATCATATTTTAACTAAATGAAGGGGTGCCCAGGGGTGCTCTTTATACTCACCTCAGTGGACACAGCACATGTCACAGCAAAGCAAAAGTGCATTAACTCACATGCTTTAAGTTCGGGAGACCTCACCCATGTACCCAGCCCAACCACCAGCAAGCTGCTCAAAGAAAAGAGAGAAAAATAATCAAGAGCACCCAGTTTGTTAAACAGTTCCATAAAACTATACAGTCCAAACTACACTTAACACTTAGCAAGGCTAAACAAAATAAAGCAAATACTAATCAGCAGAACTAAAACTCAAAGGCAAAATGCATACCAAACCCAAGCTAGCAAAACAAAACCAGTTAAGCAAATTGTGAGAAGGCACAAAAAGTGTGTAACTGAATAAAAACAAGTTTTTCTAAAATCTTTTATTAAAATGGTAAATGTGAGACTGGTCTAAAGATAGATAGTTCTTTGTAGTGAATCAGAGGAGCTGACTCTTGTAGATGAGAGCTGAAACTTTAGTTACTCTTGCTCAGCTCTGCTAAAAATCCACACAAGCAGAGCAGGATTTTATTTTGATGGGCACACCATGCAGCCAGTCACATGTCAGGACAGACTAGGATCATATTTTTATGTGAAAAAAGTAAGGTGTGCTCCAAAGACAGTGGTTTAAATTATACTGGAGACAGCAAAGATGACTACAGAATTTTGCAACTTAATTCTGTGCTTGCATACTGCATAAAAATAAGGCTTTCCAACCTTAAAATGGTTTTCCAACACACAACATTTCATAATTAGGCTAATTGAGACCTAAATTCAATGGTGAGAGTGATACCAAATGAAGAGCCATTTGGGAACCATTTTTTAAGAGAGTCGAGATCTTCTAAGGCAGCTGGGCTTAGAAGTGATCTGACCGCAGCATCCTTAAAAACCGCTGGGGCAGATCCAACACTGACAACTGTTTGTGAGCGAGAGAAGACAAGGGCCCACAATATTAACCCTCAAGGCATCTTGGTGCCCAAATGCATACTTTTTACTGTTTTTACCTTTTTGATCATCAATAAATCAGTCAGTTTAAAAGCTGTTGGTATGAAACCAGAATTACGTTTTTAAGTTTAAGAAGCCATGACCCCCCTCTGTTCTAAGGTGTTGAGAACTGGAGATATGAATTTTACATACACTTGTTACCTTAGGTACGTGTTTGGGCCCATTGACTTCCATTATAACAACAGATTTTTGACATACTGTATTCCTGACATATTATAATACTTTTTCTCATGAAAACCTAATAAATCTAAGCATTTACCATCAAAATAAAAGGAAATTAGTTTTTTGGCCAGATTGACCCCAAAACCACCAGGGGCAGGAGAGCTTTATTACAGACAATTTCAATGGAGGCTGTTTTTCTTCTACCTTGCAAAATGCATGGGAATAAAAACAATGAACAGCAATAAATTGGTCTTGGTGTGTTAGGATCGATGTAACAGAGCGGTGGGAGTGTGGCTGAGAATATATTTTGTTTGTGTGGTCATGAGGGAGTCTGTAAAACTCAAGTATTAAAAGGCCAAATGATCTCTGTTTATAAACAAGGGGTGTGAAAGTGGTTGAGAATACTCATTTATTTTGAAGGTAGAGGCTTAGATTTATTATATTTTTATGGAAAAAGTATTATGTGTCAGAATTACAGTATGTCAAAAATATGCTGTTGTAATGGAAGACAATGGGCCCAAATGTGTGCCTAAGTTAACGAGTGTAAGTTTTTACAATTGCTCCAAAACTGAAAATGCATCAAAGCCAATGTTGTTATTAATTATTGACTTATTCAAGGCTCAAATAACTTTACCCCAAGTGATCCACTCTGCACCTCATTTTTGGATAATATGACATATTTAGTGTTTTTGTCATCTACAACTGGGTTTTTGATGAGAAAAAGGCCATTAAAACAGACAAAACATTGATAAATGATAATAAACGTTATATCTATGGTTAGGTCTGAAGTTGTAGAAAAGATTTCATGTGAAAATGATGAAGTTTTGACACTTTTATAGTGATTTTTATGAGACGCCCCAAATGGGCCCCCAAGTTAAAGAGTGTATGTACATTTTTAAGGTGCCTCAAGAGTTAAAGGCCTGTTTGAGCAGCTTGGATGGAATGGGGTCCAGAGGACAGTTTGTTGGTCTCATCCCCTGGACCAAAACAAAGAGGAGAGGCAGTGACACTGGTTCAAACACCTCAAAAACAGTCCACAGAATGATGTAGGAACTTCTCACATGTAGTTTTGGACACATTATTTAGGACACTGGCAGATGGACTAATTACAGACTGGACTGTGTTGAATAACACCCTGGGGTTGTTAAAACTGGTGTATGTTGACATGGACATTTGCTTTTTGGTAGTGTCACCTGAAGCTTGTCTCTCCTTCACCTGCACGTAGCCTGTCTATAGCACTGGCTGAGATAATAATATTAATTGTTGAATATATTAATATTCAACTGTAGAGACTGAATTCTGTTATGCTTTAGCCTGTTTTGCTTTAAAACGTGGATTTCTTATAGCCAGACCAATATTTTGTATTGTACCTTGACATGTTTCAACTGCTTATTTTTCCTCAGAAGTGTCACATGATGGAGTGATTTTTGACAGTGAACTGTAGTTGGATAAACAAATAAATGCTGTTGTCCAAGCTGTGAATTTTGGCCAAAGTGAAGCCTTTTCCGTCCCACAGCGATCTGGAAAAAGCTGTTAATTTTTTTATCAGTTCACATATTTTCTAATGTAATGCACTTTATTTCGGTATCAGACAGTCCTCACTCCATTGTTCGCAATTTGTGCAAAATGTCGCTGCCCGACTTTTAACCAGCTCATCCAGACACAACCAAATCTCATCCACATTACCCTGGTTCTCTCTTCTCTCCACTGGCTCTCGGTCTGCTATTGCATTCATTACATTTTTTTTTCTCTTAAGTTCTAAATGGTCTTGTTCCTCCCTAAATATCAGCAAATTGTTCATTTGCTGTTGCTGCCCTTAAACTCCGGAACATGCTGCCACTTGATCTGTGTCCTCACTGACCTGTCCCTGTTTAAGTCCTAGTTAAAGACTCACTTGTTTAGATTAGTGTTTAACCCCTAGCACTAAGACTTCTTTAGGTTTAAGTCTTTGGTTCATTCCATTACTGTGTGTTGTGTCTTATGGTTTTATTTACTTTAAACTGTTGTAATTTTTTTTCACGTTTTGATGTGAACCAGTTCAGTCTTCTTTTTGTTGTAGTAAAGTGCTACAGAAATAAATGTTGATCGAACTGAATATTAAAGCGGTGCATCGAGCTGGTTGGCTGTCAGCCCTGGGCCCCAGGGGCCAGAGGAGAGGCAGGAGGGAGATAAAGACAGCGGTGTCTCCTGGTGTGTGTCAGGAGAGTCTGATGGAGCTGTGTTTCCCTGAGCTCAACCAGTCGTGCTCCAGGCCCCAGTCCTCCCCCAGCCAGGCTCTGCTGCGGCTGGCCCTGCTCTGCACTGTCCCCCCCCTGACTGTGGGCCTCAACCTGCTGGTCATCCTCTCCGTCTGTCACTTCAGGCACGATGCCTCTGCTCTTTCAGAGTTTCTGTTTCAGGATGTTGCTGTGCTCATGTGTATATATTTGTCACAGTCAGGGTCTAAATTCTGTGGTTACTTGTGTTTTTCTGATGAAGCGTGCGGCCACTGCTCCTCCACAGACACAGGCTCACAGTCTGCTCACTCAGCTCACCTGACCATCAACTAGATACTTTTCCTCAAGTAGTTTACTAAAGTACATTTTTTCTTGTACTTTCTGAGTACATTTTGTAGAACAGACTAAAGAAGAAGAAGAAGAATATATTATATACTTAAGTTAATTTTATACTCAATACTTTTGAAGTAACAGTACTTTTACTTGAGTACAGCTTTTGAGTACTTTGTCCACCACTGCTGACCATGTTCTCAGACTCGACTATACACGTGTATCTTATGGTTTGAACAGGTAGAGTGAGCTGTTTGTCCAATGATTGACTGAGATATGATAAAAATGCTTTTCAGTTTTGGTTTTCTTATTCTAAAATGTATTATTTTTCAGTTATGATTTTTCTATTTTGACTAACCCTGGACCACAGCCTGCCTGACAGCTGGTACAGAGACTTGTACATGAGTGGATTCAAGCAGCTGTCTTCTCTTCACATTGGTCTAGTCCACTTCTCTATTCCCTATTTAAATTTTGATTTGTTGAGAAATATTGTCACAGTAATGTTTAAAATGAGGTGTATTGGAAAATTGTATAGCTATATATTACTAGTTCGGACTACTGTGTGTCTATGTCTATGAAAGGTTGACAATTAGTGAAAATGCTTTGGGTCTGTTCTGTTAAATTTGTCCCACCTGAGCAGCTGTAGGAGCCATGAGACACTCATCAGGATCCATACAGATCAGGATCAGAATGGAGTTGATTGTCCTGTGAGCGAGGAGGCGTTCACATTACTGGGAATATTTTAGGAATTGGTACATGCATAAAACAACATTAAAAATAAAGTAAAATAGGACATGAAGCAGAATATCCTAAAAACACATTACAGATATACATTAACATCAGATGGGACATTCAGGAATGTGGCCCCATCAGAAATTCATTATTTTAAACAATTTATGAATACCAGGCCTTAGTGATGTCAGGGCTATAATCAGAGTTTAATATTGTGATGACAATTTACAACTGATCTGGGAAGAAAAATAAACCAGGGCTCTCAATTCACTCAAGTTTTTGGAACAAAATCTCAAGTGCTCACTGTTTCTTCTCTGCTGCTGTGATTTAAAGGTGCTATAAGCAGTAAATATTTTTTATATTTCATAAAAATTACCCACATGTGCCAAGATATGATGTAAACATGTTTAAATCAAATACTAGTTTTATTGATAACAATAGCACAGTAGGTTTATTAACAGTTAAAAATACATTTTACATAATGGCCAAGTTCACAGTAAAAAACAAAAACAAAAAAAAGTTGCAAAAAACTCAAGGCAACAGGATTTCTCAAGATTGTTGAGTTTCAAAAGGTTTTCAGCAATTACTATCATTATTTTTTTTTACTCATCTTACAGCCAGCTTACCATCCATTATTCAGAAAAAGTTGTTGTTAAAATTGTAAAATGATTTTGTTAAATTTAGCGTATTAAGTTTTTATTATTATCAATAATAATACTTTTTAACCCTCTCAGGCTCAAATTAAGTTTTAGTAACAGGAAAAATCTGATATTTGGGGGACATTATCATATGGGGTAGTAATAAACAATTCTGACTTTTTTTTTTGTAATTAGGTAATTAGGTAATTTAGCTGTTGCAAATCTGCAACGCCTGCCTGGAGAGGGTTAAGATGAGCTATGTATATAAAAATATAATGATAGCGAGTAAAACTTAAATTTGAAAGTTTTTAGACATATGACCCTTCAATTGAACAAACATCTTTTTGAAAACTTGAGATTCTGAGTTGGCCCCAAAACTAAAAAAGTTTGATGGATCCTGTTGTTTTGAGTTTTGTTTACGGTGTTGTTTTGGTTTACATTGTTTGGTTTGGTCCTAAAACCCTGATTTGCCGATTGTTCAATCAGAAAAAAACACAAACCATTTTGATTTAGACTGCAGTACTCTTTTCAAACCAGTATGAGCTCTGCTGATTACAGCACCTTAACAAATAATAAGTGATAAATATTTGAAACCTCTGCAGCCCTGACAGACCAGGAGCTCTGTACATGCCTGGTACTGACGCCTGTTGTCCTGTCCCACCGCAGGCAGCTCCACACCCCCACCAACCTGCTGCTGCTGTCCCTGGCCGTGTCGGACCTCCTGGTGGGGCTGGTGCTGATGCCCGGGGAGATGCTGCGGGAGTCCACCTGCTGGCTGCTGGGGGACCTCATGTGCTCGCTCTACCTGTACGTGGCCTACGTGGCCGTGTCCGTCTCGGTCATCGACATGGTTCTGATCTCTGTGGACCGCTACGTGGCCATCTGTGACCCCCTGCACTACTCCAGCCGGGTCACCATGAAGCGGGTGTCACTGGGCGTGGCTCTGTCCTGGCTCTTCTCCGCGTTCTACTGCGCTCTGATCCTCAAGGACAACCTGCTGTACCCAGACAGGACTCACACATGCCTGGGCCAATGTCTGCTGGTCTTTGACAAGATATCCGCTAGCGTTGACATGTTCATTGGGTTTATTCTCCCTGTAGGCTCCATCCTGGTCATTAACTTGGTGGTGCTGGTGGTGGCAATTTCCCAGGCCAGAGCCATGCGTTCCCAGGTGGGGGCCCAGCGCTCGGTGAGGAAACCGGAGCTGAAGGCGGTGCGGAGCCTGGGCGTGCTGGTGGGCCTCTTTCTGCTCTGCTTCACTCCGTACCAATGCATCAACCTGGTGGGGGGCGAGGTGCTGAACAGCCCTGCAGCCTCCTTTCTGGTCTTCCTGGTGTACATGAACTCGTGCCTGAACCCGCTGGTGTATGCGCTTTTCTATCCCTGGTTCAGGAGAGCAGTGCGTCTCATCATCACGTTGCAGATAATCAAGGCCGACTCCTCCGAGAGCAACATGGCCTGAGCACACTACAGGGGATAAACTGAGCTCCTCTAGGCTTGTCAGAAACTAAACAAGGATAAATAAAAAGATAATAATACAAACACTCTTCTCATTATTTATGTACAGAGAACCAACACATTTTAGAAATTAGCGCTGTGATCTGATGTTGTTAGTGAATATTTGGATTAACATCCTGTTTATTTTGCAATAGTCATTTTTTCATTTAAACTAAAAACACTGAGGTGGGGAGATAGTTTGTCATTTCTATGGGTCTGAGTATTTTTCATGTTGGTTTTGTTTGTGTTTTAAAAGCTTGTAGGCTATTAGCTTCTGAAAAATCTAACATTTAGCAAAAAGCTATAGATCACAGTTTTAAGTGAAGTCATCTTTTAGCCATGTGTTAGCTCAACATGTTTGTCCTGAGATCAGGTAGGGCTGGTTGTCTCACTGATGCAGGGATTGGTTGTCACATGAGTTATAAATGGCAAGATTACAACAGTGGCATAAGGTGGTAATGAGGGGCCACAGTCAATGTTCCCTCTAAAGCCTGGGACACACCAACCCAACACCCGACCACTGTCAGCAGAGGCAGGGCGACTGCTCGTCTCCTCACGTCTCCTCTGTCGCCACTGAAAGTAGCTGCAGACACCGGAGCGATTCAGACCCACGACCGAGCAGTGCGCATGTGCAAAACGTAATAAATATTTACGACAGCAGGCGGCGCTAGTCACTAAACTCCGGACTCGAGTAAATAAAACTCCACAACACACGTATTTAACTCAAGTATTTATCAGTCAATAATAATTATACACACTAGATTAAACTCGTCTGATCACAGTAATAAATAAAAGGGACTGGATTATTGCAGCTGTTTGCCTCAGAGGAGGATTATATTTTTTTCTGCACGAGGCTAAAGCTAAGGTAAGCTAACTGCAGCACATTAGCGTCACAGATGTGGAAACATAATGAAGTAGTTGTAGAACAGAAAGTTCCTTATATTCTGATGTTAAACTCGAGCATTTGTTTGACAAATTGTGAACGGGACACTCAGCCAATCAGAGCGCTGGTTGACCACGATGGCCCAATGACGATTCAACATGTGTAATCGGCCAGAACTACGTCCAACTGTGTCCTACTATGTCTGATGGTGTGGAGCACACCAAACAGACGTCGCCGACCGCGTCAAACTGCCAATGATCGCCCCGGTGTGTCCCGGCCTTTAGCTGTGCGCTTGCACAATTGCACACTGCTCCTGCCTTTTCCGTGCACAGCAAAATAAAATTCAATCTGAACTGTAAATAAAATGAACACATAATACACTGCTCAAAAAAAAGGGAACACTAAAATAACACATCCTAGATCTGAATGAATGAAATAGTCTTATTAAATACTTTGTTCTTTACATAGTTGAATGTGTTGACAACAAAATCACACAAAAAATATCAATGGAAATCAAATTTATTAACCCATGGAGATCTGGATTTGGAGTCACGCTCAAAATTAAAGTGGAAAAACACACTACAGGCTGATCCAACTTTGATGTAATGTCCTTAAAACAAGTCAAAATGAGGCTCAGTAGTGTGTGTGGCCTCCTGTATGACCTCCCTACAACACCTGGGCATGCTCCTGATGAGGTGGGGGATGGTCTCCTGAGGGATCTCCTCCCAGACCTGGACTAAAGCATCCGCCAACTCCTGGACAGTCTGTGGTGCAACGTGGCGTTGGTGGATGGAGCGAGACATGATGTCCCAGATGTGCTCAGTTGGATTCAGGTCTGGAGAACGGGCGGCCAGTCCATAGCATCAATGCCTTCATCTTACAGGAACTGCTGACACACTCCAGCCACATGAGGTCTAGCATCGTCTTGCATTAGGAGGAACCCAGGGCCAACCGCACCAGCATATGGTCTCACAAGGCTCTGAGGATCTCATCTCAGTACCTAATGGCAGTCAGGCTTCCTCTGGAGAGCACATGGAGGGCTGTGTGGCCCCCCAAAGAAATGCCACCCCACATCATTACTGACCCACTGCCAAACCGGTCATGCTGGAGGATGTTGCAGGCAGCAGAACGTTCTCCACGGCGTCTCCAGACTCTGTCACGTCTGTCACATGTGCTCAGTGTGAACCTGCTTTCATCTGTGAAGAACACAGAGCGCCAGTGGTGAATTTGCCAATCTTGGTGTTCTCTGGCAAATGCCAAATGTCTGTGTCCTGTTTTCTGTGTTTGTTTCCCTTGTGGTTTATTTTGTAGTCTTGGTTTGTCCTCATGTTTTTCTGATTTACTTCCTGCCCTTTGTGTTTCCCGCCTGTGTGATTGCCTGCCCCGCCTTAATGTGTTTCACTTGTGCCTCATCCCTGTGTGTATTTAAGCCCTGTGTTCTCCCCTGTTCGTTTGGTTGGATCATTCATTCATTTTCTACCGCTTATTCCCATTAGTAACCAGTAACTTTGGGCCATAGGCAGGGTACACCCTGGACAGGGGCCAGCTTGTAGCAGGGCTGACACAGAGACGAATGCAGACAGACATCCATTCACTCTCACATTCATTCACTAGGGTCAATTTAAGCCGGAGAACCCGGAGAGAACCCACGGTAACACGGGGAGGACATGCAGACTCCACCCAGAGAGTTCGTGTGATGGTGTGTATTGGTCCGCCCGGGGCTCGAACCCACGACCTCCTTGCTGGGAGGCGAGAACGCTAACCGCTCTGCCACCGTGCACCCCAGTTGGATCATTGTCATGTCTTTCGTGAGCATCAGTGGCTTGTCCCAGTCTGCCTTGCCCTTGTGTTCCCCATGTCTCCTGGCTTCTGTGCTTTTTGTAGTTTTCATTTGTATTTTTGGATTAGTTGTTACTCCTCTGTTGCCTTTTCGTTTCCTCGAGTTGTTACCTTTTCAACTTTTGTGCTTTTTCTCCTTGGAGTTTTTTCATTTAGTTTATTAAAAGTTTATTTAGTCCTGCATTTTTGGGTCCTTTTTTTCCCCCTTGTTTCTCCCTCCCGCGACACTCTCTTTTCACTGCTTTATTTGGTTATTTGTTTGGTTATATCCACACAGATCTGGGGTCTCTTATTCTTTTTGATCACACCAGTCTGTGGCTTCATTCACCTCCTCAGTGATGCCTAGAGACTGCATACGCTCCAGTTCCTCTTCCACCTGAGGCAGGATTGGGAATGGAATGTGCTGTGGAGTCACAAAGCTGTATGGCTTAGCATCTGGCCTAAGCTCAATTTTGAGTGGTTTGCAATTTAGCAGTCCAATATCTCTAAAAACATCATTAAATGACTCAAGCCCATCTACTCTGTGCACAAGTCCCATTTTATTTGCTGGTTTACGTCCAAGCAAGTTAGTTGTAAATGGACCTGTCATGACCTAGATCCAGAAGAGGTAAGTCTCTCCACATCTTTTACAGTGAGTCATGAATTTGCCTTTGCAAACAAGCCTTCCACCAGGGCTTGTAAAAGTCGACTTGGTTTTGGCCAGGAGAGGGCACTGTTGCAGCTTTAAATATGTCTCCTCAGGTATGACAGTTACAGCCGCACCTGTATCAATCCGGAATGTTACAGTCGTGCCATTAATTTGCAGATCCTCATACCATTTGTCCTCATCACCTTCATTGTCATCAGGAATAGCCCCTAGAAACCATGCATCACCCTCATCACTTTTGCAGTCTGTAGCTTTGAGTGCATTCATGTTTTTAGTTTTGCACATCACTTCAAAGTGTCCCGTTTTGTGGCAGTTGCAGCAGCGTGGCAGCTGGGCATGCACCCAACTTGTGCTGTCTCCCACATTTTGAACAGTTTTTTCTCTGAGTTTGTTGTGTCACATGTTTATATTGTTCATTGTCTTTAGTTTTAGCTTGCCTCTTGTCATACAGTTTAGGCTGCTTGAACTTACTTAACGACACTCACTTTGTCACTTGTTGCTCTGGCGTTGGCGTTTTGTGCTTTTATCAGCTCTGACTGCCATACAATGTTGATGGCCTTTTCCACAGTTAAGTCCAGTTTGAGTTGCAATTTCTGAGACACTTCTTCGTCTGCAATACCGATTATAAGGCAGTCCCTTATCTGTTCCTCTTAGTTGGTCCAAAGTCACAGTGCTCTGCTAATTTAAAATGTTGTCTTACAAACGCCCCCATGCTCTCCCCCTGGACCTGTGACCATCTATGGAAGCAGGCACAATCGTGAATAGTGTTATGCCTCGGTAAAAAATGTTCAAACCTTTTTATAACTTCCTCGTAATAATCTTTGACGTCATCCCAGAACATAAAAGTGCAAAAGATTGGTTCTGACTCCATAGTATATAACAGTGTATTAACTAGTACATCACTGTCCTCCTTGTCCAGCTTGGTAGCTTTCTGAAGCAGGAAAACTACTGTCTCCAGGCCGGCCACACCGATGGCTGGGTGAAGTCAAACAGAGCCTAAAACTTGGCCGTATCGGGCGAAAGAGTCACTTCTGACACCATGTCATGAATTCACCAATTCATGTAATTGAACAGACTATTTTATCTGCATAAAACATAGAACAAACTCCCTTGAAAAACCCAAAGCAGAACTTTGGGAGTGTCCTAGCTCTTCCCCGGGGTGTCCCCCTGTGGGACATGCCTGAAACACTTCCCCACAGAGGCATCCAGGAAGCATCCGGAACAGAGGCCCGAGAGATTTTTATGTTTCATATAAACTTAAGCTGTTTTAGAATTAAAGGTGTGCTCTAAATCAAAACAATGGTCTGTGGGTTGTCTTTCCGCTTTTCTGATTGGATAATTGGCAATGCAGTTTTAAAACCAAAACAAAAAATGTGAACATAAGCAACTTGGGCATTACATTCAATACTTTTTTTTATTGTTAGTAAATCAGCTGTACCTTTGTTATCAGTAAAACTAATATTTGATTTAAACATGTTTACCTCGTATCTGGGGACACGTGGGCCATTTTTAGATATTATAAAAAATATGTACTACTCATAGCACTTTTAATTTAAGTACATTTATCTATAAAATGTGAATGTAAAATTGCTATATCATATAGTACATGGGTTATACTTCATAATTCATAATCTGCCTTGTATTTTATTGTTAGTTCTACTGGGTACAATCTAAAACACAGCGGGTGGCAGAGTGGTCAGCACTTTTGCCTCGCAGCAAATAAGTCCCGGGTTTGATTTTTAGACCGTGTGGGGCTTTTCTGTGTTTCTGTGTGAGGTTTGCATACAGTTTCCTCCTGGTGCTCCAATTTCCCCATCAACCTGAAACAAGTACAGCAGACTTATCCTCCAGCTCCTGTCCAGGATCCTGGCTCAAGATCGGGAGGGTGAGACAAATGCAGAGGATAGATTTCCCTATAAGGACAAAGTAAACATTAACCTTACTTATACCACTTCAAACATTCTAAAAATTGTTATATATATTATAGAGGCTGCAAGAGTAGAGTTCATGTTGTTGCTTGTTTCTCGTTGTTGTTGATGTGCTTTAGTGGCTGTTGAGGCGCTTTGTGTTGGTAAGGTAGGCACGCATGCTGTAGAGGTGTAGGGACAATAGCTATTGTGGTGTATCAAAAAACGAGTTGAAAACGTCTTTAGAGTGTCCTGACGGATGTCATCAATTTATTGTAAAATAAGCACACAAAAAAAAGCAAGCAAACTTACAAAATGAACTTGTCCCAGCGTTTCCCATAAGCATGGTCTAAACCGTATGCCACTACCAGCGCCACACCTGTACCTAATTGGCGTGGCTTTTAAATCTGTGGGCCGCTCCCAGAGTGCCTCTGATTGGCTCCACCATTCCGGCCCCTAATTGTTCATGGCTAACAGACATAACAATTATAAACAAATATTTAAGTGGAGTCAATTACAGCAAATTAAAATCAAACTCAAATATTTTCAAATTGACATCCAGTCCAAATATAAAGTTTCCATTATTTAAACCTTTACCTTAGATTTAATGCTTGTTGGAAAAATCTACCAATTAATAGGTCAATAAACCTTTCCACTATAAATTTCACATGCCAGTTTACTATACGAGTAGTAACAGAGTTTAGTTGTCATTTTCTACCAACAGGCACAACTTCGTCACTGGTCGTTTCATTATATTTGTCTTTGTTTGATTTCAACAGATCGAACTACTCCATATTTGTCTGGAAATGTATTTGATTCTTCCAATCATCCAGGAATTGCATGGTGCTGAAGAATCTGCTATTAGCACAATATCTCCCACTGCTAAATTTCGTTTTAACTGATTCCATTTTTGTCTCTTGTAAATTAGTCAGGTATTCTTTGGACCACCTTTTCCAAAAAAGATCTGCAATATACTGTGCTTGTTTCCATCTTCTTCGTGCATATAGATCTTGCTGGTCGAATACGCCAGGAGGGAGAGTTGGTTTCCGTTTCAGCGTGAGAAGATGATTGGGCGTTAAAGGTTCCAAGTCACATGGATCCTCAGATACTTTGGTGATGGGTCTGTCATTAAGAACAACTTCTGCTTCGCATAAAACAGTGTGCAAAATTTCATCAGTTAAAGTTTGTTGATGTAAAACTGAGCACAACACTCTCCGAATCAGTTTGATCATGCTTTCCCAAGCACCTCCATGATGAGAAGCAGTGGGTGGATTAAAGGTCCATTTAATGTCATGGTACAACAGTGTTTTTTCTATTTTTTCATAATTCAAATTTGCTATTGTATTCCTTAACTCTTTTTCAGCTCCAGTAAAGTTTGTGCCATTGTCGGATCTAAAGTGTGAAACTGGTCCTCTCCTGCACAAGAAACGTCGAATGGCGCTGATGCAAGAGTCTGTGTCCAATGAATGTGCCACTTCTATTAACTGTCTCAATTACCTCCTCTGTGTACTGTAGGCAATTATCCATAGCGGTTTTTCTCAAAGCATAACAGGCACAGCTAGGAGACGAGACCGCTCCAAATAGGTGCACAGTCATTCTGTATTCTGCCACTTCCTTAGTTAGGTCTCCATTAGGCCACCACAGAAATCGAAGGAAGTCTGTTCTTCAGCAACCTTGACCTGGTAAAACATTGATTTGATATCAGACATAAATGCAAGAGGTTCTTGTCTAAATCTTAACAGCACTCCAATTAGTGAGCTTGTAAGGTTTGGACCTTGCAAAAGTTCTTCAAAGAAGTTCCTTTAAATTTGGCTCCACAATCAAATACAACACGCAGTTTTCCTTTACGTGGGTGGTATACACCATGATGTGGAATATAGTAGACATTGTTCTCACCAGGTCGTAGCTGAGTTCCAGGTACTAGCTCAGCAAATCCGCTGCTTAAAACATCCTCCATAAATGCAGTATAATCTTTGTGAAATGTCTCATTTCTTTCCATTTTCTTTTTTAGGCCATTGATGCGTTGTTGAGCTACACACCGATTGTTTGGCAGATTGATATTTGGGTCCTTGAATGGTAACTGTAACCAGTAGTGTCCTTTGTCATGTCTTACTGATTGCTCCATAATGTGCATGAACCTTGCATCCTCCTGAGACAGCTCTTCTTTATCCTCCTCATCATTGAAATCGTATTTATATTGTTTCTCCAAAAGTCTCTCAAGTGTTTGTATTGATGTTCGTGCTACAGTAGAAATGTGACAGTCTCCATTAAACTTGTCATAAGTGTCACTTGAGCCATTAACAACCCATCCCAACAGAGTTTTAATGGCAAAGGGTCCTTCTCCCTGACTGTTCACTACTTCCCAGGGTTCATGCAACTTTGAGGCATCTGTGCCTATTAAAAGCTCTACTTCAGCTTCAATTTTGGGAAGTTGCACATGACACAGGTAAGACCACTGCTTAATGACTTCTTGTGTAATGCTATTAGCTGTACTTACTGGCATTTGTTTTTGTGTGTACACAACTGGTAGCTCGAAAAACTCTGTCCCATTATGGTTTGAAATTTCAAGGTCCTTCAAGAGGTAAGTAGAAGTGGTTGTGATTGGACTCATAGTTAACAGGCAGATTTTGGATTTTTTCCCAGTTAAATTAAGCTTATGCATCAGGGTTTCAGTACAAAATGTTGATGTGGATCCATTATCCAAAAATGCGTAAGTATGTACCAGCTTATTTCCTTTTTTTGACTTTACTGTAACAGGTAGTATTGAAAGTTTCCCACAGACACCGGCCCCAGTATGGCTTGCACAGGACTGAGAAGATAAAGTATTTGTAGTTGGCCCATATGCACAGGGTTGAGTGCCATTTGTACCTACTGACTTGTCAACATTAATGGTAGTATGTAGAGCAGCTGGATGGCTTAATTTACATTTGTTACATGTCATTGGTTTATTGCATTGTTTGGCAAAATGTCCCAGTTTAAGACATTTAAAACAAGCTCCTTTTTCCTTTAGGAAACTTATTTTTTCACGATGCTGTTTTACGATAAACTGTTGACAGTTGTTTGGTGAATGAGTTTGTGAACAGAACAGACATTTGAATGTGTTTGTAGTATTTTCTTTACTCCATTCCTTTTTACCTTTGGTTTGCAAATTGTTTGTAGAAGGTACATTAATAGCGAAATTGTCATGTTTTGTTTTTGGTTTGAACATTTCAGTTTTTCCAGGTTTAACACGGTCCATACTTTGAAGGTCTCCAAATATTGGATCGCTTATAATCTTCAATTGACGTTCCACAAAAACTACAATATCACTGAAGTTTGGTCTGCGATGATGAGCTTCTTGTATGTCACATGCAGCATTTCTAAACTGGTCTCTCATTTTATATGGCAGTTTGGATATGATTGTTTTAAGGTTCACTGACATATTGAGCTCATTTAGATTGGCTAAGTCAGACATTGCATTACTGCACCCTCGTAGAAATAAGGCATAGTCTTGAAGAAGGGAAACATTTTCAACCTTGATACTCGGCCAGTTGAGTACCTTTTGCATGTATGCATTTGTGAGTTTGGTTTCATTTCCAAAATGTTCTTTTAGTAATGCTTTCGCCTTTTCAAATCCTGCTTCGGGTGTCATGTAAAGACAACTCTGGACCAGCTCTCTTGGGCGCCCTCTGGTGTATCTTTCGAGAAAGTACATGCAGTCCCCTTTAGATGTACACTTGTCCTCCACACAATGTTTAAACGCTTGAATGAATACTTTGTACTTTAATGGATCACCATCAAAAATTGAAATGTCTCTGGGTGGGAGTTGTGTAGCGTTATGCTGTTGAATGAGCAGATCAGAAATGTCATTTTGTTTTTGAAGAAACTGTACCAGAAAGATTTCCTCTTGGCCTTGTAGTGGTTGTGCAAGCAAGTATTGGTCTTGTTTGGTGGTGTATTTTTCAGGTTTTTTCTTTGCTTTTGAGACATAGGAATTAATTCCGTCCGCAGCATATGCATCCAGTATACCAAGCTCAGCATTAGAAGCCTTTATTTCAGCCTCTAATTCCACCTTTTCAATTTTTCTTCTCATTTCCTCTATATGCATCTCCAGCCTGTGTTTCTCCTCCAAGGCAGCTTCTCGTGCCAGCAAAGAAGCTCGTTTGGCCTCAGCCTGAGCTCTCACCATTGAGGACTTTGACACTCTGCTTGATTTATAGCTTTCAAGACTTTTACAGGAAATGTTTGATTTCACATTTGATGCACTGTCTGTTGGATTAATGTCATCGTCACCATCCATATCATTATTACCACACATTAAATATTGAGACACACTCTGACAACACTCTTCAACGCTTAAAAGTTTGGCCTTAAACCAGGTTTCATGTTTATCCTTTTCGGTTTCTGGCAACAAATTGAGCAGACCTTTATGAGCATTCTTTGCATCATTAATGAGCACCTCATATTTGGAAAACGTGCTTTTTACCTCATTGTGAAACCCAACATTAGACATCAACCCATATAAGACTTCCCTTACAGTAGCAGCTTTACTGAGAAGAGATTTCCGAGATTTCTCAAGGTCAGCTATTTTTATGAGAAGTGCCTTTTCTGTTAATTTAATAGGTCGTCTTTTAACAACTTCAGTTTTTTCCTTCCACCACAGATGGCGGCTGACACAGTTCATTTTCAGGCAACCCTCCATTACCTTCAACGTTACTCATTTTGACGCAACCAAAGACAACAGTAAAATATTAAATTAAACCGAGTTACCTTTTTAAACGATGAAACAAAACAACCTTTAGTTCAAACAAAGTCCTTAAATTTAACACTTTTTAAATAGTCTTTATATCTTCTTCTGAATTACAGTTCTGTCTTTTACCAATGCACTGGGTTTATTTAGCGCTACGCATACCTCAAAACTTGATCTTCGTGCTCCCACACTTAAAGTTGATCGTAACGATCAGGTGCAGGCTGAACTAGCCCGCCACTCCACAAGATCCTCTTAACCTTCCGGGAAGACCCAGTCATCCCGGTACGACTTTCTCTACCGGTCCCGTTCACCTGGTCCCGATGTCCGCAACTCCAGCAGCAAGACCCAGTCTCACCGCTCCGGCTCCACCCGCACCAGCCGCCGGCCCCGTTCACCTGGTCCCGATGTCCGCAGCTCCAGCAGCAAGACCCAGTCTCACCGCTCCGGCTCCACCCGCACCAGCCGCCAGTGTCGCTCAGCGCCCAGGAAGACCCAGTCGTTCCCGGTTTGGCTCCGTTGATACACGGCAACAGCTCCTCCACGCCAGGTGGCTTAGCTTCAGCACCCAGTGCTAAAACCAGACAAAGGGACAGGTACACTCCGCTACAACGTGCAGGGGAAAACCAGCCCAGGTGAGGTCATATCTCCAACACGGTCAGAGCTGGTTTAGACTTTATGTTGAGGCGCTTTGTGTTGGTAAGGTAGGCACGCATGCTGTAGAGGTGTAGGGACAATAGCTATTGTGGTGTATCAAAAAACGAGTTGAAAACGTCTTTAGAGTGTCCTGACGGATGTCATCAATTTATTGTAAAATAAGCACACACAAAAAAGCAAGCAAACTTACAAAATGAACTTGTCCCAGCGTTTCCCATAAGCATGGTCTAAACCGTATGCCACTACCAGCGCCACACCTGTACCTAATTGGCGTGGCTTTTAAATCTGTGGGCCGCTCCCAGAGTGCCTCTGATTGGCTCCACCAGTGGCGTTGGTAGTCTGCACAGATTTGAGGCACTATTATCCTCTCGATCCACGCTGCCTCCTCTCTAAGCTGGACCTCCTCAAACCTCAGCTGTTTACTCCTTCTCTTTAACCAAAACCAGGTCTTTCTCAAGATAACTTTGTTCCTTGTTGAGGGCTCTGAGCTGAGTAATTTCAGCTTCAAGGCCTCTCAACTTTTCCTCCATGTCCTCTTTGAGACAGGTCTTCTTGTCTTCCAGAAAGATGTTGCTTTCTTGAAGCTCCTTCACTGTAGTCTTGAGGGACAAGATTCCAGTCTCAGATGCCTCACTGTTCTTCTCCAGCATTGTGAGCGTTTCCTCCAGGTCTTTTTTCAGCATGGTCATCTCATTTTCAAGAAAGATTTTGATTTCTTGAAGGGTCCTGTTTGTTGATTTAAGGCATACAATCTCCCTAGTGCTGGCCTCATTTTTCTCTGTCAGGACTTTGAGCTGTTCCTCGAGACTCAACACTTTCTCAAGAATGATGTTGATTTCCTGAAGATAGTCATTTCCAGACTTTAGCTGCGCAATCTCTTCTGCACAAGCCTTATTTTTCTCAATTTGAATTTGGAGTTTCTTGCCTAAATCCTTGATGGTGCCGTTATACTCCACTTCTCCACCTCCTGAAGATGACTTGTGTCTCTGTGATGAAGTTGGCAGTGCATGTCTTTAGCTTCAAAGTCTGTGACTAAAACCCTCAGCTGTGAATTTTCAGCTTTGGTTTTTGCCAGTTCTTCTTTCAACAGACTCATCTCATTTTGAAGAGAATCTCTTTGAGCTCCTTGTTTGTGGATTGAAGACTTGAAATCTCAGCTTCATCTTTCTCCATTTTGTCTGCAAGTTGAGCTATCTCTGCATCACATTCCTGCCTTCTGAGCTTTTCGGCCAAGAACCTGATGACCATCTTATAGTCGATCAAAGTCATCCTCAGGTCCTGAACATCTCCTTCCCTCTCTCATTCAGCAACCCAAGCTCTCTGTTCTCCACTGTGAGGCACCGGATCTCCTTCCTCAGCGATTTCTTGCTCTGTAGCAGATGCCCCATGTGTTTCCTGAATTTGGACTTTGCACTCTCGGCAAAGTCTGTCAGTATTTGTGGAAATGTTGCTAATTGGTGCGGCCTTGTATCGGCCGTCACCGCTCCACATGACATCTCAGTTTCTGCCATGCTGTCGTCAAGTCATCAAGTTCTACCTCAAACAGCGTTGAGTAGATCCTAGAAACCTGCTCCGCAGATATCTCCTTCACCTCTGAAGATCTGTTCATGTCCTCCATTTTACTTCTCTTCTTCTTATAAACTTATATTAACTCATGTAAAAAGTTATATATAAGCTAAATGTGAAGAAGAGAAAACTATACCTTAGATCAGTCTAGTGACGTCTCAAGGCTGGCTTGACGTCACCATGAATATATCCATGTTTGTCACTCCTCTGACGTCATGGTTCCAGCAGGGTCTGACTGGAGAATGTAAAAAAACTAGGGCCGGGAATAGATTTTAAAAAAATGAACTAATTAATCGCAAATCTGAAAAAAATTTATCGCGATTAATAACTGGTAGTTATTAGTGATTAATCGCATTATGAATTCACGTACAAACACAAAATTGTAAATTTAGAAAGTTTATTTTGAATTAACCTTCACATACTTTACTGTAAACTTGTGCAATGCAAACAAAACTTGCAAAGAAAATAAATGAATAGTCTCTTTGAGACCTGTAACTTGTCTTCATTGACAAAGTTTGCCTAAATAAGGTACAACCAACAAATACACAAAACTTACCTAAAAAGCTCTGGGGTGCTTAGCTTTGAGATGATATGTTAGGGACGAGTTGCTCCAGTGGTAATTGAACTCATCCTTGCATAGACTGCACATAACTTTTGTTTTGTTTATTTCTGTCTGGTGATGATTTGAAGCAGAATTGTCCATTTAGCAATGTGTCTTTTTGGTCGCTCATGTTGCTTTAGCTCGTTCACTTGTTGCATTAGGCTCGTTCCAGATGAACTGCGCCTCGCCTGGATTGTGAACGAGAGTGCACGGCCGCAACAGGAGGAGAGGAAATACACCTGTACTGAAGTCAGACAGTTTGTGTTGGTGCGTTACATTTCTCATCAGCACTGAAGTCAGATCCAATCCTCTGTCCGTTCACTGCTGACAGGTGTGCGTTTTCCCATCATGCACTGAGCCGTGCAGCCTCCGCAGTTGCTCCTGATGAACTGCGGTGGCTCAGGCGCTGGTCTCGTTTGGATCTCACAAGCTTTCGGTGACCAGTTTCACCTTGTCGGTGAAGCTGCACAAGTCTGGCTCATCTCGAACGTGCCTGTTGTTCTTCTACGCTTGTGCGGTGCATTTCTGCCCCGCGTTGCTGCCTCTGTCAGTGTCGTTGTAATATTTTTGTTGTGATCAAATTAATCAATGCGTGAATTGAAATTAACGCGATTAAATCAATAAATTAGCGCACTACGTTAACGTGATGATTTTTCCCAGCCCTATTTAAAATACTTTTTCCTAATGTATAACTATATTGGCCGATGTATCGGACATCTGTATTTTTTTCTTACTTACTATTGGTATCGGCATCGGCCTCAAAAAATCGGTTGGGCTTGTGTGCAAGCAGAAAATGAATATATGAAATAATGTTATATTGCATAAAATACAATTTTATAATGTTTTATTTCATGAGAGCATCTCTTACTCTTTGAGTAATCCTGTATGCTGAGGCATTGCCCTTCTCAAGAGCTGAAAACGCTCACTCTCATGGCTCTACATAGACACGTAAAACCAGGAAGTGCTCATGCGCATTTCTAAAGCCCATATACCATCACCGTACTCATTCTGATCATTTCAGCCTTAATCCGTCACCGCCACTCCCCAATAGAAGACATTATTCATACAGATGCATTATGTTAACTTATAAAACATGAAATACTAATGCAAAAGTGTCCAACACTATTTTATAAAGACTGAAAAAATCTGAATTTAGGACCTTTATGAGTTAGAAATGCACAGGTGCTTCATCTCATAATAATCTGAATTGCAATGACTGTCTGCTGCCACTTGGTGGAGCTACTCAGTTACAGAGTTCTGTTCTGTGACAGAGACTATGGCCCTGGCTTTGTCTTAATTTACTGTTCTCATTCTTTTTGGAAAAGTCATTTGTCACAAAACCAATCTTCATTTCAGAAAATTCATTTATTTATTCATGTTTATTTGCTAGGGGACAAGTATTTCATGAACTCATGTCACAGATTTCAACAATTTAGTTGAGGCTAATTCTCAATGCCTATCCCTAGTTAGACTTTTACACAAAACACAACATGATCAAACAGTGACAATACACGATAAGACGATACAAATCAGACAATAAAACTGTATAAATACAGCAGGTCAGTGAAGTTTGTAATGTTCATGTTTCTGACCTCTCAATAAAAAGTCTTTGAGTTTTCCAACGTTAGCATTTTTTATTTATTCAAACTAAAACAGTAATGGGACCTCACAGGTTTCTTATCCAAAATCTTCATGAGTGTGTTATAAATCAGCTTTGATTGTAGCGATTGTGCCCTGTGACCAGGAGCTAACGCAGTAACTTATCTGTGAAGATTATGGGATGCATAAAACAGTGAGCAGCATGAAATGGCAAAAAACTCTTTTCTCTGAGATGATGACGGGTCTGTTCTGTTCAGCACTGCAGGGAGGAGCTGTACTGTGCCGCTCCAGAGCATGCCTGTGTAGTTGGAGCAGGTCTGTAAACATGGGCCCAGCAGGTGCAGTATGTGGACTTGAGTTGGCCTGTGGAGCCAGCCTCAGCCCCTCCTGAGGCTCCAGACCAGCACTCCACCACCCACACCCCTGGTAAGTGTTTAATGCTCACATTGTCGGACACTGCTTTTGTCCCGAGTGTCACGTGACCTGAACTCCTCTCCTCCTCCCACACACAGTCCTGATTAAAGGGGACAAAGGAAGTAAATACAGAGTGCCCACAGAGGGAGGGTCGTTGTTGTGCAAATCAGGACTAACTTTAAAAAGAACCCTCTGCATACACCATACCAACATCCCCATGACAACCAGAGCCCCTCCCCCGCCGTGGGAACCTCAACCCCCACAACAGGACCCACTCCTTGACTCTGCAGCTGTCCCTGTACTGAAGATATTCCATATGAAAATATTAGTATCACCTGTGGAGTGTGGACGGTCCTGCTCCGTCCATTAACACTACATTTAAAGTGAGGTCAAAGCAACATGAGTTCATTAAAGCCTCTAACTGTTCTCAAAAGAGTCATACTAACTCTGTTTGCAGTCAGCTTTATTAACATCTACAGATATTGCAAATATTAAACAAACCAGGAACAAAGCCAGTATAAATAATAACCTGATACCAAGTAGCGTACAAAAGCAGTGTAGGGAAAGAGTGGTGATATCAGCTGTATCAGTATAACATTAATAAAAGTGGAACTAGCAGGAACATCCTGTATGTCATCCTGCGGTTAGACGGCAGAATGGTATGGGTGAAGAGGCAACAGAGTTCATATGAAACAGTTCACAACAGAAAGGTACAGGCTTTTAAGGATGGGTCGTTCACAAATGAGTTGGCTCTAAGAATCAATTCTTTGGAGTGAATCAGAAGAGCTGACTCCTGTAGATGGGAGCTGCATCCTCCGCTAAAAATCCACACAAGATGAGCGGAATTTCAGTTTTGACAAACCATGCAGCATCACACGTGAGGACTGACTAGGATCATATCATTATGTGAAAGAAATGAGGTAAGCTCCAAAGACAGCGGTTTTGATTATACTGGCGGCAGCAAAGATTTGTTCATAATTTTGTAACTGAATTTTGTGTTTGCAAACTGCATAAAAATAAGGCTTTGATTAAAAACGGTTTACCAACTCACCATCCATTCATAAATGCTGAATTATAAATATAGCATATAAAATGTAAAGTGATTCTAAATGAAAAGCCATTTGGGAGCTGTCTCTTCTATGGGAGCCAAGCCAAAAGAAATGAATCTTTGAAAAGAGCCAGACTGCTCATCACTACAGGCTTTCACAGAATACAGGGATGACATGGGGTTTGATATTATATTACTGTTATTGTTATTATTATACTGCTTATAAATATTATTAGTTCTGATTTGATTAACTGCAGGAAGCGGTGATATGGTTGTAAGTTGTGTTTATTCAGTTCAGTTTTATTTGTATAGCCCAGTATCACAACAACAGTCACCTCAAAGGGCTTCACAAACAGTTAATCAAACATAAACACACAATCAAATATAATTATGTAAAGAAAAACTAAAGAAAACTCAGCTGTTGGAAAAAAAGAAGAAACCTTATGGAGACCATGTTGAAGGAGAGATCCTCTCCCAGGACGGACAGGCAATGTGTCCAGGACTGTTAGTCCATTAGCTCATCTATAAGATCATAGATCAGCTCTGTAAGGATGCAGCAGGTGGGCTTCATCCAGACAGGGGAGTGGGGGTGAGGGAAGTCCATAGGAGGTGAGGTTGAGACTGGGATTTAAAAAGTTTGATTTCTTCCAACTCCTTTCTTATTTCTTGGTGTTTTGACTTCTGTTTCAAATAAAGGTAATAGTAGAAAGCAGGCTGCCCTTACACGTCAGGTCCCAGCAGCAGCACGAGTGAACTAACCCAGTGGTGAGGGTGGAGGAGATCTGTTTGTGGCTCATAAAAAGGCCTACATTGAGTTAATGATTGCAGCTTTATCTGAAGGTTCTGTGTTTGTCCGTCTCCTGTAAGCCCCGCCCCTTGGCCTCTCACCTGAACAGGCTCACCTGAGAGAGGCCTGTCAGAGCAGGCACAACACATTCCTCAGACTGAGTGTCATTAGTGCTGTGCAACTAAACAGCCCTGTCCACAACTGGGACTGCCCTGAAGTCAGCCTTTTGTTTACGTCCTGGCTGATTCTGAACCAGTGCAAGGTTTAGTCCTGGTTTAGACCTAGTTTAGTCTTGGTTTAGATCTTGTTTAGTCCTGGTTTAGATCTTGTTTAGTCCTAGTGTAGTCTGGGTTTCCTCTGTGTAGATGACTAGATGTCTGTAGACCATCAGAGTTCTGGCTCAGTAATGTTATTTAGAGTTTAACACATGTACAGATGTACTGTGTTAAACTCTGTACTGGAACATCCCACTGGAGCTGGCCTTCATGTGCACTTTTTAACACGGAAAAATGTGTTCCTGACTTTCCTTGGACGAGATCTTTTTATTTTATAATTTTTTTTATTGTGCAATAATCACAACAATTAAACAACTAACATTAAAGTATTATTAACAGATATTAGCAATAATATAATAATACATCTCATCTCCTTATATAAGTTCACATAACAACATTTCAAATAGTCAACACTTTAATGCATATTTAATGCAGAGAAATATTTTTGGCTTTTACAGATCTGCAAAGTGTCATTGTAGGAACAGAACTCACATAATAAAGATTTAAGGAGGGTTTAGATTTTTGTCAGGGCTGGGAAAAGTATCGCCCACTGCGTCAATTTATTGATTTAATCGTGTTCAATTGACGCATCGATTAATTTGATCACAACAAAAATATTAGGATGACACTGACAGAGGCAGCAACACGCCACAGGTCTTCCAATGGAGCAGAAATGCATCGTGTGAGCATAGAAGACGCATTTCTGTTTCCTGTGGGTAACAACAGTGCAACAAGCAGACGAGCAAGCTAAAGCAACATGAGTGACCAAAAAGACACATTGCTAAATGGACAATTCTGCTTCAAATCGTCACCAGACAGCAATAGACAAAACAAAAGTTATGTGCAGTCTATGCAAGGATGAGTTCAAATACCACTGGAATAACTCGTCCCTAACATATCATCTCAAAGCTAAGCACCCCAGAGCTTTTTTAGGTAAGTTTTGTTTATTTGTTGGTTGTACCTTAAGTATGTGAAGGTTAATTCAAAATAAACTTAACCTTACTTAAATTTACAATTTTGTGTTTATACGTGAATTCATAATGCGATTAATTGCAATTAATCGCAATAAATTTTTTTCAGATTTGCGAGTAATTAGTTAAATTTTTTTTATTAATTCCCGGCCCTAATTTTTGTATTTTTTATTTGTGAATGTGAAATTTCCTAATAAAATCATTACATTTGTATCTATATTGAGTAAATTATTTTTAAATATCTGGTATTAAAGTTTCATTTTCTCTTTCACAGAAGTTACATTTTGGATCTATAGCTGTATATTTTGATAATAGATGATTTGAGAAATAACAATTATGTAATACTTTAAGATTAACACAAAATGTATAAGGTAGAAGCCACACATTTTTCAAATTAATATCTGCCAATACTGAATTCCATATAAACTTTCTTCTAGGACAGTGGTTCCCAACCTTTTTTCCTCGAAGCTCCTCCTGCTTGTGTCCAAAACATACTTTCTCTTTGCATTTCTCCTCAATACAGTTACAATCTGATGCTCCAGTTTAAATTCAACAGAACTGATACCTTGGGCCACTTTTGCCTGCAGTTTGAACATAGCCTTAACGAACGAACTTTTGCAGATGAGAACCGAATCTTCAACTGCTCCTGCTCAGCTCTGCTAAAAATCCACAGAAGCAGAGTGGAAATTTATTTTAATGGGCACAGCATGCAGCCAATCACATATGAGAACAGACAAGCATCTTATTATGTGAAAGAAGTACGGTGAACTCCAAAGACAGCAATTTTGATTATACTGGAGACAGCAGAGATGAGTACAGAATTTTGTAACTTATTTTGTGCTTGCAAACTGCATAAAAATAAGACTTTTATTAAAAAAAAAAAAAAAAAAACGGATTGGAAAATGGTTAACCAACACAAAACATTCATAATTAGACTAAGTTAGGCCTAAATTCAATGCTCAGAGTGATACTAAATGACGAGTCATTTGGGAGCCGGCTCTTCTAAGGGAGCCGAGCCAAAAGAACCCAATCTTTGAATAAAGCCGCACTGCCCATCACTACTTACGGCGCTTTTCCACTAGGCAGAACGGTATGGGACATGTCGGTATGGGACGCCTTTGAATGGATAGCCCCAAAACCTGCAGGTGTTTCCATGACTCTGGGTCCAGGAGACCCACGTCTGTTACATAAACACTGACGTCACACAAGTGCAACACAAGTTGTGTTAATAAATGAGATAAAAATGTGTTTGAAACTCACTTTTAAAACATGAAGGCGCTGGCAACATTTAATAAAAAGCCGAGCATAAATCCTGGTGTGTGTCAGTGTATTGCAGCAATGTCCAACTTTAACCGTTCCAGACACTTAACTGAGTTAGACCCCATCAGGGAGCAGTGCCAAAAGTAGAACAGTGTGGATCGCTTTTTGGGAAAACTTTGGAATGCTTTGGGAAGTGGAAACACCCCCAAACCACCCCGTCCCACCTTGTTCCAACCAACTGGAAAACTGGCTTTAGTCTAAAGTTCTGCAGTGTGTTTTCTTCACAGAGCTGTGTGACATCTGCTTCAGCACCGGACCCCTCCTCCGCACAACAACAAAGCCCCCGCTGTGACCTCTGACCCCTCCGAGGTCAAACTCCTGAGTAAAGCCTCCCTCGCTCAACTCTGAGTTCACCCTACAACAGAGAGCTAAGTGGTGCAGGGCCAGCTCCACAGAGGTTCTGTACATTACCAGTTTAGAGAATCATACAGAAGCAACAACACAGGGGTCAAACTGTGTACTGCTGTAAGTGGGGACAATAAAAGTACTGTAAAGGATCGTAAACATCTAAAAGACAGATACGCTGAGGTCTGTGTGATCTGTGAAGGAAAGCACATCACTGAGAAACTGTCCTGTGTACTGGTCCATGATAGGAGATGTTCTGACTCTATTTGGAAAGGAAAGGTTGTTACTAATCTTTTTAATGCATTCATTTGCAAAAATGCATCCAACCCATGTGCAAAGTGCATTTCAGGCTGATGCTGCGTGATCTGAGCTACAGACAGTGTGACTTTGCTACAGACGGCAGACAGGGGTTAAAGCAAATAAAATCTCTGAGCCTGAACTTTTTTTGGCAAGACGGGTAGGGGTCGCCTCCCTGGGGAGGTGTTCAGGGCATGTCCCACTGGGAGGAGGCCCCGGGGAAGACCTAGACACACTGGAGGGACTATGTCTCTCGGCTGGCCTGGGAACGCCTTGGGGTCCCCCCGGTAGAGCTGCAGGAAGTGTCTGTGGAGAGGGAAGTCTGGGCATCTCTGCTTAGACTGCTGCCTCTGCAACCTGCTCCTGGATGAAGCGGAAGAAGATGGATGGGTGGGTAGGGGTCAACACATTCTTTACATCTATGCAAAAACAAGTGATCTCTTTAATCTATGAGGTGTATTATTATATTTGCATGTCCTGAAGCAGGTGTTCATGTGGATATCCCTACTGTAAGTGTATGAGACTGTGGTTTGCAGGGGGGGTCTGGGGGTCCTCCTCCAGAAAAATTTAAACAAAACTGATGTCATTTCCTGCATTTTGGTGCATTTTAGAGATGACATAATACTTTCAGCTGGCTCCAGGCTGAAGTAAATGTGGGTACAATTGGATTTGTTCCACCACAAGAATCAAGATAAAACATTTAGTATCATGAGATGTTTATGTAATAGGGACTGGTGGACTGTTGCCCTACTCTAGACTTTACTGAAGAAATTAGAAGATGCAGAAAAAAACTATACAAATGTCTAAACTCACGATTTGATAATACAGTAAATATACTGTGTTAATACTGCACTTTTCATTTTAGTGAGCTATTTATAACCATTGCTCCGCAAATGATCAAGTGTCAGATGGCAAAAAAATCATTGTCACTGCACTAAACAACTAAACTAAATAATTTTCCTAAATAGGAATAGAAAAAAAGTGCAAAATAATGATTGAATCACAAACAAAAATGTTACCTTTATCCTCAGCTTTCTAGGGAATGAAATCTGTTTTCATTTAGCGTCTTCATCATTAGCACTCTCCTAAGTTTAAACTTAATTTATCAACGTTTGTTTTTTTATTTTTGTTTTATAAGCAAGTGTTTTTTTTCGCAGTCAAGCGCCACACGCTGGAAATCCGTCCCGAGAGTACTTTAAGCCCTGCGGCAGACGACTCTCGATCACAATCCATCCGTCCATTCAGAGCGATTATCTTTACAGAAAAAAAAAAATGTTTCTCGTACAAAAGTGAATTAATTTTACTCACAAAATAATAAAAAACAGATTTTACTGGAAAGCCTTTATTTTCATTATCCTCGCAGACCTTTCTCAGTGACAGAGAAATGAAAAGTATAAACAGCAACTCTGAGTCCATATTCAGTGAAGACTACTCCAGAAAACACAAACATATCAAATCATATTATATCCCACAATCATAGGACTGCATCACCATGAGCTGAGGGTAGGAGCCGCAGAGGCGTTCAACAGACTCTACTCAGCTCAGGGTCAAGACACCAGGTACTGACCCACCTACGCAGGTACTGACCCACCTACGCAGGTACTGACCCACCTACGCAGGTACTGACCCACCTACGCAGGTACTGACCCACCTACGCAGGTACTGACCCACCTACGCAGGTACTGACCCACCTACGCAGGTACTGACCCACCTACGCAGGTACTGACCCACCTACGCAGGTACTGACCCACCTACGCAGGTACTGACCCACCTACGCAGGTACTGACCCACCTACGCAGGTACTGACCCACCTACGCAGGTACTGACCCACCTACGCAGGTACTGACACACCTACACAGGTACTGACACACCTACGCAGGTACTGACACACCTACACAGGCACCCACACAGGCACCCACACACCCACGCAGGCACCCACACACCCACGCAGGCACCCACACAGGCACCCACACAGGCACCCACACAGGCACCCACACAGGCACCCACACACCCACCCACCCACCCACGCAGGCACCCACACAGGCACCCACACACCCACCCACCCACCCACGCAGGCACCCACGCAGGCACCCACGCAGGCACCCACATTTTGAGTTGGTTTCTCAGAGCCACCCACCACACCACTCATTGTGGCCAGACAGATTCTGTCTGGTGGAGGAGCAAATGCTTGGGCTGATCTGGTGCAGGAGGTAGAAATGCTTAGAGTGTTTGATATTTTTAAGTATAATCAAAACCACATTTGATGTGGCATTAAGAAAATTCGAGTCAACAAAACATCAGCTTTGATCATATTTAAAGGCAGAACTTTTCATTCTGTTGCTACAGTATCATCTGTCACAGTAAAGGAACATACTTAGAGTTTGTGAGGAGTTACTGTTTTTGTGTTTCACAGAAATTCAAGCTTCATCACAGACATCTGTAAGAGTCTCTATCTGTTTCTCTGTGTGGACCAGGGTCTCTGTAACAAAGTCATTATTATTGTTTCGGATTAAATATTCAGAGGAAGACAGCTCAAAGAGTGGTCCCAGAGGCAGAGGACACCTTCAATGTGTGTGAGCGTGTACACAGTACACAGTACCCAGTACACAGTACCCAGTACCCAGTACCCAGTACACAGTACCCAGTACACAGTACCCAGTACCCAGTACACAGTACACAGTACACAGTACCCAGGACAGGTGGTGACTGAGGTCCAGCCTCAGAGACAGCAGCACATTTCCAAACTGTTCACATTTATGTAGTGGCCCCTGGCCCAGGATAGTTCAGCCTATATCCAGTGTTACTGAACTGTCACTTCCTCTTGCCACTGCCGCCACGCTGGCCCCGCCTCCTCTTCATGATCATGTGATACAGCTGCTCCAGGCCCTCGTGCAGACCCTCTCCGATGATGGCACAGGCGGGCTGGACGTGGTAGTTGGTCTGGGGCCCCAGCTCATGGAGGGCCAGCTGCCGCTCCACATCGCTGACAGGCAGGCTGCGGGGCAGGTCCTGTTTGTTAGCAATGACCAGCAGAGGTGCCCCCTGGTTCTCGCTGAGTTTGGTGACTTTGTGCAGTTCAGTGCGTGCCTCCTCAAGCCGCTCCACGTCCACCGAGTCCACCACGTAGATTATGCCGTCCGTGCAGCGGCTGTAGGACTTCCACAGGGGACGCAGTTTCTCCTGGCCCCCTACGTCCCAGAAGTGGACGCTGATGCCTTTGGCTGAGCTGAGGCGGATCTTCTCGCTGTTGAAGCCGATGGTGGGCACGGTGTTGACGAACTCGTTAAACTTGAGCCGGTACAGGACGGTGGTTTTCCCAGCCGAGTCCAGGCCCAGCAGCACAATGTGCAGAGACTGAAAGGCTGAGAGGTTGGACAAGCTGCTCCCCATGTTCAGCACAGAAGAAAATCCTGGACAATGTCTTCCTCAGACTGCAGTTAATGACCTGAGATTCTAAACCCTTTAGAGATCTGCTGACATGAGCCTGAAGAATCCTGCTTTAAAACATCCAAATAAAACTTCATAAAAGCATTTCAACATCAACATGTCACCTGAAATCCAGTGAATCCTCTAACCAGCTAAAGCATGTTGTCCAAAGACCCTTTTTAATGGTTTCAGTTGGTTTGCTCCTGATACAAAAATTAAACAAGATACTCCACAAAATAGTCCAGTATTTCAGGTAGACACGGACTGAAAGTAGAAGAATACTCTGGTGAAGTAGTCAATCTTTTCTGTGACAAAAAGAACAAGACATTTCAATAAAGTCTTCTCCTGCTTCTTCTGTGAATGAGGCGTCCGGAGCTTGACTGCTGCGGAGTCAAAACGCTTCAAGTGTTTTCAGGACGAGCCCCAGAGGAATGTGAGCAATGCGCTTCGTTAGTATTCCTCTCACCACCTGGCGCAGCTCCGCTCGGTCTCAACGCATTTGCGCAGGTATTTCCAGTTTGTGGCGTGTTTAAAGGGAATAATCCTCGGCACACAGTCTGTTTAAGTCCTTCACTGCTGTAGTTTGTGGCAGAGAAGAAGAACAGCGCCCAAAATCCGGGGAACGATCGCCCTTCTCCCGTTCGTCTCGCCTTCAGGCACAGACGCGGAGCAAAGGCAAAACAACAGAAACCCCGCCTTAAGTGATTCCAGAACCAATCAGAGCGCAGGGGACAGGGGCACCAGCCAATCAGACATAAAACAAAACTTCATTGACAGAGTAAACCCCACCCATTGTCTAGAGATAACCAATGGAAAAGAAGCTGAGGAATCCTCGAGTCGGGAGGGAATGTTTGTTCACAGCGCCACCTGGTGCTGGGGGAGTTGTCAGGATCAGATAGAATTTTTATTTTTACATAAATATAATTATTACTGGCCTATAGTACATCATCTAACTCATGTTTTTTTTTTAATAGATGATAGATGATATAAATAGATGATATAAAGTTAATAACCAGCAAGGCATGGACTAAGCCTACAGAAGTCCTTGACGATGGAGTTTTTGTTGTTGTTGTCATTTTGCGTGCATGTCTACTTGTACAGATGTAAATGAGATGGACAAGAGTACATTTAAATTAATATATTTGCATATTTACATGTGCAAAAGAGACAATTATTTTACTTGCCCAAGAAATCCTTATTACTATTACTGTTATTATTGTGTTCATAATTTTGTTATTATTATCATTATTATTATTGTTGTTGTTGTTGTTGTTGTTTTTGTTGTTATTGTATTAATAATATTACTGTTATTATTGTTTTCATAATGACACCTCATGGGGTACCTTCATGTTTACGATGTATAAAAAATAATAATAATATTAAAATGCTGGCAAAAAGAAAGATATACATTCAAAATAGTCTGAATTACGCCAATGTAACAAAAGAGAAGATTGTATTTGTATTATATATATTTTATGCAGTTGTGAGCTTTGTCCAGTAGATGACAGTAGTGGATGGAAATGGAGGCTCGGTCCAGTATTTTTATAGCAAACACAGACTGACGCATTTTCACGAGGAACCCTTTGTCATCCTAAATCTTTTATTATCAACGTTTAAGCTTTTATTGGTCTTTTTATTCCTTCTCCCTTCCTTAGACTCTTTGCTTCCTTGCCTCCTTGCATATTTTAGGGATGGGGTTGCCATGGAGACAAGGCTTTGGTGTTGCCATGACAGCAGTCTTTACCTTCACACAGAGGAAGGTCTTGCATTATTATGGTCAAATAACATTAATATTAATATTATGAATAGAAGGTTTGGGTCTGTATGTGTCAAACATGCCTTGTGTGTTGTCGGGAAAAGCACTTCAGATTTGGTCCTAACTTTGTGATCTGTCATCTGCCCGCAAACATGACAGAAGCGTATTATTATTTTACCATTTAGAACACTCTGAATATGGTTCTACAGAAAAAACAACTACATGAAAGTTGGGACCATGTATGGAATGTCAGTAAGTTCGATTAATTGTCAAAATGGTGCTGATTTTTCAGAACAAGGGACGTGACATCAGGCAGTGCTGCCAATGCAATTAGAGTAGGCCTTTGTTCATCTATGGTCAAGTCTGTGTTTAAAATATTCATAAGAATAAGGAGCAGCACAGAACTGTTACAGAACAGAGTTCTTAACATAAATCGTTTTAAATCGTGTCAAATTTATAAACTCATAAAAAAAATTCTTAAGATAAATACACAGATTGTAATAAGAAAACAAATATAGTGTATAGCCCCTATATATTAAAAAATAAGCACCTGTTTTTTTGTATCAAACTTCAGGAATACAGCAATATTTTATAAATTAAAAAGCTTAATACATGAACCTGAAGTACTGAATGTGCCTACATGTGTGTAACTTTAGGGTCCATTCTGAAATCTTGCACTTGGGCCCTAAATTACCAAGTTACATCACTGGGGAGACGTGAAGAGTTGCAGTAACTACAGAGCAATAAAGCTGACCCAGTGAAGTTATGAGAAATAGTAGTGGAAGCTAGGCTGAGGGCAGAAGTGAGCAGCGGTATGGTTTCAGGCCCAAGAAAGAGCATTTGCAGAGTTTGCTTTGAGGATGCTGATGGAGAAGTACCAGAGAAGGTCAGAGGGAGCTGCTTTGTGTCTTTGTAGATTTAGAGAAGGAGTACAACAGGGGTCAAGAGAGGAGCTGTGGTGTTGTATGAGGAAGTCTGGAGTGGCAGAGAAGTATGTCCTGAGTGGTGCAGGACATGTAAGAGCGCTATGGGACAGTAGTGAGATGTGCTGTAGGTGTGACCCAGGAGTTCAAGGTGGAGGTGGGACTGCATCAAGGACCAGCTGTGAGCCCCTCCTTGTTTGCTGTGGTGATGGACAGACTGACAGATGAGGTGAGACAGGAACCTCGATGGACTGTGATGTTTGCAGATGACACTGTGATCTGTAGTGAGAGCAGTGAAGAAGGTCAATGGTCCAGAGCAATAGAGAGTGTGGCAAAGGGGTGAAGAGGCTGAAGTGTTGCACACGTGACACGTCCATGAAAGAAAAGGTGTGGACAGTGGTAAGATCAGCTAGGTTGTATGGTTTACAGACACTGCCTCATTGGCTTATTAACATTTTTACACAGTGTCCCAACTCTTTGCGGATAGGAGCTGTAACCGAGTCGTCGCTCACATCAGGTTGGCCTTGCTTTGTTGCAAATGTTGTTAAAGAACTTTAGTTTGGTACACAGTCAAGTATTTGAACCAAACTAGGTTTATTTATTAGCATTCAAAACTGACATATTTAGTGCTTATAGATAATTTAGTCTCAGTTTGTATCTGTGTGTATCACACAACAGCGGTTCATATTTTCAGCTACAAAGCTTTGATCTTTGAAGTGTGAACAAGCAGAAACACAGAAGGGCTGAAGAGAAACCATGTGACCTGTTTCAGACTGAGCACACACTCTTGTACAAACATAACTTTATTCCACAGATTCTGACACGATACACATCGGTGAGCCACAGGACCTACAACCGCAAACTTCTGACAAAACTGACTAAAGTAAATCAAATGTCATCAAAAGTTCAGAGAAGTTTAACCAGAAGTGTTCCCAGATAAAAAAGTCTGAACAAATCCCGGACCTGGTCTTTAGCTCCACACGGGGGCCACACTGCACTGGAGTGTAAAGGTCACTCAGGTTCTACAGATGACTCAGTAACAGACAGGGTGGGGGCTGTTTTCTTACACACACAAAAATGGTCTTCTCATTCTTTCAGATGCATTGTGGGAAACTGGGTCCACAGACTGGGAGTGTGGCCTGGGGCCAGGCCCACCAATGGCACTAATGGCACTTTTATATTAATGATGTTAAATCCACAGTTAGCTACATTTGGTTTTTATTTCCCAAACATTACATGATGCAAAATTCTGACAAACATTATTCATATTATTTATATTTTCAGAAAGAAAATCATATATTTCTATTTAGTTTGAATAAATGTCCCTCTCGCAACCTACAGAAAACAGTTCTTACAACAAAAGTTCCTGAAGTGGTGCCCAGCCCCTACAGCACTGTTAGCTTTGTGTCTCTGATTTTGGCAATAGTTCAGAGTATTTCCTGAGTGGCACATGTAAAAATTTGGTTTATGAGACAGACAACCGAGCAGCTACAGCTGAAAATATAGATTTCAATAAACAATCATATAAAGTCAGGTTTACAAGCCGTGTGCAAATGGATGAAGCTAAAACTATCACCATAAAAACAGTCTGAGGTCATATACTCTATAGTGCCCCCTATGACTGGAGCTGGAGTTGACCTTTCATTTGACATACTGTATTTCAGAGTCTTAATGGCTGTGGTGCTGTTCTAGTGTTGGCTGAGCCTGGAGCCTGTGGGGTAACCGTACTAAAACTATAATTAAAAATCATCAGTACGTCTTCACTTCATTCTTCATTAGGAGTCTAAATCTTTGGCTGACAGTGTATTATTTAGTGGGCCTGAAAAAGAGTTAGCGAATGATAAAAATAAGGGGAGTAAGCTGGCTTGAAAATATTGACCTGGAGAGTAAAGCCATATGTCACTGCAGGTAAGCATTATTATTACACTGTAGACTAGTGCTTCAAAGAATTATGAACACTAGACTAGGCTGTGTCAGTCAAACTGATCTGAATGAGGGGCGTAATAACACCGTTAACGTAACTCTGCAAAGTAAGCTACTGCTTAGGGCCCCAAAGTCATCAGAGGGTCCCTATAGTTTAGCATTGACTGACATATTTGACTGATTCTGCAAATCTGTTTGATTTGTATTTTTACATTGCCTATGTAGGTAATTTTTTAGAGTTAATCTGAAACGGGGGCCAATAGACCATTCCAGGAATGACGTGCTTAAAAAAGTTGCGCATGCAACCTGGTACCGATATTAACATTCTATCCCATTAATTTCTAAGAGGGAGCAAAATATAAATATTAATTTAGACATTTCTGGACTGCAGGAAAGAATGGTTGTTGTTTATATATTTATTAAAAATTACTCTGAATCAATATAATCCAGATCTAAGTGTCAGAACCATTTGCTAAAGTGAACTTATAAAAGTAGGATTTGTGGTGATTGAACTATTGTGGTCTGCCACATTTCTGTTCCGTGTAACTCTGAAATTAAGAAATGTAAATTATAGACGCTAACTGCAACCTTACATTAAACGGCTAAATGTCCACACACTCGCTAATGTTATTAAACCAGGCTCTGATATTACTCACATGAAGTCGAGGTTGTCAGTTGCCAGGTTGCGAGGTTGCGAGGTTGTCTTGATTATTCCTAATTTGCGATGTTTTGTGGCTAGCGCTAATGGCTCCATTAGAAATGTATTCTCATCTTTTCTAACTTCCAGTACCAGTCTTTGGAACGCAGACGTTCTGTTTACAAACACAAGCAGGGTCTATGCCATTAAGGCATTTCATTGCCTGTTTATCTTGGTTTTGTCTTGTTGAGTTTTTTTGTAAGTTTGCAAGTCAAAAATGAAAGCAATCATAATCCTTATACTTGAAAAAATGCCAGTGTTTTAAGGTTTTAGATATACTGTGTTAATTTTTACAACAAAATGTACATGTACCCAAAAAAAATATACATGTACTGTACAAAATGACTGAGAGGTTGGGCCCCCAATCCTATCATGCTTAGGGCCTCCAACTGTGTAGAACCGGCGCTGACTCTGAGTCAGATTTAACTCTGAGTCAGGTTTAACTGTAAGGTTTTCACTGATAGCATAAACTATTCCTTGTTTTACCAACTGTTTGCTATACAGTAAAAGGTTTCAGATGCATTTGCAGATGATCCAATTTTTACCCCACGACTGTACGCATTACTTTTATGTTTCTGTGGCCTTGGTGAACAGTGCTTTCAGTCCACTTCCACCTTTAGTTCGAGGATGGGTTCACTTTGCTTTCTCACCTCATTCAAACACAGCAAGTGTGAACACACACTAAGCAAGTTATCACGTTATTGAAATTTAGTTCACTATTCCATAATACAGAACACATGATTCTTAACTATAATATTGCTTGATACACATTCATTGCCGGTGTGCAATAGGCTGCTGTAGTCTGCACAGAGGCTACTCAAGTGGTATGTATCCTAGGTAGAAAGGAATAGGAACTACACGCTCAGATGCTTGGCGACTGCTCACTGACAATAAGGCACACTGAGCTTCCCCTAAAATTTCACAAAATTAATGGTCAAATATTCACTGTTGAATTTCATAAATTTAGATATTAAGTTACATTAAAAGTGTGCTAGAATGCCTTTAATTTCGTGAGCATGTTGATCATTAATCAGCGGTTTAGTCTGTTTCTCTGACGCAATCCTCCTTTCACTTTAGAGCAGTGGGTGGGCCGTGACGCTGGCTGATCAATAATGATTGGAGGAACTGGCCGAAGAGTTTGGCTGACAGTGGGATTTCCCAGCACACTGGAGAGACCCGAGAACTCAGAGCAGAGACAGTCGTGTGCTGAACTGCTGTAGTGTAAAGCAACGTTATTTACCTAATTTTCACCCTTTGTAGACCTACATGTTACACTCTAAATAAACAAGGCTAATTATAGCACTGTCTTGATTTAGTTTGGTTAGCTTGTTTGTTTGTTCATTCAGTATCAACGTTGTAGGTAAACTAGCAGCTAGTCAGTCCAGGATTAAATGCTATGAGCTTCCCCAGTTTGAAAGATCAGCAGCCACTACTGCTCAAATAACTCCAGGCTTGGCAGAGAGAGCCATACCACAAATCTTTTTGTAGTAAACCCCAGAGGCCTCAGACATCACAGCCACCAGCAGCAACCATGGCACTAGAAAGGACCGACGCAGTCCAAACTCAGTTTTACTCTTGAACACTGCTCATACCGGCCGCTCTTTTTTTAATAAAATGGTCATGTGAAGATTCAGTGTAAATTCTGTAAATATTTTTACCAGTGGCAACAGCAACAGCACCCCACACTGGTGGCAGGCTGCGGTTCAGTGTCTTGCACTTGGACAGTGTCAAAGGAATTAGTGAGATAAACTCTACAGGTCAAAGAATGACAGCTGTCTCACAGCTGTAACAAGGGGAGGAGCCTGCAACTGTCACCATGTGACCTACCAATGTCAGACTAGAAACAGTACATGAATGAGAAGAAGGAATTATGTTGTCATCCACCAGGGGGAGTCTGGAGACTGTTCAGAGTTGTGCCTTATGCAGAGCGGGGCTTCAGGTGCACAGTGGCACTGAAGGGGCGGGGCTTCAGATGGCACAGTGGTGCTGAGGAGCGGGGCTTCAAATGCACAGTGGTGCTGAGGGGCGGGGCTTCAAATGCACAGTGGTGCTGAGGGGCGGGGCTTCAAATGCACAGTGGTGCTGAGGAGCGGGGCTTCAGATGGCACAGTTGTCCTGGGGGCAGGGCTTCAGATGGAACTGTCGTCCTTAGGGGCGGGGCTTCAGATGGCACAGTCGTCTTTGGGGGCAGGGCTTCAGATGGCACAGTCGTCCTCGGGGGCGGGGCTGAAGGCATGGCTACGCAGCTGTTCCAGGCAATAGACCAGGATGAGCGTTCCTGTCAGGTGCTTCCAGCGTTTGGTGACTGGGCTCTTCATCCGGTCCAGACCCAGGTGCAGTTCCTGGAGCACATCTCTGTAACTATCTCCAATCTGTGCTGCCCATGTCACCAGGAAGTCGTACGCCGGCTTCCACATGGCCTAAAGAGAGGAGAACACACTCATATTATCACAGTTTTGGGCTGTGACTGGGACAACAGCACAATTAAAGGTCAGCACATTTGTCTGAGGAGTTTATAATTTACAAACCAAATTCTACAACCGGAATTCCAGAAATGTTGGGGCATTTTTTTAAATTTGAATAAAATGAAAACTGTCTCAGCTGAATCTTTTTAAAATATCCATAGCCATTTGTTGCCTATTTTAAGACCTGTAGCAGGCAAAACTGAAATAAGCTCATATTGTGAATTAAAGTGTAAAATTTCTCAGTGTTAACATTTGTTAGGTTATCCATGTTGTATTGTTGGCTCTTGTGGTTTTAGTTGTTAGTTTTTAGTATGTTTATTATTTTTAAATTTATTCAAATATAAAAATGTCCCATCATTTTCGGAATTTTGATTGTATATTATAAAACTACCACTGCACAGGAGCAATCACCTCAGGGTCCGCACCTGGACCCTGGAGCTCCAGCAAAGCTCTATCCACTGGGCTGGTGAGAGCTTAAAACCTTACATAAATATGAAGGTGCAAGGTCCGTCAACAGACGTAGAAAATGGTTGGAAGTATAAATGCTGTGACGATAAAGTATGTAAAAGAAAGATCTATTTACATAGAAAATGGGAGTATACATGAGCCTTAAAGAGGAACCTGAATGTAACAGAACTCTGTAGCTGTATGGAAGGAGGTGTAATGGTACGTTCACACTGGACGCGAATCTGGCATCAAATTCGTGTCATTCGCGTCTAGTTGGACACGTGACCATTTTGAATTCACTCGCGTCATTCACACGAGTGAATTCGCATCATTCGCATGTGAAATTTGCCGAATAGGGCGAATCCCAATTGGCTATTTTGGTAAAGTTAACCCCCCTTTATATTTACTTGTATTTATTTGTGTGTTCTTGATGTCACGATGATCAGAGTGAGCCTCTGTCACAGGTTTGTATCACAGATAACAGCTATAACCACACTCACACAGAGCTAAACAGCCATATTTATTTTATTTTTATAGTGTTTTCTATCAGGGCTGTTTTTGTTTCCTGTCTTCATAAAAGTAGAAGAGCTGCTGTAGGCTGCAGCTTTTATTTCTGGGTTCACTCTGAAGCCTCGATGATTGTTTTGCTGGATCTCCGAGGCAGGGATCTCCTCCTGTTATGTCGTACGTAACAGGAGGAGATCCCGTAACAGGTCCCTGATTGGTTAACGCGTCGCGAATGTTCGCAGAAGTTCAAATTTTTCAACTTCTGCGACCAGAGCTTGGACGCGAATCTGCGTTGTTCACTTCATCCGCCGAATCGCGTCTTCGCCTATTCGCGGGACTCGCGCGTCAAACGCTCAATTCGCATCATTCGCATCGCAGGACGCTTGTTCGTGCCTGAACGTGGCTTTCCATAGACTTGACATGGTAATCACTCGCGCCTGACGCCTGATTCGCGTCCGGTGTGAACGTACCATTGGAGTCAGGCCTTACCTCACTGTCCACCACTCCGCTCCTGTCTCGGTGCGGGGCTTCGTATGCATCCATCTGCTGTTTAGACACTTTGGCCAGTTTCTCTGCCAGTTCCCTCCAGCGCCCAGCCACTTCCACCGCCGTGGTCAGCAGAACGAAGTCCATGATCAGCCGTGCCACTAAACCCTGGCAATCCAGCTTGAGCAGGGCCTACGGACACGAGAGCAATCAGGCACAAAGAACAAAGACAACATGAGAAAATGAGTAGTTCAGTGAGCTTCCTTCAGAGCTGGTTAAATGTGGGTCCCCCATGCTCTGGATATATCCCTGCTTTGTAGTGATGTTTGGGAGTCATTTTTAAAACAGCAAGATTTATTTACAAAAGAAATCCTGTTCCAATGACAACCACTGGAGGTATGCAGCTATATTGTAATTTGCAAATATATCTGTTGTAAATATTTACAGCGCCATGGCACTTGAAAAGGCATAAAACAAACAACGTGGAGTTTAAAATGTGTGTTTCATCTGTTAATATCCAGACAAATTGATAGAAGTCGTCCAGCCTGTGTGAGGACAGACCGGGCTGCTCTATTAGCAGGTTATTAGTGAGTAAGTAACAGAAAGGAGTTTCCCCATGCTCTGAGTGCAGAGGAGTCAATAGCTGCTGCCTGTGTCCCCCTGATGCAGCACGCTACTCTCCCTCAGTGTTTAGAGCTGTGTCTTTGTGTCACACAGAGCAGAGAACTGCCTTTGATACGGCAGAAGTAACAAAAGGAGAAGCATGCGTTTTCAGCCACCGAGTGTACCAAATCCAGTCTGAGGGCTCTCATAGGAAAAAGTGTGCTTTAGCCTTAAGTGTTATGCTATTCATGTTAGCTCAGGTTACTGTGGATAGACTGACGTCCTGCCATGATTCACGAAAGCTCTGGCTGCTACCGTTCATCAGCTAACAACAGCACATGCTGCTGGTCTCTGGTGGTTGGTCTGTACCCAAAGACATCAGTGATAAAGCCACCACTGCCCCCAGTGGTTGTCATTGGAACATGATTTCCTTTGAATCAATCCATAGTGGTTTCAAAACGCGGAATGAATGTCTCAAAATTATCCACAAGTGCAGAAGTGATGAATTCTCGCATTGGAAGGGCTGAATGCGCACATAGGGCAATCCACAAATGCACAATCAACTATTTACACGCAAAATGCAGATTTATGAATGAAAAGCACTAATCATTTTGAAATAATTACAACAGATATATTTGTAAATTACACTATAGCTGCATACCCCGGTTGGGCTGGACTAGACTGGACTATTCACTGCAAAACTGCAGATTTATGAATGACAAACATGATTGTTTTGTGAAGTAGTTGCAAATAATTTGCAAATTACAATTTATTTGCAAAAATCACTGCATGCAAGTCACAGTTTAGGCATTTTGATTAAATTATTCTAGTTGCAACAATACATTTATTGTTACATCAATTCATTTTAGTTTTGCATCAATTCATTTTATTGAAACAAATATAGCTCCATATACATTAAACACATACAGTACTGAATAAAACAAACTGGGTTATTGCAGCTGTTTGCCCCACAGGGAGGATTATATTTTCATCTGCACAAGGGTACAAGCTAAGGTAAGCTAATTGCAGCACTGCAGTATCACAGATTTGGGAAACATAATGAAGAGTTAGATGTTCCTTATATTTTAATGTTAATATGGAGCTCTATGACTGATGATTGTGAAAGAAGCACATGGCCAATCAGAGCGCTCTTCTGATAGCAACGCCTGATGCCAATTCAACATGTTCAATCGGTCAAAACTTGGTTCATCTGTCTCCTTCTATGTCTGATGGCGCAGAACACACCAAATCAAAACTGTCCGACAATGCCAGATGGTCGATAATCGGCCTGGTGTGTCCCAGCCTTTAGTTGGCGGTTAAAAGGTAGACTGGACGGGACAGCCTGTTTCTGTGTTGTTCCCTCTAAAGTCCCCTGTGAGGGCCAGCTTTGTGCATTTTTCACATAGTTCTCTGAAATGAGAGCTGCGTCCTGTAGCTCAGGATTTAATCCACAAGGCTCAGACATCAGAAAACAAACAGCTATCAAACATTTGAAGTTTAAAACCACTTTACACTGAGTTATTGTCCTGATGCAATGTTACTATCCTCCACTGTCCTCTGAACCCTCTCCAGACCTTTCCATCAGCGCCTGATTGTCTGAACACAAGCCTAACAGCTTTCTCAACCAAACATGAGAAGGACCTTAGTGTGATGTCTGGAGAGGTCAAACATAATGTGCATAGAGCCTCCTGTGCACACTGCCTGGAGGTGTGAAGAAACAGGTGAAAAGACCAGCAGAGGGCATAGCTGTTACCCTGTGAATAGAACCATAGAAAAAGAGCTTTTTATTTCTTTAAACTTTTTGTATGATGCCATTTTACTCCAAAAGTAAAAACAGTAAAAACAGAGCTGTAAACCGTATGTATGTTTCTGATGAGGGAACAACATTGGAGAAAGAGAGGTGAAGGACAGTTTGCAAAATATAGCCCCTTTAAATATAGGCTCATTGAAAACACACTTTTATACTGCCAATAAAAGTGACACAGAGCAGCATTTAAATAAATATATGCTAGTAACAACTAGGGATGTCCGATCAGCTTTTTTTGTGGTAATTTTTTCCGATCATTTCATGATTGATTGTGCTGATACGAGTCCCAATACCAATCTTTTTTATTATTATTTTTTGCATTTTGTTATATAATAATTTGTAATATAATAACGCTGTACTATAATAACATGTTTTTATGCAAAATTTCTGAACAAAACAGCAGCAGTGTATATTACTCTCACAGTGATCACTGAATACATGAATGTCTTTTAGTTTAAGTCTTCTTTGCTTCTAAAGGCCAGGTCTGTTATAATTTACACAATACAGGCCTGTGAAAAGACGCTAAGCTGCAGAGCATGTGGCTAATTATCTATCTATCTATCTATCTATCTATCTATCTATCTATCTATCTATCTATCTATCTATCTAGTACAACGTACAATTATATGCATACAGATTTTGTTCGGTCTGTGTGGTGGCTCTTGATGCACTGATTCCAGTCCTCAGTCCACTCCTTGTGAAAACCTAACCTTTCTAGCAAACGTTTCACATTTATTCTTGCCCTTTTATTGCTATGCTTGGATAAAGCACCCTGTGAAGAGTTAGCAATAACCCTTTGCTAACCCTGTTAATCTGGTAGAGGAAGAGGTTGATGATTGTCAGCTAGACAGCTGTCAAGTCCACAGTCTTACTCGTGATTGTGTAGCCCACTGAACCAGGCCAATCATTTAAAGACTCAGGAAACCTTGCAGACGTTTTCAGTTAATTAAAAATTATTAAAGTGGGACAGCCATCTTTTTTTTTACAATATTCTATTTTTATAAGTTACAAAAAATGTTTTTCATTCATTTTAAGTCATTTACCTCAAAAGAAGATGAAAAAAATCTTGAAACATTTCACTCTATGTACTAAATCTATAGAAGACACTTCACACTATACATAATGTATTGAGCTGGACCTGTAGTACACCATAGCAGTGGTGTTGGCTCCACATGAGTAAATAAACACACTGGTGAAGATCTCCAGCGGAGTGCACCAGCTGGGCATAGTCTTATGTCCAACTTAGAATTGAAAGATACGACCAGCTCATAGTTATGACGAGTGCACCACTCAGACTTAAGCCCTGTTTGCGTTACGCCCAGGTGTAACTTTTACGCCGAGTGTAGACCAGATGTAAGTCAGAGGATCCGCGCTGTCCCATCTCAGCTCCTCTCACTGATGAGTGAGGGGAAAACTTGTGCCTGTTGTAAATAGAACAATCCTGTCTCCCCACACACAGTCTGGAGGTAGTTCTCTCATTTTGTCTGATAACATAGGACAGCACAGCTGATTAAACTCCGCCCTGTACACGTTAAAGCATTTTAAACCCAAGACACGCTGCGTATGCTGTGAATTGTTTATGCATTTCATTGTCGGTAAAATGTACCCTTTCTTTTATTAACCTCTTCCATGATACTGCTTAACTAAATGTGTTACTATAGGCAATGAATACAGCACCCCATGTCTTCTTGTGAATGTACACGATATGACCAAGCGCAGTTAAGACTGATCTCAGTGAACATTGGTTCACGCAGTACTCCGTTTACTACGTCGGACGTGACTATGCCCAGCGTAAAGAGGATTTTCATTGCATGCATATCCGCTGCACTGCGGGCCGCCGCCGAAGACGGCGCAGATCCTCGCCTACTGGATCTGTCTCCACTCCACCACACCAGGCTGCAGAGCCCAGAGCAGCTTGGGAAGAGGATGCGCGAGAAGTATGAGCTTGTGCCATAAAAGCCATTAATAAAGGCCAAAACAACTATTTATTCAGAAGCAGAAGGACAGAAAACAACCGTTTAATATGAGATCAATTTTAAGTTCACTCTACTTTCATTTCACGGGGGTTTCCTCTTTAGCAGAGAAGTAGCTGGGCATGAAAAAGCCATACGAGTGGAATAAATATTAAGTCGTTTCTGACATTGTTTCTGTAGTGAGTAAACAGCCTACTAAAGCTGGGGACACACTACACGATTTTCTCAGTCATTACAGATTCTGAAAAGACTAGGAGCACACAGTAACTGACTGGTTTCAGCAGATTTAGTTCTGACGACTCAAAGACTGGGGCTCACACACTACAAGATCTGTTGAGGCCGCAACTGACACCAACCAAATGCAGCAAACTCCCGTGGGAAACTAAATGGTAAACAAACATGGACGCTACCTGGGTCACTGCTGCCGATGTGTGCGCAGCTATCTTTTTGGAAAAAAATGAAAAAATGTCTATGTATCCAGTTTCACTTGGGTAGCGCTCAGCTTTCTTCAGTGTTTGCTGTGGTTGTTTATGTTTTCTTCTTCTCCTTCAAATTTCCGCTTATACAGGCTACTTCCTGTTACGTCGTCTTCGTTCTCTGATGCTATTTCCTGTGTCCTATCAATTGTTTTTCATTGACTGCTGGACACCATGAATTCCCAGTTGGATCTGTAAACAGCCCACACTACAGGAGTGTGCATCCAGACTCGGCTTTAAAATTCAAACATGTTTGATTGCTTGTGACTGAAGTCAGGCCGGGTTTTTGCGCCAATTCGAGTCTTTGAACATCACACAGTAACGGATTTCAGGGCCATTACGATTCGCTGCAACTAGTGTTGACTGGTAAAGACTCGGCGCAACTGTGAATCATTATAAAATCGGGCAAAAAATCGTGTAGTGTGTCCCCAGCTTAAGACGGACTATGTATAAGACAATATGAGAAATTATTAAATGTAAATATTGGTACGGACTCACATTATTTTTAAATCTGGATGTTGTGCATGTCCAGTTTTGTGTTTGGTGCGATCTGAGCTGAACGGCGTCAAACAAAATAGACTGGCTGCGTATCTCCGGTGGAGGGCAGAGCACAGCTGGACCGGCGCCACAGAGCTGTGGAAATGCTTGCATTCACTAAGAACGGCTGCGTATTTACTGCAGAGTGCGTGGCGCAGTGCAGCGGAGTCACATGCAGTGGAAAGCGTGAGCGCCGCACTTCAAATACACTTCCTTTCTAGTAAATGAGACCGTTTTCACTGCCAGCGCCGCTGGCTCGAGAGTGCATGGCACTTCACTGGAGATATGCAGCAGTTCTATTTTCCTGCGACAGCTCTCCCAGTTCTCGTCAATCAACACAGATCAGAGCGCCTCAAACCGGATAGCGAACGAGTGCAACATCCGGATTTTCAAAGTATAACCCAAAACTGTACACGGAGTATCATATTTTTGTAATAATAGGCTATATATTTGCATACGAGTTTTAAATACGTTATGCATGTATATTTCTCTTTAAAATGTTTTATATACGCATGCAATTCAACTCTGCAAACTCTTTTCAAACTCTGTGAACTCATCTGTGGTGGAGAAAAAGTCTATGTAGTGATGCCAATGACAACAACAACAAAGCAATCTTAAGTTAAGCTGTAGTTTTCTGTCCTTCCTCTAGTGAATAAAGATTGTTTTGGTCTCGTTCCTGTCTTTATTCATCGCTTTTATCGCAAGATCTAGCCATTCCCCCATGCCTCCCCCAGCTGCTCAGAGCTCCGGGGTGCTTCGGTTACAAAATGCTTCCAGTGGGCGAGGGTACGTTCCATCGGCCTCTGGCGCTTCCTGGCGCTACACTCACGCTTGAAGTGGAAATCTGGGGTAAGAGTTAGGACCGACTGTGTTCTCAAGGTAAATACTGAGGGGAATTTCAAAATGGCACCTGTTGTATATGTCTTAACTTAAAAGCTTTGCTCAAAACATGAAGCTTAATGTAATCCCGTAGCTTTCTATAGAAAGGTACTCATGTTACTGAAACTTGGTACTGAAAGTTAATTATTTTTCTGATATAAGTACCCATCAGAGCACAAAGACCCCAGACATTCATTATGCAGCTATAGGTTTAGCTCAACAAGTCTGTTTGTTTTTTTACTTCTCTGGAACTTGTACAAACAAAATAAGTCACCTGTTTCCCTGAGGAGACAGGAAACGGACTTCCTAAAGAGGAAGTGCCCTTTTCAAACTCAGCCCTGGGACATCCTCCCACAATTACATGATGTACAAGATCAATACACTGTCTAAAAAGAAGTCATCAGAAAGTTCTGTGTTCACTTGGCATATGTGTAAGAAATGAATGTTTTAGTGCTGCAAGTGCTGAATAAAGTATCATAAACAGTAATGTATCATAAACATAAGCTCCAAAGACTGGGACAGAGGAACCCTGCCCAGAGGGGAAGCAGTACCAATAGATATGAGAGGAATCTTAAAGAACACATTTGAAAAACAAACAAACAAACAAACAAAAAAACACATCAAAGCTAGTTCCATGCTGGAATCCCTGACTGCTCCTCTGCATGTGCACCAGCTCCATTTACCCCGGGACAAACACGTGGAGTCAGCACGTCACAGCTGCTCTCAGGCCCTCAGACAGATTACACGTACATGGCAACTCCATCTGCAGCCTGTAACCTCTCATGACATCGTGAACCCATTCATTTTCCCTAATAGCACCCTGAAATGAATGCTGTCTCACACAGTTATCCCTTTTCCATAACAGCCTCCAGCCTGGTAAACAGTCTTGTGTTTTCAGCTGCCGCCAGTTTCTGATGTTTCAGACAAGAGTTGAGTTTGCTTTATAAAGCAATTTGAAGCAACATTTGACAAAAGTATTTCCATTTATTTGTGACACTGCTGTGACAGTCTGAGTCATGCTGTATACTCATCACTGCTCCACTTGCTCCAACATTACTAAATCATCAGGCCAGTTGGATGTGACTTTTTACCAAACGAGGAGCTGCATTTCCTGTCCGCAGCACACTGCTAATGGACGAGCCTAGTTTAGCTGCTGCTGGGCTTCAGGACAGTATCTAATGTTTCCTTGTGAATTAGTCTGATCCCTACTAAATGAATATTAAGCCATCTCAATATCTAACTCACGTCTCCTTACTGAAGAACAGAACTGGTTCCATTTGTCCTGTGGCACCTATGGCACTCAAGAACCCTCATGTGGTCCGTACTGTGCACTGAAATGCCTCACATTCCAGCTTATTCTCTGGAGAGAGATAAGTCCCCCACACCCAGACACTGCAGGAAGGAAACCGGCTGCAAACTCCGGAAAAATGGACCAAAATGGCAGAGAGAGTGTCCAGAAGTGGCCCACTCAGGGGGTAACAGTCATTACTCCAGAAATAGCATGTTGTGGCCGTAATTCCATCTCTATCCACCCATCTGAGTGTTAAACCTCCACAGTATGGGGTCCACCAGTAACATAGTCATTCATAAATTAAACAAAACAAATGAAAGCATGTTTTTATTAGGCCATACAGTTATAGCCCTTCCATTAAAGGGGACCTATTATGCTAACTCCATTTTTCTGAGCTCTCCATGTTATTATTATTAACAATTGGGGCGACCCTGGCTCAGGGGGTAGAACAGTCCTCCTACAACAGGAAAGCTGGCGGTTCGAATCCCGCTCACCCCACTTTATACTGTCATGGTGTCTTTGGACAAGATACTTCAACCCCCTTGACTGTATAAATGTTAGTATGTTTGCACCATGTGTGTGACTGAGGAGTGAATGAATAATGCCCCTAATTGAAAAGCAACTTTTGAGTACAGAGAAAGGTGCAGCATAAGACTAATGCATTATTATTATTATAATTAGATATAAATTATTCAACAAAATGTTTCCATGGGATATAGAAGTTGAATTAACCTTCCCAGAACAGGGAGAATCTATGAGGAAAAAGGGAAGAACCAGGGGTATAGATATTTGTGGAAATACATTCTTTTGTAGTTTTTACTTCCATTAATAAGAAATAGCAGCTTTTTATTATAGGCATTTTTAACAATATCTTTTAAATGAAAAGCAAGCAACATCCAAGGCACTCTGACAGTTTCTTTGTTAAAAAGCCTTTATTGAAACATGGCTATGGTATAGTGGACTAGTGTATTGTTTTTCTATATGACAGTTATTTATTATGAGTGGTGGGATTTTGTGGTCCAGTCGTGGGATGTAGGTTGGCTTGTTGTACATCTGGGATTGCTTGCTTTTGCAACTGAGTTACATTGAATGTTCACCGTCAGAATTTTTTATGTGTAATATCATCTGTGCAATTCCAATTATGCATTTCCTATTTATTGTATGCAGGTACACATGTAGGTGCTTTAGTATGCAGGTCTGCATGCATTCCTTATGCTTTAGTTGTCAATAGTATTATTTAATTTAATTTAATTTTTCTTTACCACATTTACTGTTTGGTTTTTAATTATGACCAACACGTATAACACACATTTAGAAAAATCTCAATGGAGAGGAAGTTTCTTTATGCCCCTCCCTATATAATAATGAACACACCTGTGTCCTGAATTAAGCTGTGCACCTGAGCACCCATGAAGCGTTCGCCACCATTTTTTCTTTCTTGAATAACTTCTAAATGTTATGGTCAATGAACACCCAACTGAAGCATACCAGTTTTAAATATATTCAGTACATTTTAATGTTTCTATGCTCAAAATTAAGCTTCACTCCTGACACTTTTGAAAAAAGATTTCAATCCTTAATTAATTGCTTCTAAATTGGATTGTTGTATTGCCAGTGCAAAGGAATACGCTCATTTATCTGTTAGCTTCATCATGGGCATCATGCCCCACTCTGTCGTTCCCCCATCGATCAGTGAAAACACTCGGACATTCTTTTTGGGGGACCTCAGGGGCGGTTTGCATGTCAGCATGTTTTACACGGAGATTCTGTTCTCTCTTTCAAGAACAGGGTTTTGGTTTTACACATACGCAGCTGATAACGGGTATGCCGTGCGTATCTGTACGTGAGTGGAGTGCTTGCGACAACAATGAAGCTGCATACTCTCCCTGAATAATCTTTGTTCAGTGTTGCCCATAGCCACAATACCAGCAGTGATAAATCAGAGCTTAAAAGTACTGGAAGCAGCATGCACTCGTATTGGTTTGAAAACTGTACTGCAGTCTAAATCAAAATAACGGTCTGTGGGTTCCGCTTTTCTGACTGGATGATTGGCAATGCATTTTTAGAATCAAAACAATAAATGTAAACAAAAACAACTTGGCCACTATGTAAAATATAGTTTGGATTATTAATAAATCAACTGTACCATTGCTATCCGTAAAACTCATATTTGATTTAAACAATACCCCTGACATGGTCAGCCCTATGTTCCATGGTACCTACAGTTAGGTCCATAAGTATTTGGACACTGACACAAGTTTTGTTATTTTAGCTGTAAACCAAAACATTTTCAAAATACAGTTATATAATTCATATGTGCTCAAAGTGCATATTGGATGAAGCATTTAGGAGTTACAGCTGTAACCTGTAGCCTCTTTTACAGGGGCTCAAAAGTAATTGGAGAATTGGTTCAAAAGCTATTTCATGAGCTACCCTGGGAATTTCCCTCATTAATCCACTATAAACTGAGGTAAAAGGTCTGGACTTGATTCCAGGTGCTACATTTGCATTTGAAAGCTGCTTCCGTGAACTCACAACATACAGTAACTCATTGGAAGTGAACCAGACCATCCTTAGGCTGGATCAAAAAATGGTAAAAAAAAAATCCATTCACGACATCCACCTTAGTATGGAACACTCTCCAGAAAGCATGTCTATCAGTGTCTAGGTCCACTACAATGAGAAGTGTTCATGTAAGAAAATACAGATGGCTCAAACAGCTTTCAAATGCAAATGTAACATCTGGAATCAAGTCCAGACCTTTTACCTTCTCAGTTTATGATGAATTAATGAGGGAAAAGCCCAGGCAGCCAAAGAAATAGTTTTTGAACCAACTGTCCAATTACTTATGAGCCCCTGAAAAAGAGGCTGCTACCCTTTAAAAAACTGCAATTCCTAAACCCTTCTCTCAAATTACAGCTGAGAGTCTGCACTTTCAGCCCATATGAATTATATAACTGTATTTTTAATACATTTTGGTTTACAGCTTAAATAACAGAACTTATGTCAGTGTCCAAATACTTATGGATCTAACTTTATGTTCCCCAGTACCTATGTTTCTCAGTACCCATGTTTTTGGGGAACATTAAGGTTAGGGCTAGAGTTATAGAACATTAAAACCATCCAGAATGGCGAAAGTACCTACATTCTCCAGTACTCCCTGGCGTTTATGGACCTGGGAACATAGGTATGCACCCCGTCCTAACATAATCCAGAGGCGCAGTCTGTACTGGGCTATAGTCACCGGCTTGGGCTGACATAAGTAAGGTGGGCGTGATCAGCAAGGGGAGAGAGGGCCACAAAAGGACATCACCTAACTGAGCTTTTTCAGCAGTGAAAGCAAAAGCATGTGGGAGCAGGGAAGTCTGTGGATACAGTGTGTGTGTGAAAAGGGCAGACAAGTGTGCATGTCTTTGATAATAACATCACTAACAACGTTATGACAGATATTTAAGTAAAAATATAAAGTGTGCCTTTGTGAGTTATACAGTGGGGGATTGTGGGTAATGGCAGTGGCGTCTTCAGGTCCATGTCTGCAGGTTGTGTTTGCTTTCAAACAATGACAGGAAACATCTGCCTCAGACAGCCCCTGAACCACAGCTCTAGCTTACACTCACCCACACTTTTAGTATCATAAAGTTGCTGTGGCTCTTCATCTAAGCACTTGACCTGAGGAAGCAGGACAATTTCTACACTTTTGGAATACCCCACCCACTCTCTTTTTCAGAGTGTGTTTAGGGCTGAATTATATTAGTCATTTTAGGACCTATAGAGCTCATCGATTACAAAAATAATCATGATCACAATTATTTTAAATGATTATTCACTGACTGAAAAATGTCATTCTGTTTTGTTATTGTACAGTTTACTGTTGTTGTATTTATTTGTACTGTGTGTCTACATCAATCTGTCTTGGGAAAACAGACGGAAATTTTACTTTAGATAAATAAATCAATAACATTTTATTTGGACAAAATACTAAAGTGCTTGTGAATGGGAAAAGTAGTTTTACATTTAAGAGGGCTCCACAAGTAATTGAAATCAAATTGAAATCGCAATTTTAATTGTCGCAATTAGCAAATCGCAAAGGCTGCAATTATTTATGTGATATAATGTCTTTTGCAGAGTACCGTATTTTTCGCACTATAAGGTGCATCGGATTATAGGGCGCAACTTCAATGAATGGCCTATTTTAAAACTGTTTTCATATATAGGGCGCACCGCATTATAAGGCGCATAGAATAGAAAGCTGGGGTTATGCATCCACTAGATGGAGCTGCGCTAAAGGGAATGTCAATAAAACAGATAAGATAAGTAAAATAAGTAAGATACGTCAGTCAAACTTTATTAATAGAATACAAACCAGCGTTCTTACAACTCCGTTCACTCCCAAAACAAGTTAGTGCATTCACAATACGGTACCGTACGTACTGGTAGCTCTTATTTGCGCCGCCCTCGTTGAAAACAATGTATTTCCAACTCCATTTGTCACAGTTCAAAGCTACATGAACAGCGTTCAAGCGCTCAGTTTTCTTTTCCCTCAATGTCGCAACTCTTCTATTAGATGGAGCAAAGGCCTTGTTCTTTTGCGGCAGGATCCATAAACACGCCTATGGCACAGATGAACAGCTGGGACTGGAATTCCCCTTTACCGTTTTTACCTTTGTCACTTCGGCGACGCCCCCTGAATACAGTAGCCATAATTAACCAACACTGATCCATATATAAGGCGCATCGGATTATAAGGCGCACTGTTGTTTTTGAGAAAATTAAAGGCTTTTAGGTGCGCCTTATAGTGCGGAAAATGCGGTACAAAATACCCCATGTTATTATGTATAAATCATGCTACAGTCGTAATTTAGACCTCTACAGAAATGTTCTTAAAGGCATGTGGTTCCATATGTTAGTTGAGCAGTGGATATTTCAGTGCTCTATCACATGCTTAAAATGTAAACATTAATTTTAAAAATATATCACAACATATCTGTCAGAAAAATCGAAATTAGATATTTTTTCTAAATCGTTCAGCCCTAATGTTTATTAACATGTTTCTGTTTTTGATAATGGATCAATACATATGCCGTAGACTATATATATATATATATATATATATATATATATATATATATATATATATAATCTACCATATATAGTTTTCCGACCAATACGGTAGAATTAATCTAATTAATTACAAGCTTTGTAATTAATTAATCGCAAATAATCACATTTTTATCAAATAGCAATATTTATATGTCAGAAATACAATATAGGAGCTTATTTGTATGTTTTGGCATACTTTAACTTGAATTCAAACACCGCAGTCAAACAGGGCAATATTCAGCATCCATGCATCAACCTCTCCCTCTGAATGGTAGTAACATGGGAGCAGGGTGCGCCTCTTTCCTCTCTCTCCTCTCTCTCCTCTTCTGTGCCCTGCCTGTGACCTCCTCTTGGACCTGTCCCCTCTCTCCTTCGTGTCTGAACCCCACGGACTGCTGTCTCCTGTGTGCGTCAGTGCATCAGTCAGCTGTGAGAACGATCAGAGACAATGAGTGGCGCCTTGAAGCAGCGCATTTGAAAGTGAAAGAAAAGGAGTGAAGCTGTACACTGGACCGGCCACTGAGGAAACCGCACAGTTACCTGTAGTGCAGTCTGTAGGCACATATATCTAACTGGCCACAGATGAAATACACTTACATTTCGTGTTTTGGCCAATGTGAATAGGTTTAGCAACCTAATTTAGTGATGCATGGGAAAAATGAGGGAGTGAAAAACAGTGATAAAATAAAAATTATATATTTTTATATTTTCCTCTGTCGCCTGGTAGCGAACGGCCCATGGCCTGGTTCTGGGTTGCAGCCCGGTGGTTGGGGACCTCTGCTCTAAAAGACAGAACCAGACCCTGCAGCCTGTGACCTGTTTAAAATTATGGACAAAGTGCATACAAAGACAAAAGTATACCCAGCTCTGGACAGTACTGTAAGGTGCAACTTTCACAATAGACGGCTTCAGGATTTTTACTTTCGTGTTAGCTCCATAAGCACTTGAGTAAATGACACATTTGAGTATCTACAGGTGTTCTCCTCCATGTCTGCCTCAAACCCAAAGTGCCCCCAAACAACAGAATTTGTTCTGCTTCGTCTGCTCACCAATTATTATTGTGATAAGGTTAGTTCCCTAATGCAAGAGAAAGAATAAAAATACAGATTCCTAAGGCCCATCAGTGCTTAAATATCATGTCAGTATCACAGTGATGACATGAGCAGACCCATCTCCAGCCCTGCTGACCAGGTCAGGCTCCCAACCTTCTGGCCCCAGCTTCAGTGTTCTTTAATGCATCCTCTGAGCTAGAACTGTAGTGAGCTTTAGTTAGGTCTTGATTGATGTGCTTCATAAAGATGCATCAGTTTCCTGAGAGAGCGTGACACAGGGCAGTAGAAGTGTGCCGTCAGCACATTACCAAACTAACTCTAACTGGACAGTCAGTGTGTTTTCAGATTGGAAGCTTGGCGCAGACACAGCATTTATCAGCTGCAGCAGATTACCACAGGCCCAGCACATCCTGCACTGGAACCAGCACAAACACCAGCTACATTTGCATTTTAATAAAAGACATCCAGCGAAAGTGTCAAGTCACTGTGAAGAGGAACCTAAATGTTACACTATCAACAAGCTGCTCAGTGCTCTGACAAGACTACAGTGGAAAAATGGGTGAGAGGGGATTACTAGTGACAAATCAAGTAGTCATTGTTCAAATCTATTCCAAAACTGGACTGTCACAATGTTTAAAATGTTCATATGCTCATGACTGGTTTAATGCTTGGTTACTAGTGGCTCCCAGTAGGGCTGTTTCATAACCATATTAAATTGTGTCACGATCTGAACTAAATACAATCTTTTGTCATTTTCAATCAATTTGTTGAAGGTGCACTTTAGTACTATTGCTAGTAACTTTTAATTTATTTATTTATTATGTTTTTATTATTGCCTCACTGAGTATGGTTTTATTATGTGTGTTTGTGTATGTTACCGGACACCCGCATTTCTCCTGATGGGGATGAATAAAGTGTCTGTCTGTCTGTCTAATCTGCCAATCTGGATCAAATTACAGTGCATCTCTACAAGGCAATAGGGTAAAATGTACATGAATCATGATAAAATTGAAATGGTGATCTTGCCTTAGAAAAACTGTGATATAAACTTTTTTGTCATCACAACCACCCCCATGTTCCTGGGGCAGGGCTTAATTTGTAAATCAAACAATGCTGGAACAAAAATTGCACTTTGACACCGGAGTCCACAAGGCCAACAATGATACCGGAACGTACACACAACACAATGCTTAGGCGCACACACATGCCAAAATACCAAGCAACTGCTCATTTATGTTGGGGCGATGGTGGCGCAGTGGGTTAAGCATTCGCCCAGCAATTGGAGGGTAGCCGGTTCGAATCCCATCTGAAGCGCATACTGTCGTTGTGTCCCTGGGCAAGACACTTCACCCACCTTGCCTGTGTGCATGTGTTAGTGTGGCTGTGTTTGGTGGTGGTCGGAGGGGCCGTTGGCGCAGATTGGCAGCCACGCTTCCGTCAGTCTGCCCCAGGGCAGCTGTGGCTACAGAAGTAGCTCACCACCACCAAGTGTGACTGAGGAGTGAATGAATAATTGATCAATTGTAAAGCGTCTTTGAGTGTCCAAAAAAGCGCTATATAAATTCGATGAATTATTATTATTATTATTATTATACTCAGTTTTAAATTATATTTTAACATATTTGTTAACATTATTATACATTATATCGTTTCACTTCAGTGTAATGTGTCAGTGTGCGTTTGTTTGATTGCTCAGCTGATCTAGAAATCAGCTGCTACACATAATTACTGCGCTTTTGTAGACTCGCTCTGTCATAGACCGACTGTGTGGCCACCAGTCTGAAGCAAGAACACAGACTCATGCAGCCGTCTGTAAACAAAGTCTAGACTAGGAAAGGGAGCACACAGCAGCAGTAAGCTTTCAGCCTACGTTCATCCTTTTGCTTTCGCTACTTTTTAGTGACTGCCGTGGAGCGCGCAATCTTCTCTGTGTAATGGCGTTTCACGGCTCCAGGCTCTGTGACCCTCAGTGCGTTAGCTCGAGCTTACAGATGCATTTGAACAAACAAAAAATAACAAACTGCTGTGGATCTATGTCCCGTGCGCACAAGGGATATAATGGAGGAATAAAAAGCGCACATCGAGGGCGCGTGGCGTAAGGTTTCTCTGCGTAACTATGGCTATGTAACAGTGACACTGGCGTTTAACTGGCCCCAGGTCTCATCCTGTGACCCACGATCATCGTTAGCTCCAGCTTCCATATGCATTTGAGTAAAAGAACAAACTGATGTGGCACTGCCATGTCCCGTGTGCTCTCGGGTGCAGTGGGGAAATAACGCGGCACATCCAAAGTGCATCATGTAGGTACCCTACACGTAACCAAAGTCAGGACAAACCTCAACAGATTTACTGTCTTCTGGCTGAAAGCAACCACATCACTTTTGACTTAAAGAGCAGCAGTCAGCTGTAGCTCCACTCGCGTTTGTAAAAACACACCGCCTACTGTGGCTCTGTGCAGCTCTGTGGATGCAGCAGGGATTGGGCGGGGTCGGGGGAGATCTCAAGGTACGCACAGTGCGTACTGCTGTACACCTGCAGACACCACTGGTGTTAACAGTGGTGAACAGATCTTTCAGTTTGATGTGAAGGTCTTTTCCACCGGATTCCCTGTACACTCTATAGACACAAATTACAGCGCAGGGGCAGTTTATGTTGAAGCGCATTATTGTGAAGGGCTCAAGGTGGCTTTTATGTTTAAAACATATGCATATCAGTGTAACTACACCTCCGACCTTCAACAAAGGTTTAGGAGGTCAATAGAGTCAAATGTAGCCAACACTTTGTTCTGAGTTGTGCCTGAGTTACCGGATCCAAGCAAACAGTTGCCGGATCGGACCGCGTCAAAATAAGGGAGTTTCTGGATCCTGCTGGATACTCTCTGTCCCTCCCTCCTCTGAGGAGAGGATACTCTCTGTCCCTCTCTCCTCTGAGGAGAGGATACTCTCTGTCCCTCCCTCCTCTGAGGAGAGGATACTCTCTGTCCCTCTCTCCTCTGAGGAGAGGATACTCTCTGTCCCTCTCTCCTCTGAGGAGAGGATACTCTCTGTCCCTCTCTCCTCTGAGGAGAGGATACTCTGTCCCTCTCTCCTCTGAGGGAGTTGTTTTCCCACCTCAGTCCGAACACGAGGAACTTGCAGGTGAAAAATGTCACTAGAACGCAAGGCATAATGACTGGTAGACCTTTGGAGAAATGTACAAAGATAAGCTGGAGCCAAGCCGAGGAGTGCTTTGTTAACCAGTAGCATCTAATGAGTGTACCTTCATGTGCTCAGGGAAGGCCACTGAGCTTTGGCGTACAGTTCACAATGGTGGGTGAGGCGACTAAAACCAGTCACAAACCTCAAGGCACAATGATACACAGTGTTTAAGGACTGAAGACATTTAGATGAAGCAGTCATGTATAGAACATCACCATAATCAAGCAGAGGTACAAAAGTTGCTGATACAAGAAGTTTTCAAGCTCTAAGTGAGAAACAAGATTTGTTACAATAAAAACCTAGTTTCACTTTAAGTTTGCAAACCAAATTGGCAATATGAACTTTGAATTAGAGCTCAGAGTCAAGCAGAAATCCAAAATATTTATAACCGCTGACTAGTTCAATTGATTTTCCTTGGACAGTTTTTATTTCAGGTATGTTCTCAAGTTAAAAACACTTATGTGAAAACACCATAACTTTTGTTTTCTCTGCCTTTAAAACTAATTTCAATGACTGCAGACGTGTCTGAATAATATCAAAAGCAGACTGTAAAAGCTCAAAGGACTGAGCAAGCAAGGAAAAACAGCGATAGATGACTGTATCATCGGCATAAAAGTATACATAAAAGATACGCTCTGTCCCTCTCTCCTCTGTCTCTGTGATGATTGGACATTAGCTTCTGACTAGAACTGCCTGACCCCTCCCAGACACCAGCTCCTCTCATCTGTCTAGATGAACCCATTCCCTCCCTGCTGGATCTAATATGCATTAACCCTCATTTATATTACACTACTTAAGTTACATTACATATAATATAAACTATTTGTGAATGGACCATATCCAACAGCACTGGCTGGGTTTTTGGACTTGTCCCTCTCCCTGATGGAGGCTCAAAGAACAGGGCATGTTTGAATTGAATAAATACTAAATATGATTTTTGTGATAATGGTGGCGTTTTATGGCTGTATGTAATACATGCAGCGAGTGTCTGGCCAGCAGTAGGTCTGCTGTGTGTTTGCGGGACTGTAAACTCACCGTGAGCAGCTCTTTCTGGAAAGACTTTCTCTCTTTGCTGTCCGCATTGGTACAGTCCTCCTTCAGTTTCTCCAGCACCGATGCCACCCGCTCTGGCTCGCTGTCCAGCTCAGCACGGCAGAAGTGTGTTAGTGGCAGGTTTTCATAACCCAGAGCGTCCGCAAAAGCTCTCCAGCTTCCAATGTTCTCCATGAGTATAGTCCTGACAGAGGCGTAAATGTATGTCAGGAACTTGCTTGGCTTTAAAATCTGCTCCAGCAGCACAGTTGTGGTGAGCTCCGGCCCACTGAAGTATATAGGCTTTACTTTTCCAACAATGAGGACATTTTTAGCATGGACTAGACCCATTTTGCCCTGATAATAGCCAATATACCACTCCTTGGTCCACAACTGCCCTTTTAGTTTGATTTTCTCTTCACTTAAAAGGGCAACAAAATCACCCTTTTTGTACTCCAGCAAATACTGGTTCTTATTTTGCCTGATGACTGTTTTAATTAACTTCCCAAACTTCAAATTGTGAATTGTCCTGTCTTGGAAAACTGGATATTTTGTGGCAACAGCAAGAGGAGACAATACGATTTTCCCCACTTCTTTCTTTTTGAGGAACCGTCGTTGTACTGAGGTCTTTGGTCCTGCTTTTGGGGGCGCTGTTGGGGTTTGAACACAAAATTGTGCAAGTATACAATCCTGGTCATTCTTGACTTGAATTCGTAATGTAAAATCGGACAGGTCCTCTGGACTTTGTGATGAAATGACATAGACAAGACGGCTTACTTTGCCCAGTTTGACCTGGAATCCTCGCACTATCTTGGCCTGATCACTGGGTTTGACCCTATAGTTGGCCATATTGGAGTACACTCCCACATGCAGATCCTGTGGTTTTGAGAGAACAAACTGGTGTTTACCCCAGAGCTGAAGTGCCACTGGTGGAGCAGCTTGAGCTTGCTTCCCAACTTCATTCACTAGCAAGGTTTTTGGAGCACAGTCATGACCAAAAATGGCCACAACAGTTTTAAACAAAGGATGGATATGCTTGGGCCCGTACACGCCTAGGGTTATTTTCTTTACCACATTTTCCCAAACAGTGGATTCAGCAGAAAGAGATTTGGATTGAGCTACGACACAGACATACATGCACGGCTCGAGGTTATCCAGGCACACTTGGACTGTGTCTCCATACATGTAGGCCTGAGGAATAGGGGTGTATGGCCCCTCTTTACAGTCACTTCTCACACAGAGCACCTCGGTGGTCTGCCTGCTCTCCATTTTGACCACAACAGAAACCTTCATTTCCAGTGTCACAGTGCTCTTCGTCTCCATGTTGCTGAGCTTGATCTCCACGACTGGGCTCACTGTCGAACAGCGGTCATTGTTCAGCTCCAGAGGTGGATCTAGTAAAGCTTTGATTGAGATCTGCTGGGTATCTCCTGGTAGAACGTGGCCCTCTGGGACATGGATGCTGATGTTAGTGTCTGGAAGCTGGACTGCGCCACCAGAATGATCAAGCCGACACACAATACTAGTCTCCACTGGTTGGGTTTGTCCCCAACCTGGGCTCTGGCCAAGAGAGTCCAAATCATGACAAGATCTGGCCAGTTTGCGGTGGGTAAGCCATGCTGTTCTGAAGTCCTCCCTGCTCTGAAACTGTTCGGGCACTGGGGCTTTCAGACCCCCAAAGAAGCCACTGCCAGCCTGAGGATTGTCAGACTGGGACTGTAGTATAGACAACTCTGACAAACTGTACGAACGTTTGCTTCTAAAAAATGGGTTGTCCCCGCGTAGAGACTGCCCAAAACCAGTTGGGCTTAGAGGGTTGGAAAAGTTAAAAATGCTGCTTCCAAATCCATTGCTGGTGGAGTCAGACACAGAGGGAGTGTCAAAAAAAAGTAGATCTACCGATTTCTGATTGCTGTTTTGGTCTAGTGTGTTTCCTGCATTTAGGAAAGGGTTTGTGGAGGTATGACTGTGTGTAAAAGGGTTTTGGAAAGTGGTAGGTTTCAGAATAACCCCGGTCCATTCTCCTAAAAGGTCCAATTCTTTGGCAGCTTCCTCACTGGTGTCACCCAGAGTATCAATCATCCCGCTGTCGCTAAAAGACGAGTCTCTATAGTTGAGGGGTTGCACATAAGCAGCTGGAATGTAGCCCATTTCTGTGTTGTTGTGAGCGTACCACCACTCTCCCCCAGATGAATCCAGCACATAAAGACGGTCCCCTTTGGAGAACTTGAGCGTGGTGAAGCTGGATGGGCAGTAGTCCTTTATGGCAACCACTTCTCTGGCTGCACCAAAAGAAGCAGTGGCATCCAACCGCAAGGCACTGGGAGAAGGCACTGCCGGGGGAAAGAGAGACAGAACTCAGACACATTTAGCTCCATTCAGATATATGCCATACAAGGCATCTCTAATTACATTTCATTTATAATAAATCATAACGGACCTGTGGAAGGTTACTTGTTTGTATGAACTGCTGTTGTGTGGTTTTACCAGTTCTAGGTACAGTATTTTATTGAAGACTAGTAAAAAGTAATAGGTATTGACTAGAGCCCGACCAATATGGATTTTTTGAGGCCAATGCCAATACCGATATTAAGTAACAAAAAAAATGACGATATCCAATATATTATACATTAGGAAAAAGTATTTTAAAGTATTTTTCTTTCTGCTATTGTTTACATGAATATGGCGTTTACACCCCAGGCCACTTTATTAGACTAAACTTATTCTTAAACTGTTGTAGAAAGCTGCTTATTGTTCTGTAGGTTTTAGTGTTCCTGGTGTGGGGAGTATTATTACATATTTTCTGCATTATATTTATTTATTCATTTAATTTAGCTTTAAATAATTTTTTTAACTTAAATTTCATTTAAACTTGTCCTGCAAGTAGAGCATGGGGAGAACTACAAAATGCATATTTGTTCTATGAGGTTTTATGGCAAATAAATAAGTAAAATATTTGTATTGCCTTTTTGAGCTTTTCAGGCCATGAGAAGGTGATTTGGGGAGTTTCCTATGATTAGATTAGTTTATTTGAAGGGGATAATGCAATTTCATAAAACACATGCTACTACATGAGTAAAAAAGCCAGAATTAGCCAAAAGGCTATTTTTCATCTGTAGTCCCTGGCCTTGATGTTAAAAAAGCAGTAAAATACATTAATAGGACAGCACAGACAAACACAGTTAGTTGAGACATAAAATAAGGACTAAAGTTCCTGACACAGTACAAACAAAGCAGCGACAGATACTGCTAAGAGCAATAGAACCATCAGAGAAATATACATAAAGACAAAATTCACATCAAGAAATACAAAATATATACGACACAACAGGTGCAGGTTTAGTGTTGGCAGGTGTATGTGTTAATGAGCCATTGTTTTAAATGTTTAGTGAAAGCTTTATATGTTGTTAACTGTTTCATTTGCTCTGGTATTGAGCTCCACTCTCTGGAGCCTCTCACAGACCAGACAGACTGACTACAAGTGCTTTTACGCAGAGGGATAACACAGTCACCTCTCACAGATCCTCTGGTTACACGCTCAGTGGTGTTTCTTTGGTTGATAAAATCTGCAAGAGGAGCTGGAGCCAAGTTATGTGTTACCTTATAAACCAAGCATAAGACTGCAAATTTAATATGGTCAGTCCAATTTAGCAAATCATACTGTTTTAGAATTGCACAATGATGGTAATGTCTTGGTTTCTTAGCCATGACTTTGATGGCTTGTTTGTACAATATTTCAAGTGGTCTCATTGAACTATGACTTGCCTGAGACCAACTAGTTAAACAATAACTGAGACGGCTAAAAATCATTGAATGTAAAAAGATTTTTGCTGCCTCAGTTGACATTTCATTTCTGATTGAACGAAAATAAGCGAGTAAGCTTGATTTTTTTACACATTTTGTCAACATGAAGTTTGAAGGAAAGATTTGACTCAACCAATAACCCAAGATATTTATATTGGTTAACAATCTGTAGTTTTTCACCAGCAACACATATTTCAGGGTCATGGGAACCGCTATTGTTTTTACTAAAAAAACATGCTGACTGTTTTAAAAACATTTAACTGCAAGCAACTTTCTTCAAGCCATGCTTAATGGCTTGAGGCTTAATGAGCATAATCAATAACAGTATATACCCAGAAATTATGGACATTGGGGAGAGTTCTAAGTTCATAGATGTGTTCTACACTACCTCTTACTCATGGAGATATAATCATAAACAACATGTGAAATAATGAATGAAAGACGCCATCCAAAGCGCACGTTACTGCGGCAGTGCGCGACAACTTAATCACATTTTTTTAGCTGTATTATTATAAAAGCAACATAAAACATGAGTCCAGACGTCCTGATAAATGCTTCTGTAGCCTGTAGTATTCTCTGCAGCCTGTAATGTTCTCTGGAGCCTCTGTCCAGGCTCAGTGTGATGAGACTGAAGGCTCTGTGACACTGTGTGCAGGGGCGGAGCAGAGCTGTGGGCTCCACTGGGGAACCACTAACAGAGAAACTAGGTCACACAGACAAAAATAAAAGTTAATTAAATATAAAGCCTAGTTTTATGTAGCAGTGGAGAGGAAACTCATAAGTTATTATAACAAACTATGTTTTGTCTAAATAAGCTGTATCCATATTTTTACTGTAAGGTAGTAGCCTGCTGAAAATATCATAACATCATCTAAAATGCACCAGAATACAAGAATTTACATCTATTTTGTTAAAAATTTCCTGGGGGAGGACCCCCACACCCCCCACCTTATAAGAGTCCAATCATTAGGCAAACTGTGTGAATTGTGCTCTAACCATAGTGCCCTGCCAGCAACAAAAAAGGGGCTGGTAGTGGTGATGGGGCCAGTGCTGTAACAACTCTCCTGGTGGTTTTCAGAGCCCCCCTCCGCCCCTGAGAACATTAAGCCTGTTAACCATGACTGTTGTGTCTTTTCAGCCTGTGGAGTGGTCAAAGTCGATTTGATGTAAAAGTGAAGGTTGAAGGCAGGTTTTAATATTCAGTTTAAATTGTGAAGCAACATTCTCTTTTTAACAAAATGTGATGTTATATTTGCATTATTAACAAATACACAGTATTTTAGAAGTTTTAAGTTGTTTTTGTTTCCAAAAAGAATATCTAAATGTTATTGTGTTGCTGGGTTTCAGAAGACATCACAACATTCTATAGGCCTTTAGTATTTGATTGAAATGGGGGGCAGCAAAATGTATATTATTAATATGCAGATATTTTGGTGTGGTAGAATAAATACATCAGTGGACCTGGTCACTGATATAAATAATCAGATTCAGCATTCGTGAATTTTCTTTTTGGATATTTCATATGAAAATAGTATCTAAGTTCTACAGGAATGCTGGAATCTCAAAACAACCAATTGGCTAAAAAAATTATGATAAACATATAATTGCTTTAATAATGTTACAAAATCATTTAAAACAGGTGACTGAGTACTCAACTTAAATGCACTGAGCCATCTAATTAATCTAAGTTGAAAGGTGAAAATGCCTTTAAATAGAGAGAGTCCTTTTATTATGACTCAAAATAATGCAAAACAGTTACATTGCAGCCGTCATAACTCACAATTAATTTAAGTTGTTTTTCAATGTGTGTCAAATATGTTTTACTTGTATACTATAAGAGTGAGTATTTTTCCTGAAGTAGATTTTTTGACCCTGGATTTGTCCTCGTGTAAATAAACAAAGTATGTCCTCCTCCACAAAAATAAAGTGGACTAGATTCAAAGATTGGTCGTTTTTCCTTTATTAGGAATCGTGTTGTGCACGGCGCAGTTATAACATCATTTTCGCTGTAACCATGTTTAAATTTGTTACTTTTCATCTAAATCTGCCTTTTAGTCCAATAGTAAAAATAATCTTACAATACATGTCCCTGTATATTCTGGTTACTGTCTTTTGCGAACTGACCTTTGACCTCAGTGAGTGTGGCCTCAGACACGCCTTCTGTGAGGTCGATGAGCGTTCCCTCGGATCGGCAGCGAGGAAGCGAGGGGTTGCTGTTAGTAGAGGCTCTGATGCGATGAGCCGCCATCTTGAATGTGTTCCTTTGGCCAGAACAGGTACAGTCAGCAGCCTCCCATTGTCACTGCAAAACATCAGACATCAGAGTTACAGACGGACAAACCCCAAACTCAGTTCAAAATCTGCTTTCAGCGTATCATCGCTAGAAAATGAGTTTCCGTCAGTCTGAGCTGCGTGTACACATTGTATTCTTAGGCTAAATTGATGACTGAATATAAAGTTAAATATGGGTCAGACAAAGCAAAAACTCTTCAGTTTCATTCCCAATTCATAATTAAGTGTCTGTCCTGAGTCAAAGAGCAGTCATGACTAAACATATTGAAAATACTCTCCCTAACTAGCTCCAGGAGTTCCAATGAATCAAAAAACACAAACAGCGATTCACATAGATCTAATGGGACACAACACCCTCCAGCCTGGGATGCACAAACACACTGGACACACTGGACACTGGAGACTCCAAACTTGACAATAAATCATCGTGACATTCATTATTTTAAAGTGTGCCACAAACAGACTCTCATCCTGAGTCAGCAAAGATAAAGCTCACCTTCTCCTGTGGATTAAAGACAGGTTACAGTGATAATACGTAAATACTGTAGATAAAACAGTACTGTTCAGGTACTAGTACTAGTATTGAAAACCAGGTACAGTTTAGATAGTTATATTGAAAAGAAAAGAACACTGCTTGGCCCTAAACATTATATAGAATTGTAACACAGGAGAAATGTCTGAAGATTCTCAGTCATCCAGGCTGTCATTATGTTTGGCAACCTTGTTTTGATTTTGAAGAGAGATGGCAGTCAGAGCTGTGAGATGTGTGGATAAGAGCAGCTGACCTTTTACTCTTCATCATTTGGAGGAGTCAGAAGTAACAACAGTCATGATGTTTCAGCTCTGTCCGAACTCAACAGTACCAAATACAGGTCAGGTCTGGGCTAATGGTGATGAGCTGGTGTTGGCTGAGTCCAGATACCCACAGTCAACCGTATCAGAGTTCAGACCTGCAGTTCTGATACTTCATCTCTCTTGTTCAGCTACTTCTCCAGATTCTCTAGCTACAGACAACAGCACATACAACACTTCTGTTCTCAGACTTAGAGTGGACTTGATAATGGCAGAAGCCTTTTATTTCATATCTACTGGACACAGTTTACATGTGCCAATGAGGCACTGCATGTTAATGTGTGTTGAATTACCTGCTAATTATTAGCACATTTGCTTTGTCATTTGCACTGATTGTAAATGTAAGGAAGAAAGGCAGATGAATAATAATCAAACTCCAAGATGACATTTTAATTTAATGAACTTTGATCTACATGGGGTCATTGAATCATGGTAACCATGGTAACCATTTACAAACCCAAGTCCAAATTAGGCAGGTTAAATTTAAAAAAAATGCAAATAAAAACAGAATTCAATGGTTGACAAATCTCATATTTCATTTCCCACATAAACAACATACAGTATAGAACAGAGGTCATCAATTAAAACTCACTGAGGTCCAATTTGTGAAAAATTGTGAAGGTCCTGAACATCAAAAAGTTATTTTGTGCCTTGAAAAAGCATTGCAGTTACATCAGTATGTGTCTATAGTGCAAAAAACTGTAGAATTGTATATAATGGCAATAACATTTTCCTAACATTAACATCAGTTTTAAAACAAACTTGGGGGTATATGAAATAATAGAATAAGAGGGCAGACATATTTTTTTTCTTATATCAAATAAATAGCTACAGTTATAAAATGAAAATGCTCTTAATAATTGTCCCTGACTCAGAACACAGGAGACACAGGGGTTTAGAGCTGACCTCTGTTCCTTTCTACATCTGTCTCTCTCATTTCTCTGCCTTCTGTCTCACTCACAGTCACTGCTCTGTGTTTCCAAATCCACAGATCTGATTGGCTGATAGCGTCACATGTGAAGATACGCTGTCTATTTTAATGCAGGAGAAGTTTCACCCATTAACACTGAAGGGCTCTGTACCGCGCCTCAACACACATGCAGTCTCCCAATTCTCTGGTAAATATGAGGCAGTCCTCTCCTCTGTGGGACAGAGGGACAAACTCCGGTGGGAGGGGTGAGCTGTGGGACAGAGCCGCTCACAGCCACAGCGTGTGTTGTCTCCAGCTCCTCTCACTGATCTGTAAAGAGAAAACTTCTATCTGTTGTAAATCGAGCAGTCCGGACCCTCTGCACAGAGTCTGGACCTAGTTCTGTCATTTTGTTAGACAATAACCAAAAACACACCTGATTTAAACCCTGCACTGTTCATGTGAAAGCTTTAACGCGCCAGGACACACTGCGTGTTGATGCGCTTTGAGAGAGGCGCCACTGCGCTCCCGGTGAGTGTAGGGCTAAACAGCTTCATGTCCGTGGTGCAGTACATGGGTTCAGGCCCTGATGGGATGGCGTCTGGGTCCGAATTCGGATTGCGATCCGCCTATTAGTGATCCATGGTATAGAACATAAGCATTGCAACTGAGATATTTTGCCATTTCATGAAAAATTTTAAAAAATGTGTTGTTTTTCTCATAATCTTCAAGTGCTTATGCAGCACTGGATTAAAAACAGACACTATTCTCCATTATGCCAAAGTGACATGTCTGTCTTCTCTGGACCATTTGAGCTCATCTTTTTCAAAATGTGATTAATCTGACCATAGAACAGTTTTATATTTTGGCACAGTCTATTTTAAATTACCTTTGCCCCAAAGAAGACAGGCATTTGACTTCTGGACATACTACAGCTTTAACTTGCTTTTACAAACTGTGTTCATATCAAAACAACTATTATTTTTCAGGAAATATCTCTCTCAATAGGTTGTTTCTATTGTCAGTGCAAAATAATTGAATGTATTGTTAAACCTCTAGACTAAACCAGGTCTAAACCAGCGCTAATATAGGGCTACACCAACTCTAAAAAGGGGTTAAACCAGGATTAAACCAGGACTAGACTAGGTGTACACAGTGTACACAGCTGTAGTTATGTTGCAGTGAGTCTGTGGTCTGGGTGGTCCGCTCCCTCATTTATATTGTGGAGGACCACTCAGAGCCAGGACTCGACCTGGACTGCCTGCTGCTTCAAAGCTGGCCCCAGAGCCAGGATTAAAGCCAAACTGAGTCAGATCAAAGGCCCTGAACGCAGCACTGCAGGCTGTCTGTACTGAGCAGCACTCAAACGCAATGTCCTTTCTTTCGGAGACAGAGGAGCATGCAGCTCAGATCTGTGAGCACCCACACACCCCACACTGTACAGTAAAGAATACTTATGTCATTACATTGTGTCCATCCATCTTTTGTCTGAACACACACCGCTTTGTCAATAAGAGTAAATAAGTAGTATAAATCCCTTCTCAAAATGTGTCTTTTCTTATTGGATTTACCACAATATGAGATGCTGACATTTTGATTTTATTGTTGCTTTAATTTAGGTTTGAGTGGCTCTGTGCTTTTAATTTTTATCATTTATGTTTTATCTCCTGATGTTATTGTTTTTGCTGTATTCTGGTGCACAGCACTTTGGCTGACTGCACAGTTCTTTAAAGTGATTTATAAATAAAGTTGGTATGGTATGGCATGGTCAATAAAAGAGTATGCAGATATGTCTGGAGGCTTGCGCCTCAGTGTCCATTGCAGACATTCTGAATTATGACAAAATTAAAGGCACCATAGTGTGAGCCTATGAGATCCCAAAGCCTACAGACAGTGTTTAAGCCATCTTATAAAGTCACACCACCACCACATGTCGATTTTTTCTCAGGAGAAAGGCCTAGAAAGGCCAATGGACAATGTTCAGCCAGTAAAATGAAGATTTTAAAAACTGTCTCCCTGAATGCATTATTGTCTTAAAAATGTATCTTTGTATCTTTGTGAATGTGTGTTATTGGTGGTGTAGATTTTTATACCGTGTACTAAAATCACTTTTACTATAGCCCCCCTAAGGGCTATAGCCTCCCTAAAATGGGAGGTACACCCATGAGCCTAAATCAGATGAGGTGACAAACCTGCTCAGCCTGACTGAGACAACAAGCACTTCTTCAAATCCTGCACTAGAGAAGCCAAAACAATGTTTCAGTCATAAAACTGTCCATCTCTGTCATACCACAACCTTCTTGTGTTGCTGACCCAAAGGTACAACCACAACCAGCGATGGTACAGGGATACAGTCCTAACATAAATTACCAGAAGTGTACAGTGTAAACCACCTTATGGGAAATGCCTTGTCCAGAAACTGAGACCATCAACAACAACTATCCTTCTGAAATATTCTGTGTACATGTGCAACTTGGCGTGTCATGTTCTTTGTGGGTTTGCTGTTTTTGTCACCTACTTGGTGGTCTCTTTTAAAGTGTAAGGTGGACTCACACCAAAAGTGGCAAAATCTCTCAGATTTCAGGGTTTCAACATGGCTCAACAAGTTGAATTTAAGACTTTTTCAGACATTGTTAAGACCATTCTTAAAGAAAATTAAGACCTAGTTTATAAGCCCACAGTGCACAAAAAGCTGAGTCATGAATGTGGCCATGTCGTTAATTGTGATTTAAGAAAAAAATCTGAGCTTTTGTATCAGCAACGGTAATTTGAGTGGGCATTTTTAAGCTGTGAATGCAGGTAGTTAGATTAAATGTACGTGACACAGTTAAGACCCTTGTGCTGTAAGAAGTTAGTTTTGTTTATTTTTCCTTGTGTCTGCCACCAGCTGACCAGCCAGATGAAGCACAGGTGTTGTAATCAGAGATAAAAGGCTGGAGCTGTCACCACTCTGTGGCCAGTGGGTCCTTGGTGCAGCAGTAGGGCTAGGTATTGTTCATTTTTGTCAATACCACTACCTAATCGATATCTGATTTTTGATACCAGTACCTGATGACATGATAATGACAGCAGCAGGTTAGCGTTAGCTCCATTGTTTGTGTAAATAAATGCACACTCCTCAACCGCTGTGTTTTTATTTCATTTGACTGAACTACATCTGATTGTGTAGCTGTAGATAAAAAAATTAGGGGTGTTCATGGTTAATCGATATTATGGCCATAAAAGATTGAAAGAAATACTAGCAATGAATGGTTATGCTGTACAGTAGAGTAAAGGTACAGTACCTTTAGGGCAAAAAAAAACAAACCCATAAAATTAAGCAACTGTTTTCTAAAATATACAAGCCTATAACTTGTCTTAAAAAAGACACTTTTTTATCATGGTTCATGAATTTGAATTTAATAAAGAGCTGTTTTTTTTTTATAAAATGTAATTACAAGTGTCAAGCCAGTGGTTAACTGATAATTGTCTTTTAAGACTACTACTTAATTGTTTAAAGAGAATTAACCAAATGTGCATCTCTATATAAAAAAAAATAAAAATAATAAATAAATAAATAAATAAATATATATATATATATATATATAGACATCTAATATAGATGTCTAATTAATGCTCAATCAGTGGAAACACACTGTGTTTTTAAGGTATACTACTGATTGTTTAAAATAATCCGAAAAGAGATAAAGTTTATCTATCTCTTCTGCATTCTCCTGTTTTCCCCACCTAGAATCTCTTCCAGTTATATTGCCAGTACTCCTAGACACCCATGGCACCCAACATACACATTGTTGTTTCGTAGCTCTGGACTCAAGCACTTTTCTACCCTGTTCTATATATTGATTATACATTAATATAAACTTCACCATAAGATGATACTAGTGGAGTGCCTATAGATGTAGTTGGATTTTATAAAATAAAAATACATCAATCGATACATCAATGTGGAAAATAATTGTTACACCTCTAGCAAACATGCAATAGTCCCACAATAAGCTGGATATAGTCAGACCAATCACGTTCTGTACCTGCATGTAAACAGAACGTCACCTGACCTCACACTTCAGGAACAGACAAACATCGTGACACACACACAGAGCAGACAGTGTCTCACAGGCTCTGAGAGAGCAGCCATCTTATGATGAAACAATATGTTTGAACCTCACTGGGACATGAGAGAAGAGTGTGTGTGGGTCTGGTCACGTGTGAGCAGAGCAGACAGAGTCTATTTACACACACCTCTCTGAGCCACAGGCATTTACTCAGACTCTGACTCAGACCAGAATGTAACATGTCATCTTTGAGCTGCTGTAGTAAAAAAACACAAAGAAGCAGTTAATGTATTCTGACAGAGAAGACTTAGTGCCAGTTTTTCATGTCAATAAGCTCAGGATTCACAGAAATATTCACTGTCAAAGTTTGTAGAAAAATATAAATATTATAACATACAAAATATGTGCATCTACTTCAGACAGTATCTCTCTGAAAATAGATATTTACTTCCCATACCTTAGTTTTAATGGTCAGACACAAAAGAAGGGAGCAGAGATGGGAGGGCCTGCAGCGTCTTATTGTTTCATCCATAGCTGTCTGACTACAAATCATGTTGCTCTTATTAATCATCCCTTGCATCCAAAATGTCTGTCAGAGTAGAGTCCCATGAGAGTGTCTGTGTACTGGCCTTTAGTCCAGTGTGTTAGTGGTGTCTCTGGACAGTCCACACTTACAGCAGCCTGTTTCTTCTTTCTTTGCACTCTGTCAAACAGCTGCAGGGAGACGGGACAAACACTGCAGGAGCCAACCAGGATAAGAAAGACATCCTGCTTTTCTATTGGTCAAAACAGGCTGTGGACTCCACCCCCTTCAGCTACACAGTAATAATACTCTCTGGCTGTAGCGTTTCCCCATGAGTTTCAAAACTAGACCTTAGCATATCAAGAACCAGTGTGACGTCATGAGATAGGGTTGTAGAATATTGTCAAAATGATAAAACCTGGTATTTATCCACTTGCACCTAGACTGATTCAAAATGTGCCCAGTAGTTCCATACAGCATCTCATTCATGTCTGAAGAAAGCTCAGCACTTGTGTCACCGGTATTTGTGGGGTTGGACTGGATCCGTGCGCTGCTGGAGATGACATAACTGTTGTGTTGCTGAGGTGAGGGAGCTGCCTCGACATAAACCCAGAAGAATGTGAGGAATCCAGCAGCACTGGGTCATGTGACTATGTGCAATTCTAAAGTGTAGTGCAGCTCCAAGGTCCAACTCCAGGATAACTGCCGGATACAGGTAGGGTTGCAAAGAGGCCGAAAATTTCCAGAAAATTTCCAGAAAATTTCTGGAAACTTTCCATGGCAAGTTAAGCTTGGAAATTTTGGGAATTTTCAAATTTGGAAACCATATATAAATAAATAAAAACACATTATAATGACTGATGAAGCCTAAGAAATAGTACTTTTTTTTTAAGTATTGACTTTTGCAATATTTTTTGCTACTTATTTTAAAGTAAGGTTGATTTATGCACCAAAATCTTAGCTTGGTTTTTAGATATTAGCATTTAGCATATCATAGCAGCTATATTGCTAATAAGCAAATTCAACTTTTGGTACAAAGGTCAATACAATTCTGCAATTATATTTCAATTCAAACTACAACAGAGTTGTCCTCAGTACACAGCAAACACCCACCTGTTTTATAGAGGCACAGTCAAACAGAATGTAAATTGTTCAAAAGAGAGAACATGTGCTGAGCTGACACAGTTTAATCAGTGGAAAAACACTACATTACATTAATCTGCTCAAAAAACGGCACCACCCCCAGTGGCCAGCCTGGGAACTGCAGTCAAACTAGTGTTGATAGGCCTGCCACCATAACAGATGTAGCTCGTTAATTATGCACGATGTTGTCACAAATGTATTGATACCTATAAAGAATTATGGTGCTTAATATTGTGCCCCAAAAATATCACAATATACCACAAAACACATTTTTACAACCCTAATAGTTGAGCTAAAATATGGAGTCTGCAATCTTGAGTTTGGTAGTGTTGTGGAGATCAGCTGTGCATGGGACAGGGGGATGCAGAGTGCATAGAAGCAGGTTACTACATGTACCACAGGTTAATACATGTACCACATGTACATGTGACTAAGGAATAACAGAGATGTTAAAGTGTGTTTGTGTTTTTTATCCTATAGTATATTGCTCATGGGATAGCTTGGAATTAGGTAAGCTCCCAATTTATTCCCATAAATTCCCATTTATCCCCATGGAAAATTTCCAACTTTGAAAATTCCTGGAATTTTGCAACCCCAGATACAGGTCCAGGGCATGGCTCCAGGGCACAGCTCCAGGGCATGGGAGTCTATGGTACGGCTCCAGGGTACATCTCCAGGGTAGGGTTCTATAGGCGCCTTTCCACAAGGGAGAACGGCATGGGACATGTCAGTACGGGACACCTTAGACCGGGAAGCCCCAAAACCTTGTGTTTCCATTACTCTGGATCCAGGAGACCAACATCTGTTAGGTAAACACTGACGTCACCCAAGCACAACAAAAGTTGTGTTAATAAATGAGATAAAAATGTGTTTGAAGCTCACTTTTAAAACATAAAGGCGGTGACAATATTTAATATATGATATTAAAAGACGAGAGAAATAATAATATTAAGAATGCCTTGGATTTATATAGCACCGCTCTAGATACCCAAAGCGCTTTATATTGCATTATTCATTCACTCCTCAGACACACTGGTAGTGGTAGTAAGCTACTTTTGTAGCCACAGTTGCCCTGGGGAAGTGTGGTTGCCAATCTGCGCCTACAGCCCCCCCGACCACCACCAAACACAACACAGCCACATTGACACATTCATACATAGGCAAGGTGGGTGAAGTATCTTGCCCAGGGACACAACAACAGTATGCGCTTCAGATGATATTCGAACCCGCTACCCTCCGGTTGCTGGGTGAATGCTTAACCCACTGTGCCACCGTTTTTTTTTTAAATTGTCATCACAACACTGAACTCGTTCTCTCTTGGAACACTGTTTATCACAAGGACAAGTGCACATTTGATTATAAATAGCATTTCCCCTTTTATTTCTGTTCTTTGGCTTGTTGTTTTTGCCTGAGTGAGGATTCTCCCTCGTCCAATCAGCTTGCAGCAGTGCCCACCTCTAACCGTTTTAGACCACTTGACCGTGCTGGACCCCGTCCCAAAAGGGTTCCAACAGTAGAACTGCTTGGAATGCTTTGGGAACACTTTGGGACACTATGAGAAGTGGAAACACCTCCAAACCGACCCATCCCGCCCAGCTCCTAGTGGAAAAGTGCCTCCAGAGTACAGCTCCAGGGTACAGGTCTGTGGTACTACCCCAGGGTACGGGTCCAGGGTAGGGGTCTAGGGTTCTACTCTAGGGTACAGCTCCAGGGTACAAATCTATGGTACTACTACTCCAGGGTACAGGTCTATGGTACTACTACTCCAGGTTCAGTTGTCTGTGTCTGTGTGTGTGTGTGTCTGTGTGTGTGTGTGCGTGTGTGTGTGTTGCACACAATGCATCTATTCAGCACTGACACAACACCAGACTTGCACCTGCTGCTCACCTGACTATAGCGAACAAATAGGGGCTCTGAGGCAGAGGTGTAATCCTGGTTAGTTCTGGTTTAGTCCTGCTTCAGTGCATAATTACTGAGTCATTTAGACTTAAAATTTTTACAAAAAGTGTTGTCAGTATTAGAGATGAGAGGAAATCCTGCTGTGTAGTAAGGCTGGAGTTAAGCTGCTGCATTAAACCACTGTTTCCTCTTTAGTCCCAGATTTCTGTTCATTTAATTCTCAGCACTGTGTCTTACTGCATTTTAACAACGCTCTATTTAATTCCACAAGTTTGTCTTTAAAAAGGGGCTATATACTGCTTTTATTCAAATTTTTTAAACCAATCTTGCTCACCCCTAACCTGGCCAGCCAGAAAAACTGTTCCTATTCTATACAAAAAGGTTAGTCTGATATTAGGGCTGCTCAATTATGAAAAAAAATAATAATCACGATTAATTTAGACATAATTGAAATCACGATTATTCAAATGATTATTCATTAACTTAACAAAACAATGTAAAATACATTTTTTACATATAAATAAAAAAGTGCAAAATATTAAATAAACCAAGTTTGCTCTCTTTTGTAACCAAATGGAGTGAACTGCTATAGAACTGTTATAGCCTGTTATGAACATAGAACTAAAGCAATTATTTAACAAATAAAATTATTTCTCATTTTAAGTCTAGTAAGTATTATTAAGTATTATTTAAATTCCAGTTACATGCATTATTATTATTATTATTATTATTATTATTATTATTGTTAGTAACGTAAATAAAACATGCTGGTCCACCTTCATAGCATAAAAGCTGAACATAGACTAATGTTTTAAAGGTTTTTTGCCAGCAACACCAGTCTGTTTGCTTAAGTGCTGATGATGACGCAAATAGGAGTTAGTTCACCTTTTTATTGTCTACACTAATGCGGTTCTAACTGCATTTGAAGCATGCGTTTCCCCTTTTTGACTGCACGCATGCAAACACATACACACTGTTATCAACACATACACACTGTTATCAACACATACACACTGTTATCAACACATACACACTGTTATCAACACATACACACTGTTATCAGCTCTGTCTCATGGAGCGTACAACACCAGTGCTGTTTGAGCTGGATGAGACAGCGCACTTACTCTATGCCCACGCCCGACTCCAGTGCTCTGAGGCTGGGCAGACTTGCCGCTGAGACACAACTAGGACCCCCGGTAGTTTAACACGGTTTGAAACTGCTTTTAACTATGTTACAATGCGCGTTTAAGCTCACAGCATCGGGGCGCGTTGAACGGGTTGTCGGAGGCGGAGACCAGCGCACGCAGTCCTGTTTTATTGCTCTGCCTGGGGACCACTGGCTGTCCTCCGCAGCCTCACCAGCCCAACGCCATAACAACAAAACCCAACTGTAAACAGTCATGGGGCATGGTTTAGCTATGAACTGGAGAATAAGACACACACACAGCGCTCAGGTGCAAACTAGTAGTTGATAAAGTCAAGCGCCACAGACTAAACCATACATGCACAACTTTGTACACTTACAACCAGAGCCAAAACACTGAGTAAACATGAAACCACTGCACTCACCGTGTTATTAGACAACCATCCTCTCCTGTCCAGTAGGGGATAGAAACAGGATCCACAACCCAAAGCACGCCTTGCACACAGTGTGTCTTAGCTCAATGTCTTTCTCTTCAAACCCAAAGTGCTTATAAACAACAGAATTTGTCTTGTCTTTTCTGCTAACCAGAGCATCTACTGTTTTCGTTCTGCCAACATCTTTCCACATTTAGCCTAGCTTGTAGCTATCAGAGCGCAAGCTTTGAGAAGTGGGGGGCGGAGCGTGCGCGCGCATTCAAAACACACTTCAAAGTTAGTGTTATTAATCGTTTTTTCTCGATTACGTCATTTTTATAATCGTATGGTGTAATAATCAAAATTGTAATCGAAATTTGATTAATTGCACAGCCCTATCTGATATCCCTTTGCTTAAATTTCATTTCTATGGGGAGGGCACTGCTGACCTGTAACTAAAACCTGTAAACATGTAACTAAAACCTGTAAACCTGAACTGTAAATTACAAAGTCTTACTGAACAAACTGCGATTTTTCCTCTGGTACTTTAAAGCAAAACTCAGTAACATTTTTAGCTTAAATAAACTGTTTCGGAGACCGTGTGATGGTTAAATCAGTTGTTATGGGGTAAATGAAGCGTCCAGCATCTCCCCTGGCGTCTCTGGGCTGAAAGTTACACTTGCAACAGTGAGCAGCATCGACCCGGTGTCAGGGAAGTCTCATGTCTTGTGAGAGATCAGCACATCACAGTTATCAAAACAACAAGCCAGCGAAGGCTTTATTTCTCAATTTATGTTGTGGCAGAGCGGCCAGGTGGCAGAAAAAACATTTGTACAGATACAAGGAGGAGAAAACAAACATAAAGCCAAGCGAGGGATCACAATAGGAGTCAACTGGACTTGTGAGTGTTTACGATAGTGCTTTACTCCGAAATGTACTGGACATGAAAACCACTGCGTTACCATCATTGCACAATTTTACAGAAATACAGGCTTTTGAGTTGGAAAAACATGGTTAAATTTGAAATGGCCACACACAATATGTTCAAAATGAATCTAGGGAACTGGTTCATAGACAATCAGACATTGCAACACTAATCTCCACTATCCAGACTGCACCGTCCTCCCAACTCTGCAAAACCATCTTGTTTATATGTTTATATATCCTTTCAATGTATTTTATATGTATATAGCCTGTACAGTTTTATGAATTGTTTACTCTAAAGTGATGTATTTGCATCTTGTTTTGGAGTGACTTTTTAACATCTGTCCAGGGACTGCAGATGAAAAATTGCCGCTAGGCTAACTCTGGTGTGTTTACAGAAATGTACATTGTCCCTGTAAAATAAACCAATAAAAAAAATAAAATACGTGACATTTATGAAGAATTGTTGTTGGTTTTGCCATAAAACACCAGAATGCGCCATGTTATGAGTAGCTCTGTACTTATTTCTGAATGGGAACAGCAGCAGAAATCAGTTGCACTTTAGAGTTGTGGAGAAAGTCGGTTTGTTTGCATGTGGTCATTACGTTGGACGTCAACGGGACTTTACTGTTGTTAAAATGGAACCAGGACGAAGAAGAAAATCCCAGAGGACTGAACAACAACGAGGACTTCAGCAGAACCAACAGGTGACGAAGGAAAGCATTAAACGCTGTTAATCAGGTCAGAGAAGTTATTAAATTCACTCTGGTGCCATCTTGGTTATTGTTGATGGGAGATTAGCTTCCGTATTTCTAAAAAGCAAGGCAGATAATCGGCTGTGATTGGACAATATAGATTTGAAAATGGCCTATCTATAAAGCCTAAAATGGCCAAAATATACATTATCTAACTAAAAGAGAATGCACTCTACTGGTTCCATAAAGAAACAGGTAAAAAGGCCAGCAGAGGGCAGTAGAGTGCAGACTGTCTTTTGAACATAATTTAAAGAATAAAAGGAACTTCACTTTCTTAAACTTTTTGTATGATGCCATTTTATGCCAAAATGAAAAAATGTCTTTGAGGAATCAATGGAAACAGAGCTGTACACAGTTTTTTGAATAAATGAATGAGAGCAGACTGGATGTACAGGGTTTGTTGATTGGTCACTGCTTCCTGGACTGGGCGGAGTGTTCTGAGGCCTCAGAAACAAAGCAAAACACAACTCCAGGTATGTTTTTGATGAGGAAACATTATAACATGGGAGAAATTTTGCTGAATTAGGCCCCTATAATGCAAACTCTAAATGGGAAGTTGATCCAAATAAAAATATTTGATAAATTACAGTAGTGTGCAGTGACTTTTTAAGCGGGCAAGCAGACGCCTCGACTTCATTAAGTTTTATATGACAACATTTTGATTTAATTTAAATTTAATTAAAAACTACTTAGGTAACCGCAATCTCATCAGTGTTTGTGTAGTAGGCTGTTTTAAACTATCTCACACTCTTCCTATATAATTACTATTAGTAACGCTGTTTGTATACAAAACAATGTCATTGTACAAGAACTTTTTTCCATAAAGCTGGCCTTCTCTGTCACCTTATTAAAGAATGTGCTCAGTTTTTGTTTTAACTTCAATTCATGGATTAATTCATTAATTCGAGGATGGATAGATGATAGATGAGGGAGGCCTGGGAGATCAACACTAGACTAGTGCACCGTTAATGCTGCTTTACTATAATAAAACCTCAAAAGAAGCCTTACACATCACACCACAAACCTCCATTTAAAACACTGACACTCACCTCTCTACCCAAGCTGCAAATCCAGTCCATGTTACTTTTTTGAAAAAATGTCCTGCCTTTCCTACAACTGAGTTTGTCCAGTTTTGTAATATTCACATTCATTGCCGCTGGCTCCTCTCCACTCCCCCAGCTGCACTTCTTACAAACATGCCTGACACTTAACAATGTATGTGAGGCTATCATTTATATGACACGCAGTTTTATGTACAAGCATGTACTCATGAGAAACGTGAACAGATTTTAAGCTACAAACTATGACTTATCTGTAGAAATGCTTTTAGACATTTTGGCTGCGGCTACTTGTGGAAAGTTTTGTTGTCTTATGCGGCGCATGCGCACTGTAATGGACAGGGCTGTAAGCATGCGCAAGCCTCCAAAACAAGCTGCCGGCCCTCTACTTGACAAGCCTCAGGCAGAAACAGTGCACCACGACTCCGCCTCCATGGAGATGAAAATGACAAATTAATGACAGAGAGGCAGGGTGCAGAAAAGTACACAGTGACTGGAAGCAGGTAATAGACTGATTCACTATGGAAGTGAACAGCAAAATGAAATGGATAGATATCGATTTAATTTAGTTATTTTATTTTTAGTCGATTTAGTTTAGTTATAGTTTTAATCCGTGTGTTTTTTAGATTTGATTGGTCAAGCACTGCTTGCCTTGCTTGCCCTCACGGCACGCCCCAGATAAATTATGTTTTTCCTCCTTTCTATCAGCTATACAAATAGGCTCTACTATGTAAATGTTGTAGAGTTATTGAAAGAAGTTGTTTGCTATTTTATTTGTATTTTAACATTAAAATGCTAAATGCCCTGCATGTCACTGGAACATTTACAAAATACAAACATTATAAAATAAGTCACTAGTGTCTGAGACAGTTCATAAGGTGGCTGGCATGATGGTACCTATTTTTACTTTACTATACAATACTTTTACTATAGATTAAAATAGTGTCCTGCGGTGTGCCATAAGGATCGGGTTTTTAAACATGCAGTAGGAGTTATTTTAATGTCAGTAAAATCCTCAGTTTCTCTGAGATTGTGCGTACAGTATTTGGTGTTCTGCAGTGACAGCTGTATTTAAAAAATAAATAAATCTGAATGTTAAAAATATATTTGTATAGAAAGGTATTTATTTCACAACAGACATGTTTATGACAAAGAATTCAAAATGGCCAAATTTTAGTGACTGTCTTGTGGGTTACCCTTAAAAATGTGTAAAAAGCTTTCCTTTTTTTATTTCTAGTCTCCTGCTTATCATTTTCAAAAAGATGTCTGTTGTCCAACCAACACAGCAGTGGGTAGCTCCACCTTTTTCAAAGCTAATGCTGCCTTCATGATACATCGGGATCTCGGAAGTCCCGACTTAAAAAAGCCGACTTCTGAAAAACATCCGTTCACCAGTGCAGCTCGGAAAACACACGTGGATCTAGGCCTGCAGCTATTGATTACTTTGGTAATCGAGTAATCTATTGATTATTTTGTTCGATTAATTGAGTAATCAAATAAGAGATTCTCTTGCATGTCTGCATATTTTAAAAAATAACACATTTTAAGGCACATCTGTGAATCTGTCAGTTAACATTAAGAAGTGTTTTTTCATATTTGAATGTATTACATTGCAAATAGCTTTGTAAATGTAAGTTTTATTTAAAATGGTAAATGGTCACATTTTTATATAGCACTTTTCCACCTTCATGGGCTCTCAAAGCACTTTACATCAAGGAACCGTTCACCCATTCACACTCACATTCATACACCAGTGTGCGCAGACACCAGAGGCAAGGTGGGTTAAGTGTCTTGCCCAAGGACACAACGACAGTATGCAACGGTGGGAGTGGGGTTTGAACCGCCAACCTTCTGGTTATTGGACAAGCGGCTCTACCAACTGAGCTACTGCCGCCCTCATTTTATATAATTTACGGGGTTAAATTTCATAAACAGAATTAATTTTTGCTATGTATGGTGAGGGCTGAAGTTCATCATGAAATTAAAAAAAACATTTTTGAATTATCTATTATTATATAATTTTTCTATGGCAGTGCATTTTTTGCGCCTTAGGATGAAAGGTGTGACTAAAAATGTTTCATCTGCCACTACACAAAAATTTTAAATCTATCAATCTAAAATCAATCATGATGCTAATTTTTGACACTCCCAAGCTCTGATAATCCACCACAAAAAAATTCTGATTTGCATTTACAGAAATGAAAAAAAAAACATTTTTGTGATTTTTGCCATAATTTGAACTTCAATCACAAAAACTTGAATTTAAGTTTTTTTTTTTTTTCAAATTTCATAAACAATATGAAATTTTATGTATGATGAGGACTGAAGTCAATCATTGTAACCATAAAAAAAAAAAAAAAAAATTGGAATTATTAACCATTAGATAATTTTCTATGGCAGTCTTTATTTTTGCATGTTTTTGTGCTTAGGGTGAAAGGTGTGACTAAAATATTAGGGGTGTAGGAGGGTTAATAAGAATATTGCTGCAGCAGTGTGCATTCCCCACACAGTTTAAAAGGTATTTTAGTTGTAACCCTCTCTTTATACACCAGGGGCCTGATAAAAGAAGCTAAACACCACTGAGCCCACACGGCTAATTAGCATACATAAACAAAGTACAAGTTATGGCTGCAGGTTGCACATCACACTACGCTGTTCATTTCTGCCAGTTTGCTGCCACCTACTGAACAAAGGTTTTACAGAGGTAATAGAATACTTCCTTTGTGATTATTAGTGTTTTTGTCGTCTGCAGGGTCTCCACAGTCAGTATTTAAGCTGCTCTGTGCGTTACCCCAAATTCACACCCAAAACGTCACGGGGGCGTTGTAGCAGCAGATCGTTTTACGCGCGTCTTTTCAAAAGTGTCAATTCACACCGAAAGCATCAGAGCTGCGTTTAGACCGGCGCTGCGTCTGTGCATCTGCTCCCTGTTTTACCAACTTCATTCCTATAATTGGTGGATATTCTTGCTTCTTCATATGGTTAAGCAAAAATATTACAAACTGATTTACAGCAAACTATTTTTGTTTGAATAAAATGTACTTTTATCTATAGTACGTGACCAATTACGCTTTTTTTAATTTATTGAGCTCGCTTGGCGATCAGACAACAGTACTACTATCATGCTAGAAGTAGAATTACAATCTTTTTGTGTCTTAAAGTATGTTAAAGTTCTCCACCTCAAGAATTAACTTCTCGTCGTCCATGGTGCAATATTCATTGAAGTCCTTGGTGCAATACGCAATGTTTACGTCAGTCATACATTTAGAAAACCTTTATTTTGAACGTGTAGTGGAAGTTTATTTTGACACTTGGTGCCTGTTTCCTGTGTGACGCTGGAAGAATAGAAGACGCGTGTAAAACGGGGGCATCCCCCGTGACGTTTTCGGTGTGAATTTGGGGTTAGCCAAACAGTGCGACACTTGGAGGATGCCGTTTCCTCTAAAACCTCTTTCACGATGTTGCTGTTCTCTACGTAGTTTATATATACACACATTTAAAATGCAAACTACAACTCAAATTTATCCAGTTTATAGCCCAACCCCAGCCTTACTGTGGCTAGTGTGTTGTGCATTAATCGTGCAGAAACTTCATTCCGTGCATACAGAGTTCCCAGCGCTATGCGCAAGTCTTATTTACATTAATTAAACGAAGCTTTGAGTTCAAAGAATGTTAATCGAAGCTTTTTACTAATCAAATTACTCGGATAACTCCATGAATCATTGCAGCGCTAAGGATTTAGATCGTTGCAGCTTTAAGCTACATGTTACGGACTGTAAATGATCAAAAATATTCATTATTAAGAAAACATCACAGTATTTTGTATTGTCGCAGTAATCATTTTGTTTATGATGGACTCAGTCTACATGAGGGCTCCTGCAGCAATACTACAGTTCTTCCTCAACTAGATAAAAAAAAAAAAGTTGAAAAATGACAGCCTCATCTACACAAGAGAACCATGCAATTTAACTGTAAAGCGGAACTCAGTAACTGTTTTACCTTAAATGACTGATTGTGAGTATTTGTGAGGGTTAGGAGTTGTTGTGGGCTGAATAAAGTGCCCTGCTGTCTCTGGGCCAGAAACAACATTTGCAAATATGAGCGGCACAGACCTGGTGTCAGGGAAGTCTTGAGTCTTGCGAGAAAGCACCACATTGCCAAACAAACTAGAGATGGCTTTATTTCTTGATTTTGCTCATCAGGGCAGAGCGGCCAAATGGCAGAAGACAGCTGGAAAAACTGATACGAGGAGAAGAAAACAAAGCTAAAGTGGAGGGAGGGGTCACCCAGGAGTCAACTGTACTAGTGTGTGTACTAGTACTACTAGTGCTTATGACAGTGCTTTACTCCCAAATGTAGGGGGAGCTCCAAAAAGGAACATGAAGCAAATACAGCAAAGAAATAGGAAGTTATTGAGTTCCGCTTTAAGATTGTACAATGTAGCTATGTAGATGTAGAACTACATTTTGAAGACACATGCAAGATTTACAGTTACACATTTCAGAAATACTTTCAGTGGCCTACACAATATTTTTAGGCTATAGACTTAGAAATTTGATTTGTACAATTCCTAGAATTAACAAATTTCCATACAGTTTGAGAACTCTGGCTTTGCAATACAAAACAGTAGGCTCTAGGCTACTGTATGGAAATGGGCAAGGGTCATAGATTTACTCTATTGGCAAAGTGAAAATAAACACACAATAGCAGGTCAGCTCCCAGGGTAGTCCTTGATCATAGTAATAATACTACTGAAGTTTTGAATTTCAACACAAAGGCATTAATTCATCAGATGTGTTGCTCCCATGGCCGTAGGCAGGTCCATGAGTTCCAGACCTCTATAGGCAATTTTTTTCCTCAATATTTTCATTATAGTCCCGGATTACATTAATCAATTCAAACCAATATTTATTAATAGTCATATATTTATTGTCATAATACTGTGCAACAGGGCTTAATTTGTAAATCAAACGATGCCAGAACAAAAATTGCGCTTTGACACTGGAGTCCACAAGGCCAAGACTGATCCCGGAACATACACACAACACAATGCTTAGGCGCACACACATCACAAAATACCAAGCAACTGCTAATTTATACTCAATTTTAAATTATATTTTAACATACTTATTTACATTATTATACATTATTGCGTTTCACTTCAGTGTAATGTGTCAGTGTGCATTTGTTTGATTGCTCAGCTGATCGAGAAATCAGCTGCTACACATAATTACTGCGCTTTTGTAGACTCGCTCTGTCATAGACCGACTGTGTGGCCACCAGTCTGAAGCAAGAACACAGACTCATGCAGCCGTCTGTAAACAAAGTCTAGACTAGGAAAGGGAGCACACAGCAGCAGTAAGCTTTCAGCCTACGTTCCTCCTTTTGCTTTCACTTCTTTTTAGTGACTGCCGTGGAGCGCGCAGTCTTCTCTGTGTAATGGCGTTTCACGGCTCCAGGCTCTGTGACCCTCAGCGCGTTAGCTCGAGTTTACAGATGCATTTGAACAAACAAAAAAAGAATAAACTGCTGTGGATCTATGTCCCATGTGCACAGGGAATATAATGGCGGAATAAAAAGCGCACATCTAGGGCGCGTGTAAGGTTTCTCTGCGTAACTATGGCTATGTAACAGTGACACTGGCTCCGGGTCTCATCCTGTGACCCCCGAGCAGCACGTTAGCTCTTGCTTCCATGATTTTGAGTAAAAGAACAAACTGACGTGGCACTGCCATGTCCCGTGCGCTCTCAGGCGCAGTGGAGCAGCAATCCAAAGCGCATCACGTAGGTCCCCTCCGCGTAACCAAAGTCAGGACAAACCTCAACAGATTTACTGTCTTCTGGCTGCAAGCAAACACATCACTTTTGACTTAAAGAGCAGCAGTCAGCTGTAGCTGCACTCGCGTTTGTAAAAACACACCGCCTACTGTGGCTCTGTGCAGCTCTGTGGATGCAGCAGGGATTGGGCGGGGTCGGGGGACATCAATTTCCACTGCATGCGTCTCCGCTCCGCTGCACTGCGCCACGCACTCCGCAGTAAATACGCTGCCTTTCTAGTGAATGAGAGCGTTTCCACAGCCGCCGCAGCTCTGCGGCGCCGGTCCGGCTGTGCTCCGCCCTACGCCGGAGATACACAGCCAGTCTATTTTCTTTGACGGCGTTCGACGCCGGACTCCGTTCAGATCAAGCTCCGCAGCTCAGATCACACCGAACAGGAAACTGGATGTGCACAACATCCGAATTTAAAAATAATGTACCTTCGTACGAACGTTTTTATTAGAATATTTACATTTAATAATTTTTTCTCATTTTATCTTTCAGATAGTTCGTCTTTAGAAGGCCGTTTACGTACTACAGAAACTATGTCGGATGCGATTAAACATTTATTATCCTCGTGCCCAGCTACTTCCCCGTTAATGAAAGTGAAGTGAACTCCAAAGCAATCTTATATTAAGCTATTGTTTTCTGTCCTTCAGCTTCTAAATAAATAGTTGTTTTGTACTTTTTTAATGGCTTTTATGGCACAAACTCATACTTCTCGCGCATACTGAGCTGAGATGCATCCAGTAGGCGAGGGTCTGCGTCGTCGTTCAGTGACGGCCTGCGGTGCAGCGGATACGCATGCAGTGGAAATCCGGGGTCAAGGTACGCACAGTGCGTACTGCTGTACACCTGCAGACACCACTGGTGTTAACAGCGGTGAATAGATCTTTCATTTTGATGTGAAGGTCTTTTCCACCAGATTCCCTGTACTCTATAGACACGAATTACAGCGTGGGGACAGTCTATGTTGAAGCGCTCACACGGAAATGAAGCGTGGCTTTTATGTTTAAAACATGTGCATTTCTGTGTAATTACACCTCCGACCTTCAACACAGGTTTAGGAGGTCAAAAATGTAGCCAACACTTTGTTCTGAGTTGTGTTGGAGTTACCTGATCCAAGCAAACAGTTGCCGGATCCAACTGCATCAAAATAAGGGAGTTTCCGGATCCTGTTCCGGCAAGATCCAGCTCAAATTAAGCCCTGCTGTGCAATATTTATTAAACTTTTTCTGTACTGTACAATACATTATTGTCAGTGCCATCATATTCATCATATTCCGCCATCACCATGTACATATGTATATAGCCTGTGTGTTTGTTTTGCACTGTTAATTTTATATTTTATAGTTTATATTTATATTACATATTATATATTTATATTTATATTTACATATTTTTGCTTTTTTTTTTTTAGACTTTTTCTTGTAAATAATTTATTTTGCACCTTTTTGTTCGTGATGCATTCTTGCTTTCTGGACTTTGTGTAAAAAGAGCTGCCTGAACAAGTGAATTTGTTCATTGTGAGATTAATAAAGGTTTTGTTTAGTCTTGGCGTAATTCTGAGGCGTGTGCTGCTTGGTGTTTGGTTTTTGTTTTGTTTTGTTGTTGGTCTTTTGTTTTGGTTGTTTGTTTTGTTTGTTTTGTTTTTTGGTTGTTTGTTTTTTATTGTAAACCCTATTTCTAGTTTAATTCATTAGGCCTATCTATTCTTTTAGCAAAATGTCGTATACAGTAATTAGTCATTTTTCTATGCGCTTTTTTGTTGGACCTCTGTTTGTTGAAAATCCTGCGTACGACCCTGGTTGCTCCCCGTTATCCCGCTGTTCTGTAAGTATTGTAAAGTCTCATGTCGCCCTGCTGTAACCATGGCAACCGGGACCTCGGCTCCGTTTCGCGTGGACCCGTTATTTTCCGCAAACAAGGCTCCCGCGAGCACGGCTCCTCGTGCCTCCCGTATTTCCGTGACCTTTAAAGATGAAATACTGAGATGAAAGCGGGGTACTTCCAACAGCGCGGCTACGCTAACGGCTAGCTCCCGTAGCTCCTGATGCTGGGGTAACGGCTCAGACACAAGCCGAGCCCAGAGAGACGCTCTCCCGAGACACTACCGCTCCAAACACTCGACTAAAGACACGAACCACACACGGGACCGAGGACAGACTCACTGGCGTTTGGACAGAGAGGACCGTCGACAGAAGGGTCCAAAGTCAGCCCCCTGCCCTGTGCTAGCAGTTTGGGTTTTCCCTCAGCAAAAAGTTCTCTGCTGGAGCTGGTAACGCTGGCAGATTGCGTCCAGCTGTGGACACTGGTCAACAAAACTCCGACTAAAATGTGTAATAAAGCAGAAAATAGAGCGCGCTTACCTTTGGTGAGGTTCTGGTCCACAGAGCGAGCAGGAGAGGCTCCGCTGTGCTCCGCGCTGAGGTGGGCTGCAGCTGGAGGAGTGACGATCCACCGAGGCTCCTGGAGGAAAGAAGCCGAGCGGGGGCTGATATCAGCGGGGAGGGGAGGGGCCTGGCCTGGCCCGGCACGTCTCCACCAGGACATGATGTCACAAGCAGCGCTTCAGACAGCTCAGCTCCAGCCCTGGACGACGGGTCTGACTTCAACCCGAAATCCAGCCCTGGCCTAGTTCGGGTGATTTTTTTTTTTTTTTTCTATTCAGAAGTTCAATTTCAGTCTGAAAAAGCTCAGACCGTCACAGAGACACACATCTGTCCCAGTTCTCAACAGGAAGTAGCTCACTCTTGTGTTCGGACAGAAGCTGATGTGTGCACATTTGTTAAACAAACTATTTAAATGTGCAGAGATGACAAACAGCCTGCAGTCCTGGCTCAGAGGCTCTGCTGTGTTTAGGTGTGTTTCCACAGTGCGGACCGGGCTGGTACAAGGGCTCGTCCATTACCAAAAGGAATCTACAGTGTTCCCAAACAGTACAGGCTTCTCACTTTTGGGACACGTTGGAAAGGGGGTGCAGGACCCAGCTGTGCCGTGGGTTGATTGCACAATAGATATTCCTCATTCCAGCAAAAATGAGCGAGGAAACATGTCAGAACTTGGTGATTACTGTTAACAGTCCATTAAACAAATGCAATCTTGTGAAAATAGTGAACCTGAACTAAACTGGGACTAAACCAGTCCTAAACTGGGGCTGAAACCAGGACTAAACCTGGATCTCTGGCTCCTACACTCCTTTTTTGTTCATGTGGTGGTTCAGTGGCTTACACTGGGGAGGGGGAAGTGAGGTGGGGCTTCCTCAATTTGTTCTGGAACTTCCAGCTTTTCTACCTCTCTAAACAGTTGAGTTGCTTTACAGAACTGAGTCATGCTTTCGATCCTGCCTCTGAAATGGGTAGATACTTGCTTCAAACCAGTTTATTATAGTCTCTGACACCTGGTGCTGAAGAACTGTGGATTATACAGGATTAAACATGCCTGGCTATAAAGTTAGGTTCATAACTCTGTGCAGCCCCGTCAAGTTCTTCCACAGCAAACTCACTCATCCGTGTCTTTATGGACCTTGCTTTGTGAACTGTGTGCAGTTATATTGGAACAGGAAGTGGCCATCCCCAAACCTTTCCACAAGGTTTACCACAAAGCTGCTGCCTAGGTGCTTGACTTTATACACATGTGGTCACTGAAGTGATTGGAACACCTGAATTCAGTTATTTAGGTGGGTGAGTGGATACTTTTGGCAATATGTATATTATTTTGGCCTTAAAGTGCAGACTCTTAGCTGTAATTTGAGAGGATTCACGTCCAAATCGGAGGAATTACAGCTCTTTAATGTCCAGCAGCCTCTTTTGCAAGAGCTCAAAAGTAATTGGACAAATGAACATTACCATGAATAAAATGTTCGTTTTTAATACTTTGTCAAAAATCCTTTTCAGGCAATGACTGCCTGAAGTCAGGAGCCCATAGACTTCACCAAACATTGGGTTTCCTCCTTTGTGATGCTCTGAGGCCTTTACTGCAGCTGTCTCAGTTGTTGCTTGTTTGTGGGTCTTTCTGCCTTAAGTTTTGTCTCAAACAAGTGAAACGCAGATCGATCTGGTGACTGATTCGGCCATTGCAGAATGTTTCACTTATTTGCCTTGAGAACCTCCTGGGTTGCTTTTGCAGTATGTTTTGGGTCATCGTCCATCTGTAAAACACCGTTCATAAACTTTGGGACATTTGTCTGAATCTGAGCAGAAAGTTGATCCCTATACACTTCAGAATTCATCTGACTGCTTCTGTCTCTGTCACATCATCAGTAAACACCACTGACCCAGAGCCACTGGAAGTTCTGCAGCTCATGCATCACACTGCTCCACCAGGTTTTAAGGCTGGGACACACCGGGGCGATCATCAGCCGTTGGGCGCGGTCGGCAACATGAGTCTGTTTGGTGTGTCCACTATGTCCACACTATCGGACATAGTGGACACAGATGGACATAGTTCTGGGTGATTGAACATGTTGAATCGCTGTGCTCAACGAGTGCTCTGATTGGCTGTGTGTCCCGTTTACAATTTGTCAAACAGCTCGGGTTTAACATCAAACTATAAGGAACTTTCTGTTCTACAACTACTTCATTATGTTTCCACATCTGTGATGGTAATGTGCTGCAGATAAAAATATAATCCTCGCTCTGAGACAAACAGCTGCAATAATCCAGTCCCTTTTATTCATTACTGTGATCAGACCAGTTTAATCTAGTGCGTATAATTATTATTGACTGATAAATACTTGCATTAAACAGGTGTGTTGCAGAGTTTTATTTACTAGAGTTTAAACAACCACTGAGTTTAGTGACTAGCGCCGCCTGCTGTCGTAAATATTTATTACGTTTTGCACATGCACACTGCTCGGTCGTGGGTCTGAATCGCTCCGGTGTCTGCAGCTACTTTCAGTGGCGACAGAGGAGACGTGAGGAGACGAGCAGTCGCCCCGCCTCTGCTGACAGTGGTCGGGCGTTGGCGTTGTGTCCCAGGCTTTACAGAAGAGGCAGCTACACACAATATGTTTTGGTAAATAGGCTAAAATAACAACTTGTGTCATTGTCCAAATATTTACAGACATAACTCTTACTCGTACTCTTCAGACAGGACAGAATGTAGGTAGGGGTGGAAGTAGTTTGCATTTTCAGTGCACTGTTCTCCTCTCACAGTCCATTCCCAAAAAGTTTGACCTATTAGTTGTAGTTAGTGAGTTAGTTAGTGTTTGTCTTGGAACAGGAAACCTGCTCAAAGCACCACACAACAATAAACACCTCCAGTCCACAATCAAAACCACCAAACATACAACAGTCCAAACAGTATCACAAATAAAGTACAATATGCAGCATGCAATCTGTGCCTCAGTTTGTCCTCCATCTTTATATTGATTAGTCTGTAATAATGTGCCCTCTGTAAAGGCAGTGACCAGTCTGACATGAACTGCTACAGACCATACTGTGAAGATTCTGAAGAGACATGTTAAAAACAGTTAATTCATTATCTTCATAATAATTCAATAAAAATAATAATATTCATTATATTTTGTCCCATGTACAGTCTGGGTTCTGTTCAGGTCATGGATGTGTCACTGCTTATTTAAAAGTGCTTGATGATATATTGTACTGTACCATCTGCACTCCAAACAAGTGCAGTATTTGTTGATCTAGTAAAAAGCATTTGGATTCTGTGAACCATTGCATTTTTTACGTCAAAATGATTAAATGTCAGTCATCTGACTTCATCCACATTCACTCTTTTACACTGCAGGTCAAAACTCTGAGTCCTGCTCTTGGTAACTGCAGGAGACTGGATATTTTCACTAAACCTGACAGTTTTTAGATTGGAACAGGAAAATACAGAAAAATATGTTTTTTACGTAAATACAGAATGTGCAATTGACTAATTTTACGTACTGTACTGTATTACATTATTTTACAACAGTCTTTGGTTACTGTGATGTGCTGAGAACTTGCAGTGGTTTTATAGTGTGTACAATGTAAGAATTCCCTGTTTGCTTTAGGACATTTCTCATCATGTCACACAGTTTTCAAACTCTCTCTCAAAACATCAGAACAATCATTTGCAAGGAAAAAACATAGTTTTGAGCGCTTGAAACTCTGTTTGGGTTGCAAATTCTGGATGGAAAAATGTGTCTAAGCAAATAAGGAAAAAACATACTCTTTACCACTATCAGTGGGAGCACTGGTAACAAAAATGAAAATGTATTTGTTATGATAAAGAAAAGGAGAACACAAAATTAATTCACAGTAGTAAATAAATCAAGACTGTATTTAGTGAAAATCAGACCTCTAAAGAGATGTCTACAGTGCTTATGATTACCTATTTTAAAAAAAGGAAAAAAAAAGTATATATATATATATATATATATATATACACACACCTTTTTGTGTATTCTGTCTTGCCCCTGTCTCTCTGTCGAGACTCTGTTCCATTTGATTCCGTTGTGAAAACTGTGAAACACAAGTTATTTCCTACAAATCAGATGCTGAGTACTCACAAACGTTAGATCTTTGCAGCTATGGTTAAGTTTCGGTATTTAAAGAGAGAGAGTATTTTGACCAAAATCCCTTTCCATGTGAGAACAGCACTATTGTATTGGTTAACCCCTTAATGCCTGAATCCATTTCCAACAATTATGTGTTCAGATTAGAATAATAGAATAGTAAACAGTTGTTGTGTTTGTTTAAGCACAGGTGAACATTGCACTTTTCACATTTGAACCCAGTATGGCCTGAACAGGCATCAAAGGAAAACACACATTATTTCTGCAGCAGTCTTGGATTAAATGGTACGTTCCAAATTAGCAACATACGGCATGAAGGGGTTAAACAAAGTGAATTCAGTAAAAATGTGTCTTTGTATGAGAGCTGTACAAGAGTTTTGAGAAAACTGTGTGAGATAATGAGAAATGTTCTAAATCATTTGCAAACAGAGAATATGTAAAAAAAAACAAAAAAAAAAAAAAAAACTGTAATCTGCCCTTGTATGTGTAAATGTTCTGTATGCTGTCCCTGTCGCTTTGAGTGTTGGCTAGCATTTCCAGGCCAACACTGTAAAAAATAATTTGTCCTTAATGTTCTTTTTGTTTTTTGTTTTATGAAAAAAAGTTAAATGAAAAATAAACTATTGCAGAATGATAATTAAGAACACTGAGTGATGTTTCAGAACACAGAGTTGTTTCAGAATGCTGAGTGATGTTTCAGAATGCTGAGTGATGTTTCAGAATGCTGAGTGATGTTTCAGAATGCTGAGTGATGTTTCAGAACACAGAGTTGTTTCAGAATGCTGAGTGATGTTTCAGAATGCTGAGTGATGTTTGAGAATGCTGAGTGATGTTTGAGAATGCTGAGTGATGTTTCAGAATGCTGAGTGATGTTTGAGAATGCTGAGTGATGTTTCAGAATGCTGAGTGATGTTTCAGAATGCTGAGTGATGTTTCAGAATGCTGAGTGATGTTTCAGAACGCTGAGGTGTTTCAGAATGCTGAGTGATGTTTGAGAATGCTGAGTGATGTTTCAGAATGCTGAGGTGTTTCAGAATGCTGAGTGATGTTTCAGAATGCTGAGTGATGTTTCAGAATGCTGAGGTGTTTCAGAATGCTGAGTGATGTTTCAGAATGCTGAGTGATGTTTCAGAATGCTGAGGTGTTTCAAAATGCTGAGTGATGTTTCAGAATGCTGAGGTGTTTTAGAATGCTGAGTGATGTTTCAGAATGCTGAGTGATGTTTCAGAACACAGAGGTGTTTCAGAATGCTGAGTGATGTTTCAGAATGCTGAGTGATGTTTCAGAATGCTGAGGTGTTTCAGAATGCTGAGTGATGTTTCAGAATGCTGAGTGATGTTTCAGAATGCTGAGGTGTTTCAGAATGCTGAGGTGTTTCAGAATGCTGAGTGATGTTTCAGAATGCTGAGGTGTTTCAGAATGCTGAGTGATGTTTCAGAATGCTGAGGTGTTTCAGAATGCTGAGTGATGTTTCAGAATGCTGAGTGATGTTTCAGAATGCTGAGTGATGTTTCAGAATGCTGAGGTGTTTCAGAATGCTGAGGTGTTTCAGAATGCTGAGTGATGTTTCAGAATGCTGAGTGATGTTTCAGAATGCTGAGTGATGTTTCAGAATGCTGAGGTGTTTCAGAATGCTGAGGTGTTTCAGAATGCTGAGTGATGTTTCAGAATGCTGAGTGATGTTTCAGAATGGTGAGGTGTTTCAGAATGGCGAGGTGTTTCAGAATGCTGAGTGATGTTTCAGAATGCTGAGTGATGTTTCAGAATGGCGAGGTGTTTCAGAATGCTGAGTGATGTTTCAGAATGCTGAGTGATGTTTCAGAATGGTGAGGTGTTTCAGAATGGCGAGGTGTTTCAGAATGCTGAGTGATGTTTCAGAATGCTGAGTGATGTTTCAGAATGGTGAGGTGTTTCAGAATGCTGAGTGATGTTTCAGAATGCTGAGTGATGTTTCAGAATGGCGAGGTGTTTCAGAATGCTGAGTGATGTTTCAGAATGCTGAGTGATGTTTCAAAATGCTGAGTGATGTTTCAGAATGGCGAGGTGTTTCAGAATGCTGAGTGATGTTTCAAAATGCTGAGTGATGTTTCAGAATGGCGAGGTGTTTCAGAATGCTGAGTGATGTTTCAGAATGCTGAGTGATGTTTCAAAATGCTGAGTGATGTTTCAGAATGGCGAGGTGTTTCAGAATGCTGAGTGATGTTTCAGAATGGCGAGGTGTTTCAGAATGCTGAGTGATGTTTCAAAATGCTGAGTGATGTTTCAAAATGCTGAGTGATGTTTCAGAATGCTGAGGTGTTTCAGAATGCTGAGTGATGTTTCAGAATGCTGAGGTGTTTCAGAATGCTGAGTGATGTTTCAGAATGCTGAGTGATGTTTGAGAACGCTGAGGTGTTTCAGAATGCTGAGTGATGTTTCAGAATGCTGAGTGATGTTTCAGAATGCTGAGGTGTTTCAAAATGCTGAGTGATGTTTCAAAATGCTGAGGTGTTTCAGAATGCTGAGTGATGTTTCAGAATGCTGAGTGATGTTTCAGAATGCTGAGGTGTTTCAGAATGCTGAGTGATGTTTCAGAATGCTGAGTGATGTTTCAGAATGCTGAGTGATGTTTCAAAATGCTGAGTGATGTTTCAGAATGCTGAGGTGTTTCAGAATGCTGAGGTGTTTCAGAATGCTGAGTGATGTTTCAGAATGCTGAGTGATGTTTCAGAACGCTGAGGTGTTTCAGAATGCTGAGTGATGTTTGAGAACGCTGAGGTGTTTCAGAATGCTGAGTGATGTTTCAAAATGCTGAGTGATGTTTCAGAATGCTGAGGTGTTTCAGAATGCTGAGTGATGTTTCAGAACGCTGAGGTGTTTCAGAATGCTGAGTGATGTTTGAGAACGCTGAGGTGTTTCAGAATGCTGAGTGATGTTTCAGAATGCTGAGGTGTTTCAGAATGCTGAGTGATGTTTCAGAATGCTGAGTGATGTTTGAGAACGCTGAGGTGTTTCAGAATGCTGAGGTGTTTCAGAATGCTGAGTGATGTTTCAGAATGCTGAGGTGTTTCAGAATGCTGAGTGATGTTTCAGAATGGCGAGGTGTTTCAGAATGCTGAGTGATGTTTCAGAATGCTGAGTGATGTTTCAGAATGCTGAGATGTTTCAAAATGCTGAGTGATGTTTCAGAATGCTGAGTGATGTTTCAGAATGCTGAGTGATGTTTCAGAATGCTGAGTGATGTTTCAGAATGCTGAGTGATGTTTCAGAACACAGAGTTTTTTCAGAATGCTGAGTGATGTTTCAGAATGCTGAGTGATGTTTCAGAATGCTGAGTGATGTTTCAAAATGCTGAGTGATGTTTCAGAACGCAGAGTTGTTTCAGAATGCTGAGTGATGTTTCAGAATGCTGAGTGATGTTTCAGAATGCTGAGTGATGTTTCAGAACACAGAGTTGTTTCAGAATGCTGAGTGATGTTTCAGAATGCTGAGTGATGTTTGAGAATGCTGAGTGATGTTTCAGAATGCTGAGTGATGTTTCAGAATGCTGAGCTGTTTCAGAATGCTGAGTGATGTTTCAGAACGCTGAGGTGTTTCAGAATGCTGAGTGATGTTTGAGAATGCTGAGTGATGTTTCAGAATGCTGAGGTGTTTCAGAATGCTGAGTGATGTTTGAGAATGCTGAGTGATGTTTCAGAATGCTGAGGTGTTTCAGAATGCTGAGGTGTTTCAGAATGCTGAGTGATGTTTCAGAATGCTGAGTGATGTTTCAGAATGCTGAGGTGTTTCAAAATGCTGAGTGATGTTTCAGAATGCTGAGGTGTTTCAGAATGCTGAGTGATGTTTCAGAATGCTGAGGTGTTTCAGAATGCTGAGGTGTTTTAGAATGCTGAGTGATGTTTCAGAATGCTGAGTGATGTTTCAGAATGCTGAGGTGTTTCAGAATGCTGAGTGATGTTTCAGAATGCTGAGTGATGTTTCAGAATGCTGAGGTGTTTCAGAATGCTGAGTGATGTTTCAGAATGCTGAGTGATGTTTCAGAATGCTGAGGTGTTTCAGAATGCTGAGTGATGTTTCAGAATGCTGAGTGATGTTTCAGAATGCTGAGGTGTTTCAGAATGCTGAGGTGTTTCAGAATGCTGAGTGATGTTTCAGAATGCTGAGTGATGTTTCAGAATGCTGAGTGATGTTTCAGAATGCTGAGGTGTTTCAGAATGCTGAGGTGTTTCAGAATGCTGAGTGATGTTTCAGAATGCTGAGTGATGTTTCAGAATGGTGAGGTGTTTCAGAATGGCGAGGTGTTTCAGAATGCTGAGTGATGTTTCAGAATGCTGAGTGATGTTTCAGAATGGCGAGGTGTTTCAGAATGCTGAGTGATGTTTCAGAATGCTGAGTGATGTTTCAGAATGGTGAGGTGTTTCAGAATGGCGAGGTGTTTCAGAATGCTGAGTGATGTTTCAGAATGCTGAGTGATGTTTCAGAATGGTGAGGTGTTTCAGAATGCTGAGTGATGTTTCAGAATGCTGAGTGATGTTTCAGAATGGCGAGGTGTTTCAGAATGCTGAGTGATGTTTCAAAATGCTGAGTGATGTTTCAGAATGGCGAGGTGTTTCAGAATGCTGAGTGATGTTTCAGAATGCTGAGTGATGTTTCAAAATGCTGAGTGATGTTTCAGAATGGCGAGGTGTTTCAGAATGCTGAGTGATGTTTCAGAATGGCGAGGTGTTTCAGAATGCTGAGTGATGTTTCAAAATGCTGAGTGATGTTTCAAAATGCTGAGTGATGTTTCAGAATGCTGAGGTGTTTCAGAATGCTGAGTGATGTTTCAGAATGCTGAGGTGTTTCAGAATGCTGAGTGATGTTTCAGAATGCTGAGTGATGTTTGAGAACGCTGAGGTGTTTCAGAATGCTGAGTGATGTTTCAGAATGCTGAGGTGTTTCAAAATGCTGAGTGATGTTTCAAAATGCTGAGGTGTTTCAGAATGCTGAGTGATGTTTCAGAATGCTGAGTGATGTTTCAGAATGCTGAGGTGTTTCAGAATGCTGAGTGATGTTTCAGAATGCTGAGTGATGTTTCAAAATGCTGAGTGATGTTTCAGAATGCTGAGGTGTTTCAGAATGCTGAGTGATGTTTCAGAATGCTGAGTGATGTTTCAGAATGCTGAGGTGTTTCAGAATGCTGAGTGATGTTTCAGAATGCTGAGGTGTTTCAGAATGCTGAGGTGTTTCAGAATGCTGAGGTGTTTCAGAATGCTGAGTGATGTTTCAGAATGCTGAGGTGTTTCAGAATGCTGAGGTGTTTCAGAATGCTGAGTGATGTTTCAGAATGCTGAGTGATGTTTCAGAATGCTGAGTGATGTTTCAGAACGCTGAGGTGTTTCAGAATGCTGAGTGATGTTTGAGAACGCTGAGGTGTTTCAGAATGCTGAGTGATGTTTCAAAATGCTGAGTGATGTTTCAGAATGCTGAGGTGTTTCAGAATGCTGAGTGATGTTTCAGAACGCTGAGGTGTTTCAGAATGCTGAGTGATGTTTGAGAACGCTGAGGTGTTTCAGAATGCTGAGTGATGTTTCAGAATGCTGAGGTGTTTCAGAATGCTGAGTGATGTTTCAGAATGCTGAGTGATGTTTGAGAACGCTGAGGTGTTTCAGAATGCTGAGGTGTTTCAGAATGCTGAGTGATGTTTCAGAATGCTGAGGTGTTTCAGAATGCTGAGTGATGTTTCAAAATGCTGAGTGATGTTTCAGAATGGCGAGGTGTTTCAGAATGCTGAGTGATGTTTCAGAATGCTGAGATGTTTCAAAATGCTGAGTGATGTTTCAGAATGCTGAGGTGTTTCAGAATGCTGAGTGATGTTTCAGAATGCTGAGTGATGTTTCAGAATGCTGAGTGATGTTTGAGAATGCTGAGGTGTTTCAGAATGCTGAGTGATGTTTCAGAATGTTGAGGTGTTTCAGAATGCTGAGTGATGTTTCAGAATGCTGAGTGATGTTTCAGAATGCTGAGTGATGTTTCAGAACACAGAGTTTTTTCAGAATGCTGAGTGATGTTTCAGAATGCTGAGTGATGTTTCAAAATGCTGAGTGATGTTTGAGAACGCTGAGGTGTTTCAGAATGCTGAGGTGTTTCAGAATGCTGAGTGATGTTTGAGAACGCTGAGGTGTTTCAGAATGCTGAGTGATGTTTCAGAATGCTGAGTGATGTTTCAAAATGTTGAGTGATGTTTCAGAATGCTGAGTGATGTTTGAGAATGCTGAGGTGTTTCAGAATGCTGAGTGATGTTTCAGAATGCTGAGGTGTTTCAGAATGCTGAGTGATGTTTCAGAATGCTGAGTGATGTTTCAAAATGTTAAGTGATGTTTCAGAATGCTGAGTGATGTTTGAGAATGCTGAGGTGTTTCAGAATGCTGAGGTGTTTCAGAATGCTGAGTGATGTTTCAGAATGCTGAGTGATGTTTCAAAATGTTAAGTGATGTTTCAGAATGCTGAGTGATGTTTCAGAATGCTGAGTGATGTTTGAGAATGCTGAGGTGTTTCAGAATGCTGAGTGATGTTTCAAAATGCTGAGTGATGTTTCAGAATGGCGAGGTGTTTCAGAATGCTGAGTGATGTTTCAGAATGCTGAGGGGTTTCAGAATGCTGAGTGATGTTTCAGAATGCTGAGTGATGTTTCAGAATGCTGAGTGATGTTTCAGAATGGCGAGGTGTTTCAGAATGCTGAGATGTTTCAAAATGCTGAGTGATGTTTCAGAATGCTGAGTGATGTTTCAGAATGCTGAGTGATGTTTCAGAATGCTGAGGTGTTTCAGAATGCTGAGTGATGTTTCAGAATGCTGAGGTGTTTCAGAATGCTGAGTGATGTTTGAGAACGCTGAGGTGTTTCAGAATGCTGAGGTGTTTCAGAATGCTGAGTGATGTTTCAGAATGCTGAGTGATGTTTGAGAACGCTGAGGTGTTTCAGAATGCTGAGGTGTTTCAGAATGCTGAGTGATGTTTCAGAATGCTGAGGTGTTTCAGAATGCTGAGTGATGTTTCAGAATGCTGAGTGATGTTTCAAAATGCTGAGTGATGTTTCAGAATGCTGAGGTGTTTCAGAATGCTGAGTGATGTTTCAGAATGCTGAGATGTTTCAGAATGCTGAGGTGTTTCAGAATGCTGAGTGATGTTTCAGAATGCTGAGATGTTTCAGAATGCTGAGGGGTTTCAGAATGCTGAGTGATGTTTCAGAATGCTGAGTGATGTTTCAGAACACAGAGTTTTTTCAGAATGCTGAGTGATGTTTCAGAATGCTGAGTGATGTTTCAAAATGCTGAGTGATGTTTGAGAACGCTGAGGTGTTTCAGAATGCTGAGGTGTTTCAGAATGCTGAGGGGTTTCAGAATGCTGAGGTGTTTCAGAATGCTGAGTGATTTTTCAGAATGCTGAGGTGTTTCAGAATGCTGAGTGATGTTTCAGAATGCTGAGTGATGTTTCAGAATGGCGAGGTGTTTCAGAATGCTGAGTGATGTTTCAGAATGCTGAGTGATGTTTCAGAATGCTGAGTGATGTTTCAGAATGCTGAGGTGTTTCAGAATGCTGAGTGATGTTTCAGAATGCTGAGTGATGTTTCAGAATGCTGAGGTGTTTTAGAATGCTGAGTGATGTTTCAGAATGCTGAGTGATGTTTCAGAATGGCGAGGTGTTTCAGAATGCTGAGTGATGTTTCAGAATGCTGAGTGATGTTTCAGAATGCTGAGGTGTTTCAGAATGCTGAGTGATGTTTCAGAATGCTGAGGTGTTTCAGAATGCTGAGTGATGTTTCAGAATGCTGAGGTGTTTCAGAATGCTGAGTGATGTTTCAGAATGCTGAGGTGTTTCAGAATGCTGAGTGATGTTTCAGAATGCTGAGTGATGTTTCAGAATGCTGAGGTGTTTCAGAATGCTGAGGTGTTTCAGAATGCTGAGTGATGTTTCAGAATGCTGAGTGATGTTTGAGAATGCTGAGGTGTTTCAGAATGCTGAGGTGTTTCAGAATGCTGAGTGATGTTTGAGAACGCTGAGGTGTTTCAGAATGCTGAGTGATGTTTCAGAATGCTGAGGTGTTTCAGAATGCTGAGTGATGTTTCAGAATGCTGAGTGATGTTTCAAAATGCTGAGTGATGTTTCAGAATGGCGAGGTGTTTCAGAATGCTGAGTGATGTTTCAGAATGCTGAGATGTTTCAAAATGCTGAGTGATGTTTCAGAATGCTGAGTGATGTTTCAGAATGCTGAGTGATGTTTCAGAATGCTGAGGTGTTTCAGAATGCTGAGTGATGTTTCAGAATGCTGAGGTGTTTCAGAATGCTGAGTGATGTTTCAGAATGCTGAGTGATGTTTCAGAATGCTGAGTGATGTTTCAGAATGCTGAGGTGTTTCAGAATGCTGAGTGATGTTTCAGAATGCTGAGGTGTTTCAGAATGCTGAGTGATGTTTCAGAATGCTGAGTGATGTTTCAGAATGCTGAGGTGTTTCAGAATGCTGAGGTGTTTCAGAATGCTGAGTGATGTTTCAGAATGCTGAGTGATGTTTGAGAATGCTGAGGTGTTTCAGAATGCTGAGGTGTTTCAGAATGCTGAGTGATGTTTCAGAATGCTGAGTGATGTTTGAGAACGCTGAGGTGTTTCAGAATGCTGAGTGATGTTTCAGAATGCTGAGGTGTTTCAGAATGCTGAGTGATGTTTCAGAATGCTGAGTGATGTTTCAAAATGCTGAGTGATGTTTCAGAATGCTGAGATGTTTCAAAATGCTGAGTGATGTTTCAGAATGCTGAGTGATGTTTCAGAATGCTGAGTGATGTTTCAGAATGCTGAGGTGTTTCAGAATGCTGAGTGATGTTTCAGAATGCTGAGGTGTTTCAGAATGCTGAGGTGTTTCAGAATGCTGAGGTGTTTCAGAATGCTGAGTGATGTTTCAGAATGCTGAGTGATGTTTCAGAATGCTGAGTGATGTTTTAGAATGCTGAGTGATGTTTCAGAATGCTGAGTGATGTTTCAGAATGGCGAGGTGTTTCAGAATGCTGAGTGATGTTTCAGAATGCTGAGTGATGTTTCAGAATGCTGAGGTGTTTTAGAATGCTGAGTGATGTTTCAGAATGCTGAGTGATGTTTCAGAATGGCGAGGTGTTTCAGAATGCTGAGTGATGTTTCAAAATGCTGAGTGATGTTTCAGAACGCTGAGGTGTTTCAGAATGCTGAGTGATGTTTCAGAATGCTGAGTGATGTTTCAGAATGCTGAGGTGTTTCAGAATGCTGAGTGATGTTTCAGAATGCTGAGGTGTTTCAGAATGCTGAGTGTCGTTTCAGAATGCTGAGTGATGTTTCAGAATGCTGAGTGATGTTTCAGAATGCTGAGTGATGTTTCAAAATGCTGAGTGATGTTTCAGAATGGCGAGGTGTTTCAGAATGCTGAGTGATGTTTCAGAATGGCGAGGTGTTTCAGAATGCTGAGTGATGTTTCAAAATGCTGAGTGATGTTTCAAAATGCTGAGTGATGTTTCAGAATGCTGAGGTGTTTCAGAATGCTGAGTGATGTTTCAGAATGCTGAGGTGTTTCAGAATGCTGAGTGATGTTTCAGAATGCTGAGTGATGTTTCAGAATGCTGAGGTGTTTCAGAATGCTGAGTGATGTTTCAGAATGCTGAGGTGTTTCAGAATGCTGAGTGTCGTTTCAGAATGCTGAGTGATGTTTCAGAATGCTGAGTGATGTTTCAGAATGCTGAGGTGTTTCAGAATGCTGAGTGATGTTTCAGAATGTTGAGGTGTTTCAGAATGCTGAGGTGTTTCAGAATGCTGAGTGATGTTTCCGAATGCTGAGTGATGTTTCAGAATGGCGAGGTGTTTCAGAATGCTGAGTGATGTTTCAGAATGCTGAGGTGTTTCAGAATGCTGAGTGATGTTTCAGAATGGCGAGGTGTTTCAGAATGCTGAGGTGTTTCAGAATGCTGAGGTGTTTCAGAATGCTGAGTGATGTTTCAGAATGCTGAGGTGTTTCAGAATGCTGAGTGATGTTTCAGAATGCTGAGTGATGTTTCAGAATGGCGAGGTGTTTCAGAATGCTGAGGTGTTTCAGAATGCTGAGGTGTTTCAGAATGCTGAGTGATGTTTCAGAATGCTGAGGTGTTTCAGAATGCTGAGTGATGTTTCAGAATGCTGAGTGATGTTTCAGAATGCTGAGTGATGTTTCAGAATGCTGAGTGATGTTTCAGAATGCTGAGGTGTTTCAGAATGCTGAGTGATGTTTCAGAATGCTGAGGTGTTTCAGAATGCTGAGTGATGTTTCAGAATGCTGAGTGATGTTTCAGAATGCTGAGGTGTTTCAGAATGCTGAGGTGTTTCAGAATGCTGAGTGATGTTTCAGAATGCTGAGTGATGTTTGAGAACGCTGAGGTGTTTCAGAATGCTGAGTGATGTTTCAGAATGCTGAGTGATGTTTCAGAATGCTGAGGTGTTTCAGAATGCTGAGTGATGTTTCAGAATGCTGAGTGATGTTTCAAAATGCTGAGTGATGTTTCAGAATGGCGAGGTGTTTCAGAATGCTGAGTGATGTTTCAGAATGCTGAGATGTTTCAAAATGCTGAGTGATGTTTCAGAATGCTGAGTGATGTTTCAGAATGCTGAGTGATGTTTCAGAATGCTGAGGTGTTTCAGAATGCTGAGTGATGTTTCAGAATGCTGAGGTGTTTCAGAATGCTGAGTGATGTTTCCGAATGCTGAGTGATGTTTCAGAATGGCGAGGTGTTTCAGAATGCTGAGTGATGTTTCAGAATGCTGAGGTGTTTCAGAATGCTGAGTGATGTTTCCGAATGCTGAGTGATGTTTCAGAATGGCGAGGTGTTTCAGAATGCTGAGTGATGTTTCAGAATGCTGAGGTGTTTCAGAATGCTGAGTGATGTTTCAGAATGCTGAGTGATGTTTCAGAATGCTGAGGTGTTTCAGAATGCTGAGGTGTTTCAGAATGCTGAGTGATGTTTCAGAATCCTGAGGTGTTTCAGAATGCTGAGTGATGTTTCAGAATGCTGAGGTGTTTCAGAATGCTGAGGTGTTTCAGAATGCTGAGTGATGTTTCAGAATGCTGAGGTGTTTCAGAATGCTGAGTGATGTTTCAGAATGCTGAGGTGTTTCAGAATGCTGAGTGATGTTTCAGAATGCTGAGTGATGTTTCAGAATGCTGAGTGATGTTTGAGAACGCTGAGGTGTTTCAGAATGCTGAGTGATGTTTCAGAATGCTGAGGTGTTTCAGAATGCTGAGTGATGTTTCAGAATGCTGAGTGATGTTTCAGAATGGCGAGGTGTTTCAGAATGCTGAGTGATGTTTCAGAATGCTGAGATGTTTCAAAATGCTGAGTGATGTTTCAGAATGCTGAGTGATGTTTCAGAATGCTGAGTGATGTTTCAGAATGCTGAGGTGTTTCAGAATGCTGAGTGATGTTTCAGAATGCTGAGGTGTTTCAGAATGCTGAGTGATGTTTCAGAATGCTGAGTGATGTTTCAGAATGCTGAGGTGTTTCAGAATGCTGAGTGATGTTTCAGAATGCTGAGGTGTTTCAGAATGCTGAGTGATGTTTCAGAATGCTGAGTGATGTTTCAGAATGCTGAGGTGTTTTAGAATGCTGAGTGATGTTTCAGAATGCTGAGTGATGTTTCAGAATGGCGAGGTGTTTCAGAATGCTGAGGTGTTTCAGAATGCTGAGTGATGTTTCAGAATGCTGAGGTGTTTCAGAATGCTGAGGTGTTTCAGAATGCTGAGTGATGTTTCAGAATGCTGAGGTGTTTCAGAATGCTGAGTGATGTTTCAAAATGCTGAGTGATGTTTCAGAATGCTGAGTGATGTTTCAGAATGCTGAGTGATGTTTCAGAATGCTGAGTGATGTTTCAGAATGCTGAGGTGTTTCAGAATGCTGAGTGATGTTTCAGAATGCTGAGGTGTTTCAGAATGCTGAGTGATGTTTCAGAATGCTGAGGTGTTTCAGAATGCTGAGGTGTTTCAGAATGCTGAGTGATGTTTCAGAATGCTGAGTGATGTTTGAGAATGCTGAGGTGTTTCAGAATGCTGAGGTGTTTCAGAATGCTGAGTGATGTTTGAGAACGCTGAGGTGTTTCAGAATGCTGAGTGATGTTTCAGAATGCTGAGGTGTTTCAGAATGCTGAGTGATGTTTCAGAATGCTGAGTGATGTTTCAAAATGCTGAGTGATGTTTCAGAATGGCGAGGTGTTTCAGAATGCTGAGTGATGTTTCAGAATGCTGAGATGTTTCAAAATGCTGAGTGATGTTTCAGAATGCTGAGTGATGTTTCAGAATGCTGAGTGATGTTTCAGAATGCTGAGGTGTTTCAGAATGCTGAGTGATGTTTCAGAATGCTGAGGTGTTTCAGAATGCTGAGTGATGTTTCAGAATGCTGAGTGATGTTTTAGAATGCTGAGTGATGTTTCAGAATGCTGAGGTGTTTCAGAATGCTGAGTGATGTTTCAGAATGCTGAGGTGTTTCAGAATGCTGAGTGATGTTTCAGAATGCTGAGTGATGTTTCAGAATGCTGAGGTGTTTCAGAATGCTGAGGTGTTTCAGAATGCTGAGTGATGTTTCAGAATGGTGAGTGATGTTTGAGAATGCTGAGGTGTTTCAGAATGCTGAGGTGTTTCAGAATGCTGAGTGATGTTTCAGAATGCTGAGTGATGTTTGAGAACGCTGAGGTGTTTCAGAATGCTGAGTGATGTTTCAGAATGCTGAGGTGTTTCAGAATGCTGAGTGATGTTTCAGAATGCTGAGTGATGTTTCAAAATGCTGAGTGATGTTTCAGAATGGCGAGGTGTTTCAGAATGCTGAGTGATGTTTCAGAATGCTGAGATGTTTCAAAATGCTGAGTGATGTTTCAGAATGCTGAGTGATGTTTCAGAATGCTGAGTGATGTTTCAGAATGCTGAGGTGTTTCAGAATGCTGAGTGATGTTTCAGAATGCTGAGGTGTTTCAGAATGCTGAGTGATGTTTCAGAATGCTGAGTGATGTTTCAGAATGCTGAGTGATGTTTCAGAATGCTGAGGTGTTTTAGAATGCTGAGTGATGTTTCAGAATGCTGAGTGATGTTTCAGAATGGCGAGGTGTTTCAGAATGCTGAGTGATGTTTCAGAATGCTGAGTGATGTTTCAGAATGCTGAGGTGTTTTAGAATGCTGAGTGATGTTTCAGAATGCTGAGTGATGTTTCAGAATGGCGAGGTGTTTCAGAATGCTGAGTGATGTTTCAAAATGCTGAGTGATGTTTCAGAATGGCGAGGTGTTTCAGAATGCTGAGTGATGTTTCAGAATGCTGAGTGATGTTTCAGAATGCTGAGGTGTTTCAGAATGCTGAGTGATGTTTCAGAATGCTGAGGTGTTTCAGAATGCTGAGTGTCGTTTCAGAATGCTGAGTGATGTTTCAGAATGCTGAGTGATGTTTCAGAATGCTGAGTGATGTTTCAGAATGCTGAGGTGTTTCAGAATGCTGAGTGATGTTTCAGAATGTTGAGGTGTTTCAGAATGCTGAGGTGTTTCAGAATGCTGAGTGATGTTTCCGAATGCTGAGTGATGTTTCAGAATGGCGAGGTGTTTCAGAATGCTGAGTGATGTTTCAGAATGCTGAGGTGTTTCAGAATGCTGAGTGATGTTTCAGAATGGCGAGGTGTTTCAGAATGCTGAGTGATGTTTCAGAATGGCGAGGTGTTTCAGAATGCTGAGTGATGTTTCAGAATGCTGAGGTGTTTCAGAATGCTGAGTGATGTTTCAGAATGCTGAGTGATGTTTCAGAATGCTGAGGTGTTTCAGAATGCTGAGGTGTTTCAGAATGCTGAGTGATGTTTCAGAATCCTGAGGTGTTTCAGAATGCTGAGTGATGTTTCAGAATGCTGAGTGATGTTTCAGAATGCTGAGGTGTTTCAGAATGCTGAGTGATGTTTCAGAATGCTGAGGTGTTTCAGAATGCTGAGTGATGTTTCAGAATGCTGAGTGATGTTTCAGAATGCTGAGTGATGTTTGAGAACGCTGAGGTGTTTCAGAATGCTGAGTGATGTTTCAGAATGCTGAGGTGTTTCAGAATGCTGAGTGATGTTTCAGAATGCTGAGTGATGTTTCAAAATGCTGAGTGATGTTTCAGAATGGCGAGGTGTTTCAGAATGCTGAGTGATGTTTCAGAATGCTGAGTGATGTTTCAGAATGCTGAGTGATGTTTCAGAATGCTGAGGTGTTTCAGAATGCTGAGTGATGTTTCAGAATGCTGAGGTGTTTCAGAATGCTGAGTGATGTTTCAGAATGCTGAGATGTTTCAAAATGCTGAGTGATGTTTCAGAATGCTGAGATGTTTCAAAATGCTGAGTGATGTTTCAGAATGCTGAGTGATGTTTCAGAATGCTGAGTGATGTTTCAGAATGCTGAGGTGTTTCAGAATGCTGAGTGATGTTTCAGAATGCTGAGGTGTTTCAGAATGCTGAGTGATGTTTCAGAATGCTGAGTGATGTTTCAGAATGCTGAGTGATGTTTCAGAATGCTGAGGTGTTTTAGAATGCTGAGTGATGTTTCAGAATGCTGAGTGATGTTTCAGAATGGCGAGGTGTTTCAGAATGCTGAGTGATGTTTCAGAATGCTGAGTGATGTTTCAGAATGCTGAGGTGTTTTAGAATGCTGAGTGATGTTTCAGAATGCTGAGTGATGTTTCAGAATGGCGAGGTGTTTCAGAATGCTGAGTGATGTTTCAAAATGCTGAGTGATGTTTCAGAATGGCGAGGTGTTTTAGAATGCTGAGTGATGTTTCAGAATGCTGAGTGATGTTTCAGAATGCTGAGGTGTTTCAGAATGCTGAGTGATGTTTCAGAATGCTGAGGTGTTTCAGAATGCTGAGTGTCGTTTCAGAATGCTGAGTGATGTTTCAGAATGCTGAGTGATGTTTCAGAATGCTGAGTGATGTTTCAGAATGCTGAGGTGTTTCAGAATGCTGAGTGATGTTTCAGAATGTTGAGGTGTTTCAGAATGCTGAGGTGTTTCAGAATGCTGAGTGATGTTTCCGAATGCTGAGTGATGTTTCAGAATGGCGAGGTGTTTCAGAATGCTGAGTGATGTTTCAGAATGCTGAGGTGTTTCAGAATGCTGAGTGATGTTTCAGAATGGCGAGGTGTTTCAGAATGCTGAGTGATGTTTCAGAATGGCGAGGTGTTTCAGAATGCTGAGTGATGTTTCAGAATGCTGAGGTGTTTCAGAATGCTGAGTGATGTTTCAGAATGCTGAGTGATGTTTCAGAATGCTGAGGTGTTTCAGAATGCTGAGGTGTTTCAGAATGCTGAGTGATGTTTCAGAATCCTGAGGTGTTTCAGAATGCTGAGTGATGTTTCAGAATGCTGAGTGATGTTTCAGAATGCTGAGGTGTTTCAGAATGCTGAGTGATGTTTCAGAATGCTGAGGTGTTTCAGAATGCTGAGTGATGTTTCAGAATGCTGAGTGATGTTTCAGAATGCTGAGGTGTTTCAGAATGCTGAGTGATGTTTCAGAATGCTGAGTGATGTTTCAGAATGCTGAGTGATGTTTCAGAATGCTGAGTGATGTTTCAGAATGCTGAGTGATGTTTCAGAATGCTGAGGTGTTTCAGAATGCTGAGTGATGTTTCAGAATGCTGAGGTGTTTCAGAATGCTGAGTGATGTTTCAGAATGCTGAGTGATGTTTCAGAATGCTGAGTGATGTTTCAGAATGCTGAGTGATGTTTCAGAATGCTGAGTGATGTTTCAGAATGCTGAGTGATGTTTCAGAATGCTGAGTGATGTTTCAGAATGCTGAGTGATGTTTCAGAATGCTGAGGTGTTTCAGAATGCTGAGTGATGTTTCAGAATGCTGAGTGATGTTTCAGAATGCTGAGGTGTTTCAGAATGCTGAGTGATGTTTCAGAATGCTGAGGTGTTTCAGAATGCTGAGTGATGTTTCAGAATGCTGAGTGATGTTTCAGAATGCTGAGTGATGTTTCAGAATGCTGAGTGATGTTTCAGAATGCTGAGTGATGTTTCAAAATGCTGAGTGATGTTTCAGAATGGCGAGGTGTTTCAGAATGCTGAGTGATGTTTCAGAATGCTGAGATGTTTCAAAATGCTGAGTGATGTTTCAGAATGCTGAGTGATGTTTCAGAATGCTGAGTGATGTTTCAGAATGCTGAGGTGTTTCAGAATGCTGAGTGATGTTTCAGAATGCTGAGGTGTTTCAGAATGCTGAGTGATGTTTCAGAATGCTGAGTGATGTTTCAGAATGCTGAGTGATGTTTCAGAATGCTGAGTGATGTTTCAGAATGCTGAGGTGTTTCAGAATGCTGAGGTGTTTTAGAATGCTGAGTGATGTTTCAGAATGCTGAGGTGTTTCAGAATGCTGAGGTGTTTTAGAATGCTGAGTGATGTTTCAGAATGCTGAGTGATGTTTCAGAATGGCGAGGTGTTTCAGAATGCTGAGTGATGTTTCAGAATGCTGAGTGATGTTTCAGAATGCTGAGGTGTTTTAGAATGCTGAGTGATGTTTCAGAATGCTGAGTGATGTTTCAGAATGGCGAGGTGTTTCAGAATGCTGAGTGATGTTTCAGAATGGCGAGGTGTTTCAGAATGCTGAGTGATGTTTCAGAATGGCGAGGTGTTTCAGAATGCTGAGTGATGTTTCAAAATGCTGAGTGATGTTTCAGAATGGCGAGGTGTTTCAGAATGCTGAGTGATGTTTCAGAATGCTGAGTGATGTTTCAGAATGCTGAGGTGTTTCAGAATGCTGAGTGTCGTTTCAGAATGCTGAGTGATGTTTCAGAATGCTGAGTGATGTTTCAGAATGCTGAGTGATGTTTCAGAATGCTGAGGTGTTTCAGAATGCTGAGTGATGTTTCAGAATGTTGAGGTGTTTCAGAATGCTGAGGTGTTTCAGAATGCTGAGTGATGTTTCAGAATGGCGAGGTGTTTCAGAATGCTGAGTGATGTTTCAGAATGCTGAGGTGTTTCAGAATGCTGAGTGATGTTTCAGAATGGCGAGGTGTTTCAGAATGCTGAGGTGTTTCAGAATGCTGAGTGATGTTTCAGAATGCTGAGTGATGTTTCAGAATAGCGAGGTGTTTCAGAATGCTGAGTGATGTTTCAGAATAGCGAGGTGTTTCAGAATGCTGAGTGATGTTTCAAGTCACTGACTGATCTATCAGAACAGTGAGTGATGTGTCAGAATGCGTAGTAATATTTCATAATGCTCAGTGATGTTTTTGACATAATACAACAAAAATACAACTGAAAGAGAATTTTTCAACTCATTAGGTTATTTGTCAACATGACCTCACCCCACTCACCTGTCTGGGTGAAGCCCACCTGCTGCATCCTTACAGAGCTGAACTATGATCCTATAGATGAGATAATGGACTAACAGTCCTGGACACATTGCCTGTCCGTCCTGGGAGAGGATCTCTACTTCAATATGAACTGAGTTTTTTTTAGGAGTTTTTCCTTACCGAGAAGGAGGGTCTAAAGACAGGAGTGTCCTGGGTCTGTTTAGTTTAGTGTAGTTATTGTTTGTGTTGATTGTGTGTTAAGTCTGATTGTGTGTTTATGTTTGATCAACTGTTTGTGAAGCCCTTTGAGGCAACTTTTGTTGTGATACTGGGCTATACAAATAAAACTGAATTGAATTGAACTGAATGACTGGATAAGAAGCATTAGAAATAGAGTCTCAAATGAAAGATTGGCAGAAGGTCACCAATCTGCAAAAAAATGCAAGTGTAGAAGAATGTTCAGAAAGTAAAATTGCCTTAGCGTATACACCATCTACAGTACATACTGGAATATCATGAAAACATTTAGAGAATATTAGTAGGAGGTTTAAAAGCGAAAGGAAAGGGCACTGGATTAATCCTGGGAGTGAGGTGTGGAGCTGGTCCACTCTGGTAAAGTCTAAACAAAGGCCGCAGGATTCAACCTTGGTACAGGAAACCCCGTGTTCACTCTGTGCGTTCACTCACATGATACTGCTGTACTAGGTCTGGTTTAAAGTTATCTGACATAATTTGATCCAGTTTAAATCAATATATCCTGCTCATTTAGAGTTCGGTGATTGTTGGTGTTGACTCGTGTTGGTGTGATTGCTCCTTTAGTGTTGGATAGAAAAGACAGATCTCAAGAAGGTTTGCAGTACAGGGACCAGTTCAACCAGGACTAAAATGTCATGTCTCTGCTCTGAGTTTTAAATCCTGCAGATTTAGACCAGATCCATCACTGACCCCCTGATATCCAAACCAGCACCGTGGACTGCTCTGGACTTTCTGACAGAGGATGAGAATAATATAAATAAATATGCTTAAAGTGTGACCACTATAAACAACTCACTACTCTCATTTCAGCAGTGTTACTAATACTGTGACATGTTTTATAAGAGTTCAGTTCCCTCTAGTGTGCATGAAAGGATACTGCATAAAACCAATCAAAACTATATTATATAGCACTTTTCATGCAATACACTGCAACACAAAGTGTGTACACTAAAAACATCAAATACGTCCACATTTAAATAACACTGGCTTTGTTTTATTCTAATTCATTCATAACAAATTGAATTGAAGTAATAAAACAGACTCAGGCAGCACATAGTAAAACACCCTCAAATATAAAGTATATAAAAACATGTGGTTCATAAAACACTACATAAAAGCCAGACTAAATACATACTTTTGAGATTATATTTAAAAATGTCAGTGCTCTAGTGCAGGACATTGAGGCTCCTCAGATCCTCTGGAATGCTCTTCAGCATCTTGGTAAATAGTTACTAAAGCTGAATCACCATACATTTTAGTCTGAGAGCGTTAGCTAAAGTGCACAGCTTGAAAACAAACTACAGCGCACGCTCATATAATGGGATTAAAAAATAAATACATTTTACAAAGGCCAAAGCCAGGAGAGGGAGCAAGAATGCTGTTGTCACCAGTAGTGGCTAACTCTAACTTCAAAAAAGGGTTAAAAGAGTGGCCAGGGGTGGCCAGTGCCTCTGTAAGTGTGAGCCTGTGCCCCCTAGTGGCCACCCATCTGACATGTCGTAGATAGATGGATATATTTACACACCTGATATACACACGTGATTACACACGTGATATATATATATATATATATATATATTATATATATATATACACACACACACACACACACACACACACACACACACACACACACACACACACACACACACACACACACACAGTGGGGCAAAAAAAAAAGTATTTAGTCAGCCACCAACTGTGCAAGTTCTCCCACTCTAAAAGCTTGTTTGTAGGTGACCAAATACTTATTTTCCACCATAATTTGCAAATAAATTCTTTAAAAATCAGACAATGTGATTTTCTAGATTTTTTCTCTCATTTTGTCTCTCATAGTTGAGGTATACCTATGATGAAAATTACAGGCCTCTCTCATCTTTTTAAGTGGGAGAACTTGCACAATTGGTGGCTGACTAAATACTTTTTTGCCCCACTGTATGTATATACACTGTTCAAAAAAATAAAGGGAACACTGAAATAACACATGCTAGATCTGAATGAATGAAATATTAAATACTTTTACATAGTTGAATGTGCTGACAACAAAATCACACAAAAATGATCAATGGAAATCAAATTTATTAACCCATGGAGGTCTGGATTTGGAGTCACACTCAAAATTAAAGTGGAAAAACACACTACAGGCTGATCCAACTTTGATGTAATGTCCTTAAAACAAGTCAGAATGAGGCTCAGTAGTGTGTGTGGCCTCCACGCCGGTATGACCTCCCTACAACACCTGGGCATGCTCCTGATGAGGTGACAGATGATCTCCTGAGGGATCTCCTCCCAGACCTGGACTAAAGCATCCACCAACTCCTGGACAGTCTGTGGTGCAACGTGGCGTTGGTGGATGGAGCGAGACATGATGTCCCAGATGTGCTCAGTTGGATTCAGGTCTGGGGAACAGCCAGTCCATAGCATCAATGCCTTCGTCTTGGAACTGCTGACACACTCCAGCCACATGAGGTCTAGCATCGTCTTGCATTAGGAGGAACCCAGGGCCAACCGCACCAGCATCTGGTCTCACAAGGCTCTGAGGATTTCACCTCGGTACCTAATGGCAGTCAGGCTACATCTGGAGAGCACATGGAGGGCTGTGTGGCCCCCCAAAGAAATGCCACCCCACATCATTACTGACCCACTGCCAAACCAGTCATGCTGGAGGATGTTGCAGGCAGCAGAACGTTCTCCACGGCGTCTCCAGACTCTGTCACGTCTGTCACATGTGCTCAGTGTGAACCTGCTTTCATCTGTGAAGAGCACAGGGCGCCAGTGGCGAATTTGCCAATCTTGGTGTTCTCTGGCAAATGTCAAACATCCTGCACAGTGTTGGGCTGTAAGCACAACCCCCACCTGTGGACGTCGGGCCCTCATACCACCCTCATGGAGTCTGTTTCTGACCGTTTGAGCGGACACATGCACATTTGTGGCCTGCTGGAGGTCATTTTGCAGGGCTGTGGCAGTGTTCCTCCTGTTCCTCCTTGCACAAAGGAGGAGGTAGCAGTCCTGCTGCTGGGTTGTTGCCCTCCTACAGCCTCCTCCACCTCTCCTGATGTACTGGCCTGTCTCCTGGTAGCGCCTCCATGCTCTGGACACTACGCTGACAGACACAGCAAACCTTCTTGCCACTGCTCGCATTGATGTGCCATCCTGGATGAGCTGCACTACCTGAGCCACTTGTGTGGGTTGTAGACTCCGTCTCATGCTACCACAGAGTGAAAGCACGGCCAGCATTCAAAAGTGACCAAAACATCAGCCAGAAAGCATAGGAACTGAGAAGTGGTCTGTGGTCACCTCCTGCAGAACCACTCCTTTATTGGGGGTGTCTTGCTAATTGCCTATAATTTCCACCTGTTGTCTGTTCCATTTGCACAACAGCAGTGAAACTGATGTCAATCAGTGTTGCTTCCTAAGTGGACAGTTTGATTTCACAGAAGTGTAATTGACTTGGAGTTACATTGTGTTGTTTAAGTGTTCCCTTTATTTTTTTGAGCAGTGTATATATACACACAATATATATATATATAAAAAAAAAAAAAAAAAATTGTCCTCTCGCCCTCCGCGGGCGGTTTCATCCATCCAAGCTCGGGTCCTCTACCAGAGGCCTGGGAGCTTGAGGGTTCTGCGCAGTATCTTTGCTGTTCCTAGGACTGCGCTCTTCTGGACTGAGATGTCTGATGTTTTTCCTGGGATCTGCTGTAGCCACTCTTCCAGTTTGGGGGTTACTGCCCCGAGTGCTCCGATGACCACGGGCACCACTGTTGCCTTCACTTTCCAGGCCTTCTCAAGTTCTTCTTTGAGGCCTTGGTACTTCTCCAGTTTCTCGTGTTCCTTTTTCCTGATGTTACAATCGCTTGGTATTGCGATGTCAACCACAACGGCTTTCCTCTGCTGTTTGTCCATCACCACAATGTCCGGTTGGTTCGCCACTACCATTTTGTCTGTCTGGATCTGGAAGTCCCACAGGATCTTAGCTCGGTCATTCTCTATCACCTTTGAAGGTGTTTCCCATCTTGACCTCGGGACTTCCAGACTGTACTCTGCACAGATGTTCCTGTACACTATACCAGCCACTTGGTTATGACGCTCCATGTATGCTTTCCCTGCCAGCATCTTACAGCCTGCAGTTATGTGCTGGATTGTCTCAGGGGCCTCTTTGCACAGTCTGCACCTGGGGTCTTGTCTTGTGTGGTAGATCTTGGCCTCTATTGCTCTGGTGCTCAAGGCCTGCTCCTGTGCAGCCATGGTCAGTGCCTCTGTGCTGTCCTTCAGTCCAGCCCTTTCTAGCCATTGGTAGGATTTCTCGATGTCAGCCACTTCAGTTATCTGTTGATGGTACATCCCATGTAGGGGCTTTTCCTCCCATGATGGTTCCTCCAGCACCTCGTCCTCTGTTTTCCACTGCCTGAGACATTCATATATATATATATATATATATATATATATATATATATATATATATATATATATATATATATGTATATATATATATATATATATATATATATATATATATATATATATATATATATATATATAAAATTGTCCTCTCGCCCTCCGCGGGCGGTTTCATCCATCCAAGCTCGGGTCCTCTACCAGAGGCCTGGGAGCTTGAGGGTTCTGCGCAGTATCATATATCATATGATGAGCCATGAGTCAACCAATCCTTAACACATTTACAGAAGCACATTTTAGTTTACACTAAATATGATGAATTAAACTCGTCTCTTTATATTAGAGAGAGTTCTTTTATGATGCAGTTTGTAAATATAGGAGATGGGGCTTAGCTGCTTCATAGACGAGTCTGGTCAGAGCTCAAAAACCTGTCGAGCTAATGCTAATGCTAATGCTAGCGCCATTGAATGAGCCGCGCTAACGCCGTGCGTCAGTCTGCAGCCTGTTATGATGAGTCATGAGTCAACTAAGCCTTAACACATTTATAGAAGCACATTTTAGTTTACATTAAATATGATGAACTAAACTCGTGTCTTTATATTAGAGAGAGTTCTGTTATGATGCAACTTGACGTTGATTAGATTAGCATGTTGTAGGCAGCTAACGTCAGACAGTGATGGTATTTTATGGACAAATGTGGACTGCTGGACCACTGTGTCCTCCTCTATGTCTCCATGTCTTTTTAATGTAAAATATAAAATGTATATCCAGCTCTTGTTTGTATTTTTGTAGAAAAGAAGACGACAGAGTAACTCTTGTGCATTGTTGTGAGTGGTCTGTTTTCTCCCACGGGGGATAGGAGTGACGTTTTGTGGGCGTTCCCACCGTTGCTGTATTTGATATAAATGATTGGATATAAGACAGCCAATCAGAAACATTTGTGAATCCCAGTCTGTGATTGGCTGTCCTGCTCGCTACAATCATAGTTTGCCTTGTGCCACCTCGAGCGAGCGCAGAGCCAGAGTTGCGAGCAGAAATGAGGTGTTGTGCGAGTAAAGATGTTGCGCGAGCGGGCATCCACGTACTCGCGCACCAAGGTAGACTTTGAGCGAGCGTGTAGGCAGAGTTGAGCGCGCACGGAACAAAGGTTTGTGTACTCAAATTATTATTCTCTTTTCAAATGGTAAAGTATGCGCTCGCGACACTCACACTGCGTGCGCTCAACACTCACTCTTCACGCGCACGAAGGTGGCACAAATATCGCTCCATAGTCATCCTGCGGGGCAGAAATGCACCGCGTGAGCGTAGAAGACGACACATTTACGTTTCCATTCATCAGGCTGGATCTGAGTTTAGTGCTCATCAGAAACGTAACGCACGACACTTCACTGCCCTCCTCTCCTCCTCCCCCGCCTCTTTTTTTTATTTTTTAAATACAGACTAAAGTTACAGTTTTGACCTGGATAAACTTTTTGCCCCACTGCTCAGTGTGAAGTCGTATATTATTAAAAAGATTGTGCACAATATCTGCTGTTATAGAAGGCTTTTTAACTTTAATAATGTGTAAAGTTTGACATAAAAGCTAAGAATCACTGCTGAATGTGCCTCATGTTGTGAGCTCCTGAGGAGCGCCTCATTAACACAGACTGTGGTCAAGCACGGAACAGAAAAGTTCTTACAAATCAGTTTAATGCATTTATTTTCAAAATTATATCCAACACACGCGAGAAGTGGATTTGGGGCGTGATGGTGCGTGATCTGAGCCACAAACTGTCTGACTTCAGTACAGGTGTATTTCCCCTCCTCTCGTTGCGGCCGTGCACTCTCGTTCACAATCCAGGCGAGGCACAGTTCATCTGGAACGAGCCTAATGCAACAAGTGAACGAGCTAAAGCAACATGAGCGACCAAAAAGACACATTGCTAAATGGACAATTCTGCTTCAAATCATCACCAGACAGCAATAGACAAAACAAAAGTTATGTGCAGTCTATGCAAGGATGAGTTCAATTACCACTGGAGTAACACAGTTCATAGTATTTACACTGTTGTGAACCACAACAATTGTTATTAATTGAAGAATTAAACTTATTTTTGTTAAAGTTCTAAAAGAGATTACACATGCTTTTTTAGGTAAGTTTTGTGTATTTGTTGGTTGTACCTTATTTAGGCAAACTTTGTCTGAGTTACAGGTCTCAAAGAGATGATTTATTTTCTTTGCAAGTTTTGTTTGCATTGCACAAGTTTATAGTAAAGTATGTGAAGGTTAATTCAAAATAAACTCTCTAAATTTACAATTTTGTGGTTGTACGTGAATTCATAATGCGATTAATAACTACCAGTAATGTTAACATATATACATAGAGATATCATACTGCCTTGTAGCCTTTAGATGGCGTCAGACACCAATGATGACCGACAGAGGGACAGATAGAGAGACAGAGTGGCGTCATGTGAGCAGCACATGCTATAGTTCCACTCTAGAGTGAGTTCATTTGTAAAAGTGGAGGCGGCAGAGCTAGAGCAGGACTGAAGTGGATGAACAGATGTTGTTCCTGAGAGCCTGACCTGGGAGTCCACTGCAGCCGGAACATTTCAAATACAGGTAACACTCTGCATTTACTCTTTATGGGACACAAACATGTTTGTGAAGAGTCATGGATCACATTTGGATAACACTATTCATTAAATACAATATTTAATAACCATTATGTTTTCATTTATACTTTTTAAATATCCTACTTTATTTATTCATTTTGGATAGTCCCTTGAGATGTGCCATCCCTTTTTCAAAGGGCCTACTGTTGTGAGCTATAATGCTTGAATTCTGTCTAAAATTTGTCACTGGTGACCATGGAGAGAGTGAGCAAGCACAAGCCAGTCTTCCAGCAGGCTTCCAGAGGCCTCAGAGTGCAAGCCCCATGACTGGTGTGGCCCCTGTGTTGTGAGTGTGGCCCCTGAGCGGTGTCCTGTGCTGCATTTAGTGATGCAATCCCTGGCCCAGGAGATCCAGAGCTTCTCTCGCTCTCGTCTGAAGAAGCAGTGCACCAGAGTGACGTCGCTTAGCGGCCGCCGGATCATTGAAACATGGAAGGGCTCCAGCATCACAGTGGTAGAGGACCCCGTCCCAGCTGAGAGGGCCCTGGGGTATGTCCCTGACACATCCTGGGATTTGCAAGTCGGTGTCATCCGGCCCTACCTGCTGCTGGGTGAGTGCACCACTTCACTCTTTTGACATTCATCACACATGAAAAACATAATTTGATCACAATTATATTTTGTATAATTCACATATTGTTCCATATCTGACCAACGGTGTTGACGTGTGGGGAAGTGCTTGTAAAATCTGTATCAATTCAATTTTCCTCTTGCAGAAGAGAGGTAAAGATTATAAATTGGCGTGGATACAGGGATCCTACAAACCCAAAATTTATACAGTTTAACTTACTGAAACTGAACAAATGTCATATTTTGAAAGCACCCCAGAAAGCCTTACCAACCAACCTTCAAAACAGTTTTATAAAAAGAGAAAGCACTTATTTAAAAAAAAAAAAAAAAAAAAAAAAAGGAATTGAAAGGTGTATTTTTATTTTGTTATTTATTTATCCTTTATTTAGACGGGGAAGGGGCTGTCATTTGCAAGGTGCCCTGTTACAAAATAAAACACAAACATAAAAAATACATAGAAGACACAAATTACCTAAAACATATGCACATTATCTGTAAAACATCATCAAGCAGTACTTAGAAATTTTGTATAGTGACTAATTAAATCAGTTTACATCTATTTCAATCAAAAGTTGACAGTTTATGGAACAGTCTTGACAGTGAAATCAAGAAATCTAAATCTATGAAAGTATTTAAAAAAAACCATCAAATATTATATGATGAAAATGTAAGAGACTGGAGAGTAGCAGTTCTGTGTTTACTGTGTTCCATCACATGGCCCTGGAGCGATTAAAATGAAATGAAAAACACCCTAGAAATATGGGCAGGCCATTCTAAAGCCTATTCACTGGGGTCAAAGTAAAGTCTCAGGTGAAGCAGTGTGCATTTCCCTGCTGTAACATGAGCTTTTAGCAAAGGACTAGCTCTTAGCTCAAAAGCAGACACTAACCTTGTGAATTGACCATAACAACTCAATAAATATCAAATGACACGTCTCCGAGGCCTGTACATTTGACTTAGGCCATCTCATTAGTGCACTACTTTCACAGTATCAAGGAAAAACGCACGAGACATTATGTAGGAAGCAACAGTGTGAGGCACAAGTGGAGGTGTGGCAGAGAAAGACTACTTGTGTGTACAGTTTACAGTAATGGTCTTTCAGATTATTGTGTTATTAAAGATGTAAATGTAGTGACAGGTCAGACCTGGGTACTTTCTCACACTTGAAGGTCATGGTGAGACCATGACCTGAAACAGAGCGCGTTGTTTTAAAGGTGACACGGGTCGCTGCTGTGGGAGACACCTGAGCCGAGAGCCAGCAGGGACAGCATCACCAGATCACTAAACACAAAAACACAGCCCATCTACAGCCCAAACATAACACATACAACCTAAATACAACCCAAACACAGCCCAAACACAAGCTAAATACAACCCAAACACAGCCCAAACACAAGCTAAATACAACCCAAACACAGCCCAAACACAAGCCTAAATACAACCCAAACACAGCCCAAACACAACCTAAATACAACCCAAACACAGCCCAAACACAACCTAAATACAACCCAAACACAGCCCAAACACAACCTAAATACAACCCAAACACAGCCCAAACACAAGCTAAACACAGCCCAAACACAGCCCAAACACAACCTAAACACAACCCAAACACAGCCCCAACACAGCCCAAACACAACCTAAATACAACCCAAACACAGCCCAAACACAACCTAAATACAACCCAAACACAGCCCAAACACAAGCTAAATACAACCCAAACACAGCCCAAACACAAGCTAAATACAACCCAAACACAGCCCAAACACAACCTAAATACAACCCAAACACAGCCCAAACACAACCTAAATACAACCCAAACACAGCCCAAACACAACCTAAATACAACCCAAACACAGCCCAAACACAAGCTAAATACAACCCAAACACAGCCCAAACACAAGCTAAATACAACCCAAACACAGCCCAAACACAAGCTAAATACAACCCAAACACAGCCCAAACACAACCTAAATACAACCCAAACACAGCCCAAACACAACCTAAATACAACCCAAACACAGCCCAAACACAAGCTAAATACAACCCAAACACAGCCCAAACACAAGCTAAACACAGCCCAAACACAGCCCAAACACAACCCAAACACAGCCCCAACACAGCCCAAACACAACCTAAATACAACCCAAACACAGCCCAAACACAAGCTAAATACAACCCAAACACAGCCCAAACACAAGCTAAATACAACCCAAACACAGCCCAAACACAACCTAAATACAACCCAAACACAGCCCAAACACAACCTAAATACAACCCAAACACAGCCCAAACACAAGCTAAATACAACCCAAACACAGCCCAAACACAACCTAAATACAACCCAAACACAGCCCAAACACAACCTAAATACAACCCAAACACAGCCCAAACACAAGCTAAATACAACCCAAACACAGCCCAAACACAACCTAAATACAACCCAAACACAGCCCAAACACAAGCTAAATACAACCCAAACACAGCCCAAACACAAGCTAAATACAACCCAAACACAGCCCAAACACAAGCTAAATACAACCCAAACACAGCCCAAACACAGCCCCAACACAGCCCAAACACAACCTAAACACAACCCAAACACAGCTCAAACACAACCTAAACACAACCTAAACACAACCCAAACACAGCCCAAACACAAGCTAAATACAACCCAAACACAGCCCAAACACAACCTAAACACAACCTAAACACAACCTAAACACAACCCAAACACAGCCCAAACACAACCCAAACACAGCCCAAACACAACCTAAACACAGCCCAAACACAAGCTAAATACAACCCAAACACAGCCCAAACACAACCTAAACACAACCTAAACACAACCCAAACACAGCCCAAACACAACCTAAACACAGCCCAAACACAACCTAAACACAGCCCAAACACAAGCTAAATACAACCCAAACACAGCCCAAACACAACCTAAATACAACCTAAACACAACCTAAACACAACCTAAACACAACCCAAACACAGCCCAAACACAACCCAAACACAGCCCAAACACAGCCCAAACACAACCCAAACACAGCCCAAACACAGCCCAAACACAGCCCCAATGAAACCCAAATACAACTGAAAGTCGAGGTAGAAGGATGCTGAGGTTAGAGCTGCCAGTTTGGAGGCATATCTGACATATCTGAAACCCAAAGAGGAGATCAATGGAAGCAGTGGAAGTGGACATGACGTTAGCTGGTGTGACAGACTGCATCATTTGCGCTGAGGGCCAATATTGTCCAAAATAGAAATAAAAATGTTTTACCCCCACTTTTTATTTTTATGTTTTATTTCATCAGCTTCAGTCATAAACAAAAATACCTTATACCTAATAATTGTAATATGTTTTTACCCTCTAAATGCCATTTCTAATGTAAACAAATCAGAATTTTTTATGCAAAAAAGGTTTTTTCCCAGTATAGTGGGTAAAATGTGATCACATATTGTTTGATTTTGCAGACTGCATTTGTCAAAGAGTTACACCCTCATTGGTGAATATGCATTAGTGTTTGTGCTAGCTCACATACTCACACCTGTCACCCTGTGTGCCTAAAATGCACACCCATAAGTGAAGCTATTAAATATTATACAATATATATATATATATATATATATATATATATATATATATATATATATATATATATATATATATATATTTTTTTTTTTTTTTATCTAACTGAATTTTATTTTTGTAGTTCAAGGTCTTCTTGAAATCTTGAATATAAATTGTGAAGAATAACTTTTTAAAGCACAAAGTGCAAAGTGTGTATATTATGCACACCTGGATACTGGAAGGTTGTAACAATGCTTTAGTTATTCAGCTTCAAAACATTTTTGTAATAAATTCAATAACCTCTCTGAAAACAAGCGATGTCTCATGTTGTGTGTCTGAACAGTCAGTGGAGGATATGAATAGAGACAGGAGATGGGCTAAAGGATAAGCAGAACATTAGCAGAGTTGCTAGACTTACTGTCTTTGCAGGATCTACGACAGCTCTAAATGAAGCTTATGTTTAATTATCCCAGAGTGGCTTTGTCATATCATTACTTGTAGCTATTTTAGCCTGTGTGTAATGAATGAAAATATGCTCAGTCACATCTGCAGAGACATTAGAACCCTATTAAAGGTTTTTATTCTAAAGCAGTCTCTCTGTAAATGATCATCACCCCCACAGCCCTGCTGTAGACCTACTGCAGGTCTGTGCGAAACACTTGAAAAGGGGTTAGAAGTTGAGAGATGATTTGGTCTGTATGTACATTTACTGTAGTACTACCAGCAGCACTCAAATACAGTATTTAAATCAAAGGCAGCCATGTTGTGATTTCTGCATTTATTTATTTTTGTGTCTTAGGGTCTCAGGATGCTGCCCATGACTTTGCTACTCTCCAAAAACACAAGGTACGGCTTCAGAACACAGTTGCAAACATCAACAACTTTTCTGTCCACGTGCACACTTCCAGTCCTAGGCCTCCTGGAGATGATTGATTATTTCTGATGGGCAATGTGTGCATGTATTGTTGCAAATGGTCACATTTATGTAGCGCTTTTCTACCTCCATGGGTACTCATTCATACATCAGAGGCAAGGTGGGTTCAGTGTCTTGCCCAAGGGCACAATGACAGTATGCAACAATGGGAGTGGGGGTTTGAACCGCCAACCTTCTGGTTAGTGGACAAGCAGTTCTACCAATTGAGCTACTGCCGCCCTTTAGTCTGTGAGACCCATTATATTTTTTGTGTGTTAGTGATATAGATTCTGTGGAGTGTTTTGTGTTGAATAAGTTGCGGTCTTGTGTTGTATGACATACTAAAGGTGTTATTGCATGTTGAGGACCAGTTGCATCCTTGTTGGTTTGTGCTAATTTCAGAAGTCCATTTGTCTGTTTGGAGGACAATGGTTTTCTCGTGTTGTGAGAAGATTTGGTACATCTGTAACACTGCGTGGTAAGGACCCGGCTTGTAGCACAGAGGGCGGGACCAAAAGGCCCACTGGTAGACTACACCTACTTCAACAACGCCACAAAGTAGTCTAGGGTTTCCCTATTAGAAGTACGTAGGTAGGTCTGGCTTACAAGAGGACCAAGCAGGATAGTGTACAGCATACCAATCTTTATTATGATTTATAATTTAAAAATACAATTTAATTCATTAAAAGACAAGGACAATAAACACCACAATAATCAGATTAGCTAAATTAAATGGAATTTTAGAAAAAAAACAAACTCTGAATCAACTTAGGAGAAACCAAAATCCAAATGTTAATCAAATTAATAGAAACCAAATTAATACAACTATAAATCCCAAATTAGTAAAGCTAAAGTGCTAGTGCTGTGCTTAATGTTATCTATTTACAATAAAATGAGTTAAGCTGGGGACACACTACACTGATTTTTTTGCCCGATTATAACGATTCACAGTTGCAGTGAGTCTTTACCAGTCAACACTAGTTGCAGGGAATTGTAATCAGCAGTCGGCCCTGAAATCTGTTACTGTGTGATGTTCAAAGACTCGAATCGGCGCAAAAACCGGGCCTGACGTCAGTCGCAAGCAATCAAACATGTTTGAATTTTAAAGCCGACTCTGGACGCACTCCTGTAGTGTGGGACGTTTACATCCAACTGGGAATTCATGGTGTCCAGCAGCCAATGAACAACAGTTGATAGGACACAGGAACTGACGAAGCAGAAGGAAGTGGTGGGAAAATATAACATTGCCCACACTACATTACAACAGCACCGGTTGTAATGTCGTGTGGGTATTTCCGTTGCAGGTAAATGTTGTTGTAATCCCGTGTGGCAGTTTCTTTTTGTAAAGTGTGTTTCGGCTTTTGTAATTGGTTGAGCTCTCTGGGCCACCGTACAAAAGGCCCGCGACAACGCACGCCGCGCCCCACAGACCAGCCAACGCCCTGGAGAGGAGGGTACGGGCGTGCACACCTGACGCTTATATACATTAATGAGCTGGGCAGCGCCATGAACGGGAAGCGACGGGAGAGAACTGGGCCAGGTGCGTTCATGGGCCGACAGCAGCTAGGAAATTACAGTGCCACGAAAATAACAACACCTATAAAACCACTTGGTTACATATCGGTGATAGAAGTGAGTTTGAGTGATAATAATTTGAAAAATAATGGTGAGGCAGTGTCCTGGAAATTGTTCATTGGTATTTTCTTGATTCTTGATTGTTTTAACTATATGTATTGAAATTGGCAGCTGTTACCAAAGTTGCATGTCTGTTTGAGGTCGAAGGTCATGACGGTGTCATTTCTGAAGAGATGTTCCAGGCTGGTTACTCCTCTCTCAACCCATGTAGGAAAACAGAATGCATTGTTGTTGATTTTAAACATAAGGTTGTACTAAATGGGTCTGAAATGGATGGAGATGAATTGTAATTGAGACGTTATTTTGATGGGCTTTCCTCAGTGGAGAGGGGGTAGTATTAATGGTATTGAGTTTGAAGTAGTTTTCAGAAATGGTTGATTTACACATAAACTTACAGTATCAAGATTTGCTCTGTGGTATGATGTTAATGTCTACATACAGAGTTAAGTTTTGAAGATATTGAATTTTACTGAAAATATCCAATTTCAATGAAGATGGCCATCTTGTTTATTCAATAAAAACAAATAATTAAGTGTCATCCACCTCAGATATGTTCAGTATGCTCTATATTAACATAAAAACATGGATGACAGCTGCTAACATTCCGGCCACACTAAAGTGATTTCTAGAGCCTTTTTGAGTTTTTGCCACTAATTTATAAAGGTCAGCTTTGTCCCTCATTGTCACTGGTTCAGGAAAGCCCTGACTCAGTTGGAGATAAATGTCTTGATCCGTCTGTGTGTGAAGGCTCCTGATGCACTGACTCCAGCTTCAGTCCACTTCCTGTGAACTTTCACAAAGTTCTGCGCTGGGTTTTTCTCAATATTTGTCTCCAGGATGCAGCTGTCCTGCAGCTTCTGCATCTTTTTCTCAAACACTTTTTATCTTTCCACTGACATTTCCAGTAATAAGCTTTAATACAGCACTCTGTGAGCAGCAGCTTCTTTATCAATGACCTTTTCTTGGAAACATTCTTGGAAAGTATCAGTATAAAAAAAGTCATTCAATTCCTTTGCTTTTGCATTTTCATTCTCAGCTGCTATCAGCTTTCTTTTGGGTTTCATATTAGTCATCTCCCTAATACAGTCCCATAATCTCTTGGTGTTCAAATAGTATAGGTCCTGCTCCACATGTTCCTTATGCTGCCTTCTAGCCTCCTCAAGTTGTGTTTAAGTTTTTTTTTTTCTGCAGCCTTCAAAGCTGCTGTGTCATATGACCGAAATGCTATTTTCCTTCTCATATACACTCCCTGATTTATTTTGTGAGGAATGGTCTATCATTTGGATACTTTGAATTATCTGTTGTATTATTAAATCCACTCAAAAGGAAATATAATCAGTTTCTGCCTCTGTGGCTGTGTTAATATCTGCATCCTGGAAGAAAACCTTCCAGTCTGTATACAGAATGCATCTCTTCAATGCCTCCGTTGCATCTCGGGACTAAAAAAAAGGTGGCATATACTTTAATTTGCTGTTTGGCAAAAGCTGCAACAAACATCAATTTCCTTGTTGAATCCTAATAAATAGTTATTTGAGGGGTTCTGCTTGTTCTGTTTATTATTTTGAATGAAGTTTCCTTTACTTTATTGGTTACTCAATATTTGTAATTTTGGTTTTATTGCTGCCTTCCAGCGAATATTATCAAATATAATTTTCCATCTGTTTTGTGCAAGGCTAAAAGTTTTGCTTTGACATGTCTTTGGTGTTTATTATTGCATTTTTTTATCAGTAAGATCAATCCCGTTAATAAATAAGTAAAGGTCTAAGGCAGTATTTTGAAAATTACATAGAAGTTGGTGCAAGTTTATAATACAGATGACTTGAGTTTTTTACAGTACAAGATACATTTTCAGGTAATGAAATATAATAATTTTGCATAACTCTGCATAATCATACAGCCTTCCGTCTTGTTTAAGTAATTTCAATACTATGTTGTTTTCAAACCATTTATGCATAAATAAACTTTAATTTTTATGTTTTATATATTAAATATAATTTTGTATCTGTTTTGTTTTTAAGATGATGTTGGATGTCGACAATACTATCATATCTGAACCCCCATCTAAGGTTGAGTTACACAGGATGTCCTTCTTTAAGTGATATGTCTGTGTAGGTTCATCCAGGAAAAATCTGTAAAAAAAAAAAAGTTTAAACCAAAAGGTCATCTGGACAAGGTTTGTTTTCTTCAGAAATGATTAAGCCCTTCAAAGTAAAGGTGAAATGTCTTTCAAAAAAAAAAAAAAAACCTTGTCCAGATTACTTTCTTGTTGAACCTTTTTTACTTCTTTAAGTTATGAAAATTTCCAAAACAGAATATTATAATTGAATATTTCTTTATCTATTTGCCTTTTCAAATTATTTGGGAGATCCAACACCATCGCTGGGTAAATAAGCTGCGAGATACCTTTGCCCTTTGACACGAGTACACAATGATTGTATATTGATAAATCTCATTGCAACCATAAATTAAATTGTAATTTTACCCTCTGCAAAAGAGGGACAAAATTGAAATTTGTCCTTTCCTCCTGCTCTCTTGAAATCTTTATACAAAGATAAAATATATTATCCTTAACAGGAATATTATATACTATATCTAATATTCCTTTCTTATAGAGAATAATTTGCATTTGTTGATATATACCTTGAGTCCTGAGGCATCGGAGAACATTCTCAACCATGCACACACTTCCTGTCTACATGCACACACTTCCTGTCCTGTTGATTACACCGCTATGAAGTCTGGGGGTAATGACTAATTTGTCCCTTCAGGTGTCCCACATTCTGAATGTTGCCTTTGGTGTGGACAATGTCTTCCCAGAGCTGTTCATCTACAAAACTGTCAGCATTCTGGACCAGCCTGACACAGACCTGACTCTCCACATCCAAGACTGCTGTGAATTTATCACACAAGCGCACAATGAGGTGAGGCTACTGGACAAGTTCTGTCTGGGGAGAGGGAGGTCTAGGCTTCTCTGCTAAAGCCTTTGTAAATGTGTAAAACAACGCCGCTGCGATACTGACCCTGGGCCAACTGGGACCAGTTAGAGGTGTGTGCGCGCGTGCATGTGTGGCGCGTGTGTGTGTGTGTGTGCGTGTGTGTGTGTGTGTGTATGTGTGTGTGTGCGTGCGTGTGTGTGTGTGTGTGTGTGTATGTGTGTGTGTGCGTGCGTGTGTGTGTGTGTGTGTGTGTATGTGTGTGTGTGCGTGCGTGTGTGTGTGTGTGTATGTGTGCGTGTGTGTGCGTGTGTGTGTGTGTGTGTGTGTGTGTTTGTGCGTGTGTGCGTGTGTGTGTGTGTGTGTGTGGCGTGTGTGTGTGTGTGTGTGTGTGTGTGTGTGGGTGTGTGTGTGTGTGTGTGTGGAGGCAGAGACATGGGACACTGAAGCTGCATTAGTCATGAGGAGTTGGGTTATGTTTAATTGAAGTGGCTCTCAGATCACTCCTGCTACACTCTGCTTACAGGAAGTGCCTTACTGCCTTCATTGTCACTACTCTTATCAAACCCATGCTTTTAGTTAAGTAGCATAAATAAATAAATAGATAGACTGATAAAAAAAAATATCCATCCATTTTCTTCCACATCTCTGGGACCGGGTCGCGGGGGTAGCAGTCTATGCAGAGATGCCCAGACTTTCCTCTTTGGCTCTCCTGGGGGAATCCCAAGGCGTTCTCGGGCCAGCCGTGAGATAAAGTCCCTCCAGCAGTGTCCTAGGTCTTCCCAGGAGCCTCCTCCCAGTGGGACATGCTCAGAACATCTCCCCAGGGAGATGTCCAGGAGGCATCCTGAACAGATGCCCGAAATACCTCAGCTGACTCCTCTTGATGTGGAGGACCAGCTTCTCTAGTCCAAGCTCATCACAGGTGACCGAGCTTCTCACCCTATCTCTAAAGGAGCGCCCAGCCACCCTCATTTTGGCTGCTTGTATACGGGATCTTGTCCTTTTGGTCATGGCCCAAAGGTTCTGGCTATAGCTGAGAATAGGAACAGAGATTGATCGGTAAATTGAGAGCTTAGCCTTTCAGCTCAGCTCCTTCTTCACCACAACAGACCGATACAACGACTGCATTACTGCAGACGCTGCACCAAGCCGTCTGTCAACCTCATGCTCCATCCTTCCCTTACTCGTGAACAAGACCCTAAGATACTTGAACTCCACTTGAGGCAGGAACTCTCCTCCAACCTGGAGAGGGCAAGCCACCCTTTTCTGGTCGAGAACCATGGTCTCAGACTTGGAGGTGCTGATTCTCATCCCAGCCGCTTCACACTCGGCTGCAAACCGCCCCAGTGCACACTGAAGGTCCTGGTTTGATGAAGCCAACAGGACAACATCATCTGCAAAAAGCAGAGATGAAATCCTGTGAGCCTCATACTGGACTCCCTCCGGCCCCTGGCTGTGCCTAGAAATTCTGTCCATAAAAATAATGAACAGAACCAGTGACAAAGGGCAGCCCTGCCAGAGTCCCACAGGTATCGGGAACAGGCACCAGAGATCTTATGGCCACAGCTACGAGTGGCTGCATTGACAATGGAAGCGAAGAACATGGTCCACTTAGACTCAGTGTCCCCAGCCTCCCCCGAAATCTGGTCGAAGGACTCCTGGAGGTTGGAGTTGAAGACCTCTCTGACAGATAGCTCAGCCAAACGTTTCCAGGAAAACCTTGCAATGCAGTGGGCCTGCCCGGGTTGTCCGGCTTCCCCCTCCCCCAGCGAATCCAACTCGCCACCAGGTGGTGATCAGTTGACAGTTTAACACTTTTTATAAAAAATAGCTGGAGGACGTGTCCAGGGTGAGGAAAAGTCTGTAGTCCCACGCCAATCATTACAGAGCTGGCATAGGATATTGTATCCATAACTTAACTCCTTATGTTGGGCAAACATATGTGTCCGCTGTCATGTGAATGTGAGGGTCATGGGTGGCATGATAGCAAAGTGGTTAGTATAAGGTCCTTGGTTTGATTCCTGGATCAGATGGTGTCTTTCTGTGTGGAGTTTGCATGTTCTCCCCGTGTCCGTGTAGGTTTCCTCTCAGTGCTTCGGTTTCCCCTACCACTAAAAAAGTGTACAATAGGTCCTCCATGGGGCTAGGACTCCCCTAGAAAAGAGACACAAGCTGCAGCTGCTGGCTCAAGGATTATTTGACTGTGCTCTGCTGTAGCTGTGGTTGGCCTCTTTCCTGAGACCATAGAGAAGTGACTACTAATACTTTACTGGCCGTTAGCATCACTAGCTAAAGCTCAGCAGCAGGTGATATCTTTTGCATTTTTTCTGAAAATGCTTAATTTTGTGAAATGGGTGAATGGTCTATGTTGTATTATATTAATGTTTGTATTAGGTGTCTTCACTTTTTGTGTAAATGTGTTTTCAGAAAGGCGTGGTGCTGGTCCACTGTAACACCGGCGTGTCCAGAGCTCCGGCTGTTGTGATTGGCTACCTGATGTCATGTGACGGTCTGTCATTTGATGACGCAATGTCACTGGTCCAAATGGCTCGTGCTGGCTCCTCCCCCAACCCTGGCTTTGTGGAACAGTTGCAGAAATACAAGAGCCCTGCCATGAATGGATCCCAGCACTAGACTCAGAGGTCGAGCAGGTGCCAGGGTCTCCGTGGTAACAGGTTCACAGTTACAGAGGGTTTTAGGGGTTACCATGTTTGACAAATGAATGTCATGTGTGGGTAGGTTTTAGGCTTGCTCACAGCCACAAGCACATATACTGATACTTAAATAAAAACATAAATAGCATGGCAATGTAACAACAACAATCCTCTGACAACATTTTTATTGCATTATTTGACTTTTAGTGCTGTCTGTTGTTTGGCTACCAGGGATGCAACGGTTAATGACATAAAAGTACACCATTTTGTTTTGACCTCACAGTTTGATTCATGCGTAAACTCCTCACTCCTCAACGCCGTGTTTTTATTTGGCACGGGAGAGACAGGGTTAAGCATGAATGAATCTTGTCTTTGCACAGATGTGGTTTAAAACATTTCCATATAGAGACTATATACTGACAGAGGAGAATTTAAGCTTAATGCCGGTGTTTGTTTCATGTTAATAGGCCCAGGAATCACAAAGTTATAAACTATAAAATGTTAAAAAACATTTAAGATATTAAATGTCATCATTAAACATACGTGCGTTCAATTTAACATTCAATCGGTGGGGAACACGCAGTGTGACACCATCACTGACGTTTTACTCAGAAAACAATCCGTAAAGAGATATTTACTTCCCATAACTTAGTTTTAGTGGTCAGAAAGATGAGAAGAAAGTGGACTGCAGTCTAAATATAAACACATTCAGTCGAAGCACCTTCTTTTCACACAAAATCAAATTCCTGGGCTCATGAGCAAAACAGTTCTGGTTTAGCTAAGGTTTAGTTTTTTTTTGTAGTTTTTTTTTTTTTCATTCCTGGTTTAGTCCTATTTAATGTGCAATGGTAAATATAGGTATTAATGTCTTTTTGTGTAAGAATGATTATTCTTAGTCATCCTTGGGATTTGCATGGCACAAAGTCTGTATATTTTATGTAACAGCAATAGACAAACAAATAAAAGGCCTTTATTCCATAAGCAGCCTGTGTCCATCTTGTCACTGTTTGTTCAAGTTTATTCTTATATTACAGACAAATCATAAATATTAGTTGTACTTTTTCAAACCTAAATGTGCCTCATGAGCCATGTTCAGCCCCCTGTCCCCAGCCCCAGTCCTGTCCCTAGCTCGGGTCCTGTCCCCAGCTCAGGTCCGGTCCGGGTCCTCAGATTCAGATTCAGATTCAGATTCAGATAACTTTATTTATCCCACCAGGGGGCAATTCATTTGAGCAGCAAGATAAGACAAATAGACAAAAACACTAAACACACAGCAATACACAACAAATACAACAAATACAGTGGAGCTCAATAAATAAATACTAATTATACTAATTATAAACTCTAAAATAATTCAAGTAAATAAAAGAATAAAAAAAAAGTAGATTACAAAGAGTTTAAAAGACGAATAGCTGTTGGGATAAAGGATTTAGAGTATCGATTTGTTTTACAGTAGGGTAAAACATAGCGACGACCTGAAGGCAATAAACACCTGTCCCCGGCCTGGATCCTGCCTCAGCCCGGGTCCTCTCCCTAGGTTGTGTCCTGTCCCCAGCTCAGGTCTGGTCCGGGGTCCTGTCCCCAGCCTGGGTCCTGTCCCCAGCCCGGATACTGCCTCAGCCCGGGTCCTATCCCTAGGTTGGGTCCTGTCCCCAGCTCGGGTCCTGTCCCCAGCCCGGGTCCTGCCTCTGCCCAGTTTAAAGTAAACTATTTAATTCCTTTATGTTAAGATTTCACTTTGGATTACTTTTTTATGTTTTTATATTTGTCCACCAGATGGCGCTACGTTTTCATATTTAACGGTACTGTAAGCAGCATGCGCTCCAACTGGTTTGAAAACAGTACTGCAGTCTAAATCAAAACAATGGTCTGTGGGTTGCCAGTCTTTCTGCTTTTCTAATTGAACGATTGCCAATGCAGGGTTTTGAACCAAAACAAAAAATGTAAACAAAAACAACTTGGGCACTGAGTTCAGTATTTTTATTTTTTTATTGTGAATAAATCAGCGGCACCACTGTTATCAGTGAAGCTAATATTTGATTAGAACATGCTTGCACTTTGAAGGCAAGGCAAGGTACTGGGCCTTTGAGAAACACCCATGGTGTTTCCTTTAGGCTTTTGTTTGTTTTTTATTGAGTAAACAAGTAAAAAACTTTACCAAAATGAGATATTTTTAGTAAAATTCAATATCTTCAAGACAAAACAAGATTTTCTTAGGAAATTTGCACTGTATGTAGACCTTAAAATCATAATACCACACAGCAAATTTTGGATCTATAAGTCTTGTTTATGTATAAACAAAATATGTGAACTTCAATCTCAAAAAAAAAAGTAAAAAAAAAATCATTATATGGCTGTAAAACATCCCATCTATGGAGATGAAATGCAACATTAAAAAACACATATTGTTTGCACTAAACATAAAAATAATAAAATAGCCAGAATAACCAGTCACAGTTGTTCTGGGGCAGCAGTAGCTCTGTAGGTAGAGCCGTTCACTCACTAACTGGAAGGATAGCAGATCAATCCCCACTGCCAACATTGCATAGGCCTACTTTGTGTCTGTGGCACTGATGACTTACTGTGATTGTGTTTTTGGTGGTGGTTCCAAATTGCCTGGGAATTACAGCCTCACCGCTGGTACGAAAATATATTTTTTTTAAATAAAGGCTTCTAGTGCTGTAAGCTGCTGTGGTTTTAATGACTCGATATGTTTCTGGTCATTTGAAATGGAATTTACAGCTGAATGAAACAAACTCTTGGCTCCTTGGTGCGCCATCTTGATTGTTGTTGTTGAAGAGACGAGTGACGCTGCTCGCGAAGAACATGTGACTTAAATAAACAAATCAAAATGCACGGTACGGTTGGGATTTGAATCCAACCACGGTGGAGGACGTGGTGACCAGACTGATATTTCTCTGTATAATAATACAGAGACATATCATTCTGGACTTTCCAGGCAAGGTTCCATAGGCTGTTGACACAAAATGACTGCCATAACTTCCTCCGTCTGCCACAGAGCAGCTGTTATTATCACTGAGTGTAACTGAGGAGGGAAAAATTTGTAAAGTGATTTCTAAATAGTAGTAGTAGTAGTAGTAGTAGTAGTAGTAGTAGTAGTAATAATAATAATAATAATAATAATAATAATAATAATAATAATAATAGATATTAGTAATAGTAGTAGTAGTATTTACATTAAGGGTATATTTACAAATTTTCCATCAACATCTACATACAGCAGTGGATGTCAAAATAGGTACACAACAGCTATTCACAGCAGCTTCATTCATACATCTTCTTCCGCTTATTCCCATTAGAAGTCACAGGTACTGGTACCTATCTCAGTAACTTTGGGCCTTAGGCAGGGCACACCTTGGACAGGGACCAATGAGTCTCAGAGCTGACACAGAGAAATACACAAACAGACAATCATTCACTCTCACATTCATTCACAAGTGGTGATTTAGAGTCAGTGGGAGGAAGCCAGCCTACCTGGAGAGAACCCACAGTAACACAGGGAGGACAGCCTGCCCAGGGATTAAACCCATGACCTCCTTGCTGGGAGGTGAAAGCACTAACAACTCTACCACCATGCCCCCTGTGTTACAGCAACTACTCTGGCGGTGTGTTATTTCTGTTATATGCTGAGAATTCCATCCATCTTCTACCACTTATCCAGTACTGGGTAACAGAGGCAGTCTCAGCAGAGATGCCCAGACTTCCTACTCCCTAGACACTTCCTCCAGTTTTACTGGGAGAACCCCAAGGCATTCCCAGGCAAGGTGAGAGACATTATTCTGGGTCTCGTCCTGATGGCACCTGCCTGCAACAGATGCCCGGGCCACTACATCAGCTCCCCTGACTATACTCAACTCTGCGCAGCTCTGCACTTAGCTGCTCCCGGGTAAGTGAGCTCCTCACACTATCTCTAAGGGAGTCCAGCCTCTCTGTGGAGGAAACTCTTTTTAGCTGCTTGTATCCCAGAATGACTCGGTAAATTGAGAGCTTTGCCTTTCAAACCAGCTCCTTCTTTATCACAACAGAGCGGTACATCAACCACATACCTGCAGGTGCTGCAGCGATCTGCCTGTCAGTCTAACGCTCCATCCTTCTCTCACTCACAAACAAGATCCTGAGATACTTGAACTGCTCCACTCTAAGCAGAAACTCCTGACTGACCTGGAAATTGCACTATAATCTAACAGACCAGGAACTTCTTATGCTCCCAGAAGTGTCCATTTCAACAGGAGTACAAATGGAGGGTTAAGCAATGATGAAAAGCTCACTGCGCCCTGGTGGTTGTACGCTTCATGTGTTATTGAAGACAGTTTTGTTGGAGTTAGTTTTTTCTGGCTCCTTTGTTCCTTTGTGAAACATTCTAAGAAATGAACAATATTGATCTGGGTGACACTTGATTGAGCAATGGAGATTGTACATAAACTCTTCAACATTTTATTTAACCAAGTCAGTGATACCATGTCTAAGGTGACTGAATAATGTGCCATACTTGTGGAACACCTTCTCTTTGTTTGTCAGCACATACAGCTAACTGACTGTAACCTGAAGGCCAGCAGATCATAGGCTATTTTAAAATACTAGAATCTGATCACAAATCCACAAATATTGAACCTGATCATTTTCATTCGGGATTGGGTCCATACCATCGCTTTAAATCTATGCACATACTTTTAGTTCTACCTGGAGTTACCTTTAGGAGCTGCAAGGGATGGAGTTGCAGCTGCAACAGCTCAAAGGAAAAGTAGTGACTCACTACATTAGTAGTGACTATAAACTACACAAAACATCTAAGTACTGACACTTCCGCAGCAGATTCTTCCAAAGATTTTTACCCTGCCCTCCATCTTAATCACACACTAAGAGCCATTCACATCTCCATTGACTCCAGTGGAGTCATTAGAACTCAGAAAGTTTGCTGTTCTGACTAGAAATGCTATTTCATAATTGTACAGGGAGGCACAGCAGTAAGCAGGATGCGTCGGGCGCTGCAGCGAGTGTACTGGCATCACAGCTGCGTCACTGCAATGTGAAGTTGTACACACTGGCTGCGTGAGCAGCTTACTGCTGGCAGCTCCTTCTCTACAGAAAAGCAATTCAGAAGTCAATATGACAGTACAGCCACATATAACAGACCTATGGTGACTATTTGACTAAATTTATTTTATTTTATTATTTGACTAAAGAGGCGTATGTTTACTATCTCTGTAGACTGGACATTCCAAACGCGAGACTTTTTACAGTAAAAGTGAAAGTCCTAGTTCACGGTCCATCAGAGCCAGTAATCCCCCAAACATTAAAAAATGCATCAGGTATGGGTAGAATATGGGTAGCGCCAGCATCAAAATTCAGCATGGGTTTGATTTTCGCGTCTCACACGGGCAGTGTGGCTACTCTGATCTGCTAAGCTGTGCGCTGAAGTGAAAACGGTTCCCTGAAGCTATCACCAACGCTGCAGTTACGCATCCAGTGTGTTTGGGGCCTGGAATAGACTTTCCCGGGGAGGCTGAGAAGTGTGATCCCCCTGTAGTTGGAACACACCCTCCGGTCCCCCTTCTTAAAGAGAGGGACCACCACCGCGGTCTGCCAGTCCAGAGGCACTGTCCCCGACCGCCACGCGATGTTGCAGAGACATGTCAGCCAAGACAGCCCCACAACATCCAGAGACTTGAGGTACTCAGGGCAGACCTCATCCACCCCCGGTGCCTTGCCATCGGGTATGGATTTTTAGCCACCTCGGTGACTTCGGCTTGGGTGATGGACGGGTCCACCTCTGTGTCCCCAGCCTCTGCTTCCTCAATGGAAGGCGTGTCAGTGGGATTGAGGAGATCCTGTAAACAGTGTTGGTGAAGAACTGCTTCCCCCTCCTGAGGCAGCGGACGGTTTGCCAGAATCTCTTTGAGGCCAACCGACAGTCCTTCTCCATGGCCTCCCCAAACTCCTCCCAGACCCAAGTTTTTGCTTCCACAACCGCCTAGGCTGCAACATGGTTGGCCTTCCGGTACCCATCGGCTGCCTCAGGAGTCCCACAAGCCAGCCAGGCTCAATAGGCATCCCTTACTTCTGGTGTCCACCACCGGGTTCAGGGGTTACTGCCACAACAGACCCCAGAGACCTTACGGCCGCAGCTCCGGATGGCTGCATCAACAACAGAGCAGAGAACAGGGTCCACTCGGACCGATCGGTTCAGATCAGGGAGGCCGTTCCTCCCAATCATGCCCCTCCAGATACCACTGTTGGTGCCCACGTGAGCGTTGAAGTCCCCCAGTAGAATGACGGAGTCCCCAGTTGGAGCACTTTCCAGCACCCCTTCCAGGGACTCCAAGAAGGCCAGGTACTCTACACTGCCGTTCGGCCCATAGGCCGAAACAACAGAGAGAGACCTGTTCCCAACCCGAAGGTGTAGGGACACGACCCTCTCATTCACTGGGGAAAATTCTGACACATGGCAGCTGAGCTGGGGAGCTATGAGCAAGCCCACACCAGCCCGCCGCCTCTCACCGTGGGCAACGCCAGAGTAGAAGAAAGCCCATCCTCTTTCAAGGAGTTGGGTTCCAGAGCCCAAGCTGCGCGTGGAGGTGAGCCCGACTATCTCTAGTCAGTAACGCTCAACCTCCCACACAAGCTCAGGCTCCTTCCCCCAAGCGTCTTTATTGGAGGCCTTTATTGCACAATCTCGCAATTCCCGCACATGCTCCCCCCAGCTGCTCAGAGCTCCGCGGCGCTGCCGTTACAAAACGCTTTTGGGCTCGACACACGGGAGGCGACGTCGCTTCTCCTCTATGTGTTCCCTATGGAAGCTGAGAGATGAGGCGATGCTCGCGAATCTCCCTCCTGTGAAGCAACATGCGACACTCGTGCTCGTGAAATGTCACGCTTGTGCATGTCTTCGTGCACACGCTGGCTTGCGACGCGATCCAAGAAAGTTAAAAAATGTTCAACTTTTTGATCAGTTTGAACAAAATCTTGATGTAAGAGCCTAGTTTATATTTGTAATTTTCTTTCCCCACTTTAAAACCTGAAATTCCATTCAAATTGACAGCCAATTAATTCTGTGGGAGATCCGCGATTTTCTTTGGAACTGAGGCTCGCCCTGTCGCCGGCTGCTGCCATTCATCGCCTCCCGTGTGTTGGGTCATCACAGCCCATTGCAGTGGGCGCGGGTCAGCGCCGTCGGCCGCTGGCACTTCATGGCGCGGCGCTTCCGCTTGCAGTGGAATTTCGGGCTTATAAACGTTAAGTAAAAAGGTCTGTTTTGGAGAGGAAAAGTTGAGTTAAATAGATCCCCTTTAAAAATTCACTTTAGTAAATGAACTGACCATCTGATCATGGCCATTATTAATTCAAAGTCAATTTGAACTAATATATAAACAACAGCCACTTATTTTGGTTGTCTAAAAAGTCTAATTTTATTATAATAAAAGTTGTTTTTTATTGTCACATTTTCCAAATATACTCATGACTTCTCTCTGTGTCTCAGAGCTGATTCAAATGCAGCTAATGAGAGATGGAATAAAGCGTCTCCTCTCACTGAGGCTCACTCACATCCACAGAAAAAGGTCAAGTGAGCTGTTAGCGTTCTCAGAGCAGAGAGCAGCACAGACAGAGGATGTGTGAGCCCGAGCAGGACTGTTGGTCTGGGACTGCTGGTCTGAGACTGCTGGTCTGAGACTGCTGGTCTGGGACTGCTGGTCTGAGACTGCTGGTCTGGGACTGCTGGTCTGAGACTGCTGGTCTGGGACTGTTGGTCTGAGACTGTTGGTCTGAGACTGCTGGTCTGAGACTGCTGGTCTGGGACTGCTGGTCTGGGACTGCTGGTCTGGGACTGTTGGTCTGGGACTGTTGGTGTGGGACAAAGAACTGGAGTGCATTGCTGGTCTGGGCAGGCTGAGGATGGGTTCCTTCTGCTCCTTCCTGGACCCAAAGACAGCTGTAGTGGATGTGACGCTGCATGATGCCTCTGCACTGCGCTCTGTCCCAGGTGAGACTCCACCGTTGTCACAGGGCTGTGCTCCATACAGATCATGAAATATGCTGTTGACACAGAAAACTCACTACACATATGAGAAGGCTTCCAAAGGAACAATGTTTGTTTGTCCTGGACTCTTCTGGGTTACAGAGAGCAGGACAGCTTTATGTGCAAGTTAGTACCACAAAACCTTCTGGGAAGTATGGTAGGGCTGTTTAAATTTATAGACCTTTTTATGATCCTAATTATCTTGTAAACTTTGGGAGCTGAAATCAAAACTGAAATTAAAATAAGTTTAACTGCACAGGCCTTGTATCCGTAGATGATATTCAGTACATACTGTAATGTCTATGCAGAAAAGTGCAGCATACCTAATGTGCAGTACCGGGCTTTTGTGTTTGTGTGTTTTGTTTACCATCTGTGGACAGCCCTGAACAGCTCATGACCAGCTCATGAGCTGTTCATGAGCTGTTCATGAGCTGTTCATGAGCTGTTCATGAGCTGGTTGGGTCCATTGGCAGTCAAAGGCTGTAACACTTCCCACACAGCTGTAGTTGTCTCACTGCTCAACAAATCCAGCATGTACAGTATGTTGATCAGCTGTGGGGCGGCTGTGGAGCGGCTGTTGTGTTGCTGTTGTATATGTGTTGTGTGTCTGTTGTGTGTCTGTTGTGTGGCTGACGTTGGTCACTCAAGTCGAAAGCTTTTGACAAACAAAGACCTGAATACATTACCCACACACTCAGACCCATGTTTATATTACTGACAGGACATTTACTGAGCGTCTCAAACCGCATTGAACCACAGCACACCCTTGAAGTGAGACTAAAATATAATAAAGTTTAATCAAACATTTTTGGCAGGCACCTAAATAATTTATTTGAATCAGCTGAATCAGTGATAGCACTCTGACCTTACATAAGGACAGAACTAAGTCAGAAAGATGCATCTGTTACTTGGTAACTGTGACTCCCAAAAGTGTTCCGTTTTGAATGTTTACACCATGAGACCAAAACAACCATAAAACACACTTGCTACTGATCTGCTCTCAGACCTTCACTGCTGTAGGCTGTATACATACAGCAACAGTCCCCCACTGAACACATTATCCAGCTGTTAGTGCCATTAGGAGAGATTCAAATATGCAGCTTCTCTTTAGATCAGACTAAAAGAGAATAACTCTAGTTTCTGTACCTGCTTGTAAACGTACTGACGGTGTGCCTTTGTCTTGCTTTAGAGCCACATTTAGTTTTATAAATGAATCCTTGCACAATTTTTTGTTCTTGTGTGCATGGAACAGTCCTTTTCCTGAGCACACTGTGAGCTGCATCAGTGCAGTTGGCTCATGTGATTGTCTCTGAAGACTTGTCTGATTATGAAGTCATTAACAGGTAATCAGTAAATGGTCCAATTATACAGCAGCTGCTCTTTTTACACTGAGTCAGTGTGCTGTGTGTCTCCAGTACTACTCATGCATAATGCCACACCTCTGAGGGCCACCAGGGGCCACTGTATGCCAACCCTACACTGTAAGAAATTTACCTGTAAATTAACAGTAAAATACTGGCAGCAGGGTTGCCAGCATTTTGCTGTTAATTTACAGCACTGGTACTGTTTTAATATACAGTAAGTTACTGTAATCTGATAACAGTTATTTTTTGTCAATTATACAGTGGCACTGTATTTTAAACACAGTAGTTCCTGGTATTTATACAGTAGTAGTGTATGTCACGAGGAAAATGTCCCACTTTACAATTAAAACAGTCCCTTGGGGAGCACTCCACTAAAATAAACATGCAAAGACGAGATAAAGTATAAAAAGGTATTTGTTTTATTTAAAAAAAAAAAAATCTATTAAAAAGGCTATTTAAAAAAAGGGAAGTCCTTCCACTGTCCTTGTAAGATGATTTAAAAAAAATGCTAAAAAAAAAAAAAAAATGCTAAAAAAAAAATGCTAAAAAAAAAAAAAAAAAAGGTGCAAAAAAATGCAGTCCAGATGCCGTGCTCCTCCGAGTTCGTCTCCCTGCGGTCCAACGGAGGCTTGAGAGGAAGGGGGAACAGGGCGTCAGTATAACCAGCCGGCGACAGGGCAACTCAAGAGGTCTTGGGTCAGGGCAGGCTACTACTAATGGCCACTTTTTCAAAACCACAGCAAGCTAATCAAACACTAGAAAAACATCAGGCCAAAATAAGTAGCTAGCACTGCCACAGACACCACAGAAAACAAAAGGGCACTTAGCTGAGGGGGGGTTGACGTGCTCCTCCCCCTCCAATGCTTCCATGTAGCGTCCTGTCGCTCGGCCACGCTGTCCTCCGCTGGCCGCCCGGATTCTCATTCCGCGGTTCCTGGTCCCTTCCGTGCAGCCCACCCTCGGTCCGTGCAGCCCACCCTCGGTCCGTGCAGCCCACCCTCGGTCCGTGCAGCCCACCCTCGGTCCGTGCAGCCCACCCTCGGTCCGTGCAGCCCACCCTCGGTCCGTCCAGCCCACCCTCGGTCCGTGCAGCCCACCCTCGGTCCGTGCAGCCCACCCTCGGTCCGTGCAGCCCACCCTCGGTCCGTGCAGCCCACCCTCGGTCCGTGCAGCCCACCCTCGGTCCGTCCAGTCCCTGGGCCACTCTCGGGCTTCCTGCTCGGTCTGTGCTGCTCCTGGGCTCCGGCTCATCCCCGCTGCACCTGCGGACTTTTCACTCTGCCCTCCCCCACACGCACACCTGTCCCTAATTTATAATGAGGGGAGCAAGGTCCCCTCCACCACACTCTCGTCACCCCGTGACATGTACTGATCTAATGTCAGTATTTTACTGTAATGTCTACAGATGTACTGTTCTGATGTGGAGACAAGAAATATTTTATCTCTTAATGTAAGACAATGCTAGGAAAGGGAACTTACTATTAGCCAAGGTGTGCTGTTTCAACTTGCTAGTGGTGTGGAACATAAATAGCTGAATATATTCCCTTAAAGCCATTTAAAAAAAAGTAATCTTTAACTTTAATATAAATTTATTTCAAAATTCACATTGATAACATTATTCGATTTCTCCATGTTATGTCTCCATGTGCATTTTTACACAGTAGTTCAAAACAACCTTATTTATGTGGACTTCAGGGGGGCTGACTGTTACCAGTGTTTTCTGCACAACCCTTTGTCTTCTTTGAGATAATCTCTCCTGAAGTGGCCTTTCTGGTCTTAATCCAGCAACTCACCTGAAAAAAACACAATGTCTGAGATTAGGGAAAGAAGTCATCAAATAATTTACAGTGGATATAATTAACTTGCTAACAGAAAATAAATATTACTTACTTTGCTGCTGGTTATTTCAGCCAAGGCATTGCCCACAGGACACAGTGCTCTCACCTAAACACCAAGACTGGAGCAGAAAACTGGAATAAGTGATTGAGCGCCATTCATGGGATGTCAATGTTTTAAACTGAATACACATCGCACAACTTACTTCTTTTATCTGAAGAGCGTCTTGCTGTGTTGGTTCTACAATTCACAGATGGAGGAAAAGTTGTATTCCTCTTTTCTACAAAGTAAAAAGTAATGTTACATGTCACTTTACGTGTTACTGCCTGGTATTAGCATTAGCCTACTCAGCGATTGATTTCCACAGAAGATTTTTTTTTTAGCAAAGTACGTACAAATCTTTTGGATATTAAGTGGTATTTTTAATATAAGAAACACTATTAACTCTGGAATAAAAAGCTGTAATCCCATTCTAAGTAAAGGAGTTTTTGTTCAGGCTATCTGTTAGCTAAACGCTCAGATCAGCATTAGTTTGTTTATGAACAGTAATATGATGATTACATTAATAAGCAAACATCACAAATAATAAAATGTGCTTTAATTTACCTTTGATTATGTCCAAAAAGGCAGGACTGAAGCGGCTCATGTTTGAGTCTGAGCTGTGTCCTCTCTGAGAGCATGTGCCTGCAGTACAGCAGTGTACTGTGATTTTACTAACTGTCAACTGCAGGATTCAAAATTCATTCCCAGAATGCAACACAGTTTACAGTATTATACAGTATTTTGAGAAAATTCCCAACAGCTCAAACTTTTCCCCAGAATGCATTGCTATTAACAGCATGTTACTGTTTTAAATGATTAACAGTAGGCTACTGTCATGTTTTTGTTGTTTTTTAACAGCAATTTCTTACAGTGTAACCCTATGCAGTTGTTCCATAAATGTTCCATAAGTTGCTTATGGCCCAACTTGGAGCTAGAGTTAGCATAAATATCAGATCTAACCTCTCTGAAGCTCCAAACAAAATTAAGCTCAAGGGCCCTACTATCAGCTCTGTATATCTGTCTTAGTCTTATATCTGTCTTAGTCTTATATCTGTCTTAGTCTTATATCTGTCTTAGTCAGTGATAATAGAAATCCACGTCAGCCTATATTTAACTGAATGAATAACCTTTGAATTAAATGTTGATTTTTTAATTCTAAACTGTCCCACTGCCTATCCTTAGACATGTTTTAATTTGTGAACATTGTGTTGATTACATCAGTGTAGGCTTCAGTTCATTTAAGCTAACATTATTTATGAATAATTAGCACTGTTTTACAGAACCAAAGCTCCCAAATTAGGCTACTGATATTTTACAGATGTACAGTAATGTATTTTACTCATTACTGTAATGTGATGCTATTGGCTTCAACTAAGTTAAACATACCATTGGCTGCTGTAGACTATTTAAACAGTCTGTGACCTGCTTTAGGGCCCTGACCCACCACTTGAGAACCACTGTGCTAAACTAACATACACTTTTACCTCACAGATTCACGTTGTACCAGGACCACATAAGTATAGTTTGAGTTTGTGATTGGCTTCAAACAGCACGTCACCCCTCACAGAGCTGGAGTTACATTTAGTAACTGTTTATATCTCATACAGTAAGGTTGCGGGGATAACAATGATTTAAATTTTTTTTTTATTGAGGAATGTTACAGCCTTTGTGCTGTAGTGTGTGTTTTTTTTTTGTTTTTCCTTGTCTCCACCCACCAGTCCTGCCAGCTCATCAGCCACACCTGAGTGAGAGCTGGGTATAAAAGGCCGGAGCTGCCTTCATTCTGTGGCCAGTGGGTCCTTGGTGCTGCAGCCGCAACCATCGCCTTAATTTCATTAGTTCTTTGTATACTTTGTTGGTATTCTTTTTTTTTCTGTAAATAAACCTTAGTGTTTTTGTTAATCCTACAACATCTCCATTCTCCTGTTTTTTTCTACCACCCGTAAATCTATTTTCAGTTACTGTGCCAGCGCCCCTAGCCATCCCTGGCACGTAACAAGGAAACTACTGTTTGGATCTCTATGTCCTCTGCCAGTGTTGCATTAGTTTAAATCAGTTTCTGCTGGAACTAGCCAGGAGATCTCGCCTCTGTTTAGCGCATATGAACAGTCGAGACTCGAGAAAGACAAAGGCTGAGAGACGAAAGGGAAGGACACAGCAACGCCATAAAACAATGGATTTGAGACCTGAACGATAGAAGAGTTAAACTGGAGTTTCCCTCACAGCAGAAAAGATTTTTTCGCTCTGGCATATGGTACTCCAGAGCCTGGTACTCTAAAGCTCCAGGACAGGGGAGAGAGATCAGACAGGACCCTGTTTGCCATAACTACACTCAACCAACTCAACTACTGCCGCCCCAAGTGACCACTACTTTGACCAAGAGGAAGGGGCAGGGCGCTACCTTCGCTGCGGGGCCCTATGCAACTTGCGCAGTCTAGGTACAGGAAATTCTGGCTCTGGTAAACATAGGAGTAGAGGTGCAGGTCTTTGTTTGTCAGTGCAATATGTGCATTTTACCATTACCATTCAATTTTTAGAGAAAAAAAAAAGCTTTCCAAACAGCATCCTGAAACCTTATTTTGTGCTTGACTTAAAATCAGAGCATATTAACTAGGTGATATTTAGTATAACCCTGATCATTCCTTTTTAAATCTGTGTAAGTCATTCTCAAAATATGGTGATTTTCTGGCGTGAAAAAAATTGGACATTCATATTTTTTCATGTCTGGAAAGTGTGGAGACACATCAATGTATTTTGAGAATTAAGCATATATTACATTTTTTTGTTTTTAAATATTTATTTCTTGCAGATAATTAATTTAATTATGCTAAGTTGGCTAACTCTGAATTTTTTTGGCTTAGTTGTAAGTAAAGGTTATTCATAATAAAACATTTAATGGGCAGTGTAGCACAGGATTTTTTGATTGTTCAAAGTTTCTTTTAGTCAGACAGGAGTGTTTGTTTACCTGCTTATGGGAATACAGGTAAACAGGTAAACAAACACTCCTGTCTGACTAAAAGAAACTTTGAACAGTAGTTTATTTAAGAAGACAGTATGAATTTCCACAAAAGAGGATTTTTTGATGTTATTAGACCTCGTTCTCAGAAGGTACCTGTTGCGTGCTCTCTGTCAATAATTGACACCGGGGACAGGGATGTTGTTGTAAAAATGCCGCCCAGGTTTATTAAAGATCAACAGGATCAAAAATACCAATTCACAGGATTCAAAATGATGCAAAAATACAGTATAGTGGTAGATCAAAAGTTAGAGTACAATCTCAGGAGAAGGGAGCAATTTGTTGGCGTAGCGCCGCCACCGGTCTGAGCTCTCTCCGGGGAGAACCTTCTGATCTTGGGATGCCACCGAAATGCTCCCGAGCCCGGGGTACACACAGGTTTTAAAGAATGCAGTGTGATTAAGCCAGGTCCAGGTCCACCTCCAGGTATATCATGTTTATGGCACAATGAAGTTCAGTCCGTCTATGGTATCTCCCGAGGACAGGAGGATCCCGGACATTTCACCTGATAAGCGTAAATTTGTTTGGGAGTCAAGCTGGCCCTTGTTTGGCCTCAGCAGAGTTGCATGGACCTTGACTTGGCTTCAATCTTCAGAAACAAGTTCAGCGAGTGGCAGAGAGAGGCAATCTATCTAAAGCCTAGTGTTAGCATACAGAGTGAACTACAGATATCCTACTGATGGCAAAACATGACCTGGTACATAAAGTAAGAACACTCCCCTATCGGGATGATTAACTAGTGAAGATACATAAACAACTTAAGTCTAATCATACACAGATGTACCTACATGCATTATCATAACACATTGTAAAAACAGTGACTAAGTAAATTCATATCATATGTGAGTAAGTGGAGGCCTAATCTAAGTACTTTATTGATATACACAGGGTCTAAACTAGGGTAAGCATGCATAATACTTTGACAACATTAAAATTAACCTTAGCTTTAGCATTATAATGATTTTCCTGACATCAGCAGTCATACATTCAGTGCCTTTTCCTATAAAGGTATTACGAGCAACATTCACTCCCTACTGTTTTAAGATGGTACTGCAGTTTAATTTCAAATTGGTGGTCAGACCCAGAGAGCTCTCTACACATTTTATAAAGACTAACTACTCTTTTTTGTTCATGTGGCAAGAGACATGTCCTAAATGGGTGAGCCCGTTCCTCCTTCGACTCTCCACTAAGCTGCTTCTTCAAAACAGAGTGGTTTGTACACAAATATAACAGGGCTTGACATTAGCACTGCCAACCTGCCAAATGCATAGATTTGAGCTGTGGCAGGTAATGCAGTCACCACTTTAGCCCATTGGATAAATGCATAAGCATACAGTATGAACAATGGGGTGCGAGCAGTGCACGATGTCTTACCCCTTTACTTTTACTACAATTAGCAGTTCCTTCTCTGATTATAAACCTCTGCTCTTATCGCTCTACAGAGTGGAGCAATGCTCGGGATCAGGCTCATGTGCTGCTGCCGCTGCATCCACCAGAGCAGGACAGAGAGTGGCCACACTGAAGCAGCAGTAGTAGAAGTAGTAGTAATAGTAGTAGTAGTAGTAGTATGGAGCTGCAGACTTGGAGCCTGCACTGACAAACCTGCAGTCTCAGGCCTCTCGTTTTTTGCAACAGCACCACCTACAGCACCCACATTCAAGTGCTCATAAAACTACTTAAAATGTGTATTTAACCCTTTCTTTTGCCCCTATATTGGCACAATAAAAATTCTAAAAACCCATGTTTGGCTGTTTATCCTTGTTCATGCCAATGAGTAAAGTATGTAACACTAATTAAATCCATTGGATTGCACTGCTGTGCAAAAATAGCGGAAGTGGCTCAGCCCTTACCATGTAATTCAGAATCACTCAGTGCAAGTGCAATTTTACAGGTAAGAAAAAAAAAATCTTTTTAGATATTATTTCTAAACCCCCTAACAATCATATTTGAGTTGAATGGAATAAATTTAACAATAAAATAAATGTCTGCGGTTTCTCAGAAAACAGGGTCAACTGCTCTGTTGAGTTGCCAGTTTAGGGTCTACAGTCTTGCTCTGGTTATACAGGAGAGTCAATCATTTAAATGAGGAGCACTAACAGCAAAATAAATATAAAGCCTAATTTTAAACACTCAGGCTTTCTCTCTCTCATGCACACTCTCACTCTATCTCACTCTGACAAGTGTCTCTTTAACTTGTTAGGGCTTAGGCAACCCCCTGTGAAACAGATACTTGCAGAGGTAAAATTGGGACTTGCACTATCCATTAAGAAATGTTATTACAGTTGTGTTCATGAAAGTGATTAAATCTCAAATTTCGTATCTTAGCGTTTATTTTCAAACATGCAAATGCACTGAGAACACTGCTCGTTCTTTTCCAAATCAAAACATGAACAAAAAATGATCAAATTTGCTATTCCTCTACAGAAAGTGAAGAAAAAGAAGAATATTATTCTGTTAAAAAATAGCAGAGTCTGCACTTAACCAACTCAAACATTTAACATATAAATTGAAAACTGCTTTAAGATGTTGCTTTCCTGTAGATCTCTGAACTAATATTTAGTTGTATAACTATGTTTTTTGAGAGCTGC